>OZ012721.1:24247131-25447131 GCA_963942605.1 Poecilus cupreus
TGAGACTTTATAAGAGGTGGTAAAGCACAAAGACGAGATTCCTGCTATATGTGTCGGCTCCTCGTCCTCGTTCAACACATTAGTAACAAGTTTAAGACAGAGTTCTCTTTCCAGACATTTCGGTAACAGTAATTTAATTAATCATGGTTTCAACTACTTTGGAATCTTTAGCTGTCGACATAACTCCCCAGAATCTACTTAAAACTACGGTTAATGCCCAATTAGAATTACAAATCGCGTTATTTTGTACTTTGCCACTAACGGGATTTTCTTTAATTAAAGAATCGTACTCGTACGTCTCCCAGTGGTACTTCGCTAGTTTGTTACAAACTCCAATAATGAATTTCTTTTAAAAAGAAGTTTATTTAATTTTTTTAAATTTACAATCTATTTTATTTAGGGTTTGTCTCTCCATTCCGAGAATATAGGTAAATTGGACGATTTGCGTATCTTTTTTTAAAATTATTACATTTAGTACTACAAATTAACAAATAATTTTAGTGCATGTGTGATATGAATCAAAAATTGATACAAAATAATAACATAACATTTCTGGACGACTTGATCAGCCATTTTCACATCTTTTTGAATCTCCATTCATAGATTCAATTAACTATCGGATCCTATGTGGCCAATCATCAAATTGTAAACCATACATATAAATAAAAATTGGATTGCTAATCAGATCGTGAAAGAAATCTGATGGAATTTATATACGTGAATCTGATAAATATCTGATCATAGTATGTTGCCAATCACTCAAATTGTTTGTTCAGAATTGTGAATTATCGAATTATAAATCTAACCGTTAGTCAAACATGGTTATATCTCTGTACATATAGCAAATATCGAATTTCAAACCTAATTTGAATTAAACGAAGTTGATTCTGTATACATATATTGTTTTGATCAAATATCTGATCATGTGTTGTTAATCAGTCAAACTTTCTAAACCGAAGTTTGTTCAAATTTGTAAATATATACGTGACGTAGTTTTGGTGAAAGAGATAAACATATTTGGAAAGAAAGAGATTGATAAAAATGTCACTTTGCGCTGCACGTGTAGGTCGTGTAGGTTATTCTATCAGGCGTCAGTTTCACAATATTTCGACCTACCTTAAAATATATGCATTACCCAATGACATCATTGGCGCCTTGATTACCTCTACCAAAACTATGTCACGTCGTCTTGACTTGCATTATTTAAATTTTAAATTGGAAATACCATAAAACTCTAAGATTATGTAGTTTATACATATTATAATGGCTATAATTTATTTATTTAAATTCGACTATGGTCACAGATCCTATGCATAAAACAAATATGAATGAATATAGGATAATGTATGGTTAATCGTCAAATTATCTGACTGTTAATAAAACCAGTTAAAATTTCTATGCAATCATCTAATCAAATATCGGGCTCTATTTTGGCATTTAGTAGAATCATCTGGAGAGAGATTTGCACAGATTTGTGAATAGATACCTGTAGAAATGATTGTAATTATGAGTGAATCCGAATTGGATCATTATTCATAAATCTAATCAGATATCGGACGGTGTGGCCAATCATCAAATTATTTCAACAGACATTTGATCAGTAATGTGAATTTAATAAGGTCGTAAATGAATCCCGGATTGAATCGTACAAATACCAATTCGTCAGTCGCACATTTTTACTGTAATAGGGAAGTCCGCAAGATTTTCTGTTGGCAATGGGGTATTCCTGCATTTTTGGAACAATTTTTTTTTCAATAGTAAATATTAGATCTACAATAATCCAAATTTTAGTGAAAAATTCGAAGTATTAAGTGAGATTAAATTTATAAAAAATGATTAAAATTCAAATATGAAACGTGTGGTGCCATCTTACCTATTATATTTATAAACTGATATCAGCGGCATCTATCGCCAAGTGAATAGCGACGCACGTATTCGAAGCTGTCCAGAAACTTGTTTACAAGTGTTTACATTTCAATTTCAATAAATGATTTTGACAATCTATTATTTTGACATTAACGTTTAAAACGTTACGCATTTGTTCATCTCTTGTTTTTTATTCCATGGGTGTTACTATTAATTCGCACTTCCATGAATTTTCTAATTTAATTTCTGCAGTTATGAAGCAATCAAAATGAATTTTATTTACTGATCCGGATGTAGAATTTTATGCTTAACAACATTTATTTGAAACATTTTTATCTAAAATAATTAGGGAAGCAGTGCGAACGGATAAACTGATTTACCATGTTAAACGCCTATGTTTCACTTTTCAATATACACCCGGTATGTGGATTGCGTGTGATAAGATTTGAAATATGGAGCCTGGGTTCAAACAAACAGATTCATCAAATTTACCTGTAATTGATTCTACTATGGTAAATGATTACAAGATGGCAGCACACTTGACATTTGAAAACCTGAATCTGTCTGAAATGAGCAGCAGTAGGCAAGTTTACGTCACGCATTTTAAATCCGCGAAAAAATGCAGATTTATAATATAAATTTATAAATGAAAAGTAATGTTTTTAAATTATTTATCTACGATAGTGTGTAAAATTGATGTTTAACTGTTAGTTTCAAGTTTGTAAAACGGTTGTTTAGTAACACGATCCCATTAGTCACGGGCAGTCAGGAGTTGCCAAGCAACGAGTGATTAAAATTTTTAAACACGCCAAATTTTCAAAAATTTTATATCATGGCAAACTTCTCATTTAATATTGTGATCCTACTTCATAAATAAAAATATTTTTTTTATATATTTGGGGGTTTTTCATTATATCGTAGATAAAATATTGTACGATATACATACGTAAAGCGTCTTTAGTCACTCAGGGGTCTTAAAACACTCGCTACGCTCGTGTTTTAATTGACCCATTCGTGACTAGCTTTACGTACTTGTATCGTAAATAACTATTATTATATTTTCCAGACATATTTTAACATAAACTGCTATACTCTATTATTATTTTATGCTAATTCAGTTAGACAGAAATACCCCATTACAGAGTCGATAAACTACACAAATTATTTAGATGCTTGGTTGTAACATTTTATACTTGAAACTAATCTTCACTCACCTTGCTCAACGTGGTGGGGTGAGGGTACAGGTTAACCAAACAGCTCTCTCTTCGAAGACGATAGTCCCAACGTGTCTCCAGATGGGGGATCTCCATGGTGTCGCAGATACTCTGCACATGGCTGGCGGTGTGAGCTGATTGTGGCCCGAAGATGGCCGCCACGCCGCTTCGAAGAAGGTGACACACTGAGGAAATAACACAACATTTGCTCACATTAACACTTAATAAAAAATACAAATACTCGTAAATATTATCTTTGCACACTGGTAATACACGAAATGTAATCAATTATGTGCGATGTCATATAAAATGCTGTTATTTATGTTATTGTACTAAAATAGAATAGTATTGCATCGGCGTGACAGCCGAAGTTATACTGAGTTAAATGAGGACTGCAGCAGGATCGGGCTGTCTAAAACGTACGCACTTGTTCCGACAACTTCTTTGCTGAAATTACAATAAAATAATTTGTTGTTTCCTAATGTTCCAAGAAAACAAAAATATTGTCTAGATTGTCACGGAAAGTTGCAGACGGAACGGGAACGTACGTACGTGTGACGTCACTTTATTAAATTTTCATTTCTTATACAATATTTTAGCTGAACAGGCCTTTTATATATTTTGAAAAATGAGTCTCCCAGAGAAGACTTTTTCCATAGTCAAAAATTAATTTTGGATGATCGTCAATTGTTATTTATGCAAGAATCCTATCGAGTTTACTATCAAATTAAAGGTCTCAGGTAGGAAAAATTAAAATAAAAAAAAATTTAAGTGATCGTCAATTGTTATTTACAATATTAAATGGCTTTTTATCAATTCAGGTATCAATTTTGAGGTCTCAAAGAGGAGAATCAAATTAAAGTGTCAAAATTCATTTTGATAGATTGTAAATTGCTTTTTTTCAAATTGAATTCTTCTGAAGGGGGACAATATATTATCAGGTCATTTATCCATTTTGGATTTTGACTTTGCTACAATATATAATATTTGAAGTGTATTTTATTCATCTATTTATATTTCAGTAATGACAGTTGCCATGAAAATAATAGTATATTATTATATGAGGGATTATGATAGTTATTATTCACGAAGATGAAGTTTGTGTGCTGCAGACAAGTAATGCAAATCATCCGAGTGTATACATACTATACTTTTTCTACTCCTGTTAATTCGGAAAACACTTTTGAAAATGATCAACATAAAAATACACAATGACAACTGACTACATGTCAACTGTCAGACGGCTGTAGCTTGGTGATCCACATCATGTTTATAAAATAATTGTGAATTATAGATTTTTGGCTCTGTGACTGGTCTGGATAATATATTTATATTTTGTAATCTTTTTACATATCCCAACTATATTTCATTTTATTAAACAATATATTAATTTATATATATTCTCATATACTACATTTCAAGATTGTAATGATATTGATTGCAATTTTATCCTAGATCTAAATTTCAATATTATTAATGTTTTAAATTCGGCGAATTTTAAATAAAAAATTAAATATCATTACGCCATTTATGCAATGTTAATGAAGCTCTCTTCTTTGAAGTTCTCTGTATAATTTTACGCCCAAAGCACAGAATAGAGACTTTTTAAGTCTTTCTTCTGTGCCCGAAGTGTGATTACAAACCGAAAAGTCTAGGACCCAAAATATATTTATAGATAGAGAACCACAGGGGTAAAGTTAAAAGTGACGATTTTTGCCAGTGAGAATCGAACTGAGTGTCTCATGTTCCTCAAATATACAATTCAGAATCTAATTTAGCTATCATCAAATTAAATCCCTTATTTGAAATGGACCAAAGGATCTTCTAGTACTGATAATATGCATTGTAAGATTGGGGTTCTCTGCAGATAATAGGTAAATTTAGTAGGCCTCCCTGCCTTAATACTACTTTAATTAGTAATTAACAAGAAGCAGTTACATTACATATGCAGGACCCTAAAATAATTCGATTATAGTGGAAGCGCTTTGACCGGCAAGCAAAGGGTAATTCATTACAACTAATTTTGTTACCTTTCAACTTGATTCTGTTAGGGCTTGAATTGCTGGCCGTTCGAGCCTATTTACCCAGCTATTTTAGCATATTTCAATTTAGTCTGAATCAGATTTTTCTCTGAATTTTTACTTCCTGCATATATGTAAGGGGCGTAATGTGACGAATCAAAACTTTTGATTGTTAGTTTTCAACAGATAAATACATTTTAGGATCCTATACGAGCAAGTATGAATGCGAACGAGGCGAAAGTGGTGTGCCATGATAGGAATGTTTAGAGAGATTGTTGGTTAACTGTGGTTTCAGAGGATATACTGTGATGTAATGTATGTATGTGGGATCCCTAGAATACGATTTTACTATTTTCACGATATTGCCTCGAAATCTAACTAGGATATCATTTTGAAATTACATATTTATAATTTAGCTGCTCAGGTTACGAGCTGTTAGATTCTCACAGCAAACTATCAGCCGAAAATGGTAGTTACTTGTAAGTTAATCCAAACACCATTTTAAAAACCGTACTTCTGTTACAAAACGAACAATTTATTTTTCAAGTTTCATACTACCCATTTTTCCCACGTAAATGTTGGCATAGGCAGTTAACATGTGAAATCAGGTTTTTGTAAATAAAAAGTGTCTGGCAAAAAATTATGCATCCAAATTTTATATCACCATACTGCCAATATCCCGACATCTTATTTAATACAGACTAATTTATTTTGATACCGTAATTTAATGAAATTAATAATAATAATTCCTAATTTTCCGCCTACTCTTTTTATTTCTACTGACGTGTAGTGCTTTCAATTTGTTTTAAATATTTTAATCTGTCACTGTCAATTTCTGGCGATGGAAACCATTTGGCGTTCATGTTCCTACCTGTGAAGTATTCTGATATTTGTCTTGCACTGCGCCCCCATAATACATTCTAATAATATTTATACGGTTCTCGACATTTAATGTATTCATGATGGCAGTGACAGATTACAATATTTAAAACAAATTGCAAGCACTACACGCCAGTAGAAATAAAAAGAGCAGGCGGAAAATTAGGAATTATTATTATTAATTTCATTAAATTGCGGTATCAAAATAAATTAGTATGTATTAAATAAGATGTACACAGAAAAAAATCGGCCCGTGTTAAAATTTTTAGTGTTAAATTTAACTCTAACAAAAAATGATTTTCACACTAATTCAACCCAGTAAATGTGAAAGCACTATTTATAGTGTTAAATTTAACACTAAAAATAGTGTGGACTCGATGGTACACTACCTAGTGTTGGAACAGTGTACATATTTTTTTGTGTGTAGGGATATTGGCAGTACGGTGATATAAAATTTGGATGCATAATTTTTTGCCTGACACTTTTTATTTACAAAAAACTGATTTTACTTGTTAATTGCATATGCCAACATTTACGTGGGACACACGGTATATATTCGTATGAAAAAATACAGTACAATCAATATAAATTCAAAAATTACAATCATATAAATATAATAATATATAAAAGCATGACAGTTATAAAATTCGCATTTTCTGTAACCATAACAAAGCATCTGGAGTAATATTGTGTACATCTACAAAACTATGTTCAAATTTATTAATTATACAATCTTCCACAATATGCGTCATTTTACATCAGGTTTACACCAAATTTTCTTAGGTAGATTAAACCCCGAGACTTCTATCGTCGGATTTTCCATTAAGTTCTTATTAAAAATGTGAACATTCTGCCAAGCTTCTTTCCGACAATCATTTACCGAAAAAGATTGGTAAATGTAATCTAGTTTCCAAATAGGTTTACGAGATTTTAATCTATCCGGTGGTAAGATTTCTAGATCACGTGTTATCATAAACATATCTGAAAAGAACTTATATTTTTCCCATACGCGTTTAATTAGGTATTTTCTCTTAATATCGCATGGAGCGATATTTGCCAGGACATGAAGTCAAGAAATTGGTGTGGACTTTATAGTACCAGTAATTATACGGACGTCGTGTTTAATTGTGAGTCAATTTTTCTGACATGGACGCTATTTATCCAAACAGGGCAACAGTATCCTGCAGAAGAATAAACTAATGTAAGGCCAGCTACGCGTAAGGTACGAATATTTGGAGTTTGCGCAGTAAATTATTCTTACCAAATTTTCTGTTTCTCTCAATCCTAAGCGTTCCCGGCTCCTTACATCTAGTTCTCTGCTCTATGATCAAAGGCGAGTACTATAATCATCTTGATACACTATTTACTGTTAGTAGAAGAGAAACTACATAAGTAAAGTTAAAAATGGCGATATTGTGAGAATCAAATTGAGGATCTCATGTTCTACAGTCCAATACTTGGCCACGAAGCAATTTTCTTAAAATTGTTGAAGAAGCCTATCTTGCATTCTATCATCTCCGATACGATTTTGCAAGCTCACATTAAAGATTAAACTCACATTAATTCAACGCCATCACTCCGCAAACATCTTCCAAACACACCACGACATTAAGCAGTCATCTTCTACCGGAAGCGAACGTACATGAACCGGAAGTTATGTTCCCCGCACTGTAGCCTAATTTACTGCATGTAATGAGTATTACACCCCCTTCCATCGCTCCCTCCCCCACGAGTGTGATATATTACACTGCTGTTATCTGTGCACCGTTCGCTATAAATTATTTCGCCGAGAGATGGCTCTAGTTGCGTTGGTTTTTGTTGCATTATTTACGTGAGGCTCCCGCGGAAGGCTCTTGTTACCAACGTGAAGTTAGAACGCTAGAAGTTGGGTTATGTTGTTGTGTTGTGGTCAGCTGATGATGTATTAAACTATAGATTTATCTTTGTACTTGAGCTGTATTTCTAGACTTGTGGTTGCTTCTGCAATTCTGGAGTGTATTGTTGTGATGGTATATTTGTGTTTTTGTGGTTCTTGTGAGAGAAAAGGGGATGGTTAACTTCTAATAAATTTACTCAATAAATATAGCAGTTTAGAATCCATGAATCATTTACTTTAACTAGTTACAAGGCTTGGAAAATATTATACTGCCCAATTAAAACATGTTGAAGATTTATTATTCGCTATCAAACATTTCTGGATGTCATATTGGCCGCCATGTTTACTTGAGCGACAACTTCTCATTTTGTTCACGTTTACGGGAAAGCCATTAAAAATGATTAGGTACCTGTTGATTGCATTAAAATGCTGCGTTTTTTTACTATTGTTTATTGTTTTATTTATGTTGTAGAAATCATAATATTTTAGTTTATCCATTTTCAGGGAATTGAGAAATAAATGTAATTTAATAAAAAATGAGTAAAGTGGATAATAATCTGATGAGATGTTGACGATATAATACATTCTATATTTAATTATTTTACTTATTTTCAATAAATACTGCAACGTTCGTTGGTGTCAAAGGTTTTTTATTTAAACAGCAAGAAATATTATTAATAACAAATAATAAATAGTAAAAGTTAATTAACACTAAGTAAATATCACTAAAATAACAAATACAAAAACTTATACACTAACACTTATCACTACTATAAATAAACACTATTATTTATATTAACTAGCCGAGCGATATTTATTTAAGACGATATATTTATATTCACACCGATCGGTATATTTATATTCACAAGTTCTTCCGCAGAACTTCGGAGTCGACTAAGTCATCTGACTTACTGACTCAACTCGACTAACTGAGTCCGAGTCATCTAAACGACTGACTGCTCGGGAGTCATCTAAACGACTGACTGCTCGGGAGTCATCTAAACGACTGACTGCTCGGGAGTCATCTAAAAGACTCACTGATCGGGAGTCATCTAAAAGACTGACTGACGGCTGCCGGCGATTCCTGTATATACGGCACGTTCATTGTTTTTGGAAGCTTCTGGAACATTCCCTATTGTGGAGCAAACGACTTGTTCGAACCCGCAAGCGTTGAGTCATGCACTCGGCGACACGGCGTGGCGGCGCGGCGTGGCGGCGTAGGCCGGCAAGCTTCAACTTGTCGCTGCCGCGTTCGTTACAATACAAAGTACAAACATACAATATTTATGATGATGTCCCACACATACTTATATTAGTACATAAGTTTTAATTAATTCGGTTAATTTTCAATTAAAAAAAAGAAGATATATCTAAGGGAATAAAGAGAAATCATAAAAACATAAAAATTATTATTTCGGCATATGACCAGAACAGTTAGTTCGCTTCCCATCTTCGCAAAAATTCTGATGTGCCGGACATATAATCTTTTGCAAATTTTAATTTCTAAACGGGACAAAAAGTTTCAAATAATAATTGTATTCGACATTTTTTTTATATGACAATATTTACTCAAACTCAATTATCTACTGAGAAATGCAAAAAACTTGCAAGGTTTTCAAGAATACTACCACTTCCGGTTAATAGATTGCTACCAAAATTTAATCAGCTCCTAAATTTAAACATTCAAAATATAAATATGAAATTTAAATTTCAATAGATTTTGAGGTATCGTGATCGAAAAAACCGTCGCAACTCAACAACAGAAGTAATAATATCGCATCATCGCATCGGTTCCTCGTTTGCGGTGGTGTGATAACGGCACGCAGTGTTTACAGGTATAGGTTTTCACAAAGCGATCACCCATCCAACTACTGATTGCGCGCAGTGTTGCTTAACATGCGTTATTGAGTGTACTGATATCAACGCACCCTGCTCTGACCATTGCTATGTTTTTTTTTGTATATAAATTTAAATGTATAATAATATTCGAATTTTATAGTTAGGGATTTTAAAAAAAAACTTTAATCTCCAATGATGTAAGTAAACTAATATAGTGCATTATTTTGATTACATTAGACTTTTAACTTCCTACAACTTTCATGTGAAGTACTTTGGTGTAGTAAAATAAACTTTCACCCAAGGAAAACCTGATTTCCCACAGTCCGCTCTTTCATTAACACCCTCTAGATCTAGGTCACAGTCTTAAAATTGTCAATGTACTCTACCCTAATTTGTAAATGTGGGCTTACCTCTCTTGGAAGCATGGAAGCTGTCTTGTGGAGAGATCTTCTCGATCTGCGCGCTGAGTTTCGACCTTGGCAGGATGGACCTGTCTGCGTTGATCTTTTCCACGGCGTACCGGAATGCGATCTCTTGTTTGTCATCTGCAGGGTGGAATAGACCTCCTGCAAAGAAAACACCGGATAAAAAATTAGACACAATTGTACTGTTTCATATGTTTTTACATCAAATAAAGTATAATAGAATATAATGATGAAACCTTTATCTGTACATTTGTTTCAACTCTAATTCAACAACTAATCAATACATCGAAATACTGTTTTTGTAGTCTTTTTTTATTCATAACGACATGTGATATTGGTAATATACAACGTGAAACAAGGTTGATATATTTTTAATATATTGGGATTTTTCGTAAGTATATGTTTATATTACTAAACAAATAATTTAATGTTTCTTTGAAACCAGTTAAAAGTGTCATAAGAAAGTGCAAACTAAAATCTTGTAGTATGTCATATAACAAAGTTATCAGCAAAAAAAAATCGCTAAATTTACATTTTAGCCAAAATCTAGTAACCTATGGAAAAACAAATACATATTCAAACTACCCTACTAATTGGGCAACTTTCGTCTAATTTAACCAACCTCGTATCTCTTACGGTTCTCTAGTTCCCAATGCATTCGTACCTTAAATGGAACACTTCGTATATAATTACTGTTGCAGGTAATGAATGATCTGAAATATCATCAAGAGTAAGATTTACTTCTCTTTTTGAACGATGTATTCGAATTGGACGGTTGAAGTCATAGTCAGTCTCTATTGCTTCATTAAAAAGTAAAAATCCTCTCATTTTTATCAAATAATCAAATCTTATCAGCTAATACTGCTAGTATTAAATTTTGGTACTAAATTTAACCTTTTTCTGATGGTGCTAGTCTTTGAGAATAGGACTAGGTTATTTGTTTAATGTTGTCATGGTTATGAGAGGTGTTAGCGGGGCTAGCACTGGTGTTAGATTGGTGCTAAGAATTTGGTATTAAATAGTTTTGAGAATAGGGTTAGAGGTAACACCAGCAACTAATACCGATATTAGCGCTACCACTCTTTCGAGAATTCGGCTGTAAAAGAATAAAATAGTATATTCTACAACAAGTAATGGAATGGCACATATTTCACGCGAGCAAAAAGTTTTTAGTCCGAGCCGAAGGCGAGGGTTACGGTTACACGTTGTAGACTATACTTTCTATAACAAGATTTTGGAAATATACAAAAAATACAAATATAAAACTGTTGTAAACGTCAAACTCAAATAAATCAAATTAAAACAAATAGAGGTAACCATAGTAACTGAATCAAGATACTTCATATATCGAGCTAATATGCGGCTCTGATCTGTCGAAAATATTCCATGCGCTGCGTATGGAATGTTAGTTATTCCATAACAATTTTTTGTTGTGGAATGTCTAGTTTCCAAAACAGTGTTATAGAAAATATATTCTTTGTCTCATATAGTGATGTGAGTTTGGTAAATACTAGGTAGATAAATAAAATTTGGGTATTTACCCGGTATTTACCCAAGGTCTATTTACCTACCCAAAAATACTTTTTGGTTATCAAGTAGTAGAAATAAGTTAAATTTCTACGAAACATGTATATAGCTATTATAATTAGCTTTTGAACATATAAATGCTGGTTGTGCCTGACCGACCGACAATTACTTTTTGTATTTTGAGTGACAAGCACAAAACTTGATTAAAATGATAAGAAAAAAATTTTGTGTGTAGTTTTTCCTTTCGAAGGAGAAAAGAGTAGTTTTCAAATATTGTTTCGTGTAATATTTTCAAGCACATAAAAAAAAAATGAAAGATCACATTATTAAATGCATGAAGTGTCCTGTGGAATTAGAAAAATGTTTTTTTATAAAGACCGGTATTTCCGATCTCAGATAATCTAGATAAGAAATGTATCTACGGTATAAACAAAAAAAATCGCATCAAAATCATAGATAGAATAATAATGATTATTCTAGCTGTCATCTTTTCATGCGATATTTTTTTTTATTGCACTTTAATCCTTTGTTTTTTGCGTTTTTTTGTTTATTTGAGGTTGGGCATACCAGCTTGTGGCCTGATATATTTTTCAATGATATTGAATACCCATATTTAAACTATTATTAATCAATAAATATACACCCACTTATGGGTAAATACCCGGGTATTTACCTTGAAAAATAAATACCTGTGTATTTTACATCACTAGTCTCATATATTGGGAACCGCTGAAACAATTAATTTTTGACGATTTTCTTAGTTCTCGTATTTAAAATGGCACAATTTTGTTCATTTATCCAACCTTATACCTCTTTAAATACAAAAGGTACGTTTTTCTGGTATGTTCAAACCTATTCCAAGAGACCACAACCACGAAATAATTTAATCTTCCTACTTAATATTTTTTTAAAATGTTTGAACATTAAAATCCGCGGAATTACCACTAATTGCCTACATTTTAGAATACAAATAGTATTTTCATTATTTTCAATTAAATCTCAAAACAAATTAAATAACATAACTCATTACCAAAACACAAATAATAACAAAAAATAACACCACAATCCCACCTGTAATAATTCACGCTCAAAGCTAAACATATGACAGCGCAACAAAAACAAAACATTAATCAATACCCGGCAATTGTCATTATAATCAGCTTAATTACAACAAAATGTATTCCAAATGACTCAATTTATAGCCACATTACGGATATTAACCAAAAAAAATCCACCAGAGCAGAACTCGCCCGCTTTGAACAATATTGGCAGTTGTTCAAGATTAAATAACTTCGTGCTTGATATATGACTTCATGAACTTAATACTAGCAGGCCGTGAAGTTGAGATAGAGACCTCGAGCAGGACTTTTTGGAACTAGATATTGGAGGAAAACGTTCTCGACTTTTTGATAAATTGTGTTTAGCGAGTAACTCAAAATAAGTTCACTGGAATTTTGTTTCTAATCTGTTTATGTCTGTGATGTCAGTTGTCTGGGTGTTGAGGAACTTTGACGGGTTTCACCTTTGATTTTGAAATGTTTTTTTCATTGTTGGAATAAAGAAATGTAGACAAATGGTGTGCAACATTAACTTGACACTTTGAAGGCTGAAAATTCGATTAGAAAATATATATTATCTACAACCTACTTTACCAAACCGGAAAATATGTATTTTTAACCCCTCCAAATTTAATATACGAACCCTAATTCATATAAGTGATTTGATTGTTTTATGATAGTTTAAATAAAAATTAAAATACGGGAAGAATACACTGTGCCTTATATTTTTTAAAGCTACATTACAATTACAATAACAGTTTGTCGTTACTGGAATAGCCTTTCAGCAGCCTCTATTTATACGCAATGAAAACATAATAGAATCAAATGAACAGAGAAAACTGATGGATACTAAGCTGTTTCCAAAAGTAAAAATAGAGTTACATAGTAGTAAAATATATAGAGGAAATTAAAAAATACAACAAAAATGTTTGCCTGCTGTACAGTATATTATTTAATTTTTTTAAAACATAAAAATATTACACATTAATAGTTATTTACGATACAAGTACGTAAAGCTAGTCTTTAGTCGCGAATGGGTCAAGACCCCTGAGTGACTAAAGACGCTTTACGTATGTGTATCGTACAAAATTTTATCTACGATATAATAAAAAAACCCCAAAAAATATTTTTATTTATGAAGTAGTATCGCAATATTAAATGAGAAGTTTGCCATGATAACAAAATTTTTGCAAATTTGGCGTGTTTAAAAATTTTAATCACTCGTTGCTCGGCAACCCATGACTAATGGGCCCGTGTTACTAAACAACCATTTTACAAACTTGAAACTAAAAGTTAAACATAAATTTTACACACTATTGTAGATAAATATACAATTTCGTAAATAAAGATACACTACATTATACCTGTCTTTCAATTTTTGTAAAATATTAAAAAGAAAAATATGAAAAGGGCGAATCATGTGAATTTGGGCTTATATATTTATATTTAGCAATTCATTGTGGTGGTGTTCAAATATGATTACAATATATGTTATTTTAGTTGAAAAAGCTTTCCGAACTAATAGCAATAAACGGAAAGATTTTACTGAACTTGAAATCGAAAATCTATTCATATATAATTTTTTTTTTTTATTTCGGTGTTCTTATAAAAGCTATATAGGCACTGCAAATAAATCGTTAAGTAGTTCTATAAGCGCACTGTTTGCGGTGCTTTTCATTTTTTAGTGTTGGTGCAAATGCTTTCAAAACTAACTGTTTAGTGACAACCTCAAAGTGGTACATACATGTCTAAATATTTTTTTTTTAAATGATGGATTGACAAGAAAAAAATTCATTTCTACGTCATTCAAACTACTTTTACAAGTTACATTTTTTTATCTGATATATTTATAATATTATCTTAATAGATTTTTTTTATAAGAAATACTTTTTATAAAGCTTGTTATCTTCTTCTTTGTTAAACTTACTTTTTCGACTGAATACAGAGAAAGGAGACTGGAATAATGGATTTATGAGTCTACATACTAATAATACTATCGTCGATTAAAGTTTGTCGCAATAAAGACTTGAAAAAAATATTTATCTACGATCTTTGTTAAAAGTGGCCTTTTTAAGAGTTGCTTAGCAAGGTAAAAGTGTCAGATTCTGACACTAATGTTAAAAGTAACATAGCAACATTTTAACAGTGATTTAATTTTTACTTTTAATACGTTGCTAACGATTTGTATCAATAAATCAACAAATGTAACCCGACCTGTCAAAATATTATTCTACATTTTTTAGTATTTACTAATACACTACGAAGATCCAAGATCGTACATAAAATTGTGTATGATATACGTGTTAAAAGTGATTTATTTCGTTCGTAAGGTTGTTTCATTCACTTTTGCCTCGTTTTACAAACTTCCCCACTTACTCAAAAAATTTCACTTTTAACACATATCATAAATACCTATTATATAGGTACATATGGTTAAAGTTTCAAAATTATATTACATCACAAGTGCTACTTTTTCTTACTGTCTATATAAAATGTAAGATTGTCATGAGAAACAGTGAAACATACTAATAACAAAACAAACCAATAAATATTTGATTGTCTGTTCTGAAAGCTGCTTGACAGTTTTGTTATCAAGCATAATCATACATATTATGAATCTAATGAAATTTGTTTGTTTTTATACATTTTACAATATTAATTATTATACAAAATTACTTTCAACATATAATGTAATATATAATGTATAAAATTAATTGCAAATTAATTAATCAAAATATCTTCCTAATTACAAGCGAATATCACTCTGCATAAAGTTTCAGTATGTTTCATTTTGAAAATTGGGAAATTCGGAGATGCAAAAAATTATTTGACTCCCAAAATTCATTCTGCAGCTCGCAAAGCAATATTTTCGGGCTAGTCTTGAAACGGTATTATACAACTTTGATTGTTGAAATTAACATTTTTTTAAATTCCATTTAAACTAACCTAACTTTAACAGATTCTATTCTTTTGTTCTTAACGAAAAGTTTATGGTCGATAAATAATAAATATAACAATAATTCAACTTACCTATCCGAATGACGTCAGGCAAGGCATCAATCAAACACCCACACACCAGCAACACTGCAACGATTTGACAACCCCGCGCCA
Source organism: Poecilus cupreus (assembly GCA_963942605.1). Taxonomy (NCBI): domain Eukaryota; kingdom Metazoa; phylum Arthropoda; class Insecta; order Coleoptera; family Carabidae; genus Poecilus; species Poecilus cupreus. The sequence continues at coordinate 24,262,948 of OZ012721.1, forward strand.
TTGTATCTCCTCGGGCCGTTTACCGTGACATCTGTTGGAAACAAACTAAATTAATCACTCCGCACAATACCCTTAACTAATACCAACATAAAAACAATGTTACAACTTCGCGAAAGCATAACCTACAACTGATATCGCCTCATAGAGCATCATAAAGTTAGCGGGAGATAAATTCTCGGGGTGTGCAAGCAACAATATGACTTCTTCTTCATGGGGCGAAAATGGAGATGGAGATTATTTCAGCGAAGAAAGGTGATTAATGATGATGAAGCATGAAGAAAGAAAGGCATCTGTATCGTGTTCACTATAGGTATTGTTTTCTTGGTTTCTTTGTAGCGATGCATCAAGACTTATGATTGAGTTATTTAGCTTTGTAAAGGAGTAGTTCATTCAGGAAATATAGGTTTATAGATTTTCACGACGTCTTTACTTATTAAACTGTGGAACGCATTAAATTGAAATCTATATTTAAGGTGACATATACAATAGATTCAATATAATATAACCAAAGAATTAGAGATTCATAATAATGAATCCATTTTCATAAAACTGTAAATGGTTTAGGTTTAGAGCTAATCATTTTCAAAAATACAAGGGATATTGGATTATTATTTATTAAAGAAAATATGCTTCGTTAAATTAATAGGCCTAAATTAGAATCCTAGTATGATACACAACAAACGTTAATATTAAATATGTTTTTTTATACGTTATGGGATTTGAAATAATATTTAAAAGTAATGAATACATAATGATAAAAAATAAGTGATGATATTCTTTTCGTCTGAGCGCTCATTTGCTCGAATGCCTGAATGACATCTTCCCGCAAGAGGCTTATAAAAAGCTGTTTGTAACGAAAAAAATTATTTTTAAAGGAATTAAAATTAAATCAAAATACTCATGAATTTACAACTTCTACAGCAGCCAAGACAAATAAATCACCAGATACAATGTAGTTTGTTGATATGGCAGATGAAAAACAATTTGTAAACACATTTTTCTTTAAATTATTAGCAACTGCCGATGATTTTTTAGCTTTGAAATAGACAAAAATTGATGTAAATAACATTTTATGAATTAAATTTTTTTATTTTTTAAATAATTTTGTTATAGAATACCCGGACAACATTACTTTTTGTATATTTTACCGCACTAGTGTGGTCGAAGGAATGAAGTGCACCTATCTTCATACTTACGAAGAAGATGCATTTAGATTATAATATTGGATTTATCTTTGTTTCCTCTCTGCACTAATTTTATGACATACGACTATTTCAATTGAGTAAATCCTTTCTACTAAACGAAATACAGAAGCAGTGAATGCACAGTCTAATAGTTTTAATTACAATTCAGTTTCAGTGTAGTGTATAGATTCAACGTCAACGTCTTCGTCTTGAGATTGCTCTCCAGACTCGGCTCAATTATTCAGTACTTGTGCACTTGTTTTCGCGCGAAAGCGTAAACAACTTTTCTCAGTTAACATAAACAGAAGAGCATCGCTCCTAGCAACGAACTTTCCGCCAGGACGCGTGTTTACAAACTGTAGTTTCACTGAGAGCACTTACGATCGGATTTATAGATATTGATATCTGTTTAAATATTTTAGCAGCTTCTCTACGCTTTTCGAAGGAATTGAATGGAGGTTGACAGAAAACTGACCTAATATCTGACGTAAAATGTCGATTGGTCTTATTTAAATATCAAATGTAGAACCAGATGCATAAAGCATAGTTAACAAATTATTTAAAGTTAAAAGTGGTCAAGATAGCTGATACATCATTCTACATATATTTTGTCAATTTAATTTAATTTTAACATATAAAAAATATAGAAGCGATAAATTGTCAATGTTTCATAAAATTCAGTCTCTGAATAATAAGTAAGTTATAAAGATCCGGTTTCTAGAAACAGATTTAATGGGCCAGTTAATTTAACTCTTCGATAAACTTGTAAATGGGTATCTGAAACATCAAATTGGCATTTAATTGCCACGTTAAGTTAACGGAGCAAATTGGTCAATGATCAATTAAAATTATGACACATGCGAATGCCTAGTTACTTGAAAAAAATTTGAATATAATAATTGACAATGTGCGTGTTTAATATTATGCCAGTGTCAGTGTCGTAAGCACATGGTCTGTTTCGTTTACGTTAGCGTCATTAATTGTATTGTTGATGGTAGTAAAAAGGTAGTAAAAAGGTGTAAAACAGTTTGTAACAAAATAAGGTCTTCTTGGAACTTCAGTTTATTGTAATTTATTCTACTTTATTTTCCGTATCTTCAACCATACTTTTAAAACTTTTGTGCTTATGTGGTACACCTACGTATTTATCGAACTTATTATAACTGAAAATTAAGAATTCGCGAGTTCTAGTTCATCATCAGATGAGGAACTAGTTGATGTTGTGGGAACTGAGCAAAGAGTCCCAGCTTTTAAAGAGCGACGCTTGAAGTTACTTAGCAGTTCTATTCCCTTTTTGATTTTGTGAATTAAATTCTAAGGCAATTTGCTGCCATGCTAATTTTTACTTTCTCATACAAAGTATATGGAAATATAGGAATCACGAAAAAAATCGCTGATGAGATTTTTGCGGAAATACATATTTTGACTTCTACTGAATCCGTTAAGACCAATTTCTCAATAATGTCTGTGTGTGAGGATGGATGGATGGATACCCGTGTGCGCAATATCTCATGAACGAGACAAGATATATAAACGAAACTTGGAATTTTAAAGTATCATGAAACAATTCTAAATAAGTATCCTAGCAATGGTACTTGTACTGAAATGAAATGGCCTGGTACAATGCTTGCAATGAATCTCATTGCCCTAACAACAACAAACATACAACGAACAGATTTCTAAATGGTCGTATAAAAAACAATAAATCGTTCTCTGACTAATCACCTTGTTACACAAGTAAATCTTCAAAAGATAGTGACAATATCGTTTGCAAAAAGCGTCCCTGCAAAGTTATAAATTAAAAATAAACTCTCTTCTCACAAAATATCTCCGATAGAAAACCACTATAAATTCAAATTTCCACTATTAGTTCCGCCAGTCCATAATGCCCAATATAAATACACCCCCGTGCTCACGGAGTACTCCATACTTACTCCGCCCTCCCCTACTTACCCCGGTTATGCACGGAGTAAGAACCGGATCATTTTGAAGCTCTCCATAACGGAAGAAAGCTCCAAGCTCCTGGTTCCTTCGGGAACTATGCCGGGGGAACGGTCGAAGGGAGACAACATGATTGTTAACAAGAGAGGGAAGTTGCAGGATAATGAGACTTGGAATAGAGTATGTGTTGAGGAGATACATACGCTGGAGAAGTGATGTATGTATTTTTAACCTACACTTGAACGTAGTCTGAATTATGGAATGAGTTTTCGGTACGGGAATCTTCAGTAGGGCAGAGAGGAAATATGAGAAATGAACTTTATTCTTGCTACTGTAATATTAAAATTTGTCATAAGATTGTAGATTTTATATATTATGCAGTGAACTGAAATAGTTATTTTGTAATGTTACAATACAATATGAGACATTATAACAGCAACTTGAGACAAGTTGTTGCAAATATAAATGAATTATATAATAGTATTGCTATTACTGACATTAATTGTTAAGTACTACCTTCCACACATACATATATATATATATATATATATATATATATATATATATATATATATATATCATAACTTCGAGTACATACGTTAATGGTATATGTTGTTTGATATGCTGATTACGAATCTAAAAGAATTTTTTCAAAATTCGAAAAATTAAGGGTTGTTTACCTAAAACATTTTTTGTAGTACCGCACTGGATTCGCTTTCCTATTAAACACAAACAATGAAGTAGGTAATCAACAATTTAAATGACATAATACTAGCAAAATAAACAAACAAAATTTAACTATTTTTAATGAAACGATAATTATTAACATAATCATCCACCCAGTGGCAGTGGCAACGAAAAATTTTGAACTGGGAAACATGGAAAATAATTTTGCGATTTAAAAAAAATTCTTTTTGATTCGTAATCAGCATATCAAATAACATATACCATTAACGTATGTACCTGAAGTTATGAAACACCCTGTAAAAGGCAGGTAATGTGACGGGTCAAACATTTCAATTTCACTATTTATAAATAAATGACAAGAATGGGTAAAACTAAACCATAAAATGAGGAATTTCGACACCCAACCTGGGTATAAGAATAAAGGAGAGGAATATAAATAAAGTATGAAAGTATTAAAATTAGTTTGTAGTTTTCATTCAAAATTTGTCAACTCGAGACGTTACGCGTTTTAGTGGAATATATAGTTAGATTAGCTCACTTCTCTCTAATCTACTATTAAAAGATTAAGTTTGTCCTTTTTTATTTTGTGTATATTTTTACTAATTCAGACGTGAAAACTTATGCATTTACCAATATGTGATAACATTTTATTAGTTGTAAAATGTGTGTATTACTGATTAATGTTTTTTTACACAAACCATAAACATTTAAACATCGTAAAATGTTGTGATTTATTGTATTGTAACGAACGCGGCAGAGACAAGTTGAAGCTTGTCGGCGTACGCCGCCACGCCGCGCGGCCGAGTGCATGACGTAACGTTGCGGGTTCGAACAAGTCGTTTGCTCCACAATAGGGAATATTCCGGAACCTTCCAGAAACAATGAACGTGCCGTATATAAAAGAAATCGCCGGCAGCCGTCGAGCAGGCAGTGAGACTCAGTCAGTCTTTGAGATGACTCCCGAGCAGGCAGTCTTTCAGATGACTCCCGAGCAGTTAGTCAGTTACTTGACTCCCGAGCAGTCAGTCAGTGAGACTCAGTCAGTCTCTTAGATGACTCCCGAGCAGTCAGTCTTTTAGATGACTCCCGACCAGTGAGTCTTTTAGATGACTCCCGAGCAGTCAGTCGTTTAGAGGACTCGGACTCAGTTAGTCGAGTTGAGTCAGTGAGTCAGTTAGTTGACTCAGAGCCAGTAAGTCAGATGACTTAGTCGACTCCGAAGTTCTGAGGAAGAACTTGTGAATATAAATATACCGCTCGGTGTGAAAATAAATATATAGTCATAAATAAATATCGCTCGGCTAGTTAATATAAATAATAGTGTTTAATTATAGTAGTGATAAGTGTTAATGTATAAGTTTTTGTATTTGTTATTTTAGTGTTATATACCTAGTGTTAATTAACATTTACTCTTTATTATAATTATTTGTTATTAATAATAGTTTTATTATTTAAATAAAAAGTTGAAAACCCACGAACGTTACAATATATTTGCGCTATTATGAGTTTATAACAATATCTTGTATTTTTTTAACCTGTTTCATAATCGGATTTTATTTCTGTTGGGTAGAGCATAATTAAATAAATAAAAATATATAAAAAAAAAATAGTGAAGCTGCTCTTCTACTGCAAAAGACCCTCAACAATAATCCTTGCAGAATTACAAAGAATAATACTTTCGCGTTATGATATGAAGTGGGAAGAAAGAGAATAGCTCATTTTTATTTTTAATATTCGTTTTATTTAGTTTTCAGCAAGGCAGCGCTGTAGACAAGACATTCTCGTAATTATAAAAGTATCTTCTGCACATTTCATTCTGAACTTTTTTCTTTTTAATCTCTACCTTTTACTTCTTAAATTAAAACGGGTTCCCAAAGGACCCAAAGGTAATTTTCCGTTTTTTATTCCTGAAATTAATACCGAAACTGAAAGCGTTTCTTTATTCTGTTCTGTAAACTTAAAACTTTTTTTAGAGATGCGTTGCATTTATTTTGTAGATTCGTAAGAGTATTAAGTTTATTCATTGGTTGTTCAATGACACAATTACGAAAGGAAACATTAAGAAAACATTATAAGAGTCTGGAGGCCTAAGAAATGTAATATTTTTAGAGAAACACATTGCCCCAATAAAAAGATTATTGAGGTTGTCATCAGCCAGTTTTATTGCCCCGTAATTTTTCTTTAAATACTTTAATAAGACTAACAAAATTGTTTTGAAACAGGGGGGCTTACAAAAGCAGTAAAATATAATACCACAACATCCCAATAAGTTCCAACCCCTGTAGTTGGAATTTATTAACGTAGTAATAAAAGTGAAAACATGAGCATTTAAAATCATAACTGTAAACAACAAGTAAAACTATATGGTGTGGACACCACGCGACTTTCTTATAAATATAATAAATATAGAATAGATCTTTCAGTTATATGTTTATTCCCAAAATCCCATAGCAACTATGATATTCAAATATGAAATAATAAAAAAACGAAATTTAGGAAAAATGTATGTGCGTATGTAAATGTACCTACATGTCTCGAAAAATAATCTAAGTAAAAGAAATAATATAAATTTTCCTTTCTGAAAGCTTCAATTTGATAGTAAACCCGAAAGAATTTTAATAAGTATTATAAAACAATTGACGATAGCTCAAAAGTAATTTCTCATATTTTAGTGCAGTTTTCTTCCGGGAGATCTTTAATTTGACACTAAGCTTGATAAGCTCAATTAACTATTGTAAAAATCAATTGACGACCGTTCGAAACTTAATTTTTAATATTATAATGTAACTCTCCTCCCGCCACAATACTTTCCTTATATACAAGATGTTCAAAAAATAGAGGTCATGGATTTAACGTTGCATAATACATCTCAAAACAATGAAGAAAGTTCATATATACATATATCCGTAAATGTCTAGTTTCAGAGCTATAGCGATTTTAATATTTTATTTCTGTCATATACAACCCATACCATAGAACATTAAATGCATATCTGCTAATTCGGAAAAATTGAAATTATAATGATTAAATTAGCTGCTAGTCACAGGTCTAAACTAAGGGCTAGTAGCATTTTAAGATTTAACACTGTTGCTATGAAAAATTGTTGATCTTTGCCTCGTCAATGAAACGGCAGCCTCTGCTGTAAATATGGTATTTTGATGCCTAGTTAAGAAATATCTATTATCAAGAATAGCTATTTATGTATCAAGGCACTGAAGTTCAATTTTATATCACGAATATGAAATTTAGTTGCCGAGGCCCGTAGGGCCAAGGTAAATAAACCATGTGAGTGATAAAAAGGAACCTCAGTGCCGAGGTACATATTAAGTTTTATTTGAAATCTAAAATTCGAAAAAACTAAAAAAAATACAATATAGGTAGAGTTTATACATCTGTCAGTTGTCAATTGAAACTAACGGTCAGTATTTCAACCTCGAGAAGTAAATTTATCGTAAATAACACTCAAAATTATGTGTTTTGTCCTCAATTTCGTCATCGGAATTAATTAGTTCTTGCAAATTTTGTTTCATGTTACGTCCAAATTTACTATAGTACGTCAATATATCTGCCAAAATTATCCTAATTGTACAATAATTATTTAACGGTTGCCAACACTGGGTTGCTCAGAATGGTCGTATAATTTAGTGACGATTTCTGACCTTTTAATGACGATTTTTGAGCACTTTAGTGCCGATTTCAAATAGAAATATTTTAAATGTTCGATACGTTCTTCTAGAACTTTTACTAGTATGTAACTCTTTATTCATCTTCTCATGGATTTACGAATGCAGTCATCCAGAATTTTTTGACGTAGATCAACGATGTTATTGAATGACATTGAAGTAAAAATATAGTGGATAGAAATCCAGTGCCCGTAGAGGTAAAGGTTAGTAACAAAACTATCAAAAGCAAACAATAAAATAAAGACTGTCTTAATTGTGTTTTGCCGTGTTTGGACATTCTGCAATTTTATTTTGAAGTATAAATATCATAAATAAATTAAACTGATATCTATAATAACTTTGACCTAAGAATTTTCAGATACGTATTTTTATGAAATCTTATTACTGTTTTGACATGTACCTTTAATTTACTGATCTCTATTTCCTGAACATTGTGTATATGCGAGATTTAGTATTAAAGTCAGTAATAGCAATACTTTTAAATAATTCATTTAAATTTGTAATAAATGTATTTCAGGAACCAAAGTATTTGCTGCTGAAATGTCTCGGGCATCCGTAAAGCTCACAATAAGTGATGGATGTCTTCTTTGGCTCAAAGCTGAAATTGTTTTCAGACAAAAGAGCATCCCCTCAAAGCCGGCCGAAAAAACACGCAGGCTAAATATTGCGGGGTTAGAAAAAAGAAAAACCAAATTTCTCATTTGTTTCGGCTTGCTGACAGCGCTCGCCGCTCGGTAACATTCTATCGATTTTGCAATTTAAATTTTTTCTTCCTTTCCGACCGAGTATAAATTCGTATTTAGCCCGCAATATTTCTTTATTAAGTCCTGTAAGGACGACGAATTCTGGTGAAAGAAGAAAACTTTGTAGGATGCTAATTGAAGTTTTTAACAATGTATTTTTAACTCTGATGCATTTCGAGAGAATTACGGGTACTTTTTGTATTTTTTTCTGGGGTAATTTTGATAAATTAGACTCAGAGAGGATTATGAAAATTAAAATTAAGGCATAATTGAATCTTCCGGAACAGGGGCACGAAAATGAGGCCTGATTGCTTTTTTAAAATTAGGGTTGTATTATTTTTTAAAATTAATATTTTCGTAAAAATACTTCTACGGAAAAAAGGTATTTGAATACGTTATTATTACGTTATAGTATACATACAAAAATGTAAACAGTAATCTTATATACGAGCCCCGAATTATATAATTTTGACCAATTAAAATCATACAAAGAAGAATTGTTTAATTCAGCACATTAATATCTTAAATTCTATCATTTTAACCTCCTACATATACATACAATATGTATATAGGCAGGCATTATGTTTATTTTACGAATTGAATAGATTTTCTGAACAATTCATCAACATTGTAAGTGATAGATTATTTGATAGCCTATCAGAGTTTTTGAGAATATATTTATAAATAAATGAGAGAGAGTAATTTTGTTAGAATAAAAAAGCTACTCTTATAGAATAACAATACCTACAATTTATATTTCAAACATTTTTCTGTATTTTTTTTTTATTATTTTAGTACTTATTTATCCTTAAAATATTCTTAAAAATAACAGAATTTGAGATACAAATAAGTTAAGTACAATTTTCCCTCTGTAAGATCCAAACACATTTTTAAAAAAGTTATTCTTAATATCGTAATTGGGCCAAATAATATGATTCTGGGCTCGTAGATAATAAAATATCCAAATAGCGATGCTCAAGATTATTTAGAAATATATACAAATTAACTTTACAGTCCTAATTAACTGATAAAAACAATTTAAGAACTGCATATTTTAAATTCAAATAAATCAAGACCTGTTCTTTACACGTATGCGGTAAATTGGAAATCTGGATGAAATATTAAGTTAAAAACAGGAACAAAAAATAAGATGAAATTTCTCATCAGGATGAGCTAGACTTTGATCAGGCTTAAGGGATATAGGATTATCGATGGTGCATTTTAAAAAGTTTTTGTTCAGATAATCGATCGACATAAAAAATTTGGAGTAAAGAGTCTAAGATAATATATGTATGTACTTATTAGCTTTAAAATGTTTGGAAGAGAATTCGGTCGTTATATAGCATCCCATCAGCTGTAGTATAAATCCCTGATGCCCTGATTCATCTGTAAGATTGTTTCATTTAATTGACTAAAATTTTGAATTAAATGTAAAGGAAGAAACCTATTATGAGCATTAATAGTTATTTGCGATACAAGTACACAATTTATGAATTAGGAACACAATATTAAATGAGTAGTTTTCCATGATAACAAAATTTTAGCTAATTTTAATCACTCGTTGCTCGGCAACCCGTGACTAATGAGATCGTATTACTAAGCAACCATTTTACAAACTTAAAACTAACAACTAAACATTAATTTTACACACTATCGTAGATAAAAGTTTTGTCAACTCAACTCTATTTAGGTAATACAATTTGATTATCAAAATTTTCGTGTCCTAAAAAACTGCCAAATGTCAAAGGTAGAGTTTGGTTTAGCTTTTTGCCCCAACTCTCCAGTTCCCAACAACCACCCCCATATGTTTTAAAATCACAATGAGTAAACTGAATTCCCCAAAGCAAATTCAGTTTCCGTGACAAACAAAACATGACATGAAAACAAACTTAGTCAAATCAAACCTACACAAAATAATCCCTAAACCCTAAACAAACGACAAACGACTGTTCTACCTTCAACAATGTCGTCAAAACAAAACACTAGCAATTAAACAAAAAACCCACACAAGAAACTCTCTCCATGGACAAAGAAATATAACAGAGCGTTTATGTAAGCATTAATACAGAATAATCTCCATGGAAGAGTGAGCAAACAGAGTGCAGAGAGAGGAGAGATAGGGCACGCTCTCGGAGCGGGTGTGGGGCCCTCTCGCCCGCTTTTGGGGGCTGAGCACTTACGCCAAGCGCGTAAATGCAAATCTATTCGATGTGCAAACATAATGTATTTCGTGATTTGCAGAAGGCGCCTTTTATGAATTTGCTGAAATTCAGGAATATTTCGATAAATGTGCTAGCATATACATCGGCAATTCTGAGTCGTAGCTGAGTTACTACAACCTACAGTAGTCATTTTTAACTTTATCTCTGTGGTTCTTCATCGAATAACATCTTTGGGAACCGTGATTTGTCGGTTGGTAACCGCACTTCCCGAGTAAACATAAAACTTTTTTATGATAAAAATTATTATTTCATTCATTACAAATTTGACCAATCAGAATGTTCATTTTCCATTGTTGTACATTTTAGATAAGTGATTAAACAGCACCATGATGTTTAATCGCGATTAAATTGAAGCTAGCTTTTATATGCAAATTTTGAATATTTTAAAGGCATATTTAGCCGGATAATTTGTTGCAGAAGCAAGATACTTACCTACATGTTCCTTACCTTTACTGGTATTTTATATCTTTAAACATGGTGAATTATTCAATTCAAGCTATTTTTATTTATTATTTTTTGACATTTATTTGACAAGTAAAAAGAAAAACAAACAATTTGCTATAGTTACAATATAACAACAAAATTTTTGGTGCCTTTTGCTTATGTGTGTACAGATTTATTTATGCGAAAATGTGTCAAAAACAACATTTTAGTACAATTTCTTCGGTAAGTATTAAAGTTTATACTATGAATTCATGAAATAATCTTGACATATACCCCTCGTGCTAAAGAATTCAATCTATTAAATTTGATGTCTAGCTTATTTATAAAATTTTGCTCTTAAAAAAGTGTTATCGTACATAATGATTTAAGATAAAATCCCTCGACCTACGGTCTCGGGATTTTTTCAAATTATTATGAACTCAAACACTTTTTAAGTAAAATTTTAGGCATAAGCTAGACATGTCAAATTGAATCGATTAAATTCTTAGCACTATTGAATATTTAATATACTTTAGAAAATGCTAAATTAATTAAACAGAATGACAAAACAAATACAAATGAGAACAACGTACGATTATGTTAAATGTTACCAAAACATGTTACAAACAATAATTATTTGAATTCTACATTTTGTAGAGCACTGCAGACGTGAGAAGACGTCTGCTAATTTCAAAATCTAAAAACTCACTCTGTCTTCAGATGGCTAAATACACCCAACTACCCCATAATGCATGGCAGGGAACCTCTCGCAGGGTCAATATAAAAACTAAAAACCATTTATCTAGGGTTCGATCAGGCCTAACTGTAAATCTGTCAACCCCAGATGGCATATCAAGGCAATATTTCAGAATATTTACCGCGATAATCTCAAATAAGTATGCATGAAAACTAAAATCTTTCTTGGGAAATATGAATATGAGTATATGCATTATCTTTTTTCTTGTTCTACTTTCGGAAAACTACAAACAAAGCATTTCCTTATTCCGTATTCTTTCACAAATTCTCTTTATTTTCGTAAACATGGAAATCCATAAATGAAGAGGCCGAAAGTAGGGATAAGTCCCCAAACAATAAAGAACGAAATAAATCTTTGGTTCAGAATTTTATATTCACACACATAGCGAAACAAATTTAAATATGAATTACATTTGGATTCAAAATTCATGATGAATTATAGGGCGAGATAATCCGAAAAAAATGTGTTTATTATGTTTGGGAAACGTTTGCATTTTAACGCTTTTCTAGGATACGCAGCGCGGATGAAAACATGTGAATATTTTACAGAAATCCCTTAGAAAAATAAAATAAATGTTTTCCTGCTTTAGAGGTACTTTACATTCGTTTCCGCCATTTTCAAGTGAAATATTTATATAACAACCACAGTGTGTAATATAGGAGGTAGCTTTTACTTCCTGTACATGCTATAGGAATCATGCACAAAATCAACAACGAGATTTTCGCGGAAATACAACTTTTGAGGTCTCAAATCCATTTTACCATTTTCTCAATGACGTCCGTATGTGTGGATGGATGGATGTAAGTCCTTATGTACAATATAGCTTATGCATGATGAAAGATATATTTATTATTATTTACATTTTGTGATACAGATTAACAAATGATTGTAGCAAGTTCATAGTTTTAGTGGAAAATAAATAAAAGTTTATATAAAAGTTTTACAAAATATTTTTAATTAAAAATTGATTAAACAAGAAAATAAAATATCAGTATTTTTAAATTGATGATTTATTTATTGTCTACGAGGAATTAAATTATTGAAAATTAGGAGAAGGAATACGTGACGTAATTTTGGTAGAAAAAGTTGGGATATAGTTATAGTTCATTCAATTTCGAAAACAATGAATGGTAAGATAGGGTGATGATATCCTTGAATCTAATTGGACGAGAGTAGAGGTGGATTAACACTATTGAGACACACCTCCATTCAGCGCCAAGCAAAAACTAAGTCTTTTGTACAAATTTCTCCACATATTTAATAAATGTCTGACTAATATTTCCATGGTTATACTCATTATAATAAACTATTGTGGGGACCACAATACCTGCCGCCATAGATTTCTTATTAAACAATGCAGGAACATCCATTATCAAGAAACGCTCATCCCTTAAAAAAATTTAGTTTTCAATTATGACACATACCCAAAAAGACATGTTTCAAGCGTTGTTTTGTTTTTTCAAAAAGCACAGGTTAGCAGTTTTAGACGAAAATGTCAAAATATATTTTTAGTTTCTTATACAAAATACAACAGAGTACCTATTGGAATCATGAAATAAATCGCTGACATACATATTTTGATATCCACTGAATCCGTTAAGACCAATTTCCGAATGGTGTCTGTGTGTGAGGATGGATGGATAGATGGATTGATGGATGTCCGTGTGCCTAATATTTCATGAACGAAACAAGATATGGAAACAAAACTTTCAATTTATAAGTTTTATAAAAATATGAAGAGCTGAGTTGATTTTAAATGAAATTGAAAAACCAAAAGATGAAGTTTACTGGACCCCCAAAATAATAAATTCCATATTTTTTTTTCAAAAATAGAATCACCTGTGAAAAATGTTTCAAATGAAAGTTATTAGCAAAACTATTTGGAATATAAAACGTTATTTGCGCTTTTCTTGTACATGCTTCTAATTTTGATAAAAACTAAATTTTATATTTAACAATATATTTCAACAATCTTAGTTACAATAGGAACAAAAACTAAAACATTTTTAATATCTCCTACCTATGTCAAATAATTGTAAAGTGTCAAAAATATGTGTTGTTATTGCATTATTAGTTAAAGTTTAAAATATTAATTTATATTATTTTAATTTTATTAACTTTAAATTTCACATGCGTATCTTAATAATGCTCTTATCTCACTTATACCGTAAATATCTATTAAAACATTATTCAAATAACTAAAATTGTCATTAAACCGAAATTTACTGAGATATTTCAATATAATTTGATAAGGCTTCAAGTAAACTGCCACTTCCGGTTATCGGATTATCACAAAAAACTAATTAGCTCTTCTTAATGGAATACAAATATATATATTTTTAGTTCTGTAGTTTTTTTTTATGAACCGTAACATAGACAGACAGACAAACACACACAGACATCATCGCGAAACTATTGAAATCCTATTCTAGGGACCCAAAAAAGTGCTCATCCACTGAAAACTCACTACCGAATTTTTATACTGTTTACTTTCCTTACTGGTATTTGGCGGGAGGTAAAAATTGAATTTTTGATATATTTGAACGTCTTTTAACACTTTATTAAATATGTAAAATTAAATGTATTCACTGGTTCAAATGCAGATATTAAATGTTTTCAGCTTTAATTTGAAACATTTTCCTCTCAAATGATTAGGGGAGCAGGAAATTGCATTGTATTATTTGACATGTAAAGCGTCTACGACAAGTCAGTCGCCATTCTATATAATATTTCGTAGTTGTGTACATACGACAAAAGCAGCGTCTGAGAAAGATATGTTCTTTATTTTTATTATTCCTTCCTTTCACAATTTATTTTAAAGTTGCAAGTAATGTCCAACTACTTTATTCTTCAGACATAAAACATTCTTAATAATCTTTGTTGTGCTGAAACTTTATTTAATTTTATACTCTTCGAGAAATTTCGAAAATAATTAAACTCAACAAAGTTTCATACTAAAGAAAATATTTTCTGAACTTGGAGTAAAATACTGCCCATGTATAAATCCTTCGGGATGAAAGAGACCATAAGTAATAAAAACTATTGAAAGAAATTACAAGAAAAAGGTTAATGGGGAAAGAAAAATGGAAGTATGAAGAATAGAGTTATAATCAAGAGAAAATATAAATTAGAGAATGTTTCAAGTAAAGTAAAACATGCAAGTCGTTATCGTAATCTATAGTTTAATATTTTAGAAACACATTTAAAATTATGATCTTCTGATCTTGATACTTAACCTCATTTTTCACAGCGGATAATGTTCAGGAACTTACGAAACTTACATAAAATATTTTCCAGAGAGTTCAACTTAACACTACTTCGCAGTTTTATCAATTTGCACAGTTTAAAATGACCCTAATTTCTTTTTTACAATACAATAATTTACAATAATAATTATGAAATTATAAACGAATTTCTACAGTAAGTAATTTAATTATGTGGTATTAAAAATTTGAAGAATATGTAAAATCATAACTCATATAAATTGTGTGATGTCACAAGTGCTACTTACTTCTACTGATAATGTACAGTGAGTTTCATTTTAGGGATTCACCATTATTTTTTGTTTCGTAACCGTCTGCAAATACGAATATATTAAAGTAAAAAACTACACGAAAAATTTGCGTTTGCCGAACTATTCAGTAAACTTAGAACATAAAATGCATTTTCCGAAAATTTACCAAACATTTTTTGTAAATAATCATGTTTAGTTCTTTTTTTTTTCTTTGTGACGAATATAGGACGCGGACTTACTTCTTTGGTCATATGTCGCGTCGAGAGGGGATGATTGTGAATTTTATGAACATTACAAAGGATGCTCTTTAGTGGGATTCGAACCCGTGATCTCTGGTGTGCTATGCTAGCGACATAGACGAGACACTATACCGGCGATATCTGCGATTAGTTTCTTAATTGTAATGAAATTT
This sequence comes from Poecilus cupreus, assembly GCA_963942605.1. Taxonomy (NCBI): domain Eukaryota; kingdom Metazoa; phylum Arthropoda; class Insecta; order Coleoptera; family Carabidae; genus Poecilus; species Poecilus cupreus. The sequence continues at coordinate 24,278,514 of OZ012721.1, forward strand.
TCAGAAAATGCACAGCTTACCGAATAGTTCGATAAATTCTACAAAACTTTTTTTTTTCTTATAGATTTAAATTTAACTGAACTGGATGTTATCTCGACTATGTTAATTGTAAAGTGTAAAAGAAAACTCGAATTCTCAGTCGTACAGCACATATTATATCTATAGATATTACATACACACTTACTAGTAATCTCTTCTTACAACAAACAATCATGTAACAAATACATTTGTAAACAATCATTCAGGTTTTTTGAAACTATGTACAAAGTTTTCAAGAAAACTTAATGAATGTTTACGAATGTATTTGTTAGTATATTGTTGTAATGATTGTTGTAAATTTTAGACCCAGATGAAGGTTTAAGTGTAAACCGAAACGTCGGTTATATGTAAGAAGAATATATGTCTGAGATTTCGAATATTTTTTACACTTTAAATTTAACGTTTATTTAATTCACTTTTGTTATATGGTACCTACTAAGATTACTAAGTGAAATATATAAAATTTGTTCATTTTGTTGTTAATTTAAATGTAAAAAAATTATTTATAATATATAAATAGTGTAGAAAAATATAATTAAAAAATTCGAAAAAACAAGCTTTTTCAATATGTTACTATTGATTCTATTAAAAAATATAAAGTTGTATCATATCTCGAATATGAGCCAAAGAAAATAATATTTTTTGATGCCACTGCTAAACAATAAAAAATGTTTCCTTTATATTTGAAACATTTTGTTCAATATGCGACTGTTTATAAAAAAAATGACCTACGTACATTTTCCAAAAAAAACTAAAACTTCATTAAATTCGTCTACTAGTGTGGCAACTTTTGTTTAATTTAACTGAAGTCGTAGGTTTTATTATTCTCGAGATCCCAATGGCGAACCTTTAAATTGAAACACACGTATAAGGCAAGAAACTAATGAAAAACAAACCAAAAAACAGAGCAATAAATGTTTAATCTAACAAGCAGTTTAAAAGTTTTCATCACAAGCGTTATCGTTGTCTCCAACTGCTAGAGTTATGTATGAACTGTAAAACTATGAAAATAACTTCAATAGTTTTATTTGTATTACATTATTAATTCTGGACCTCTGTTTAGCAAATGTAACGACACAAGTGCTACATTAAATTTATAAAAATTCATATCTCCCTAATTATAATGAATTTTCACATTTGTTTTTACAAATCGATATATGAGTATGCTTTGAGATTGATGAAGTCTTTTTAAAACGACGGTAGAGAAAGCCATAGAGGCACTGGTTTAATTTTAGCTTAGCACACAAAACATAACAATTATTCATCTGAACAAAAATCTAATGTGGGCGCTCACAACTTTCTTACATAAAAGACAAATAAATGACATCCTATATACTAATCGGCGTGGGTCTGAACTGTCACTCTATAGATTAGCCAATCTAACAACGGCCATCGGAATCGCCTACAGCCTAGACGGTTTGATGTATTCAGGTGAAACTTTTTTTGGGTGTTAAAGGTCCCTGTGGAACAGTGCCTTTTGCATGTCTCATATTTTTCTTACGCATGATGTGCGAAATATTAAATGCGAAAGACATTAAAATTTTCCATCAAGGGGGGCCTCGGGTTGCTACGAAAGTGTACTTTGTTGATTGTAGTTGTAACTTTTCACAAATTTTTGTTCAATTTGACATATATGACAGATCTGTTTGAAATTTTCAGTATAAATTACTCTATTTCTAGACAAGTTGAAGATGTTTTGTAAATTTATCTGTGATTAAAAAAAATGAGTGAACCTGTGTACTATAATGTAAATATTTGAAAAGTCAATTTATAAAATTTAAGTTATAGCTGTCACTTTTCACAAATATGTGTGCAAGTTTAATCATTTTTAATTGAAAGTTTTTTAGTATTTGAACATTAATGTAATAAATTATAATAGTTAATCTATTTGTGCAATGAATTTGAAGAAAATTTATATTTTTGAAGTGTTCTAATTTTTTGACATTTTAGCTTAAAGATGTAAAATAAAATCAGCAGTATATAAGTAAATATAAATGTATATCTGCTGTATATATATTCCTATAGTTAATAGAAGTAATAAAATAATTATAATTTATTAATTGCAGGCAAAAAATGTTAATTTGAGTTTACATAACCTAAAATAAATCCTTTAGGCATTATATTTTATAATTCTGTTGTATAATTAATGAACGTCGTACATGTTTAATAATACAAAAGTGTAAAAATTGCGGTATACCGAACGCTGGATAGATTTCAATAACGAACGCACCCAAAGTGTCAGTGTACAGTGTTGCGAGTGCATGTTTCCAATAATTGATCGTATTAATCGGTCAGTCCACAATACTTAAGAAAATTCAGATTATTATGATCACAAATGAAAGCACAATTATACATAATGGAGAATTGAGGTGTTACTGATTGTGACAATGATAATTCTGTTGTATCAAAATTTCTCAAAGGTTAATTTCCAAGTTTGAATAATTTAAGAGACACAGTTCTTTATAATAACACAATGGCATGTAACGCTTCAAAAAATTAATGTTGTTCCATAATCCAGGTATGTAAAATTACATAAATTGTGATATATAAATTACATTTTACTTAAATTTTGACAGGTCAATTTAAAACCAGAAATGAAACGTATATTTATCAAGTTTTAATACATTCAGGCAAACTTAACTGGCTTATCGAAGTACAATAAAGATTTAAGATAAATATTTGTTTAAATATCTATATAGTTTAATACATTTATTGCAGATATTTTCAACAAAATGATTTGAAGATAAATTTCGGGTGATGTTTAGATATATAAAGAAAAGACTGGTAATTGCTCAGTTTGTTGTACTACTAAAACAAAGCTAAACCCGTTAGATTATTCTATAAAACCCCAAGTTTGTTAAATAATACATTAAAATGTGATGTATAACTTTATATCTAACCTAACTTTTTGGCAGTCTGATTCGAAACCGTAATGAACAAAAGTTGAAATTTATCAAGTTTTAATGTATTCAGACAAACTTAATTAGTACAATAATGTATTTCAATAATTTTAAGGTAGGTATTTATATAATAGCTATAGTTTATAAAATAGGCATTTTTATATGGCTTTGTACCAGTTATGGCAGAATCAAGAAAAGACATACGTCATTCTTTGCCAATCGACATACGTCAAATTTATCTTAAACCGAAATATTCTTATTAAAGCTAAGAATGCTTATATACATTAAAAATATTCTCTATAATGTGCAATTTGATGAGATAGAAAACTGCAGAGGCAAGACATAAAAATATTGGAAAATATGTTTAAATATTTCAAAATAAATTATTTAAAAAGAAAATAACACATAATTTAAAAAGCTGATTACTAAACTATCAAATGACGGGAGATAATAACTTTGTAAGATTGCTGAATGCTATTTGTCCAAAGTTACAAAACATAACCGATAGTGCTGCTTTTTGCGGCACGGCAGGAAACTACATTATAGGAACTGATTAACGTGTATGGCGCGGAAATTAAAAAAATTAAATTAATATGTTTCACAAATTTTATTTTATTTTTCACCAGCACGTTATCAAAATTTGACATTTACATTAGAAATATGTTTTTAATTTTCTTTGGAAAATGAAAATGACCTTTGGGTCACTATTTTAAATTACAATGAATTTAAAATAATTTATTTTATGTAATTTAATACTCATAATACCTTCTCTTAAGTCGGCAGGAAACTAAAATGCCTCCCATATTGTAATCAGTACATTGTTATAATCAAATGTATTGTTGTAATCAACACAAATATATTTCTGTATTCAAATAAGTTCATTGTTGTAATCGATATGAGTATATTGTTGTAGTCCGTGCATATTTGTAATCAAAAAATTATTGTCATTAATACACTGTTCTAATCAGTACATTATTGTAATTAATTATAATTATTACAATTATTGTATTATTGACGTGATCGTATACGGAATACATTGGTGTATGATGAGTGTGAGATTGTGAAGAATGTTGTTCAGAAAGTGGGAGTGAGTCAGTTAAGGTGGTTTGGACATGTTGAGCGATTGTCGAATGAAAGGTTGGTGAATCTAATATATGTAGGTGAGATTGAAGGTGAACGATTTCGTGAGCGTCCGAGGAATAACTGGTTGGGTATGATTGATGGTTTGTTGCGAGAACGAATGATTCCGAGTGTGAAGAATAAACAAGCATGTATGAATCGCACTATGAATGTGGAGGAGGCGAAAGTGGTGTGGAGGAGATTGATTGTTGGTTGACTGTGTTTCTGGGTTCGTGCTACCCCACTAAGTGGGACATAGCGTGATGTTATGTATGTATGTATGTACAATTATTGTAATGAACGAGTTATAAAACGTTTTGATGAATTGGTGAGTCAAACATTAACGAATTATTTTAATATGAATAAGAGAATGATTTGACAGACTATAAAAAGATAGAGAGGTGGGAGTATAAGACCAGTGAATCAGATGTTAGAATAGATGGTGCGAGTATTTTAAGGAATTGTATGGTGGTGTAAATGGAATGAATAATAAAGGAAAAAATAGAATAAATGCTAGAAACGTTAAATGGGATATAGATGAAGGTGACGTCAGATTTGCATTGATGCGTCTAAATAATAGTAAGTCTCTCGGTATGGGTGGTATAACAAATGAAATGTTGAAATATGGTAGTGAAAGATTATTTGATTGGTTAGTTTATTTGTTCAAATTTTTTTTTTGAAACGGTGTGTGGCTCCTGTCATTTGTCCTTTATTTAAAGGCAAAAGCAGTTTAAGTGAATGCACAAATTTTCAAGCGATAAGTTTTTTCAGTGTGAAAGGGAAGTTGTATGGAAAAATTTTAATTCATAATGTGCGAGCCTTAACAATTTCTAAGTTTAGTGATATGCAAGGAGGTTGATAAGAACAAAAAGGTGTTCTGTTGGATGTACTTGTAAAGTACGGTATTGATGGTAATTTGTTGGGAGCGATTCGAGCGTTGTATGAAGGAAATAAGACTACGGTGAGAGTTGGTGGTAGATTCAGTGATTGGTTTCGTAGATGTTGGTGAGAAACAGGGTTGCGGAATGTCTTCTCGGTTGTTTAATTTGTATATGGATGTGTTGTTACAAAAGTCATTGAATGGAAAGGATGGTGTACGTATGGTGCCTGCGTTGGTTTATGCGGATGATGTTGTGTTTGGTTAAAACGAGAAGCAATTGAGAAGAATGATTGTGAAGCAGGGAAAGGTTTAAATCTGTTGTTCAATGTCGATAAATGTAAAGTGTTGGTGTTTGAGAAGAATGATTTGGTGACTGGTTGTACAATGATGTATGATTCTAAATGTTGGGTGTGGATGAAGAAGCATGTACGCCGTATAACTGCTGTGGAAATGAGATATTGGGAGGAGTGTGCGAGTATACAAGACGTGAATGTATCCCAAGACATTGGTGTATGGTGAGTGTCAGATTGAGAAGAATGTTGTTAAGAAAATGGGAATGAGTCAGTTGGGGTGAATTGAAAATCTTGAGCGAATGTCGAATGAAAGGTTGTTGAAACTAATATATATGCGGGTGAGATTGAAAGTGACCCGATTCCGCAGGCGTCCGAGGAATAAGTAGGTAAGTATAATTGATTGAAGAAGAGACGAGCATTATGAATGTGGACGAAGCGAAAGTGGTGTGAAAGAATATGAATCTTAGAGGAGATTGATTGTTGGTTCGTGCTACCCCACTGAGTGGGATATAGTATCATGTTATGTATGTATGTGTGTTTTTTCATGACTTGGAAATTGGCATTAATTTAGATTGGAATTTCATAGAATTCAATTGTTCCTAACTGGTACTGATTTAATATGAACTAATCATATTAATTAGTAGGATAACTGTCTATCTATCAATCGTTGAATAAGATAGTTTTTAATCTGAAATTGCAACTCTATATTTTTTGTAGATTAAATATAATTATGTCAAATATATAAGCTGACTAAATTATATTTATCTATCTACTGGACTTGCAGCTCCATATTTTATCTTAGTCTTAGTTGTAATTAACCGAGAGTCGTAGATATTTTATAAGTAATTATATGATTTGTAATAAATTCAGTTTATATTGTAATTGCCAATTATTTTTAGGATCTGAATTTCATCTAAGTTATCCACGGTGGTATTTAAAGGATCACCTCGAAGTGAAGATATTTTGCAATTATAAAATGTGACACAAATTGTACTTCTCGATTTTGAAATCTGCACTTGCAGAACTAGAATTCAATAAAATTAAATTTGTCGTACATTATTATTGGGAATTAAAATCGTAGAACTCATAGCATGAACTGGGTCATATTATTTAGAGTTCAGTGTTCAGTAGCGTGATGGTAAATGACAAATGAAACCTTTAGGTCGACTGTCAATTGTATTACTCCTACACTTTTGGACCAGTTGTTTTGGATGATTGTCAATTGTTTTTTATAAATGTTTTAAATCCTACCGTGTTTGTTATCAATCTTATGAAGAAGATTTAAACTAAAGTGTCAAAAAGTTGTTTTAGACGATTATCAATTGTTTTTTATAAATGTTATTTAAATCCTATCGTGTTTGGTATGAAATTAAAGTTCTCACGGAGGAGATTCAAAATCCAAAAGTACTAGCATGGAAGCGAAGAACGAAGTGACGAGCTTGCTTCGCCGATGTACTGACAAGGATGCGAGGAACGAAGTGACGAGCATCCTTCGCCAATGTATTGACTTGGAAGCGAGAAACGAAGAGACTATTCAATTTATTTCTCTACATTTTAGTTGTAATCTTCTTTAGAGTCGCGGAGCCTAGGGGTCAGACCTGCGAAGCAGGTCGGACCGCTAGTAAATATACTATTACACCTTTTACTCGTTTCAGGTGTGGCACACTGCGTTTAAGGATTTCGTGATATATTTTCAACACGTGAAGTGCGGTTACCAGCTGTCAAGTCACAGACTCCAAGATGATAGTTTAAGGGAATCACAGGGGTAAAGTTTCAATGGCAACTGTCAACTGTGGGATTCGAACTGAGGAATAATCTATCAATTTAGAGTGGGGTCATACACTTTAAAAAAAAGTTGTGTTTTTTTACAAATTATAAAAATTTAGATAATTTCAGTCACATATTATTCAATATTTCTTATAATTTTTTAACTGTTCATTCGTAATTTCCTTTATGAAATTTCGCGGTTGCATAAGCGTGACGTCATCTTGTAATAGAATATACAGCATGGCAAGGCAAAGAGGTGTTGATAACAAATAATAATTTGCTTTTCAGGGTTGTAATAAATACTTATTATTATTAAAATGAACACTCCGATAAATTAAATTAGGTATTCGTTAATTATAACGTTTTTAAACAAAGAGTTTAGGACGTGTTAAAATAAAAATGCTTTGATGTACTATATTTTGTCGCTTGTCGGTAATGTCGGTAGTCTCATTATCACACCTGTCATCTTAAGTCATATGTAGGAGTTAACAACGATTTTCAAATTAAACTTATGTTTATTATATTTGTTGTATTATTTTGCCCAGGTAATGTGAATAAACTATATTTGTAAAAATCTCTCAGTAAATAACAATGACAGATAACAGACAATTTGACAGTTGATGGTACCTCGCTCTCCGCAAGAGCGTGTTTCGTAGAATTACAAGATGACGTCAAAAATCGTATCTTAATAACTAAACGTCTTTTAATATTAAAATTAGTATCTATATTTACAATTTTACTCAAACTTACTCAAAAAAAATAAAATGAAAAAGGTGTATGACCCCATTGTAAAAATATAGGAAAACTTCACCAACCAACAGAAAATAAGCCATCCAGCTAGATCTGCAACAGCCATGCTGCTACACACAAAAATATTCTAAACGACTTAAAAAAATTATTTAAAAAACAGTAACGAAATGCTACAACACTAGGGTCATTGGTTAAAATGTGTGAGGATTGAACCTCTTAACTTTCTCTTGGTGAAAATAAATAAATACATATATCATCACGCCAATTATCCATTTCTAGATCTAGATGTGACACTCTACTAATAGCAGATCTCGATGATATATGTATTTTTGCAGGTATAGTGTTATTATAAAGATGTTAGTTGAAGAGGAACCACAGGGGTAATTTAAGTAGTGTCAATTTTTCAGATATGAGTATTAAATTGAAGATCTCTTGATCTACATTACGATTCGTTACCACGGAGCTATTTACTCCATATTTTCACAATAGGAGTTCATTTTTTTTTTTTTTATTATTATGAAGATGAGAGGCGGACTAACTACTATGGTCATATGCCGCCTCATGAGTAGATGAATATGAATTTTTATGAACAACACAAACGACCATGCTCTTCAGTGGGATTCGAACCCACGACCTCTGGCGTGCTAGGCTAGCGACATAGCCACTACACCACCGAGATCGGCAGGAGTTCATTTATTTAGTCTGTTATATAAATACTGCTTATTTCCACAGGATTTCGTGTAGCCAGCAATTAATTACATTGTTGCAACTCAGCGAAAAACCTTTACGATATTTCAGCTTTCAAAATAATATTCATATTATAAACTACTCGGACGGGAAAATCCTTAAATCACAAGCAATAAAACTGTATAAATACACAAATCCTTCAACTTGTTGCAAATATACCAAGCAATTCTGTGATTATTTTATATATGATTATAAACAAAAAAAAAAAAAATTTAGTACTCGAATTTTTTTAAATAGCTCAATATAGCTCAGATAAGAGCTACTTTCATGTTTTAAGGCCGATTGAGATGTTGATACCATAGCAAGAAAATAAATAAAAATATTTAAACATATGATGACACCATTTATTTTAATAAAAAAAATAAAAACTTTATTATTAAGAAACTACAATAATAATAATTATTGTACAAATGTAATATTCCATTTTATTGTTTGGAGTTAATTATATAAATAAATAACTATATCATTACGCCTTTTACCCATTATGGGTGCGGCACTCTGCTTCCGCAGATCTCGGAAGGTGATTTATTTTTGAGTATGAAGTGCGGTTACCAGCCGTCAAGTCATAGCCCCCAAAGTTTTTAGTGGAGGGGGAACCACAGGGGTAAATTTAAATTGGCTGTGGGATTCGAACTGAGGATCTTACGATACAGAATCCGGAGTTATTTACTCCATAACATGACAGTATGTTTGTAGGAAAATTTATTAAAACAAAATAAAATTGTTCCGGTAGTCCTTTTAAGAGATATGTTCCAATAATAAATTAAACAAAACCTAGACATAATTTTGATTGAATTAGTTAATAAAATTATTTTATAATTTTTTTTAAATTCGACCATGGTCGCAGATCCTATTGCTCATCTAAACAAAACTTCTGAAGCTACATTTGACGCACGCTATTGTCAACTTTACATTCACGCATTCGTGCGGTAAAATATACAAAACACACTGACTTTCCCCGGATATTCTACGGTAAAATCATCTTAAAAATAACCAAATTTAGTTCATAAAATGTTACGTATATAAATTCTTGGAACCCGCAAATACCATCTTTAACTGTCAATACTTTAAAGAAAAATGTGTATACACATTGCTTTTTAACTATGTCATAAAATTCCTTACCAGCCGGTGATTGTTATGACTTTGCTGCTGTGAATTTATAAATTTACGACTATTTTGATTTAATTTTAATTCCGTTGAAAATAATTTTGTTCCTTACAAAGAGTACACAAACCTCTTGCGGGACGACATAATCCACGCATTTGCACAAATAAAGCACTCGTTCACCTCACTCGTGTTTCAAATACGCGCTCATGCGGGAAAAATGTCTTCCCGCACTTGGTTTGTGAATAAATGTTAACTTACATGTGAAAAATTTCCTAAATATTTATAGCACTTGTATGATCTGAATGGCTTCTTCAACAACACTGATTCGAATTTGGCGATTGCTTATTATTTAATATTTTATAATTTATAACCTCTTGAACTCCCATTAATTGATTGGTTACTAAATCAACATTTACAGAGATAGCATTTGACGTATAAAGCTAACAAGAACAGCTAATTCTATAGAAAATTCTTGATAAACACTGCTTTTGAGAATAATACATACGTACAAATCATCACGATGCACCGAGTGATTTTAAAACGAGTGTACGTAACTTTAAGAGATTGTATTGAAGGTCATTTCGAGTGAAAAATGTCATATGAACTTATTCTAGCTATATGTATGTATAGTCCAGTAAAAATCTGCATTGAAATCCAGAAAAATTTATAAAGTATATTTTATTGCTGAATTTTATTCCTTCTTGTTCTTGCATTAAAAATATCCAACATCTAGCATGATACCCCTATGGTTTCATACCATAATATTGATTTTAAGGGTTGAATAGGTTGAAACTTCTTACGCTCATGTTTAGCTTTACGTACTTGTATCGTAAATAAGTATGCTTTGCTGCTAACGGGTATTATTTTCAGAGGTTTGTTTTTCGAATTGGAAACACTTTTTCCAGCGATAGCCAATTTGACAGCTGTCAGCTGTTTTGTGTTCAGTTTGGTTTGCCATTTTATCATAAATAGACTTAAGCCAGAATCAAGGAACATCTTGGCAAGAATTACGCTTGGAAATTGTGCAAATTTATTGTAAAAATTTGATATAGCGATGAGGCTCATTTTTGATTAAATGGCTACATCAATAAGCCAAATTTTTAGGAGCTGTTGGAATCATTGGTCCATATTTCTTCAAAAATGATACCGACCAGAACATTACAGTCAATTTTTTCGTTCCCCAATGGGGTCTTTTACCATTTTTTTATGAAACTTTATTTATATTGAAGACTATCTACACTTAAAAATTCTTAATTTTTATTCATTAAGCCATAATGTTTTTTTTTAAATGTTGTGACGTCATTGTAGAGATTTTGCTGGATCTAAAAAAGTGAAGATTGTAAATAATTGTAGTCACATATTTTTTTACTTATTTTATTATTATTATTATTATTATTACAATAAAATAGAACATTTATGTGACAAAAATTATTTAAATCTCTACCGTCTGAGATCCACCAACATCTCTATAATAACGTCACAACATTTTTAAAAAATCATTGTGGCTTAATGAATAACAATTAAGACTTTTTAAAAGTGTAGATAGTCTTCAATTTAGATAAAGTTTCATAAAAAAAATTTATAAATGGTGAAAAACCCCATTAATTCAGATTATTGACGTTCTACTTTTTTTTTTAATATGAAGATGACCATTAAATGGTCGAAACCGGTCGTAATTGTGTAAAATAAAGAACAGTGTGTAAAAGACTAGAGTTAAAATTTTTCTTTTTCTTTACAATTAAGACTATTTATAAGTGTAGATAGTCTTCAATTTAGATAAAGTTTTATAAAAAAAAATAAATAAAAAAAATTTGTGAAAGACCCCATTGAATGGCGTTAATGTGGAAGAGCGGTGGTTTCAACAAGGCAGTGCAACATGTCACACAGTGCGCGCCTCAATCGATTTATTGATGGACATATTCGATGAAAGCATAATATCGCGCAATGAACCTGTGAATTGATTGACCTTCAAGATCTTGTGATTTAACACCTCTGGATCATTTTCTGTGGGGATATTTGAAGTTTCCAATCTACAGTGATGAACCAGAGACGATGGACGACATGGAATCCAACATTCAATGCGTTATTGCCGTTATACTGCCCCAGTTGCCTCAAAAAGTTATCGAAAATTAGACTTCCAAATTGTATCAGCCACGTCAATCTTTTAGAAATAATATTCAAACACATATGTCATAAAATTATCTTTCCAAAAAAGACAATACCTCTAAGAAAAACACCCGTTATAATACATGAAGTGATTATAAAAACTCTATTCTCCGGTAAAGTCACAGTCACAGGTCATTGGGTCAAGCTACAGGACACCAGATAAGGTCAAATACATGAGAACATTCTAAACAACAACAGGACTGCAGGACATATGTTGTGGATACAGCAGGAGTAAGCTGCAGTCAGTTGTTTTGTGTTTCACTACATTTGTTTCGGGGAAAAAACTGTGGAAATGCAAACAAAAGTTTTTTCTGAATGAAAAAATGTTTGCGTTGTGGTTAAAGTTAATAAATTTTGGTTTATTATTATTCAGCATTTTTTTGTTGATATACATATTTTGTTTGTAAATATAATTTGTAATTAAGAGTTATCTTCAGTTTGCTTATTTTCAGAATTGATAAAAACGTTGTTTTGTAAATATTGTTTCAAATAAATTATTGCAAATATACAAAATATTAACCTAATTCTGACTTTAAGCATATTATCTATTGTCATATATTATCGTATATTTATTTTAAATTTTTCTGTAACATTTTATTGCATCGCCAAATTTATTGGAAAGCAATTATAAATGCAAAATAATTGACTATAAAACTACAATTATGACCAAAGTCTAATGAAGCTAATGAATTTATTATCAAGTTTTATTACAGTACATAAATACATACATCAATCCATTCACACACACACGAACGTCAAACAAAAAAATACTGAGTTTTCCTATATTCGTTATACTATACATTAGATTAGGAATCAAAAAAAGCAATAAACATTTTCAAATATTATTCTATACTTGGTTATCTTATTAATGGATAAAATATTTTCAAAATTCTAAAGAGTTCGTAAAAACAAAATATGTTAATATGCACAGAAAGTTCAATTGTAATTGGATAATCTTTCATGATTTTAGTACCATTTAGAAATATCAATTTTTATTTAATTTACCTGTCAGCCGAAGGCATCTGTAATTTAATCGCGTATAAATTAAAAATTAATTATTTTATAACAAATAATATACAACAGTTTAAATCAAAATTTACAAGTATACAATTTGTTCCATAATTTTTTATGTTTATATTTGCATATAATGAATTAATTCCAATGTTTGTTTTGTTTGTATAATTTAATTCTGTAATTGCACAATGAAAAATATTGTCCACTTATAATAAATATTAATAATCCTGTATATACAGCAATAGCAAAGCGTGGAGAAACATCTGTAATTTTATTTACAATAGTAATTCTGCATCTCTACGACTCGCCTAGGTCTCTAACATAAATTCAATACGTTATAAACTGTATTTTTAGTACACACTGTAAAATTAAATTTATTTCTCAATAAGAGAAGACATAATAAACAGATATCAACTTTTATAGATACTTAAAGATATTTTACGCAAACTATAAACGGAACTTAGCTCACTCAATAATTATTTCTGGAATGTTACATTTTATTTGAAGATGGAAATAAATGCTCTACTTTAAAATGTCTAAAGGGGAGAAATTTCAATATAACGTGACGAACATGGACAATAGATATATTAAAATTCGGCAATCTGCATTGATATTGCTTCACACGGCTTCCAACGAAATTTTCATAATCTCTTCGTGACTCGAAAACAAAATTTTGGAAAAATGTTTTTGTTGCACAGTTCTTATTTGTAGGCAAGAGTTACGATACCTACATTTCTTTATACTATGTATAAGGCATTAGAAATAGCAAGAAACTTTTTAAAATATAATTCAGTACTTGCTTCTCTTAATAATAAACTAAGTAACAAACTAATTTGGTAATTGAAAAAGAAATTGTTAAAATAAACATTTGTTACCATCACGATGCATAGAATTCCTGATTATAATTAGTTAATTTTTCAAGTTTTTAATGCTACTTTGAAATGAAATATTAAGGTGATTTTAACCAGATTATTTTAAGTATCGGGTAACAAAATGAGATATCTAGTACTTACTTCATTGTACGTTCTTTTATGATAATCGAAATAACAATTAAGCTACTTAAAAGTCATATCTTAATTCCATTCATATGTACAATTTATCTACACAGAGATATTCAGTAAAATTTAATGTTAAAAGTTACATGACCTGTGAAAAAAACATGCATTTACATTATTTAATATTTTAGGAACTGTAAATATACAGATATTTCAAATGTAAATTCTACTAAAATATAATAATACTGGAATACAAATTGAATGTTTTAACGTAGCAACCGGTTAACAAACTCACAACAAGTGTTAAAACAAAGAAAAGTTGCCTTACAACATTTATCTGTTTCAGGCATGTTTTTCGCTTTGATAAAAGCCTACAAGTGCGGGTTTCAGTTTTCAGTGGGGAATTGTTTTTACATATTCCGAATCCTTATAAAAAAAATACTTGCATAATAACTTGAAAATTCAAAGTTGCCCCTCCCCTCTACTTGCCCAAGAGATTCCCTTAAAAAAATTAAACTTTTATTCTAAACAATCTCAATCTCGAGTAACTCTAAGTGGTAAATAAAATACGACATCTATAGTATATTATCACGCCATTTACTCATTTTGAGTCTGGCACTTTATTTTTACAGATCTCGGTAAGTAATAGTTTTATTTTTCTAATATATACATCTGAATTAATTAATTTCATGTGACATTTATGTTTGAATTATAAAATAGAAATTTCAATTATTTATTTATTCTCGTAATAACTATGATTATTGAAATAGTTATTTACATAAGAGTCCGAAAAGTAGTGCATTATTGTCGAGTAGCCATATTGTAATACGACGCACTTTGTGCCGAGTATTTTATGGCTCCGAGTCCAGTACAGACATTTTTCTGACGACTTATGTATTAATTTTTTTCTGAAACCTTTAATTATATTAAAAAATAAATCTGATTTTCTATATCTATCTAGTAGCGCGTTTCTAAGGTAACAGATCGTTTAATCGTTTTCGTGACTGTGTTTCTAAGATAACTTTAAACGTTTTCCTGCCTAGGTAGACAAATTCTACTTTCACTCCGCATTTTAGGCGCGAAAATAGTACTTTCGCTCCGGTTTCCGTAAAAAATATTACTAAACTAATAATTTAATTCACTACACCTTAGGGTAGAAGGCAATCTTAATATATATAATTTCAAAATCCTTACACGAGAATTGCAATTAAAATATTCCATTTCATATATTATTGATAACATCTTTCATTTGAAACTTTTTTCAGCAGTTGATTTCATTATGAAATAAATTTAATTTTTTTTTTGTATCCATCAAACTTCCAGTTCTTAATAAATAAATAATAATTACTATAATCAAAACAGTTCTGCGAATTGCTATAAACTAATAGTAATAATTAAATTTTTTTTTTGCTATCTAGACACACAGAAGTTTTTGAGATAATAGTCAAAACAGATTGAGAGGACTTCAAAACATGAAACTCCTAACACTTCCTCAACCATATATAAGAAAGTAAAACTTATGTGAATGTTGCATAAATTTTTGTAGTTTATATTTTTTTATAACTCTCGCACATATGTAAAGGAGGTATTGTGACGGGATAAGCACGTTTCAGGGTCTCTCGAATACGATTTTGCTATTTACACGATAACATCCGTCTATGTGTGTGTGACGATTATTTCACCCACGACAATTCAAAATAAAATATCACTATAAATTTCATATTTAAAAATTTGGATGCTTAAGTTACATACTGATTAGATTTTGGTAACAATCCATCAACTGGTAAGCTTATCAGATTTTTTTGTAATTTCTCAGTAAATAATTGACTTAAAGTACATTTTGTTATAATAAAAATATGCAACTACAATTTTTGTTAAATTTTCTTTTCTATTTTGCACCACTTAAAAGTTGTTCAGGCGTAATGTTATTGTTAATTTATATCTTTATAGCTATATATTCTACCATAGGATAGACAATGACTGTGAATTTTGTAAATATATTTCTTTAAAGAACGGTTTAACACAAATATTTTTTTAATTTTTTACAAAACATACCTAGTCCTCTAATACATGTATTTTAGGAACGTATACCAGCCGATTAATACCTACTTAATGAATAAATTAGACGCACTAATCTCCCTCAGTTAATTGTAACTCCAAGTAAAAATATATTGTTTTTATTTGTAAAAAATATTTATAATTAATATTATAGCGTAAAAAAATAAATTACTGACAGTACCAAGTGTAATGGACCTCAACGGACAAATAAAATAAATAAAACGTTTGAACTTGCACTAGGAAACAAAATAAAAAATGAGCCAATTACAATCGATTGTAAACATAAACATGTTCACCAACTCTTTTACAATAACTAGGTTTTGAACTATCATTTTTTTTTCGAATATTTCATTACAAAAAAAAATAATAATTGTATTTTCAGTCTAATGTTAAAGCATCGGACAGTTGATCGTGAGATCCTCAGTTCGAATCCCACAGTCTTTAGTGGCCGTGACTTGACCTAAGTTCATATATGAAAATATATCACATATTGATATCTGCGAAAGCAGTGTCACAACCAAAATGGTTAAATAGCGGGATGATATATTTATTTTCGATGACTATTATATATACCACAACCGATTCAGACGCCTCCTAATTCGTAGTATTGAATTATCTGTGAAATATCTTGACACACATTTTCCAATAATAATAATATATAATTACTTATGTCATCAAATATAAATAACGTCATTAATTATGTTGATACCAACATATAACAATTATAATTAATTAATAGTGTAATATAAAAATTTAATTAGACTCTTATTTAACTTAATGACAGCATCATTTTGAAATATGAATTTAATTAAAAATAAACATGGTTCTGGTGAAATTAGATTCTGCGAAATAAAAGAATACTTCAAAAAATACTTATTTCCACATGTCCGCATATAAATCATTTGTTATGGTCAATTCTATGCCAACGGAAGGTCTATTATATTTGACTGCCGTCGGACCCCAAAAATCATTAAAATGAACGAAATCCAGACGCACAGAATGTGAGAGGCTTTGGCGACAGAAAGATGGTCGAAATTAAACATATATTTATTTAAGAATTTTTACAAGCGTAACAATTTTATTTAAATTGTTTTGTTTCCACAATTGAATTTACGATTATGTTGTATGCATATCTACTAATCTATATGTTTTATGTTTATCTTTTACAAATATTGTACATTGTGTTTCTTTACGTACCACTTATTTGGATTACTATACTTTAATATCGACATCAATAAATTAATTAATTATTAGCAACATATTTTTTCTTTGAAAGCAACAATTTTATTCAGATTTCGTGACCTTTTATGTCAACAAATATTTTTAATAATTTTAAAAGAGGTCTACAATTTGGTTACTATGTTATTTGTATACAAATAAAACAAATATCTCCATGGTAACATCACAAAATCCTCAGTTCGATTCCAACAACTGACAAATTTTAACGACATAAAAATTGTCTATAATTATTAACATTTTTGGTGTTGTTCACACATAAAATACATTATCTATCGATACCTGCTCCTTGTATTTACTAATGAGTAAATATTAATCTAATGTTTATCAAAATAATCCCTACTTTATTTATTAATTTTACAGTAAAAAAAACTGACCTAAAAAAACAGCTCCTATTTTTTCTAAAACCTTTCAGATTCAAATAAAATCCTTTGAACTATTTTTGTATGCTCAAATAAATATTATTTTTCTTTGTATCTGGTCGTCAACAACGTTGAATTATCTACTTCAAATAACAAATTTAAGGTATGTATTATACCGGGTGTGTACTTTTCATTTGTGCTACAGAAAATACAATGTTAATATTATAATTTTGCTCTAAGTTTTTGCCTAATAATTTTAGACCAAAAGTGTAAGGTAAAATGTTCAGAATTTAAAAAAACTGTACCATATGGGCCTAAATATATTATGTCATGAGATAGAAGTAAAATAAAATGTAGGTTTTTTAGCTATTTCCAGAGTGCCATGATAAACATAACATGCAAACAATCGTATTGTTTGAGTTTGACAGATGACATTTGCAGAGTTTTACATGCAGATTCATAAAAAGGATTAGCGAATTAGCGTTAACTCCATTTTTTTTTTCATATTCTGTAACTTCTTTTCTATATTAATAATAATAATATCAAAATGTCAAATTTTATGCTAACTAATCTCACAACCTTAGTAAAAATAATTATGTTCTGAGAATGGAAAATGAAGTTACGAGTAATAATAAAAATGGAGTTAACGCTAATACCTTTTATGAATCTGCCTATTTATGATTATTGACTTGTTTAATTATTTCTCAGTAATCATAGACATATTTACTATTTAGAAATAATTTAAACAAGTCAATAATTATCAAAACTCTGCCAAATGCCATCTGTCAAACACAAACAATACATGGCACTCTAGAAATAGCTAAAAATTATACTTTTTATTTTACGTCTATTTTATGACAGAAATGTATCACAGCAATATATTTAGGCTCATTTGGTGCAGTTTTTAATTCTGAATACTTTATCCATTTACACTTTTGCTCCAAAATTAATAGGTACTTAAAGAGAAATTAAAATATTAACATTGTATTTCCTATAGCTCAAAAAAAAAGTAGACACTCGGTATATAATCGTGTAGGACGAACCTTTCTTTATTCGTCAATATATAACTTATTTAATTTCGATGAATTATTGTTGAAATATTGTTCATAAAATAATACAGTGTGTCTTAGAGTAAAACACCGATAATTTAGTAAATTTAAACATATATACAACGAATACAATTTCGTGGCAAAAGATTGGAAATTTTACCGCCGTGTCACACCAAAAAATCATTACCCTTCCCCCTAAAAGATGCACCCTTCCTTCTTAAATCTCTCACATACCTGTGCCAATGCCTGCACTATCCCTCTGCTCAGGCTCTCCAGCAGGAGGTGCTCCTGCGGGTGCAGGGACTGTTCTTCCTGAAGGAAGAGTCACGGATTATCGACTTGCACTCCGGTATTGAGTTTCGTTCTCGCCCGAACCGAGCCGCAACCCTCACTGCAGATGCGAGCGGCGGCCGAGCAGCCCATCTCCCAGCATCCGAGCGATGCTGGCGCCGCAGCGGTGGTGGGTGGTACTAGTGCGTGCGCAGGACTCACAGGGGTTGTCAAACGGCGGTTATTAAGTGGGGGGAGGGGGTTGCAATAGAAGTGGGTTTTGAATGATGAGAAGAAATACGAATAAATGCGTTCTAATGGGTGTCAATTATTATGATCAAAGCATATGAGTAGTTATATAATAACCAGTAGAATTAGATAGGTAATTAAGTTAAATGAGTATCTTCACACGATCCGATATTTGACCAGATTTTATAAATTAAAATCTTCCACGAATTTGGAGTAAAACTCCGTCTTATTTGGAAGTGAATAACATCGAGGGCAGCTTTGCAATGAAAATGTTTCAATTTAACCAATTATATTTTCGAATCTTGCAATATATACAGTTTGTTTCAATTTCGAGGCTCACAATTGTAATCTCAGAAAACATAAGATCTTGCCGAAAAATTGCGTAGAACAGACAGAACAATAATAGTTATTTGTTTAAAATATCAGATTTTCAGCAGAGGCTGCTGAAGCCGAGGCAATGAATGCTGGCGAAGCTATAAATCTGTGTTTGATGAACACACAATTTTTTGGCCAAATTGGAATTAATATTAATTTAGTGATTATTTTATAAAGATATTTTGAAGGTTATCGCTGTCAAATTACGTTGCCATGCGTGTGTTGAACGGTTTCTATATATTTTTCGCGCCGCCGTCCGACATTGGCACAATTACATATCTCTAAAGCGGTCGGAAATCATGTTTTTGTCGAACTAGTTCTACAAAAATTGCTAACTTTCTATGG
Source organism: Poecilus cupreus (assembly GCA_963942605.1). Taxonomy (NCBI): domain Eukaryota; kingdom Metazoa; phylum Arthropoda; class Insecta; order Coleoptera; family Carabidae; genus Poecilus; species Poecilus cupreus. Next base: position 24,298,235 of record OZ012721.1, read on the forward strand.
TTATATGTTGGCATCACTTCACTAATTTTAGCTAACTTCTGACGCTAGAAATGTCAAAGTATTACATTGACTTAAAAATATTATGGCAATATATCTACCATTGAGTATTTGCAATACAAGAAAACAGAATATTTATGGATTTTAAACATATTTGTAAGTAATTATAATTGATTTGCAGTATAAAATCCAAATAAAAATTCGTAGATATTTTTGGTTATGAAAATAAACATAATTGACATTCAAACATTGTGAAGTTAGCAACATAATAAAATTCCCTGTCATTAAGAAAATGAGTAATAAATTAAATTTATTTATTAAATTTACATAAATGTTAAATCTTGTGTATCCCTCGGTTGGAAACTATTTTGCGAGTGCTCGTATTTGTAGGACTCGACTACGGCTCGTCCCGAGGCTCGTCCTATCAAAATAAACTCGCACTCTCAAAATAGCAGTTTCCAACCTTGTGATACAAATAACTATCTTGGCGGTTGCTATGCGTTTGTTGAGCGGTTGTTATGTAAAATATTTTTACAGCCTAGGCATAAAAGTGACACTTTACAGACTATTAGCAGTCCGTGAAGTGTCATCTTTAATGTAAATCGGCAAAAAACCTATTTTCAGTGATGTTTTTCTTTTTTAAATAATTTTTAAACTATCGCATATTGAGAAAAGTGTATTTCTAATAAAAAAGGTACATATTTTTACTGTCTAACCAGTGGCGTAGAAAAATATTTTTGTTGAGGGCTCATATTGCAGCTGTAAAAAAATATATATTATTTAAAATGGAACCAATAGTTCAAAAATATCACAGAAAGGGCCCAATTCTGAAACTTACCTGTTAATTCTCAACAGCTTGTTAAAAAATTTAACCAATAATATCAGACGACACTGAATACAAATTGAAAATTTCATTTGACACCTATATTTTTATTGGTTAAATTTTTTAACAGGTCGTTAAAAATTAACAGGTAAGTAACAAAATAGGCCCCTATAAAACAATTTTTTTCTAACTTTAATGATTTATAACCTTGTACACTGTTAATAATATTTATTGTAAAAATAGTTACATAATTTTTGTTCGTCGGACGATAAATTTATAAATTATTTTAAATTTGATTTAACAAATAAAATTTAATAAAAAAAGAATGATTAATAGTTATCTCGGTACTATATATCATCAATAAATTATGTACTCGTAAAATTTATAATAGTCATTTAACACCCCTCTAGGGTAACACCGCTTCTTATGAAGCTGTAGGGGTGGATCAATCTCCGATTGTTACCCTTAAATCTTTGTAGTTAGGTTTCACCACATCTTCCTATCTTTTGTTTCACTTTGCTTAACAAGCAAATAAGAAACAGAAGCAGAAATCAAAGAAAAGATAATGGCAACAAATAGGCAATTCACACAATCAAAAGAATTACTAAAAAAATTAGATTTTAACTGAAGATACAAAAATGATAATTTTCCAAATGATAACAATATACCTGCTACCCGCAGTTAGTAGTGAATACTGGATGCCGTTGTTACACTATCGATAACGAGGTTCCGAGGCGGTATAACAACCTCAGCATTTGAGACCGCTTAATAAAAAAAATGTATGCTGCTTAGCCTGAGACTATGATAAAAAAGCCAAAGAAAAATTAAGAATAAGGAAACAAAAAGTAATTAGAAATATATTGGGACCAATAAAGATATCAGAAAACGAATACAGAATAAGAATGAAATAAGACGAGAGTAAGAAGTAGAAAACATAGCGAAAATTCAAGAAACAAAGAATCAGGTGACATGGATAAATATGGATAGAAGACGAGGAAGATGAGGCAATCAACAGTTTCACCATTAAAATAATTAAAAGAAAGGAATATTTAGAACATGAAGAAAAGGAGGAGATCGATAAAACCAGCAACATATGATACCCTGATGAAATATTTTCAACAGTCCCGGGGTATCATGAGATCACAAAGTGGGGTTTTTTTTAGCTAGTAAGAATCTGATAGTACTCAACGTACTTATAGGTTTATTAATGATGAATTAAGTTGATATTTAATTGATAGAATGCCTTGACGTGTCGTGATTTGTATTAAAGGGAAAACTGTTATTATTAAAAGTCCGTGTATATCTTGAAAATTTTTGATATTTATAGGAGACGGGATGGGGGCCAAAATACATTTGTTGCCTACGGGGCCAAATCATTTTCAAATTTCACATTTAGACTTTGGATATACTTGAGAACCTTTGAGATTTGTCAAACATCTCTCCGTAAAAATGCTAATTAATTTATATTGAAAAGATGTATATCAGCTACAATTTCTATTTGAAACTTTCTCTATTTTGAAATGTTTAAAAATTATGATTCGAATTTAAATTGATTAGGCGACAGATTAATCATACACTAGATACATCTATTTCACTCAAAAATCATCTATAAATTTATTGACCAATGGAAAGGAAGTGTGTTAACTACTAATAAAAAATATAAGTATGGGTATTTATTTTAAATACCCAATTATTTTGTCATAAAAGTTATTGGCTAGTTAACAGCTATTCGAATTACCCCAATATTCTTGTAATCTACTAAAGTTATTTATTTATATTTTAATTTAGTTTTTATTTGATTCTTTACGATTTTTTTATTTCACTACAGAAACCATACCTTTAAAACTGGCGGGTCAAGGTCATATCATTACAAATTTGCTGTCCTGACTTTGCTGACCTGTTATAATTTGTAACAATATATTGATATTGATAAATGACACGTCAAACAAGCTTAATACATTTATCAATATATAACAATTTTTATAAGAAGGTATTCGTATACCATGTTGCTTGCTAAATTCAACTATGATATTAACTGTTTTTTTTTTTTAACCGTGAGCTTCAGCTAAGACTTCGCTGTCATTAATGTATTACTTTGGATATCAGCAACACAGAGTGTCAATGTTAATTGAAGTTGTCATCATAATTTACTAATTTATAAATATATTATAAACTGCAACACAATTGTACCAAAAAAACCATTCCAATTATTTCTTCATTAGTAAACATCTTCAAATTATAATGATAAGTTCATTTAACATTGACAACCTATGTTGCATTTTATCTGGAAGAGTACAGTGTTATATAAACTGTCAGAATAATAAATTTCATTCTATTTGACATGTTTAAATTAAAATACAATTTAAAAAATTGATAGTGCACTGATAAAAATGTTTTCTTGGAACAAACAGATTCCTCTAAAATGAAGTGAAAAATTGATTTGAATAGTGCCAATCCGATTTCGTTTTCATTAAGTTTAATTCTTGTATAAAAAATAATTTAGTTTTGAAGGAACATATCAAAGTATTAAACTGAGACTTATTATGGGGACGAAGTAGTTTGAATAGAAATAGTTTTAATTCAAAATGATATCGTTTCAAATAAAAACCTTTTATCCAACACCTCTCAATAAATGCTCTATAACTATGGCGATTTTAAACAAGCAAAGTAACAGTGGGTATAATTTTGAGGAAAGCCACTAGTGAGTATTTTTTAATTTATAACAATAATAATAACACACAACAACTTGGTAACTACTTCGATTGACATTTTAATTTAAAAATTTAAAGCATATGTCACTGTCAAATAATATTTCTTTAATAAATTTTTCATTTATTAATAAGTGTTGGATAAAACGTTATACTTCACACGTGGGCAAAGTGAAATTACCCACTCGATAAAATTATCTCACTCAGCCTTCGGCTTCGTGAGCTAAAATTTCTCTCGTGGGTAATTCCTTACTTTGCCCACTTGTAAAGTAAATAACTATTGTTTAAAATTAAAACGACTTTTTTCATTATTTTTAAAAACAAAATTTTAAATATATTCATTTTCTTTCAATGCAGAAAAAAGAAGATAAATAAAATTTGAATTAATATTTTTTTGAATTGAACCTAATAATTTTGTAAGAAATATAATTTTCTTCAACGAATACATACAAAAGGAAAACTGAAAATTTTCTTGAAACAAGAAGATATTTTTATGATTGTGGATTTGGAATAAAAAATAAATAAATAATAAGACATATGGATATAATTCTGTATGTTTATTATTTCTGAAAGTTTTCCCCACTTATTGAATAAATAAATAATATCATCACAATAGGCAAAGGCTTGGCAGGTAGCGTTCAAGCCGGATCACTCGATAACGCAAGCTAAGCAATACTACCCGCGGTCAGAAGTAGGATGGGTGATCGCATTTCGAAAACCTATACCAGCGAATACTGCGTGCCGCTGTTCACCACCGAAAACGAGGTTCCGAGGCGGCATATAACCTCAGCAGTTGAAACCGCTTAATAATAATAATAATAATAATATCATCACGACGTTTACCCATATTTGGTGGTACACTCACAGTTACCATACGCCAAGTCATGGCCACCAATGATATTAGTGGAGAGGGAATCAAAGGAGTAAAGACAAGTGTGGGATTCGAACTGAGGATCTCATGACCCACAATCCGATGTATATTAGGTTCAGTTGCATGTTGTTAACAACAAAATAGCTGATACAATATTTTTTCACGACATGCTAGGAAACCCCACCGTTCTTCTCCCGAAATAGTGAGGAAAATGTGTTGTTCCTCTCTAGAGAGGAAAGTATAAAAGTCAATATGAATATTATTTACAAAAAATATATTACAAAAATTATAAATAAATTCCTAATTTGATTGAAAATCCTTATTTTAGTTATATACATAATTTAAATTATATTACAATTATGTCTTATATTTTTCTTTTTCTTATTAAATCACAATTTGACAACTTATTAAAGATATTTAAGATTGGTCCATTGGCAACACTGCTACACCGCCTTGTGTCTGATAACCTAACTTTTAACGTGTCAGTTTGTGATTTGTGTTCTCAAAGTGTATTTTAGGTCCGAGCAAATCGTTTTTAGAAACATGTCGTGAAAAAAATGTTGTGTCTAACACGAGAGGAAAGCTCTTCTTCACTCTCGTTCGAAATGCCTCACTCGCTGCGCTCATGAGGCAAACTTCGAACTCGAGCGGGAAAAAGAAGCGCTTTCCTCTCTAGTTTGACAAATAACTATTACACATTATGTTCTTTAAATTGTTTTTCTATATCCTATATTAAAATATCGTTTAACGTATTGATTCCATGGAGCTAAATAACATCTTAATCTCCTTAACAAACTAAGACTTCGAACTTCGAACGTTATAATCCGGAGTGAAGTAAGCAACAAACTTATTACGCTCAGGCTGAAGTTAGCTTCTTTCAATAATAATCAAAAAAATTTCAATTTAACAGTTAACATGTTCAAATAATTAATAAAATATTATATTTTTCTGTTACCTTAATCTTAAATGCCAACGTTCCCCTTTGAGGATTATTTTATTTGAAATTCAATGCATTTATTATAATTTTTTAAATTTATTTACTGCTATTACACTATAAATAATTTTTTTGTGCAACCGGACACGAAATAAACATTTCACAACAATAATACATACCGAAAAATTGAATTTTGCAGCTGTTGTTATGGTTGTACATTGCTGCTTTATCACATTATCATTTATGCGCATGTTTTGAAATAGACGAATTATCTATCAAATGTTATTTTAAAATCACTTAAAAGAAAAACGTCATCATTTAATGTCAGGTTTAATGCTTCTAACCATTATTTATTAGTTTATAGGTTATTAGAGTTGAACATTGAAATATATTTATTACAAACGTTAATTTTATTCCAATTCAACTTTTACATCTACAATTAAAACCCTTAGAATATGATTTAACTATTAACGAACAAAAAAGTTTGGTTAGGTTTCAGTTTAGTGACATTTAATATTAACCTTGTAAATAGATTTTTGTATTCTTTTTCTTGTTCAACGTATTTCAATCTTTGCACACTAGAGTGCCAGGTTATCAATTCTTTATCTTTCGCCATTTTCTAATTAATCGTAGTCGATTTTTGGAAGTGTACACTTTCAATAATTTTAAATTATAAAGTGTAATTGTATATTTAAATTGTAAATATTTTTTTTATAATTTAACTTCAACATAACATGTAACAAAATGACTTAATTAACAAAAGTTTGTAATTTAATATTAGGTAATCTTTATTGTTATTGTAATTCGTTTATACAAATAGTAATAATTTAAAACTTGACCTGAAGAGGGCCGTAATCATGGCCGAAACGTCGTCATAGACAATTATATTTTTCTATAATTAAATCCAAGTTATTCAAGAATTTACAGAGATTTATTTTCTCTTTTCCTCAACAAATTTCGGCTTAATAACCTTTCCCAAACATTAACGAATAACAATTGACAGCTGTCAAATCTTACACAGAATATATTCATATAAAAAATTCAAATCCATCTAATTAACAATTAATTTTGTTTAAAGTTTTTCCACAATACCGTGCGCACATCAAACTGTTTTCCAATTTACTGTTATTTTGTTGACAGGTTTCTTGTTTCTCCAATCAACAAACAATTAATTTTTAATAACCTGTATCACATCAATAACACAAATATTACTCTAGAGAAAATTCCAATTAATTCGCGTCAAAACATACGAATAACTAACATCGTCTTTTGTCGTATACAGCACCGCGATCTAAAGATAAATTTAGTCCACGGATCCACTGCTGCTAGTTAGTTCTCTGTGACTTTCCTGCCGTTAGGAACTAAATCTCAGCCCAGTTAGAATCGCATCACTACGGCCCTGGAGTCCACTACGCGAACCTAGGATTCATGAACATGTGTTGGTGAATTTAGTATTAATTTGACGATTTAAATGCATAGTGTAGTTGTTATTTTTTGTGAATTTGTGAGCTAGATGTTCAAAATGGAGATAAAAGTATTTGTGATTGGATTCTGTTTGGCTTTGAGCTGGGTTGGTTTTTGTGAAGCTGCGAACCATACTATGGTATTGGGTAAGTGAACTATTTATTTCATTTTAAAAGAGTAATGCATTTACTGACAGTTTCATGAATAATATTATTTTTTTATGCTAAACGTTCCTGAATTATTTTATAGAGAAATGCTTCAAGTAAAAGATGCAGACAAATTAATTTTCTATCATTTTTATTTGACGCATTTTCCTCTAAAATATTTCAGGGACATACTTTACTAAAGTTACGGATTATAAGTCAGCCTTAATCGGTGTTTTTGAAAGCGGTATGCAGGACTGTATAAAAATATTGTTAATTAAAATGAGGGGTGTACAAAATCAAGATTATAATGGATATTACCACAAACCACAAGTATACGATCAGATTTCAAGTTCAATATCTGAGAAAATCTGTTCATATAATTTTCTGATCGCCAGACTGTTTTACAATACCGATTTAAGAACGGATTGTAAAATTAACAAGTCAGATATATCGTTTAAGCGTATTTTTACAAAGTAAATTGTTATTTATGATATAAGTATTCAAAGTGACATTTTGTAAGTAGGTGTGGAAGTTTGTGAAACGAGGCGAAGCCGAGTGAAACAACCTCACGAACGAAATAAATCATTTTAACACGTACACTGATAAAAAAGATTTCTTGGAATAAACGGATTCCTCTTGCATGAAGAGAAAAATTTATTTGAATAGTGCCAATCCGATTTCGTTTCCAATGAAAATTTTTATAGGTTTTTATAGGTCTTGTATGAAAATTAATTTAGTTTTGAAGGAACATATCAAAGTATTTAACTGAGACTCATTATAGGGATGAAGTAGTTTGAATATGAGTAGTTTTAATTCAAAATGATATCGTTTTAAATAAAATCGTTTTGCTTAAAATTGAAACAAAAATAAAATTTTCTTCAATGAATACATACAAAAGGAAAACTGAAAACTTTCTAGAAACAAGAAGTTATTTTTATGAGTGTAGGTACATCATACAAAATTTTATCTACGATCTTCCTAGTGTATTAGTAAATACTAAAAAATGTATTATGATATTTCGACAGGTAGGGTTATATTTGCTGATTTATTGATACAAATCATTAGCAACGTGTTAAATTAATAATAAAATCACTTTTAACACGTTGCTCTTTTAATACTAGTGTTAGAAAGTCACACTTTTAACTTGCTAAGCAACTGTTAAAAATGTCACTTTTAACAACGATCGTAGATAAAAGTATTTTCTTGAGATTCTCACAGTTGACAAAAATTATCAACTTTAACCCTCTTTTCCCTCTCCACTAACATTTTTGGGGGTTATAATAAGACAGCACTGTACGCTCAGAAATGTTTCACTACTGAGATCTGCAGAAGCAAAGTGCCACACCAAAAATTTGTAAACGTTGTGATTGTATACTTATTTATTTTCTAAATTTTTAATGAAAAACAGTTTCTCTTGTTTTGTTAATTTTTATGGAGTTACAATTACAATACAAACTAAGATCTGCTCCAAATAGAGTGCCACATCAAAATGGGTAAATGGTGTACTGTTTTAAATAATTTATTTTCTAAATTCCTTTGTCACCACTATTAAAATATGTGGGGGTGGCAATTTGACGGATGGTTGGGATCTTAACTTGTGAACCTTGCCATACAACGAATCCGGAAATCGAGGTCACTTGATAGGTTGGTACAATTTTTTTTTTACGAAAAGTATAATTCTAATAATTAATACATTTCTTACCAAAGAAGTGAAGTTGTTCCAAAAGTTTCTATTGCTAATTATCAATGTTGCATTATAAATATAAACATACGTAATTATTTGTCTAATATATCAGAAAATAATTAATATATTATTAACTATTTACATTCCCCTTCCCGTGTAAATTTGAAAATATTAAACATGTTTACTTTGCTGTTTATGTTGTGATAAGTAATATTACGTTAATATTTTGAAATTTCCCGGGTGCTCATCTGGTGGAAACCTGGAAAATATATATTTCCAAGGTTGCTTAGGCAACGCGAAACAACACATGTATGAGTACAAAAAATTGTATTCTGAGATCTGCCTCAAGCAGTATTCTTTTATTTATTTTTAAAATTCCAGTTACACGAAGTTTGTAACTACATACAAATTATGCCTGTGTCTTCTACACGATTAATAGATACCTTTGGGGTTAAAATTTGACGGCTGATAACCTCATTTTACTCGTAGAAATATATATATATATATATATATATATATATATATATATATATATATATATATATATATATATATATATAGATCAGCTCTTCAAAGTAGAGTGCCATACCTAAAAGAGCGAAATGATGAGATGACATATTTATATAACATTTTCTATCGAAAACTGAAACTTAACGAAATACAGTTTGTATATCTTGATTTTCTTTTGGGAGTTACAATTTGACGGCTGGTGTGTGTACTTAAAGTGCAGAAATATAAACCAAGATCTGTTACAAGCCGAATGTAACACCCCAAATGGATAATAGAGTGCTGTGTTTTGCATATTTTTATTTCCTAAAATCCTGAATTTTCAATTTGTTTTTTTTTATAATCGGTGAGCGCAATTTACGCGTAAAAATATTTCACTTACCGAGATTTCAGAATGCCAGATATAAAATGTGTAACGTATAGGCGTGATGATATATTTTTCTTATTTTATTTTCTATTGATGCTCGATATGTTAAGTCGTGAAACAACAGTATCCCATATTAGTTTTACTAACAGATATTATCAGAAAATATGTTCAGTTCAATTGTGATCGTAAGTAGTTCCACGACATGATTTAAGTAAATAAATGTAAATCGAAATCAAACGTATTTTACTATTATTTGTAAAATGGAATTTGCATATTCCCCATTCATTAATTTCGAATGGTTCATTAATTAACAAATACCCTGATGAGAGGCAGATTTAATATTAAATATACAGCGGTTTTAGTTTCCTAACTCACAACAAATGTTATTTAAATTTTATGCAAATTACAAAATAAAGTTGCAATTATTATTTAAATTTCTAATTAATATGTGTTGATAGTATATTTTGCTATAAAGTAAAATGAATGCAATTAAATGTTCGGTTAGACGGATAAAGTAATAGATTACAAGAAGATAAAAATATACGAATATATAATGTTCAGATTACAAAATGGTGACATTTATTACGAATTTAAGTCAAGCTTATAGCCCAGAAGAAAAAGAGTTTAACCCAATTACAGACATTCCAATCTTTTCGACTTCTTTGTTTATTTACTTTATTTCTCAAGGCACTAACTTGAACCTCTAAAAATAATTTTACTCCCACTGTCTTCAGTTTGGAACATACGTACATTTATTTACCAACACGCATCATTCACTTCTTCGTATTTGTTTATTATTTACTTCGTTTATTGTTAAAGACATTAAACGGAAATCTACGAGATGTGCACCATAAAATGGAGATTTATTTTATTAGATATAAAGACTATAAACGAATATAAAAGATATCAAAACTATTTAAAATCGGTATCATTTATTTATTTTACTGATTCTCAAATAAACGGGACGTAATTCCTGATTAAAGTATAGGAGAGATGGCGGATCAAAAATGTTTTGGTAATAATACATCCAGGGGAAATTATAGTTTATTTGAAGTCCTATAAAGGCCTGTGTCCACGGTAATAGAAATTGGTACGAGATCTCGGATATAGTTCTGGAATCGAAAACTCGGATCGTGGATACTACCAACTCGGACGAAAAAATCGAATAGAAAACTATAATGGAAAAACGTGTTCTGTCCCATTTTTTCATACAAGTTGCTAACTTCATATAAATGTTACCAAATTAAAATTTTGACGTTTGATGTTTGAATAATAAAATATAGGATGTTCCATTTGAAAATGGCAAATTATAATCATTTGAAGTGGAGTAAGTTTGATTCGCTTTATTGATCCAGAGCTGGGAGTATCTTACATAAAAAGATATTCGACAGTATCTAAGATACTAAAAGTATCTAAGATACTTCATCTTAGATACATTCTATTTTATGTAAAATGTATCTTTTATTTAAATACTTTTTAAAAGTATCTGTATCTTTTATCTTAAAAAATATCTTATATCTTTAAAAAGTATCTTTCATCTTATAAAGTATCTTTTATCATAAAAAAATATCTTTTGTCTTAAAAAGTATATTTTATCTAGTATCTTATTTGCAAATATTTAAGATATGTGCCAGTGAAATATTTTGAAATATCTGAAATATTTTTTAATGTTTAAGCTTACAGTTAGTTGAAATATTTAAAATTTACTCAGATATTTCTTAAAAGAACCTAACTAAGATATTTAAAAGTATCTAAAACATCTTAAAGTATCTAAGATATTAAAAAGTATCTAAAATATTTAAAAGTATCTTAAGTATTTATATTAGATACTTTTAAGAAATATTTGTATCTTAAGATACTTAGAATAAAAAGTATCTAGATACTTAAGTATCTTTAACAAATTTATGTAAGTATCTTAGAAAAGTATCTAGATATTTATTAAAAGTATCTTTCCCAGCTCTGATTGATCATCCTGTATAATTACATTAAAAAAAAATTATGTCAAAACATAGAGTATAGTTACAGTTGTGCAGAAAAATAAATTCTTTAATTTTACTATTAAAATAATTTCAGTACGCCTTCATAAAGCAATGCGTGTATTCGGCCTTTTTTAGAGAAAAAACGGAAAAACTTGACAACGCCGCGGAAAACTAAAACAAAATTCATATGTCCGTATAGGTGAATAAAATACAATTTAAAATATATAAAAATATATAGAGTGTTCCATTTAAAAAAAGACAAGCAAATCTCGCCAAGCCGTTACGTAACTTCCTGTATATATGAAAATAATTTTACGTTATGCTCCTTTAGTAGTCGAAAAAATTTTGTTAATACACTTATGCTGTATTTCTAACTCAATTTTTTGAAGGGATAAGCGTTTCTTGATAGTGGTAGTCCATGTTTCTGCATTGTTCGATAAGAAATCTATGGTGGGAGGAATTGTGGTGCCCACAATAGATTTTTGTTTAAGGATTATATTTTTATATTGTCGATGTTTAGGTTAGATCATTTGTTAAACAAAGCGTGTTTCAGCTTTTCGACTACCTTTTGCTGTTTGTTTTTTTTAACAGTATTAAAATTTTCTAAATAGTTTTAGAACGTTGGAGTGGGCTTCAAAAATTTTCTAGTATACCTAAAAACAGAACTCTTAGTATCAATCATCGTGAATTGAATCATTTTTACGAAAAAAAAAATTATAAATTTTTCACAATTTTCGTATTAAGAAATATATAATATATTTTAGTTTCACAGAATTATTTACATAGCTTTGCTTCTTCGAATAACTTGCCTAGAAATTCTTCTAAAATTATCATTTCCGTTTGGTTTTCCAAGCTCAAAAACATTGCCAATTAACCTATAACCATGAAACAACTATTGGTTGATACTGCTTGGTCACCCCTGGTAATCCTGAGACTTAGACTATGTCGAATGCCAAGTTATTTCTGGCACGCCACCAGACTTCTGGGACGTCGCCAAATGCAAGCTACAAGCACGCATGTTGCTCATTAACGAGTGTTAGTGACTGCTGTTGCGTGCGATTTGCTCTAAAGAGGTTGATTCGCAAAGAGTATCAAATTTGGAGTTAACTAACCCGATTTTATATAGTACACTACTCAGACTTCGATGTATTTTTAGAACTTTCTGTTAATCATGTTCTGCATACATCGGGTGCCTACTTTTTTATGGAATAGGAAATACAATGTTAAAATATTCATTAGGTGATAGTTCGTTCCCTATATACTTAGAAGCAAATTGTACATACAAAAAATGTTCAGAAACAAAAACTGCACCAAATGAGTCCAAATTTATTGAAATACATATATGTATCTGTCATGAGATAGTCGAAAAATAAAATGTATAATTTTTAACTATTTAGAGTGCCATGAGTTTCAACAAAAGGAGATCGATTAACCCATGATTGCTGATAAATATTTTTTTCTTCAAACATCATAAAAGTACGTTGTTATGTATTTGTATTCAACAAGCAGAAGTTCAATATTGTCGCCGCCGGCGTAAAAGTGTATCCTTGGCAACACATTTACGCCGGCGGCGGACAAAGTAAAATATTATGAAAAATAGTTAGGTTGTAATTCAATAATTTGACAGTTAAAAATGAAACAAATAAACAAAAATAACAAAACAGCATATTCTACGGCAACTTGAAATGCTAGGATAAGACAGAATATTTTTTGAAGTTTTGAGCATTTTATAATATTTATAATTTTATTTTCTATGTTTGAAGAAAAAATAGCATGTGTTATTCGGAGTAAATGTGTCTTTGGGTGTTTCGCATGTAATTGTTCGACTCGCTTCGCTCGTCATTCAAACTTACATGCTCAGCACCCAAAGTATCATATTTACTTATAATGACACAATATACTATTTTCCTATTTCACATACACAAAGTCAATTTTGTGACAGTTTTTCTCTAAAACAATGCTACAAAATTAAATTTTGTGCAACTGTTTTTGGGGAATTTATTATTTGTAAAATTAATAGTCTGTCAAACTTGGGGCTGTCATTGCTCACGTAAAATTATTGAATCGGAGCCCCTGTGTCGTTGTTGCGGCCTGGGACCCGATAGGCCCCGCGAGTAAGTCCCTTGGTGACCAGTGGTATATTGAAATTTTTTTTTATTTTTATTTTTATTGAATTTATGAACGTGAAATAGGAAAAGTAATATGAACAACTCGTGTTATAATGCCTAATTGTAATGCTCGTATTTTGCGTAACTCGCCTGCGGCTCGTATTACAAAAAAGGTCATTGTAACACTAGTTGTTCAATATACTATTTCACGACCGGGAGAGAAACTCGGCTTCTATGATACCAAAATCATGACAGAAACAGCCAATTTAATATCTACGGGAGATTTGTACACTTTCTCTCCCATCGTGAGAGAAAGTGCTCAAATAATGTGAAAAATAAACAAAAATTATTTTAATAAATCAAAGGTAACTATCATAAATATTATATTACAATTCAAATAATTTTAAAATACATAGAAAACCATCATAAATATTGGGGTCGTAAAAACAATTTTGATCTATTAGAATGTGTGAGTAAATCTTAACTGGAATGGACTTTTTCACTATAGTATAGAAACTTTATAATTATAAGTTAAACTTCTACGTGTCCTCACGATCAATTATAGTAACCTAGTAACGCTTCCTGCTCGGTCATAATTTCATGATAATGCGCAGAATAATTACAAAACGAGTATTGGAAAGATATTACATAATCATGTTGCTATGACAACAAACTAATGACTGAAACATCTATTCGTGGTCTATTCTATATTTGAAACACTTGTCAAGTGTAATTACTAAACATTTCAATATAAATTCATATGAATGAGAAAATCGGGTACTGCCCACATCAAAGTTCTTGTGTTAGCTGCTCTGGTTAGTGTTAGGAAATAAAACCTAAACCTATTAAGGTATTTACCTCCAAAAACTGTTTTTTTACAGACTGCCCTCCCACTGCCTATTCAGTAATTTTTAAAGGACGATTCATTCGTTAGGAAAATAATTTGGATTTATGGGCCCACGGTCCTCATTTGACATTCTGAATAGGCTCATCTAAAATCCAGTCAGTCTGTAATCAGTCCTTGTATGTACACTCATATAGCCCTACCATTGAACCAATGGAGAATACAGGAAAGTGCGTCAAAAGACGAACCATAGGGAGTTAATGATTATTTTGAAATATTCAAATATTGGCTCGCTGCATATGTTGTTTGTTATGAAATGTTATATGTATTTAATTGTAAGTGTGTGTTTTTTTTTTTTGTAAATTCAATGGCTCTAGTGATTTGATGTATTTAATAAATTTTTCCTGTTCTGTATAAAGCAAAAGCATGAATTAAAATATAGTGGGGGATTCCAACGTTTTCTGTTTAATTTTTATTTCATTAGTTTGAGTCAATAGTAATGCAAATATGAAATTTTAAATGAAAAAAATTCTTATTGAGATATATTTTTTAATAGATTTTATCAAATGTGACGTCACAAAGCCTACAGCTATCTTCAGGATAAACAAGCCCGTACTCATGGTTACCACGTGTTCAATATCAACCTGTCAGTGTCTCACGAGTGTGTTTATAGTTTTTTTCTACAATCGTTGCACAATATCGACATTGTTATTCCATTTTTAGTTAGGAAATGTTCAAAATTGTCGCTCTAGGGCGACAAAGTGACATATTGTCGCACTAGTGCGACAAAATAAATTAGATAAAAATTAATGATGCATTGGATTTTTCTGGTAATAACCTTGCTATTGCAAATGCAGTTGGCATATACGTACATACACTTCAACTTAATCACCATATACGTATTCACTCTGTAGACTGTAGACTGTCAAATGTACTCCATATGTCAAATGTACTCCATGTGTCAAATTATGATTTCTTTGAAAATGTTTATTTTGTTCATAAACGTTGTCATGATTACGGAGACATGGGTAACTACAATTTTACTGAATTGTTATAGGCGTGACCAAAGATAATTTTGAAAATTAATTATTTTTTTTCTACAGCTTGACATTGTTCAACGATTGTAGAAAAAATATTGTGTGTATCTCGTCGGATAGAGCTTGTTCGGTGCACTTGTCGAGTTGTTGATCTCGGCTTCGCCTCGATCAACAATTTCTCACCGCGTGCAACAAACAATGCTCTATCCGCACTTGATACACAAATAACTATTGTCTAATAATTATCAAGTATTTGAATAAAATTGGTCATAACAACACATACCTGGAATCAGAGTACCAAAATTTTCAAACATAATATTTGAATGGGAGCAGTTAGGCGCTGTTATTCCATACGCCTTTACCCCCTCCATTCTGTTTTTAAATACGAAATTTTTGACATTTGTATGTCGTTTTAACCTAAAATAATGACGAAGTTCTGTGTACCAAAGTGCTTAAATAAAACAGGACATAGATTTCCTCTAAAAGAAGAAATGAGAAAGGCATGGCTAGATGAGTAGTATGTGCTGAACCTATCTCCACCCGAGACAGTTTGCCTTTCACTTTGGCGTGGGTGTCCTTGAGGCATAATTAATTAGTTTTTGGAATTTTTTGGGGGCATATGTAATTAGACTTTTGTGTGTGACGTAGGCTTGTGGAATTTTGTTTTTGGAACAAATATTTCTGGGGAATATCTAATTAGGTTGTAATTTGTTTTAGGGGCAATGTAGTAATTAGGTTTATAATTTGTTTTTGTAAGTTTACTTTTGTGAAATGTCTGAGGTGTGTGACGTAGGACTGTGGACATTTTTGGAATAAACTATTAGGATATAATTTATTTTTCATAACTTGGAATATTTTCACTAAATTATTTATTATTCATAATAATATACAACACAAATCATTATAAGAATAAGTGATTACAACTAAACATGTACATATGCAGCAAGAAAATAATAACACATTGCAAAATAAACAACAAAACCATACAATGAAACATGTAAAACTCTACATATATAGTAACAAATGATAACACAATGCAAAATAAACAACAAAACCTTTCCAATGTAAAACTCTACTACCGTTTCGTTATTGACAATTTTACTAGATTTAATAATGTAACATGGATTTCAATTCATTATTAATTATATGAATACAACACAAATCAATATAAAAATATGCGATTACAAATTAACAAGAACTTATGCACCAACAAATGAAATACACAAGAAACACTTTCAAGATTATCGCACGTAAAATACACCACACCACACGTTTCGGCAGACAGAAAACGACTGAATCGAGTTCCTCCCCCACCACTTAGCCCGAGCGCCGAGCGTCTGCGCGTCTTCGACTTGATTTTAAAATTTTCCATTATTAACTTGAAATTGGGAAATATTTTTCAATTACCAGATTATACTTCGTAGATCAATAGATAACCATTTCCTAATTATACTGAACTATAGGGGATTTCTTATATATAAGTTGTAATAAAATTTTTATTTTTAGTATACAGTTTTTTTGTTTATCTTTCAATTCTGCCATGGCTTCTTCTACACCCGACGTAGATATCGAAATCCAACCTCATGAAGATGTTTCAATGAAATTTTTAAAACCGAAATTCAGAGTAGTGGTAAGGAAACCGGGCGAAGTTAAGGCAGTAGCTTCAACATCTGGTACGATATATTGTATTAATAACTTGAACCTCTCTGAAGATGATACTCAACAAACATTAGATTTAGATCTGTTGGAAGATTTCGATACTTTATCTGGCATAAAGACACCAGTAAACACAGTTTTACAAGTTACTTCAGACGGTTCTGAGGATGATGAACAAGTATCGCGTCCAAAGAAACGTTGTGTGAGACGTATTTCTACACCAGACAATGAATTAGGTGAACTGCACGGGCAATCGTTCGTACTATCCGATGAAAATGTCGAAGAAATGGAAGAAGACCTAGTGCCTGATGACGATGAAGATGAGCTATTTAACAATAGATACTTGAACCTCCTGCTAGGTTTAGCGGAGGTTACTACTTACGCATTTCCTCGTAATAAATGTATTCGTGACAATAACGATCGCCTTCTCGATGTGTTCACGATGCCATTGAATACAAAAAATAGAGTTTTTATAGCTGTAGGTGTAGACCCCAACCCCATTATGCGAGTTGTAGTGAGAATCGTGGGTGATGTTATTCAAAAAAAATATGTGGACATATACGACTTTGAAATATTTCTAAATTATTTAAAAAATGTGGAATTAAAGAAAGATTGCAATTTGGGGGAAATGAATCGAGTATTCAGAATAGGTGAATTAGATTTAAGTTTAATACCTGGTGAACAATTAAAATGTAAATATATGAGACAGTGTTTGGTTTTGAATAAAGAAATTATTTTTAATATAATTAGATTGGAACATATAGTTAAGCGGTATGTAGTTGATTATAATGTAAAATATGCTGATTTAAATATCGAATACAAAAAATTTGTACAAGATGTTGTAATTAATAGTTTAAGATATAGGTTAAGTATAGAAGAGAGTTTGTATGAATGTATTTACATCAATAATGTATGTTTTAAAAATATTTTAAATGATTTATACATTTATTATAAAAATAAGACGACGAAAGATGTAGAATGTGTTCAAAAATTTATCATGGAAAACCAAAAATACATTATTTAAAAGTCATTATGTTTTACAGCCCTGATGCATTTCCTAAATTTATAATGGAGAACCAGAAATATAATATTTAAAAGTCATTTTGTCTTTACTGTTTTAATGTATTTTCTAAATTTGGTAAAATTCCAGGCGAAAGTTGTTTACAATAGGTAATAATGAGGTAGGTATTAAACTAAAGATAAACGGTACTACATATATAAATAGCTGTAAATAACAAATATTGTTAGTATTCTTACATCTATCAGTTGTGTTAATAACTATGGAGCAAGAAAATTTTGATAACTTTTATCGTATCTGCGAAGAAATTATTGACTCTTCTCTATCAACGAGTGTAACTCAACGAGAGGAAGATAATATAGAGCAAGAAAATTTTAATAACTTTTTTCGCGTCTGTGAAGAAATAATTGACACTTCTTTATCATCGAGTGATAATCAGCGAGAAGAAGATTATAATTCATCTTTACAAACTTGTTCAAGTGATAATAGTTTACAAACCGGCCGTGGTGAAGTTTCAGAAAATACACGTTTCAATATTATTTCCGATATAGAGAAACATGTAAAACATTTCAATTTGACTGGGCGAAGAATTTCATTTATGCTAAATGATCCGTCAGAAGAAGAAAACTCAGTAACCTGGTTCTACGAAGGTGTTAAAAGTGTTGTGGAATATGCTGTTGAAAATGCTAATCCGTCTGATTATGTTGGATTTGTTTTCCGCACGCCGAGTCTAGAAAATGAGCCAGGCTGGTTAAGTTTCAGACGTGTAGATCAGCTGCATATTGATGTTGTTTGGGAAGCTTTGGAAAAAATTCTTCAAAGCAATAAAGAAATTTTTTCTGATGGACAATTTGTTGTCGAAATGACCAAAGTATCCACACCTTCAGGATGTGGAAAACTAAAGGGGCATGGTCTTTCCTACGCCGAATTTTGTAGTAAGAAAAGAGGTGTAATTGACATAATTAATAAAGATATTTTTTGTTTGCCTCGTGCACTTGTCGTTGCAGAATCGTTAGTAAAAAAAGAAACGTGTTTTAAGGATGTGGTGAGTGACAAACACGGGATACAAACTTTAAGAACGCATGAATTAATGTTAAATGCTGGTGTGAAAATAAATAGTAATGGTGCTGGTATTCTTGAACTTACAGAATTCCAACGCTATTTTACTCAATATAACATATGTGTATATGAGTTCAATGGCAAAGGAAGTGTAATATTTGAAGGTGCAAAAGGAAAAAATCTTACAAGACTGAATCTTTTGTATCATAAAAATCATTACACTGTAATTAAAAGTTTAACAGCAACATTTTCATGCCATTATTTTTGTGAGCGCTGTCATGTTCGTTATTATGTAAAGACTGCTCACACCTGTGAAAATATCTGTTCTTATTGTAAAAATTCTCCCGCGTGCTTACCCATTCGAAAAATGACAAATTGTGACAGTTGTCAGAGAAAATTTAGAGGACAAAATTGCTACAATAATCATAAGAAAACAGTGTGTCAGAAACTTAAAAAATGTTCCCAGTGCCTTAAAATATATCAAGTTAAGAAAAACAGACAACATATTTGTGGTGAAATCTATTGTAAAATGTGTGAAAATTATAAAAACCCTGGACATTTGTGCTACATTTTAAAAGACAGTTCTCAATTAAAGGAAAATAATTTATTTATTTATTATGACTTCGAAACTCGACAGGAAAAAAGTGTAGGTGAACATGAATACGAACATGAAGTTAATCTATGTGTAGTGCAGCAATCGTGTTCTGATTGCTCCAACATAGCCGACATAAAACAACTATGTAACAAGTGTGGTATTCGTGAACATATTTTTACTAACGAGCCTGTTGAAAAATTTTTAAGTTATGTATTACTTCCTCGTACTTCTTTTTCTTCAGTTATATGCATTGCTCATAACGCCAGATCTTTCGATTGTCAATTTATTTTGAAATATTTAGTAGAGGAACAAAACGTTAAACCAAATTTAATTTTGAATGGTTCAAAAATAATGATGATGAAAATTAATAACATTAAATTTATAGATTCTATTAATTACCTTCCAATGTCTTTAGCTGCTTTACCAAAAGCATTAGATTTACCGCCTTCCTTAAAAAAGGGATATTTTCCCCATTTTTTTAATAAAGAACAAAATTTTAATTATATCGGACCGTTACCTCCTGCTAAATATTATGGTGTTGATACTATGTCTATTTCTGCAAGAAAAATTTTTTTGGATTGGTACAATAAACAGGTTGAAGGAAATGCCGTATTCAATATGGAGAAAGAGATTATTGAGTATTGCAAGTCCGATGTCGATATTTTGCGTCGCGCCTGTGAAAAGTTTCGCGCAACTTTTATTCAAGATTGCAAAGTGTGTCCTTTCTCTGAAGCAGTAACTATTGCTTCTGCATGTAACCGTGTTTTCCGTCGTCTCTTTTTGAAATCAAACACAATCGGTATTATACCACAAAAAGGGTACAGATACAAAGATAATCAGTCTAAAATTGCTTTAATGTGGCTGATACATCAGGAAAGCATACGGGGAATTCAAATTCAACATGCAGGAAATAGTACAGAAGCTTTTATTGAAAATAAATATAAAGTAGACGGTTACTACGCACCAACTAAATTAGTTTTCGAATTTTTGGGTTGTTTTTGGCACGGCTGTGTTTTATGTTATAGAACCAATAGAGACAAAGAACTTTTTAACAGTAGCAAAGAAACTTTAGAACTTAGATATCAAAGTACTATAGAAAAATTAGACAAAATTCAAAATTTAGGGTACACTGTTATAAAAATATGGGAATGTGAATTTAGAAAAGAATTAAAAGACGATAAAAATTTAAATATGTTGCTTAGTAACCATGACACTTTAAATAATTTACCTTTGCAAGCGCGTGATGCATTTTTCGGCGGACGGACGGGCAATACCATGTTGTACAAAAAAATTGAGAACAATGAAAAAATTAAGTATGTAGATGTATGTTCTCTGTATCCATACATTTGCAAATACGGAAAATTTCCAATTGGACATCCTAAAATTTTCATAGGTGAAGAGTGTAATAATTTGTGTCCAAATAATAATATTGATAAAGTAGAAGGATTAATTAAATGTACTGTTTTACCACCTAATGATATTTTTCACCCTGTACTACCACGAAAGGCACACGGAAAACTAATGTTTGTATTATGTCGGTTATGTTGTGACGAATTAAACCAAAATGATTGCTCGCATACAGAATCAGAAAGACAATTTATTGGTACTTGGGTAGCTGACGAAGTGCGCTGCGCCGTCTCCGTCGGGTACAAAATTATTCAAGTGCACGAGGTGTGGCAGTACGAAGTAACTGTTTATGATAGAGAGACTAAAACAGGTGGTTTATTTGTGGATTTCATAAACACTTTTGTTAAAATGAAACAAGAAGCCTCCGGATATCCTGCTGAGTGTATTGACGACAAAACAAAAGCGGAGTATATTAAAGATTATTATATTAATGAAGGAATTCAACTCGATCCGACTCAGATTGAAAAAAATGCAGGCAAAAGATCAATTGCAAAACTAATGTTGAATTCTTTTTGGGGTAAGTAAATATATTTCAAAATCTATTCACAATACTAATGATTATTTTCTCCTCAACAGGTAAATTTGCTCAGGCAGAGAACAATACCGCTACGTCAGTCATTTCTTCCGCAGAAGGTTTATACGAAATTCTAGCTAACCCAGCTGTGAATGTAAACCGGATTATTCCAGCGGGGGATGAGATGGTGTACGTAAACTGGGTGCGTGAAGAAGAGGCTATAGAACAACTGAAAACAGTAAATGTCGTCATCGCAGCATATACAACAGCCCAAGCTCGTTTACGATTGTACGAATTTTTGGTACCCTTGGATCGTAAGGTATTGTATTACGACACAGATTCTATTATCTATTGCCATACTCCTGGAGAATATGAACCACCAACAGGTAATTTCCTTGGTGATCTCACTGATGAATTAACTTGTTATGGTACAGGCAGTTATATAACAGAATTTGTGTGCGGGGGTCCCAAAAATTATGCGTACAAAGTTTTATCACCCGAAACTAATGTGACAAATGAAGTTTGCAAAGTGAAAGGTTTCACTCTAAACTATACCTACAAATTCTAAAATAATTAACTTTGACTGTCTAAAATCATTAGTATTTAATGAAAATATGGATAATGTTGTTTTATATTCCAATAATATTAGATGTAATGTTAATCATAGTGTTATAACAAAGAAAGAAAAGAAAACATTTAGTATTAAGTTTATGAAACGTAGGTTAATAAATAATGTAAATAGTGTTCCTTATGGTAAGAAAATGAGATATATGTAATATATAATTTGTACTTTTAATTGGTTTAATGTTTGATAGCTTTTAAGATAAATATATTTTTTTTAAATTTTTATATTTGTTATTTTAGGAATATGAAATAAAAAATATTTTAAAATTAAAGTTTTTTATTAAAATAATAATGATACAAATATCTTATAAACCTGTCATTCTCATATTTGATATATCCGTTAAACAATTTCAAAAAATCATTATGTGTATAATTATTAATTCTGAATAGTAGATATACTAAACAATAATATCCACAAACTGTTGAGCTGTATTCCTGTAATGGTAATGTATTATATGTCCATGATTTTGTATTTCTTCTTAAAAAATGTATATGTTCCTGTATGAACGGCTCTCGACCGTAACTATCAAAATACATTCCTTTCCCATCTCGGTCAATAAAAACTGCTATCCAATGAGTCCCGGGCAACGAATCAGGGTCTGTGTTGACAATAAGAGCACATGGAAAATTCACATGAAGAGGTAGCCTATTTGCCGCGTATACTCCATGATGTTTTACGCTTTTAAAGTAATTACGAAATATTTGTTCAATGCAAGAAGCATTCATTTTCTAAATTTGTTTTTACACAACGAAGACTTCTCTCTAAATGACTGAAATAATAATAATATTTTGTTTTATGGGTATTTTTGAAATAAAATAAATATATTTATAAACTAATCACAACTTTATTTTTTATTATTATATTACTACTACAAATTTATACATAAAATAGTAACAAAATACATCATTTTAGAATAATACAAACAATAATATTTATTTTAATAATTAACTACCATAATCTGCAATAACATTTCTATTTTTATCAATTTCAATAATATTGTCAAATTCAGCATATATAACACAATTGATTGTTTGTGAAAGTGCACCAGCAAAACCAACTTCTATCCTCAAGGACCCATGACGCGTTAAATTCCAGTGTAACATCGAATTAGCCGACAAGTCAGGCGTAAGGTCAAATGCTGTTAAACAATATCCTTTAGGGTAGCTTTCTCTATCAATTTCGTTTCCACTATTTGAAAAATGTATACCTGTGCCCGAAAATAATGTATTATACATTTGAATGTACGCAGTTTTATCTCCAAACGAAGGCTGTAGTGGTTTTGCCGGTAATTGTTGACCGTTTACACACAATGATAAATAATTTATATTAAAATTTTCAAAATTGAACGGATTACTTTTAATATCACCGTTAAAAGCTTTGTTAGATACAAAACCGATTATACATCTTTTCGGAAGCTGACCCAAGAAAATATTGTCTAATGATTTTCCTTGAATTCCAGATGGAATGGTAATTGCTTTCACTTCGGCCCTCGTAATCGGGTACTTAGCAGTGTTTATCTCCAATGCTTTGTTGTGAGCAAGTAAAATACTAGGATTTAATTTGACTCGACGGACAAGTAATGTGGCTTCATTTATTTGTACTTTATAATCTGTGCCGGTAGATATTAATTGAAAACTATCGCGCGAGCGAACTAACCTCACACGCATTTCGACACCATTAATTAAAAATTTTTCCTGGTTAAATATATCTGCATGAAGATGTCCGATTAAGTCAACACTTTTACTTTTTTCAATAAATTTTTGACGTTTGTTGAATCCAGAATTGCCTCCAATATCAGTATTATTCATTTTGCCAGCTGTGTCGGTATACCATAAAGATGAAGTAAGATGGGAATTTTTAGCATCTTTACCATAATTCAAGAGGGTCTCTATGTATGCTCTATATGCATAAGTATTATTTGGTGGAGATACGAGTTTCTGATTTAAATACACATCAACTTGACTAAAAATTGAATGAAGCCAGTTGTTGATAGGCCCCACATTATCAGTTTCAAGTAACGGCGTGTTATCAGATTTAGTAATTTTTACATTTAAATACAACATGGTTTGTGATAAATCTAAATATTCTTCTCCATGTCCTGGTATTACAAATTCTAGGGGTCCATCTTCAGTAATCGATGATAGAGGTTTATAATTTACCCACTGGCCACTTTCAATGCTTGTCTGAGTAGGCGGAAGCGCAAATAAATCTAATTCCGTTTTAACACATTCACAGGATTGGGCGTGTAAAAATGCCATTTTAATCAAATATGTCTATGGCTCTAGCTTGTTTCTTGTTCTTTACTCTAACAGGTGTAGTTTTAGAATGAACGTGTTTCTTATTTAATCGTTTCTTTTTATATCCAGACCCACTAATTATTTTTTCAATTTTATCTTCTGCTTTACGTTTTAAATTAATCCCCGCTTCTGAAATACGTTGTTTGAATGAGTCTTTCACTGGACGATTTTCACTTAAGTCCCCCAAAAATTCTATTCCTGTACTTAGAGCTTGTTTTCCAACTGCTCCAACACCTTTTCTAATTAATGGCATAATGCTTCTAAACAATCCACTAAAGAAACTTCCTAAGCCATGTCCTCTCTGAAATTGATTCCCTTTGAACACTGTACCTATGCCGCTTCCGGCTTGTAAATTGTAATATTCTTGATACGGACAAGTTTTCATTGTGCAGACCGTCGAAAATGAAGTTTAACGCATAACGTTCCGAATTGAAATGGTGTTGTTTGGCCATCATTGCATCTTATATCAATTTCAATGTTTGAAAATTCCCTTCTTAAAACGGGGACGAAATGTGGTTGTGCATAGCTGATCATTTTATTTGATCCAAATACATATTTTTCAGTGTTAACATGCACAATTCTTAAAAGCTGTGTTACTACATCTCCTACGAACTGAGGTTCAATGATATCGCAGTATATATATAGTTGCGGTGGAATACCCAACATCACATTAGGTAAATTAATAGATGTTTTTTGCTGATATATGTCAGCAAATGGTGAATACCCCAGTTGAAGTGCTAATCTTGGTGACAGTTTTAATGAGGATACATCTGAATGTTTAACTTTTAATTCCACACGTTTTTCATCTTTATTATGATGAAATGCTACATATTTATTAACGTCTTCGTTCGAATTCATTTCATGTAATACAGCATCAACGCTTTCATAATTTTTTGATGATATTTTTCCTTGTTCAATAGATACTTTTATACTTTTTTCGTTCTTATTTTCTTTTTTTATCAAAATACTAACTTTATTTTCACGTTCATTGACATTATAAATAGTGCATGGATAAATAATTTCTGATAACGCTACCTCCCAAGCCCCTTCTAACTTGATATTGTGTGGTAATTGGGTTATGAATCGTGCAGTTGTATTACTGGGAAAATATTTCATTGAACTATTACTAGGGAGTGTAATAAAAAATTCTTTATCATTCATTATTCAACAAATTAATACGGTTTGCAGGTATCCACGAATTAAATTTATTACTATAACCTTTCCACTTGACGAGTACTTTCTTTCTACTGCCGGTTCCTTTTGTTTCCAATATTTTATCTATTTTATAAGTTGTATCAGATGTTACATACACATGTTGTAATTCAGATTCATAAAAAGTGCCCTCTATTAGCTCATTATTTAAATCTTTTAATTTGTAAACTATCGGATTTCTTTTTTTAACTCCACAAATTTTAAATAATTCTTCACTCCAGTTAGTCTCGTAGCCTTTTTCAAATATATGTTTATATTTAGAAATTCTAACCATATCCCCTATTTTAAATTTTTGACTTTGTTTTTTCCCATTTTGTATTTTTTCATACTGATTTCTCCATACGTCTAATATATTATGCTCATTTACCTCGCAAGGTGCTATTTGAATTGAACGGTGTTTTGATTTGTTATATGCTGAGACAAGATTTTGTAATACATCTATATATTTATATGTGTTTTTATAAGTAAAGTAACGGTACATTTTAGTTTTCAATGTTCTGTTAAATCTTTCTACAAAACATGCTTTTACATCTGGATTGTGAGTTACATAAAATCGTATATTATTTTCTTTTAAAAATGATTTTACTGACTTTGCAATAAATTCTGAACCCTTATCTGTCTGTAAATAAAGAGGTTTTCGTTTTCTAAATATGTGTTTAAATGCTGCAATAACAGAAGCTGGTGTCTTGTTTTTCAAAGGAATTGCCCATGAATATCGGCTGAATACATCAATTACTGTTAAAATGTATTTATAATTATCGTTAAAACGACTCAACTTTCTCATATCATTAAGATCTGCCTGCCAGAGGTCATTTATATTTGACACTTTATATTTATTCCTCGGAAAATGTTTCCGAACGGGTTTATGCAGTGTATATGTATCTTGTGAGCTAATCCATTTTTGTATTTTATTAACATCATATTTCCCTTTTACAGAGTTAAATAGATTACGGGCACCTGAAAAACCAGCGGGATGTGACGGATCAAAATAAATCTTAGCTAGTGCCTTATTCATTTTAGAATCTAAATCGTTTCCACTCAATTCGTTTAGCTTTTGTAGCTTCCGAGTCGGCCTCGTACGGATCGTCGTTAGTGTTTGTTGATTCTCTTTTACTTGTATCACTTTTATTTAGAATAGATTTGGCTTGAAATAGTTTCCTTCTTTGTGGATTATTAATTAATTCTAGAGGAATATTAAGAGTTTTTAATATACCTGCAAAAGCTTCCCACCCAATAGGGTTGCTATACTTTCTATGTCTTACAATATCACCAACTAAATCTGAGATATTTGAATTAGGTATTTGTATATTATTTATCGTAACAACACCTTTCTCATCCCAATTAATTATATCTTTATTCAATTTAAGTTTTTGTACTAATAAACGGGCTTTATTTTGGCGTGATTTAGGAATAATATTTATTATATTTTCTGTGTCATCCGGTTTCTCTAGCTGTAATTTTGGTTCTGCACTAATATCGTTTTCAACAGGTATTTTTATAGGCTCTCTGGATTGTTTTTGAAAGTGTAAATATCTTTGTAAAATTTCTTGATATAAAGTCCATTTTTCATATTCGGGCAAATTTGAATTTAAAACATTTTTCATATCCTTATCAAGTTGACTAGATATATCATTTTGATTATTGTTCCGTAAACGACTTAAGTTTTCAGGTGTTATTAAAACCATCTTTTTAGCATGCTCCATTATTATTTTTTAATTAAACTACTTAGAACTCCTGTTATAAGCGGTGCTAATAGGAAAGGTAAGAATGCTCCACCGGACTGAACTAATACACGTTTCTTTTTTTTTCCAATTTTCTCCACGTTTCGTAAGTTTTCTTAAAATATCTTTATGTCGTTTAAGATCAGCCTGCTGTTTTCTACTGAGACAAATTTTACCATGTAAAATATTATAAACACATTCACAGATACATTTAACTGAATTGCAGTCCGTGTTTTTAAGTAATGCTAGTCTATATTTTGGTTTTAGTTTATGCAGAGCTCGAAGTAATTCTGCGTTGTCTATCACAGTTTTGCTCATTTTTATGATATAATGTCGGGTATATTTGTGCTACCGTATTTATACTTTTTTCGCGGTAGATAAACATATGTCAATCCGTCACGTGACGTACGAAAGCGTAACCAGTCGGGCGTATTTTGTTTAAGGTCAAAAATTAAATATCCATGAGGTTCAGATGTTGCATCACAGTAAGCTTCCTGCACAAATTTAATATTTTCTGGAAATACTTGTCTTGACAGATGCATAATTTGTGCTTTATCACGAGGATTTTTGAAATAAATTATATAATTTGCATTAAGAGATATATCCCTTTGACCTTTTCCCTGATGAAATAAATTTTGAGTAAGAAAAAACACGGATAAATTTTTATGATGCGACCATTTTGTAAATATGTCTACAACTCGATCGTCCGCTTCTCTCATTAAATCATCTATTATAATTAACTGAGGATTTTTTCCATCTATATTTTCCACATCAGGTAGTCCTTCAATAAATTCTACGTTTTGAATCGTACTATATAAATTTTGCCAAGTTCCGTAATGCCAATAAATTTTTGAAAACACTGTATCACTCATATCGCTCATATTAGATATAAAATTATTGACAAAGTAGGATTTCCCACTGCCTGAGGGGCCTGCAATTATGGCAGAAAAAGGATGTTTAAATCTCGTGCACATGTTTTCTATATAATGGTTAATAATATACTGCTGGAACAAAAGAATAACCAAAGATTTATAATACTAATATTTTTAAAATTTATTATTGGAATTATCAACAGGTATTTAAATTAGAATATATATTACAATTTTATAAAATTTATTTAAATAATATTTATATATATCTAGTTACAATCAAATACATACATATTAATAATAAATATATTACATTTGAACAAATTCTATTAGCCGGGCTTTTTTACCCATAACACCGTAATCTTTCAACCCAGTATATTTTAAACCCAAACTAGAAACAGATTTTCTCAAATCACTTAATTCTACATCTGTTAAGGTATCGAATCTTCCTGGAAGATATGTAGCAAATTCTTCACATTCGGCAATGATTTTTCTTCCAAATCCGGTTTTGACTGCTTTGATATCTATTAGTTTATAAGTCTTGTTTATTTCTAATTCCGTTAATTTTCGTCGAGGTTTGATGTTAGTTAACTGCCCTTTCTCATTCAGCTTATTAAAATCCATTTCTAAAACAAACATATAATTAATATAGTGGTTAATGTAGGATATGCAAAATAGTATTACCTTTTTCTTACTGTTGAACCTGACCTTACTTTTCGAGTGTTTAAACTGTTTAAATTTTAACAAAATCCATCCATTTATATACGACTTACTCGCATTTCACTTTTCAAGTTTGAAAATAAATTGTTAAGTTTTATTAAAAATAGATTTATCTATTGATCTACGAAGTATAATCTGATAAGTAAAATCAGCTTTTCATAACACACTAAAAATAAAAGAATTGAAAAATACTTTCTAATTTCAAGTTAATAATGGAAAATTTTAAAATCAAGCCGATGATGCGCAGACGCTCGGCGCTCGGGCTAAGTGGTGGGGGAGGAACTCGATTCAGTCGTTTTCTGTCTGCCGAAACGTGTGGTGTGGTGTATTTTACGTGCGACAATCTTGAAAGTGTTTCTTGTGTATTTCATTTGTTGGTGCATAAGTTCTTGTTAATTTGTAATCGCATATTTTTATATTGATTTGTGTTGTATTCATATAATTAATAATGAATTGAAATCCATGTTACATTATTAAATCTAGTAAAATTGTCAATAACGAAACGGTAGTAGAGTTTTACATTGGAAAGGTTTTGTTGTTTATTTTGCATTGTGTTATCATTTGTTACTATATATGTAGAGTTTTACATGTTTCATTGTATGGTTTTGTTGTTTATTTTGCAATGTGTTATTATTTTCTTGCTGCATATGTACATGTTTAGTTGTAATCACTTATTCTTATAATGATTTGTGTTGTATATTATTATGAATAATAAATAATTTAGTGAAAATATTCCAAGTTATGAAAAATAAATTATATCCTAATAGTTTATTCCAAAAATGTCCACAGTCCTACGTCACACACCTCAGACATTTCACAAAAGTAAACTTACAAAAACAAATTATAAACCTAATTACTACATTGCCCCTAAAACAAATTACAACCTAATTAGATATTCCCCAGAAATATTTGTTCCAAAAACAAAATTCCACAAGCCTACGTCACACACAAAAGTCTAATTACATATGCCCCCAAAAAATTCCAAAAACTAATTAATTATGCCTCAAGGACACCCACGCCAAAGTGAAAGGCAAACTGTCTCGGGTGGAGATAGGTTCAGCACATACTACTTAGATGTCATAGGCCGAAAAAATTCTTAAAAATGAAAACCTTTTTTCCTTGTACAGAGGCATTGCCATTCCGTAATTAATTTTTTATATTGGATAATTTCCACACTCCATAATCAATTTTTGAGTGAAAATTTAATTTTTTAAATGAAAGATTACCATACTACGCATGTGCGAAACTAAAAATTCTAAAAGTATAAACTTTTTTGTAAAAGTATCTACACTGTAAATTTTACAAAAAAGGATGATGTTATAGTGCTGCCATCTGGAAAAAGTTTTGCCTAACTGCTCCCAATATAAAAATATGGGCAAAACGAAACATATAGACATGAAGTGTACGGTAGGCGTTGTGACGTCACAATTTTCAGGAGAGCATTTTTATAACATTATGAATGAAAACTTATTTATAAGCATGTATTATTATATTATTCCATTATATTGTGTTATAAACTATACAAAAAAGTGTACTTTGGATAAATTTAATTATACTGGAATACCCATTACGTGCAGATTTTTTTCCCTCTACAACCAACTATTTTGACTGCTTTGCTGAAAAACAATTAGGAGAGTCAATATTTGAATATTCCAAAGTTACATTGAAATCCCTATGGTGCGTCTTTGGACACATTACCTTGTATTGTGTATAAGCTATGCTGTGTGTATATGTATGTGTGTCTGCCTCTCTCGATGTCAATCGATTAAGTTCGTATTAATAAACTTGTCCTGCAGTTTGTAATTGCCCACGGGGCTCTGAGCCTCTAACCGCTATTTAGATAGCGCTATATTTCACAAGGGAAAAGAGCTGGTTTAATGAGGAAGTTGAATTAAAGCAACTTGAGTCGTAAACGATAGAAATGATCAAAGAAATATGTCCAAGTAAAACTAAATATTACGATCTTGAATGTAGGTTTTCCTACCAAATTTGAACATAATTATCTTCCCAACTAATTGTAAGGAGAAAAATAAATTTGAAAAAGTCTACTCTGCTTCAAGTATTTAATTTATTTTATTATCATTTACCCATTTCTTGGAATGGCAGTATGATTAGGTTCAAATTTCGTTAAATTAAAAATGTATTTTAAAGCATAAACTGCCGTAAAATGATAACACCCAAAAATGTGAATAGAAAGGAATACGTGGGGAAATTTTATATGGTGAAAATTTATAGGCCTTTGTCAACTGTGAGAGTCGAACTGAAGATCTTATGATCCACAGTCTGATTTGTTACCACAAAGCTATTTAACCATTTTTGGAAAGAGTATACTTTTACGCACATTTTTTTTACTAAGTACTTAACTAAGTTACTAACTAACTAATACTACAATAGGATATTTAAAAATAGAGGTCATATATACATCAATATGTCCATAAAAAAAATTGATCGCTAAAAAGGTGTATCTACATTTTTTTATAAACAATAGTATGTTGTGCTTTTAGGATACTTTATGTGCTTCCCCTGTAATGGGGTCTATCACCATTTTTTTTATGAAACTTTATCTAAATTGAAGACTATCTACACTTTTAAAAAGTCTTAATTGTTATTCATTAAGCAACAATGATTTTTTAAATATGTTGTGACGTCATTATAGAGGTGTTGGTGGATCTCAAACAGTAGAGATTTAAATAATTTTTGTCACATAAATATTCTATTTTATTGTAATAATAATAATAAAATAAGTAAAAAAATATATGACTACAATTATTTACAATCTGTACTGTTTAAGATCCAGCAACACCTCTATAATGACGTCACAACATTTTTTAAAAAAATCATCGTGATTTAATGAATAACAATTAAAATTTTTTAAAAGTGCAGATAGTCTTCAATTTAGATAAAGTTTCATAAAAAATGGTAAAAGACCCCATTGCCCGACTCGTTTCGCTCGTCGTTCAACTTACATGCACCTTTACTCCTAATAACAAAATATGTTATTGTATAGTTTGTAAAAACCTCGGTAAAAAACCATTTGAAAATCACCTTTTTTTGCGGTCCTTGTCGCTCTTTCGATACCATTTACCCCCTTGTAATTTTTAAATTAAGTTGGTATTTCTTACTTTTATAAAATTAAAGATCGTTTTATGAGGTACGTAGATTTTTTTTACGTACTCCCTAAATATGTATCAGGAAATTTGAATACAGCTATCTACAATTCTCTGACGTAGATCATCATATTGTAAAAATTATAGTAATATAGATATGAATTTCCGGGCACATGTTCACATCAACTTTTATCATTGTTTTAACATGTATTACACACAATTCATTGTCCTTTATTTTCTGAACAGCCTGTATAATACTCGTACATTTACATATTTATGGAAGCGAATAGTTCTATACGTTATTAATCTAGTGTAATGTAAGTATCAAGATAATATATAATGTTTATATTGAGATCTCTACATATAGTGACTTACTTTAAAATTCTGTATAAACTTCACAGATGACGTCATTGTTCATCACAAACTATATAGCTTCGTTCGTAACAAAGCGATATTTACTTATTATGTATTAAACAAATTCATTTCATTGTTTAGAAATTGATAGTTTAGCCTAATTTGAAATTTACTTGTAAAAGTAACTACACATTGATAAATATCTAATCCATGTTTGATGTCGTCAATTGTAAATATCAATAGTTCGCTACGAGTTAGAATAAGTTTCCTGAATTATAAATTTCAAGAACATTTATTACTGGTATTTACTTGGCAAACTCATATTAATGTCGCGTCATTTAATAAGATTACTACGCGTAATTACCCAAAAATATCATTTCCTTTAATCGTCAAAACAAACTTAACTCTCCTCCATTTAACCTGCATCACATTCCTAAATACAGTAAATACTAGACTAAAACCTCATTTCTATTTCATCTGCCATCAACTTGAAGCACCTGTATCCGTTTCCAAACGACTCTCATATCCATAACGCTCCTATACCGCCTCCTTGTGCTTCCAATTCGCCCCAGTAGCGCACTAAGAGGTGGGTGGTACTCCTTTGTATATTATAAACATAAGCAATTACAGATCCAGGGAATTTCTCATCCCATTATTCAATCTACATAAAAATTAAACAGCTCAATCTTCGAAAACCAACTATTAAGTTCGGCCCTTGCAGATCTATCAGAATTTTCTCAGTGCAAAGTAATCCGATTATTGGGTTATGATTTCACCAACGAACATCACAAAGAATATTGATCGCTAGTAAGAACGCTGATTAAGGGCGACTAACTAGCAGTTGACTATCTGTGTTTTTCAGCTGTCAAACCTTCTTACATGATTATTGAGAAAAATATTTGAAATAGAAATGGTAGAATATTTAATTCTGTATGTTTTTTATTTGAAGCTTACATCTCTAAAATAATTTAGGAACGCTTGAAAGCGTAAAAGAAAGTTAGTCAACTGCTTGTTAATCACTCTTAATCGGTCGTTCTTACTAGCAGTCACTGAATTCTGCAATTGTAGATGATTTCAATACTCTCTAAACCATAAAAACAATCTTTTGGGGTCTGTAATATATTCTATTAATTAAAATAGTATATCTAAGAACGAGTTTCATATTTTTCATTTTATTTTGAGAGAAGGAAGTTTGGGTCACGACGTACAAAATAAAAGACAATTATGAAACGAATTCTTTATATTATTTTTATATTTTGCGCTTTTTATGGTCTTTTTAAATAAAAAAATCCATGTTTTAAGATTCAGGGAATTTCATGTTAGGTGATGACACTGATGTCATGTTTGAAAATTCAACACCTAACCTTACATTTTCTATTTCTTCTGCATCTTATTATTCTTAACTTCTGCTTTTAAATTCAAAATTATACAAAAATAACATTATTACAATTTGTACTTATTTATTTAGCGAAGTGTGACATTTGATATTTTTTGACATATGACATTTCAGTAGAGTTATCAACCATGAAAATATAAATTGTACTGCTCTTATAACACACGATTGAGCTGTTACAAAACTAGTTTGAGTGTC
This sequence comes from Poecilus cupreus, assembly GCA_963942605.1. Classification (NCBI taxonomy): domain Eukaryota; kingdom Metazoa; phylum Arthropoda; class Insecta; order Coleoptera; family Carabidae; genus Poecilus; species Poecilus cupreus. Next base: position 24,332,449 of record OZ012721.1, read on the forward strand.
GCAACAGCTTTGTCATAAATACAAAATATAAAAAATTGCATCAAGACCTATAATTTCAGATAGCTATTTTCAGATCTAAGGATATTTTCATATGAAATCTAAAGCATTTGAACTCAGCTGATGCAAATTATAGGAGATAATACACAATCCTCAAAAACTAACCATTGGGTTCTGTATTAGGGTCTGTGGTTACAGTCAAATTTTTAGAAACAAAATATGTATAAAGTACGTTATATTATCATTGTGTTGTCTCATAATAATAACAGAGCTGCATAATATTGTTTTCACTGTAAATGAAGCTCTGGCCGCACAAGAATATCTCTAATGCCGATTTGGATACAATAGTAACCAAAGGCCGTCGCTGCACCTGGACGAATTGGTTGTGATGTGTACCACGGTACCAGGACTGTCGTCCATTGATGATAGATGATTTAATATTCTTATAATTATATCTCATTTTCATTTTGAAATTAAATTAAATTAAATGCAAATCACATCACTGACCTGTTTCGGCAATAATGCAATATTAAAATAAAAATATTAACAGATTACTTACCATAATCTACGTAAAACTAGATGTAATACAGTAGCAGCCCTGGTAGAAGACATTTTCAGAACGCTCTTTCTGGAAAAAGAAAGAAAAAATTAGATTTTTCCAAAAGAAAAAAATAATTGCTATCGGGTACACAATTATAGGCGTACTAGCTATGTCCATGCAGATCTCAATAATGTATAATAGAATCTGTGGATATAGTCTTATTTAAAGAAACAAATTATAAAATAAATACATTAACCATTATGTTTTCTCATAATAATAATAATATTGAAATAATGTATGTATATATATATATATATATATTGTTTTTTATTATTGATGGACATGTTGTGACGTAGTGTTGGTGGAACCAATCAATGAGTCCATGATTTGTTAGGGTGGAGCATTTACATTGAGATAGAGCGAGAGAGAGATAATACACATACAATGCAAAGTGACATTTATAACTATCTATTTTTGTTTAAACGTGTCTTTCTCCTTTTCATACATAATCTATTAAGTACTTATTTAATTTCCGGAAATTACCACGAGTCGAAGACGATTTTCAATTAGCAATAAAAACGAAATATTCCAGAAGGTAAATTTCCATAGGAAATTAAATTTGCGCGAAATTTATTCAGTTGTATAACTACGGGAACAAAATAGAATATAAATAAACAATGACAGGAAAAAAATCACGTGTACTTAGTGTTACTCAGTTTGCCTAAAATTTAACCCATATACCAATAAACATTGTGCTCGGACATTATCTGACGTCTGTGTTCTGCAATTATCTATTCTAAATAACCTTATCTTTGTAGTCAATAATTGCAGATTTCCACTAATTTTCAAAAAATCCATCTGTTCTGCCTTTAATAAGTTACTTTCAGGCTCTGCAATTACATCTAAGTTGTAGAGTCACCCCAACTTTCAACCAATATAAGTACGCTCCTGCCCCATGCGCCTCCAATCCGCTCCATTCGTTCCATAACCTTCCAGAATCGCAGAATCGCGTATCTATATGTATTCATGGGCTGTTCTGTGTGGATTCCAGGAGCCATCCTGCATGATGACGACTATGAGACGCAAGTGGCCTTGACGTACGCCATGAGAAAGATTAATATGTTTAGCCAGGAGTACGACAGACATGGACAGAGGAGGCTGAAGTCGAATCAGCTGATGTATATGCCGCATATTAAGACAGTGGAGAAACACGATAGCTTCAAGACGGGAAAACTCGGTAAGTATTCATATTTAGTCATTCATAATTCAGTGGTTCTCCACTAGTATAAGACTACATTCGATAGAAATTTACTGCTAAATTACTTAAACATAAATATGTTCATCATGTTTTTGATGATATAGCAGCGAATCGCGGTATTACGGTTATACACAAATAAGCATCTATAGTCCATTCAGAAATGAGTTGGAGTAATAAATTAATCTGTCAAAGAGATTCCAGTGGCGCGCCAATAATTAATTGTAAAAGCTATACGAAAAACTTAAAATCCCTCTGAATACTTCTGTATAGTATGTGTGTCTGGAGTGGTCTCTTAATTATAATCAATGTTTTGACTGATCTAGATCGAACGATCTAGATCAACTCGTAAGATATTTGATCTGATCTAGATCATTTTGTTTTCTGATCCTGATTTTGATCTAAATTGGGCATGTGCAACTTCGATAAGACCGAGGGCCAGATAGTGAATTTGAAAAAATGTACACGGGCCGGATCATTTTTTTTTTTTATTTATATGGGAATATGTAAAAAAAACAACACATTTTATTACTTTTTATTTTATGGAAAATTTCATTGTATAATAATACAAAAATAAATATATCACAATTTTCAAATAACATAAATATTAATGCAAAACCAAAGTTGTTATTTAATGCGACGATTGAGATCTCATGTTGCACACAAGATGTTGTCAATGTTCGGGGAAACCTCAAGTTCTCTTGCAGTTCAATTAGTTCCATTTGCAAGTAAAGTGGAACTTGTTCCACATCATCATCAAATGGAGTTGAGAAAATTCTTAAATTTTCTTCTGGACCGCGAAAATCACGGAACCTAGTGTTGAATTCTTCACTCAAAGATTTCAATTCATCCGTAAAAGAATCGCAATTAAATTCATCCTTGTAGTTTTCAAGTGTAGGAAAATGATAAGTATTGCCTGTCCTTATTTGATTTGCCCAAAGTCGAAGTTTATTTTGAAAATAAATCATAACATTACTGCCGAATGCTTGCTACCTTCGTGGACCTTAGAAGGGGAATCATATCAGCACCGCGCGCGTGCGCTGATGATTGGATCGTCATCTTTCTGAAAAACTGAAAATGCCTTAGTTGCCCACGGGCCGGTTTCATTGAGATTTGGAAAAGTCCTCACGGACCGGACAAAAACAAGCCTCGGGCCGCCTGTTGCACATGCCTGATCTAGTTAAAAAAGAATAAGATCTATGATCTTAAAAAAAGTTCCTTATACTTTGTACAAGAAAGTAAAGAGGAAAAAATGGTGGAGGAGACATTTTGAAGCGATCTTAACATATGAAAAATTCACCGATGATAAAATTCAATATTCGTTCTTCTGCTTGCAGCCTGTGAGATGGTAGATTCCGGTGTGGCAGCCATCTTCGGTCCTGAATCTCTCACCTCCACAGGAATCGTAAAATCCATCTGCAGTACATTTGAAATCCCCCACGTCCAGACCAACTGGAACCCTGCGGACACGCCCTTCACGTCTCAAACCGTCATCAACGTTCACCCTGACTCCAGAGCACTCTCGACGGCCTTGGCGGAGCTTGTGAAGTCTTTACACTGGAAGACCTACATCGTATTGTACCAGAATGAAGATGGACTTGTCCGGCTGCAGGATGTGCTGAAGATCACGAGGCCGGATAGTGACCCGATTACTGTGAGGCAGCTTGGGGAGGGACCAGACTATAGGTGAGTTTTTTTTTTTTTAATTATAGTACATGAAATGTACTGCTGATACTCGTCGGCATATCTGTTTCATTTAGTCCTGTGATTTTACAAGAGACAACTTTGGGAGGGACTAATTGAAAAATAAAACATTGCACAAAATTTAGAAAATAAATATGGGTTTGTAAGTTTTTAGAACCAAATCGTGGACTACCACTAATAATACAAATACCGGGAATTTTCTTTTTATCTGTATACACAGAGATGTGTCATTATCGTAGCGGAAAATAACCAAATATGGAATACCAGTTGTTTTTTTGACAACAACAAAAAAAATGATGGTACAAATTTAAGACTTTTAATTATAATTATAATCAATCATACATTTTTGCATAACTTAGTAACATGTGTTAAATATTAAATAATATTTTTAACAATAAAATAGCTAATTATGGAATAGACACCCAAATATGAAACATTAGAATAAGGCACAATTTAAATAAATTGTGAACATCTAAGGCTATGAATAACATAAAAATTGAATTTATCCCCTAAGTCTTAAAGTTATATACAATTAATTAGTTCTCTAAATGCATATTTAGATTTCCTTATAACTTTATTGCTTAGGGAATAAATTAAATTTTTATAAGGAACAACTCTTTTTATTAAAAATAACAAAAACCTAGTCTATTTTAAATAAAAAGTAACTTAATCTACTTACAAAAATCACAAATTCATGTGTCAAAATCTGAACCAACGCAATCATTATGTGCCCGGAGCTTATATATTATACATTTAATATATTCTAAAATTAGACCCCTACTGGCAGATTCATCAAAAGAATTAACGCTAATTCCATTTTTTTCAACCTCTGTAAATTTATTTCTAAATTAATTAAATTAACAAAATGTGTCAAATTTTATGTTAACCTATCGTAACTACAACCTTAGTTAACATAAATATGTTTTGAGGATGGTAACTGACGTTACGACTAATAATAAAAATAGGATTAGCGCTAATTCTTTTGATGAATCTGCCTGCTAGTGACTGTTCATATTTCAGACCAGTTTAAATTTGTCGTCGTATTTTATAAAGAATGTCATATATACAATAAATCGTTTCAAAAATATTAAAAGCAACAAACACAACATGCTAAACATATAATCGCAGTATTACGTCTAACAAATTAACGGAAAATATCTTACTATTATGTACCTTGCGAAATTTTGTAGTACCGATAAAACAAAAGAACAAAACACACCTCACAATTCGTATTTCCGCAAAAATCTCGTCCGCGATTTTTTCATGATTCCAATACTTCCTTATACTTTGTATAATAAAGTATAAAAACGCTTTAATACTTTACTGTTAATCAATTTTACCGGTTTTAGGAGATTAAACCTATGTTTACATGCACAAAAGTAGGCAGGGTAAGTATGTCATAACTCTATTCTGTAGGGTAATATTACCTTACTGACCTGTCAAAACAGTCAAGAAAATGAAAATAATACACAATGATAATATAACGCTATTTATTAATACACACGGAATTAAGCTTTTCAGAGCTTCACCTGCTGCCTTCCAAATATTTTCAGGCAATTCAACATCACCAAAATCCACTTTTTATCTAGCCATGAAGAACACATTTGACGTTTAAGTAAAAAAATAATTTTAAATATGATACAAAAGAAGTGTAACCATGGTGTTAAATAAAAACAAACAGACTTACTTGATCACCTTCTAAAATTATGACAGACGTTTTTCATAAAAGAATTTCAATAAATAATATTTATTAATGGCATTTATGTCTTCATTTTCTGAAACCGGTAAACTATTGAACAAACCACTGATGTTATGAGTCATAACAGGCCTTAGATGTCTTAAAATCCTCGCTCTACGAGCTCGGATTTCAACTGACATCTACGGCAGTTACGATACTCATAACATCACTAGGAATGTTAATAGCTATTACTGTAACTGTGGTAATGACAAATACCCTATGTAGGTATACTAATAGAAAATGTCCCGGTTGCTATGTGATGTTTCCATAATTTAGTTTTTTTTTTCAGGCCATTATTGAAAGAAGTGGAAGCTAGCTCAGTGAACAGCATTATCTTAGACTGCGAGCCAGACAACATTATTCCTATTTTATCTCAAGCAAAAGAAGTTGGTCTTTTGAAGGACTATAGGAATTACCTGCTTACATCATTGGTAAATATTAAAAATTAGTATTATTATTAGGGTGTTAATAAGTTGAATTGATTTTAAAATATTATTCACGTTCTTTACTCATTGCGATGAATGCACATTACTGCTGTCCTTAACTAACCTTGCTGTTTCTTTGTGTTTATACATACTTTTTGCTTTTAGATTTCGTTTATTCTATTGTGACAGCATTTGATAAATGATAGGTTTACACTTTGCTTGTTTTTTCATAGTCGCCTATGTAGTTCGAAAAGAAAAGTAAATGAGACGCATCGAAATAACAGAGCGGGAAACACAATGAATTTTTTTAAACAGAAATCAAAGTGAATTTCTATGACTTTACATTTTTAAAACCAAGGGGGTCAGAGTTTTATAATTAAACATCCATTGCTATACAAATATAATTGGTTTGGAGTAAATAAGTTTTGAGATTTATTCCAAGATTTAATTTAATTATGAATAATTTCTCAAAATTGAATTATATATTTCTATATTTGTGTTAAATAATCAGATAATCTTTCGCAAATTTTAATTTGATAAGGTACAAAATATAGAAAACGTGTAAAATAAAAATTATACATACATTACATCACGCTATATCCCACACTATCCAAGTAGAGTAACACGTAACATTCCATCTTTGCCTGGTCCATATTCATTACATAGTGCGATTCACATTTTGTAACCTTTTATTCTCTTATTTTTAACTTAACAAAAATTGTTCTATGTATATCCATTATTTACTGCGATATTCCGAAAAAAAACTGGTAATCAATTCTACAAGTAAACTTAAACTTCCATTTGACGAATTGTTACCAAAATCGTACCGTAATCATCCAAATGATTTATGATATCGTCATGATATTTAGAGTTATAAAATCGTCACTCAAACTCAGAAGCTATCGTGGTGAAATTGAATTCTAGGGACCTTAAAACGTGCTTCTTTTGCAAACTCAATATCATTTTTTTTTACTCATTACAATACCTCCCTTACATATACAAGCTGTCTTATCTCAACAGTGAAATAACTCGAAAATTAAGCCGGTGCAGTGGACAAAAATACAGGTACATATATTTGATAACACTCGGATGCTATAAGTTTGCCAGTAGCCACTTATATATTAAAAAAAAATGTAACACTGGCTATAGAATCTAATCGGCAGTACGGCAGTGTTCGATTAGAGAACCAAAACCCACATGAGGTTAGCTGAAGAAGAACTCGAAAATTGACATAGAACGCCAAAATGTTTCGTACAAAAATTTGGAGATTAGAGGGAATATTTGCTTTTCATAAATTTCGCTTGTCTCGATTGTAGCGCCGTTTTTTCAGGAATAAAATAAACTTCGTAAATAAATCCTACGAATTTTTTACGCTCCATCCAAATCTGCTATGAAAAATTGGGGTTTTCGTTTAAGATTTTAAAGTTGACCACTGGGAGTGTGGGGATATTTTTTTCAGAATCAAATGTCCCAATCCAAATCTTTAACCTTTTGTCCGAAATATTTTGTCATTCGATGCGGTGTTGGAGATAAATTTACAAAATTAAAGTAAAGCTCCTCTAGGGTGTTCATTTTAAGTGCTACACTATTGCTATTTCGAGAACTATAAGAGCTACGAGGTCGGTTAAATTAGTAAACCACTTCTATATTATAATACAATTAAAATGAGCGAAACAAGAATTTTTTTAGACCAGTGGTTCTTAAAATGCGGGGTGCAATTTTCTTATTTTAAATGGCAATCTATTTTTTTCTTTGCTTATTAGATTCAGTATTTTTGCTGAATTCAACGATATCCACATGTAATGACCAAATGATACAAAATATTTGAGAAAAATGCAAAATTAGAAATGTATCATTTTTATTTAAATATGCCTATACAAAGTTTGCCATGTAAGAAAACAAATAAATCAAATGCAGAAATAATTGCAAAAACTGTAATTATGAGAATAACTATTCATTTGTTGTTACAATACAGAAATATAGAAGTACACTTTAAAAAACTAATATTAACAATTATTTGCTATATTTGTTTTCTTCCATGGCAAACCTTGTATAGGCATATTTAATTAAAAATTATACATTTTTAATTTTGCATTTTTTTCAAATATTTTGTATTATTTGGTCATTGTAGGTGAATAACATTGTATTCAGAAAAAATACTGAATCAAATAAGCAAATAAAAAAAAAAATGTTGCATTTAAAATAAAAAAATTGCACCCCGTATTTTGAGAACCACTAGTCTACAAAATTCTTATTTCGCTCATTTTAATTGTCTTATAATATAGAAATTGTTTACTAATTTAACCGACCTCGTAGCTCTTATAGTTCTCGAAATAGCAATAGTGTACCACTTAAAATGGACAGCCTGTATATTGCGCATATTTTTTAATACAGATAAACGAACCAATATTGAGAAAATTATCCTAATAGTTTTGCATATTTGGTAATTATTATTTTAGTTTTGCGAAAATAAAATATTTATTATAATACTTTGTTTCAACTAAATTATAGTCGAAATGTGAAATATACGAGTACATATCTCAAGAACATAAGGTTCATCTCAACTTGAAATAGACAGTACTAAATATATTATGACATTTATGGACACAACTATATTATTAACACAACTAGGAAATCACTCACAAGCTGAAATTGCTAGTGCATCTCTACAAGTTTCAATTTTCAATGCACTTCATCATTTATTAATCCAGCTGAACTTTATGGGACATTTGCATACGTAATATATCTAGGAAATTAATAGTGCTTTCCCAATACTCTAACTAGTAGAAATAACTATTAATCATCCCTTATGTTATAAAACTTTGAGAACTGCACTAAATATCTCATATGCAACTATTTTTAGTTTTCTAAATGATACCAATTATCATCATATTTACATTCTGATATTTACTCAGATAATTTAATATTTTTCTAATGATGGTCCAACACCCGAAATTGCAATATTTTATTCTGTGACACAACAGCGAGTGTTCTTACCAACATACTTATTCAATATGCTACTTCTATATTATGTGTTCATCTATTTAAATTAAATGTATAAATAACAAATAATACAACATTTGTCATGACTATTTAGCAAATTAATAACGACTTCACATACGCAGAAAAAACAAAATTAACAAAATTCGTTAACTCTTATCAATACACAAATATTTCCCTTTGCTGCTCTGTAAAGTATTTACTGCAGTTTCAGTTTATATTTACATTTAGCAAACAAAATTTTCCGATTTTCGAATCAGTGCATTAACAGTGCTAGTAATTACATACTATTTAATTTAGTTTCCAAACATCAAAATGTAGCAATTACATTTCCTTTGCCCTGTTCCTGATTTCATTTGATTTCAACAACCAGTAAAATGATAAATGGAAATATATAAATAATGTACTTTGTAAATTAAGTTTAATATATCATTATTACTGTTTAATGCATTTTCTTTTGAAATTTAATTAATTAAATTAAATTAAATAATATTGCTATCAATAGGGGTAAATAGTTCCGTGGTAATTGTGGGTTATGCGGTTATGAGACCATCAGTTCGATTCCCGACAAATATATCACTGTTAACTTTATCCCTATACTTCCAACACCACTTACAAAAATAATGACTAATACCATAAGCACTATTTTTGCATGTTTCAGACAAGTGTTTTAGCCTCGGTTTTAGCGCTGTGCCATGTTATAAAATTATTTTATAAAAAAAATGCTTGGAATAGGAGTTACAGAGAAATATATTATCTACCTTTTTTATTTAAAGTATTCTTTATAACATAATTATAGAACATTATATAGCGCTAAAATCGAGGCTAGAACACTTCTCTTAAACCACCCAAAAACAGAGCTCGGTACCTGTCATTGTATTTTAGCTAAAACTCACGTTATACATGTGTGTAATAAAGGTATTGTAACATATCAAAAAAAAATTTTTTTCTCCAGGATGTCTGTATGTGTGTGGCTTTGTGTAACGATTATTTCATCCACGATAACTAAAGGCCTGTGTTCACGGTGATTGAAATCGATCCGAGTTCTCGAATATAGTTCTCGAATCGAAAACTCGGATTGTAAACACTACCTACTCGGATAGAAAACTAGAACGAAAAAATGCGTTCTATCTTATTTTTTCAAACAAGTTGATAACTCCATTTACATGTTACCAAATTAATATTTTGACGTTTGATGTTTGAACAGTTAAAAAATTTTCAATCAAAGCTGAAAATCAATATTTTCAAACAGTTCCTGAAACATGAAATATACAGGGTGTTCATTTTAAGTGGTACACTATTGCTATTTCGAGAACTATAAGTGCTACGAAGTCGGTTAAATTAGCAAACAATTTCTATATTATAAGACAATTAAAATGAGCGAAACAAGATTTTTTTTAGACCAGTGGTTCTCAAAATGCGGTGTGCAACTTTCTTATTTTAAATGGCAACCTACTTTTTTTATTTACTTATTCGATTCAGAATTTTTTTCTGAATTCAATGATATGCACATGTAATGACCAAATATTACAAAATATTTGAGAAAAATGCAAAATTTAAAATGTATCATTTTTATTTGCACATGCATATACAAAGTTTGCCATGGAAGAAAACAAATAAACCAAATGCAGAAATAGTTGAAAAAACTGTAATTATGAGAATAATTATTAATTTAGTTGTTACAATACAGAAATACAGAGGTACACTTAAAAAAACTAATATTAAAAATTGTTTGATTTATTTGTTTTCTTCCATGGCAAACTTTGTATGTGCAAATTTAAATAAAAAGATATTTTTAATTTTGCATTTTTCTCAAATATTTTGTATTATTTGGTCATTACATATGAATATCATTGAATTCAGAAAAAAACATGGAATCGAATAATAATTTGTTTTTTTCCATGGCAAACTTTGTATATGCATGTTTAAATAAAAATGATACATTTTAAATTTTGCATTTTTCTCAAATATTTTGTAATATTTGGTCATTACATGTGAATATCATTGAATTCAGAAAAAAATACTGAATCGAATAAGCAAATAAAAAAAGTAGGTTGCCATTTAAAATAAGAAAGTTGCACCCCGCATTTTGAGAACCACTGGTCTAAAAAAATTCTTGTTTCGCTCATTTTAATTGTCTTATAATATAGAAATTGTTTGCTAATTTAACCGACGTCGTAGCTCTTATAGTTCTCGAAATAGCAATAGTGTACCACTTAAAATGAACACCCTGTATATTATATTTATTTTACGTATAAACAAATTTAATTTACTTATGTCAGAATTATTTCTTGAGTTATATTTTATTAGTTTTTACCTTGGAGGAAAGAATATAAAGGAGAGAGCGTTAGCAAGCGACAGTGAAGCCGCATCCCCCACTACAACCAGGGCCGCTGATATCGCGTTGTTATAGCAACCATCAGCATTTGGCAGCCATATTGTTTTTTTTTCAACGTATGTACCGCGCAAATCCCCACTCCAACCAGATTCATGGCTTGCATGCGTCTGCCCTCACCAGGTTACATTCCCCTTGCCACTAATATAAGCTTATGCTCTCTTCTTTATCTTCTTTCCTCTAAGGTTTTTACTGTCGGTAGAATTGACTAAATTCGACTAACGTGATATCTGTTGTCGCACAAGTTTACTGTTTATGATAAAGAACTATATCTGAGATCTCGGACCGATTTCTATCATCATGGACACAGGCCTTAAACATATAATGACGATATTATTTATAAATTACATATTTAGAATTTGAATGATTAAGTCAAGAGCTAATTAGAATTCATCAACCGAAATTTGAAGTTTACTACTTGAAGGTCTATATAGTTTTCTAGGCATATATCTCCAATTAATTTAGATTAGTTATATACAAGAAGATGTATGCTAATATTTGCTACATTTTTAAAAAATTAAAATTTGAAGTAGGTCAAATATTGACACATCAAATCACAACAAATGTTGTTTAAAATATATTGAAAAGTTTATTTAGAACAATTTACAGTCAGTTTATAAAATTCTTCCAAATATTTACATTTTAATCATAAATTAACCAACATAAATTTGCAATTGCTGTGTAAATAAACAAATACACCAGTTAATTAACTATATCTCCCACATTTATTATACAACAGCTCTGTAAATATTCTATATGTGTCCAGGACGCCCACACCATCGACTTCGGAAACCTACTGGAACTAAATGTACGACCTAACATAACCACTATACGTCTCGTGGATCCAACAACTCATGAAGTACAGCAAGCAGTTGGTGATTGGGCCGTTTGGGAAGAAAGAAACACTGGAAAAAGGCTGCAGCTTGAAGCCAAATCACTACGAGTAAGTCGAAATGTAGCTCTAATCATTACTGGAGTTTTTAGCGAGTGGAGGAGAATCGATATACCAGATTTGGAAACGAAAATAGCACGTTGGTCTGTTCCCACGACCGATCAATTTTCATAACATTTAAATTACACCTGTGATATTTTTTTTTTATTTTTAGGTGGTTGTTTTTAACAGCACTGTACACGCAAAAATATATCATATCTTGAGATCTACTTTGCTTTAAGCATAGTGTCACTTCTAGAAAGAATAAATAGCTTGATGATATACTTAAGGGCGCGTTTGAAACCTAACTTGTAAAAACCGCAGTACTTAAATGACTTATTTTATCTCTTCCTACAAAACCATGTAGTGCATCAAAATGTGCTTTTGGAAGAAAGTTTTCTCACGTCTTGAATTACGATACTAGCGCTCGGCGGAAAAACGTTGAACTCAAATAACATTGTTCTTGTGAAGAAACGAAACTTCATAATTTTTGGACAAACTACACAATTTTCAATAATAATTCTTGCACAGAATTTTAGATTATATTGTCCTGATTGTCGTAAGCTAAAATTTTATCATTATATATTTAATACATTCGTCATAAAACTACTTGTAAATTTCGCATTTTTCTGCTTACCTTTTTTTTATTATTTTGCAAAGTAGATATTTTAAAATTAATAACTTTTAGCTTAGAGCAATCTAGAAACTCTAATGATTTAATTTTTGTATCATACATATAACGAAATTGTCCCAAATTGCTTAAAATTATGAAGTTATAGAGGCATAAAAGTAGCATGTTTTACCAACTTTCAAATACGTCCTTAAATATTTATTATATGATATGCATTTTGCATTGTCAAAAGGAATCTAAAGTTTATATTAATTACTCGAACGTACTCATATTTTTGTAGAATTGAGTGTTAATTAATATATCTGTTGAAATAATAAATAGACAACAAAATTTCATAGGTCGGATTTATCTATATAAAAGCGAACGTATGCATTTATATACATAGCATCACTCTATATTTTTTTTTTTTTTCGTCTCGTCTACATTCACACAAGCACCTCTCTTCTTCACACTCGGATCATTCGTTAACGCAACAAATCATTAATCATACGCATATCAAACCATTTATTTCTCGGACGAATATGGCGAAACCACCTCAACTTTTTTAACAACATACTTTTCAATCTCATGCGTCTTCATCCGTACCTAATATTCGGAACTATAAATCAATGTAGGCACTAACACACCAGTAAAAACTTTATTTCAATTATATACCATTCACTGAAATTGATTCCCATATTAAATACAATTTACTCAAAATTTTGAAGCACATGGTTTTTTTTTATTTTTCATTTTAGTTAAAAATATCTAACATTGTCTTATTAAATATTTGCAGCTGAAGACAGCATTAATGTACGACGCAGTGAATCTGTTCGCTGCAGCAGCAAAGGATCTGCACCAGCAACAGCCAATCACAATGCAGAAATTTAGCTGTGAAGATGATTCTACTGACACGTGGGGACACGGACTTAGAATTGTTGAATACATGAAAGTAGTAAGTATAACTTAATACCTACATAACAGAAACAAGATTTCCCCAACGTAAGAACGTAACTAAATAAATTGTAAAGATATGGCATTTTATTGTCGTCATAATCCGATCATCTGATGATTACGGGGTAAATGAAACAGCACCATGGTAACGCAACGCAATTCCCAATTTAATACATCTGCGGTCCCCCGTCCAAAGTTCAGTGACATACACAATAATATTGGGTAAAAAACAAGAATGTAGGTGGCGGATCGAACAGTGACAAATTTCAGGAGAACCGCGGAAAACAAACTACGACAAACGTAATACTCGTTACGCAACAGACGTTACGTAATTCACACACACACTCGCGCACTCTTACAAGCACATTTGTATAAGATTTACTTATCCAAAATTCACACACTTTGCACTTGCGCACTCATACATTCACGCACTCCTATACTCACGCATTCACGCACTCATAAACTCTCGCACTTATACACGCACATTTTAGTGAGAATTATTTTGCAATATAAAAACGCTTGCAACTTAAATAATACTGATTTTCGCGATGTGCGGCCATTGAGACTTTTGTTCAGAACAATATATAAATAAATAAATTTGATGGAAGCCATTTTTTCATAAGAAATGTGCGGGGTCCTTTTTACGTTATTCTTTCAACTTCATCGAAACCGAGTAACGAGAAAAACGTTACAATATATTTCTCTGTAATATTTATTAGAAGAATTATTTTATAAAATAACTTTAGAACATTTTACAGTGCTATAAACACGAGACTAAAACACTTCTCTTAAATCATACAAAACAGAGTTCGCGGTACTAGTTTATTTATTTGTTTAATCCTGCTATTGAAACTTCTTTCTTACTTGGATATAGAGCTCGAGTCTTCTTCTATTTTGTCCACTCACATCATACCTATGGCAACGGGATGGGTAATGACAGGGAAGTGGGCGAAAGTTCTTTCGCTCACTACTTTCGCCCACTCATCTGTCATTACCAAGTAAATTGATTCGTAACACTGAGTATGTGAACCATACGAATTGGGGCGCGTACTAACAATAGCAGGTTTGAACAAAACGCTATACAACACTCATGAAGAAATTCTTAATTTCTTCACTCGTATTGTAATATACTATTAATAAAATAATAAACAGAGAACTTAAATAATATAAATATACTTGTAAATTTGAAAACAAATCCACCAAATTGGCATGTATTTCAATGAAAACAATGAAAATTTTCCTCGTTTCTCTAGTTTATACTTCTGCCGCAAGATGTCAGCTGCTATAATTTCTTCCCAATACCTATTGTATCTATTGTACCTTAGTATCACTAAGGCACTAGAATATATGAGTATTCTCATCCGCCATTTTGGGTCCAAGTGTCATAAATAAAACAAAGTATTGAAATCCAGTTACTTTAATTCTTTTCTGTCAAATTTCAAGTTGAAATTGATTAATAATTGTGATATATCATTCCTTCAATTATTATATTTTATATCTAACAGGTAAGTGTACAGAATACTTTATAATAATATATTACCGTATGATTTGTGTAGTAGGATTTTACAGAATTTCAATAAATATGTTTTCAAATTTGACAGATACAAATATTAAATGTTTTTTTAAGTAACTGGATTCCAATAACTTGTTTTATTTATGACATCTGGACCCAAAATGGCGGACGAGAATACTTACATTTTTCTAGAGCTCTAGTATCACTAAGCGATCTCTATCTGGCGGCGAAAAATGTAACTACCGGAGACGAAATAAAATACTTGATGTCATATGTAAACTATTGTAATCAAGTTGTTTTAATTTTAAAACTACGATTATTTTTTAATTGTAAACATGAGTAATATATATAGTTCAGTGCCTGAGTGTAGTCTTTATTAAAAAACATACAAATGTTAGTTTCCACAGTTTCCTACACAGTGGAAAAAAATAACATTGCAATAGTTATTAAATTCGAATAAATGAGAAAACGGATAGGCGATAAGCCTGGATTATGAAATTAAAAATCGGAAAACCAGTGTCCAAATTACAATTATTCATTACATTTCGAAGACACTGATTATTTTAATAGAGGTTATTATATTTTATATTGTCGAGCTAAAAATTAATAGTTCCAAAACAACCGCCGTTTCGCTGCGATCTTAGTGATACTTGTCAATTGCTTCTATCTGCGAAAGCAGAGTGCCACACCCAAAATAGATATCTGACAGATTATATATTTACTTACATTTTTAACTGATAATGAAATGATTAAACAACAACAATTTAGTTTTCCAACAAATTTCATTTTAGAAACACACTCCGGGTGGACTGACAGGCCCGTTAACATTCGACGCCTTGGGTCGCCGTACCATCTTCAACCTCCAGGTGCTGGAGATCACCTACAACAACCAGACCATCACCGGCACCGTCTCCGCCAAAGACGGATACCAATCTCTGCGGTCAGATTCGGAGCTGCAGATGCAGATCGAAACCAGCATGCAGAACAAGCTGTTTGTAGTGTCGTCGAGGCTCGGTGCGCCGTACCTGAGAGAGAAAGTCCATCCAGCTGGAGTGGTACCGGTTGGGAATGATCGGTATGAGGGGTATTCGATGGATTTGATTGATGGTAAGTTGAAAAGTAATAGTTTTGTATCGTCATTATTCAATGTTTTATTTTATCAGGAATATATAGATCGACAAACTAACATAGGTTCGTGTGATACAAATGGGGTCTTTCACCATTTTTTTAAATTTTTTTTATGAAACTTTATCTAAATTGAAGACTATCTACACTTTTAAAAAGTCTTAATTGTTATTCATTAAGCCACAATGATTTTTTTAAAATGTTGTGACGTCATTGTAGAGGTATTGCTGGATCTTAAACAGTACAGATTGTAAATAATTGTAGTCATATATTTTTTTACTTATTTTATTATTATTATTACAATATTATTATTATTACAATAAAATAGAACATTTATGTGACAAAAATTATTTAAATCTCTACTGTTTGAGATCCAGCAAGAACTCTATAATGACGTCACAACATTTAAAAAAAATCATTGTGGCTTAATGAATAACAATTAAGACTTTTTAAAAGTGTAGATAGTCTTCAATTTAGATAAAGTTCATAAAAAAAAAATTTTAAATGGTGAAAAACCCCATTAATTCAGATTATTGACGTTCTAATGTATTCCATATTAAGACCCTGTTCCATATTTGGTTACTTTCCTCTACTTCACATTCACATGTACATTTAAATATTGAAACCAGAATGTGCAGAAGACCCTAGCAGTCTTCGAAACTACACCGCCCAAAAAAGTTATCATATCGACTTGTAGAAATTTATATTTAATTTCATTACAGCTAGAACAAATTCTACGAAGATTCAATCTGTCACTAATCCGAATAATGGAACATCAAACAATTCTGGTTTTATTAGAATATAGAACATATTTATTTTCTTTTATTGTTCATTATTTATTAATTCATTTATAAAATTGTTGTTTAATAAATAACTAAAATTACGAATAAATGTTGTTATTTAGTTTGAAATTAATAACCGTATTTGCAGTCAATCTAAATAATTATTGTTTTTGACTTGAGAATTCATATTAATAAAACTTATTCCTTGGTTTATTGTGTTTATTATATTATAACCGCATTTCATACGCAAAAATATATCACTTACAAAGAGATCTGCGCAAGCAGAATACCACACCCATAATGGGTAAAAAGCGTGATGATTTATTTATTTTATCTAATTATTATAATTAAAGAACAAACTGGTACGACTTTAATTATTAAAAATACAATACAAAACGCTTTGAAAGTAACTCTGAAATTATAGAAGGATATATATTTTTATTTCACAAAAAATTATAAATGATTGGACAAAAATATTGCATCACATTTTCTTGACTAACTTTTTTAAATAGAATGAAGAATGAACTTTTCTTTAAATGCAATGTATTGGATTTGCTGAAAAGACGAGAAGAGGTATCAAATTTTAATCATTTTGATATTGTGACAGTCAGTAGTGCCAATTTAATTTCATCTTCATTACGTAACCCTATTCGTAACAAGGCTAACATAGATTGTAGTCTGTAACGACATACAGTAGTTGTCGTAAAAATAGTTACTTATGTATCAAGGCACTGAAGTTTAACTTTTTATCACGAATATGGAAAATAAACCATGTGAGTGATAAAAAAAAACTTCAGTGCCGTGGTACGTATTAAATTTTATTTGAAATCTAAAATTAGAATAAACTGTAAAAAAATATTATAAGGACAGAGGATAAGTTTGTACATCTGTCAGTTGTCAATTGGAACTAACATTCAGCAATGCCAACCTCGAACATTGAAGTTATCGTAAATAGCACTCAAAATTATCTATTAATCCTCAATTTCGTCATCTCATCATTTCAATATGCGTCATATTTTATCAATAAAATATCATTACTTGTACAATAATTATTTTACGATTGTCAACACTGCGTTGCTGAAAATCATCGTATAATGGGTTACATTAGTGACGATTTCTGAGCTGTTAATGACGATTTTTGAGCACTTTAGTGCCGATTTCAAATAAAAGATATTTTTAAGTATATCTGTATATTTTTTGTCATTTCAGGTATTTCAAAGATTCTAAACTTCAGCTACATATTCGAGTTGGCCCCTGACGGCAATTACGGATCAAAAGACAAAGATACAAAAGAGTGGGACGGACTCATCAAACAACTGCTAATCAGGGTAGGCCATATTTTCACACTACTGCTACTGTGGTTGCGTATCACCCACGCAACAAAATTTAATTAAATTTTTACTACAACAATGTTGAACATTACCACAGAAAATTTTAATTATTTTAGCTTCATAATATCAAAACTTTAGTAAAATTCTATAATTTTGTTTATTAAATTTGCTAAAATAAAAATGCTATAATGGACAGCTGTCACCAGCAGATATTAAAACAACCGCTATTAAAAATAAAACACGGCGAAACAGCTGAGCAAATAAAAACAAAACACCAAACATAAAATTATACCTCTGAACGTAAAATAATAAAAGCAATGGTTGAATGGAAAATGGGAGGAACGCGTTGGAAATCATCCGGATATGACGGTTTTGTGTAAATATTAACTAGAATTTGCTGATGTTCATTTATTTTGCAGAAAGCTGATCTAGCTGTCTGTGATCTCACCATCACGTACGACAGGAGGACTGCAGTGGACTTCACTATGCCTTTTATGACTTTGGGTAAGAACTATTTAGTTTAGTATTTATATGAAGTGCTGACTAGATTTTGGATAAAATTGGTCAACTGGATGTAGTAGTTCACTAGAAGCCCTTAACAGTTTTTCGTGAAAATACACGGTTAATTTGTCAACACTTTATGTTATTTTGAAAATTGTATTTAATATTACAACTGTTTTGATTACACCTATTTTAATCATTTTCATTCGATTTGGAGATAACAGTTATTTACTTTACAAGTGGGCAAAGTAAGGAATTACCCACGATAGAAATTTTAGCACACGAAACCGAAGACTTAGTGTGATAATTATATCGAGTGGGTAATTCCACTTTGCCCACGTGTGAAGTATAACGTTTTATCCAACATCTCTTAATAAATGCAAAATTTATTAAAGAAATATTTTTTAACAGTGACATACTTTAAATTGTCTTAATTAAAATATCAATCGAAGTGGTTACCAAGGTGATGTGTGTTATTATTATTATTATAAATAACAAAATACTCACTAGTGGCTTTTCTCAAAATTGTACCCACTAGTGGGTAATCTGTTACTTTCCTTGATTAAAATCGCCATAGTTATAGAGCATTTATTAAGAGGTGTTGGATAATAAAATATAATAGTATATTATTATATGAGGGATTATGACAGTCATTATTCACGAAGATGAAGTTTGAATCACGAGCCGTATGCGAGTGATGTAAATCATCCGAGTCACTAATGACCATAACCCCGAATATAATACTAGACTTTTTCTACACCTGTGAATTTAAAAGTCATTTTTGAAAATGATCGAAATTCGTGGAAAAACGTCAAGATAAAAATATACAAGACAAATGACAACTGAGTACATGTCAACTGTTAGAAGGCCGTTGCTTGGTGATCCACATCACGTCTTTAAAATAACCGTGTATTATGGATTTCTGGCTCTGTGATTGGTCGAGTAGAGTGAATTATGGGTACCTACTGTAATTCATCGAAAAAATTGAAATAATGGGGATATACAGGAGTTTAAAAACAAATTCAATTTCATAAATCTTGCATTTCATGTACACCATTGAAACAATTAAAAAATTTTAATTTTTTATAATATATGACACATATTATTGTGATTGTGAAGCTGTTTTTATAGTGAAATATAATGTCGAAAAATTATATAAAACAAATAAAAAGGTATTTTTCTGTATCATCAAATACTGTTTTGTACCGGTGTATTGGGCGGGAGGTTATTGTATATTTGGGTAGTAGGTTTTCGAGAGAAGTACATATTGACGGAGATTGAAAGGCGAGTGTCTGCAGTGTGCAAGGTATTAGGTGCTTTGACTAGTGGTGAAAAAGAATGAACGACGTATAACTACTGTAGTAATGAGGTTTATTAAAAGAGTGAGTGTGAGATTGAGATGAATGTTGTTAAAAGTGGGAATGAGTCAGTTGAGGTGGTTTGCCAGCAGATGTCGATTACTCTTCCCAGCACAGTTATGTCGTGAGTACGTTATATATACCTAAGTCCGCAATACGGTCTATGAGACATGACATCCCATGTATGTAGACATCGTAACGTTAATGGTACATAACAACTTTGAATATACGAATGGAATAGTTGTTTTTGTACATTTTTGAGTAAAATCTCTTTGAAAATGTTTATTTATTTATAAATTAACAATTCCCTTCACATAAATTACGATCCGGAAATATATAACCACTTAGCAAAATTAAATTCAATATATTTCAAAGTTGTTTATTGTACACTATAAAATATTTAAAATTTCTTTGCTATATAAAATATATAAAACTTTCTAATTAACTGTGAATATGTTATAAGTACGGTAACATAACATATACATGTCGAAGGTATGTACCATGTCCAAGACCAATGTGACATACCAACAATATAATTTTACGCTCTCTCAAGAGATGTCCAACATGGTAAATGTATATTACGTTATTAGTACGCATATAAATGATATACTACTTAGGTTTCAGATATTACATACCAGGTATATCAATGTTACAACTGTGTTTGCAGGGTTATGTATGTGAATTATTATATTTTATATATATATATATATATATATATATATATATATATATCACGAAATAATATGTTACTAAATCCATGTATTTATTATCATAAAAGTTTTTTTTTTTGTTCACATTGAACCGGAATAGCCAACGGCCGTAGCGTCAATATTTTCAAAAAAAAAAAAAAAACCTCTGCACTCTAGTTTGTAAATTCTTTTTATAAAATGCAACACCCAACCAAATAACAATCTTATCTCTCTATCAAATTAATTGTCTTCTAAATCCCAACTAAAACCAAAATAGAACCTCAAGCATCCCATTTTAAGAATGAAACCACTAAGCATTGTCGGTGACTTTAAAGACACAAAGTCGGTAGCAACTTCTTTTACAAGAATTCCACATTAATGTAAGTTATCTTCTACTTCTTCTAGGTATCAGCATCCTGTTCAGCAAGTCAGTCAAGGAGCCGCCGAATCTGTTCTCTTTCACCTCGCCCCTCTCCACCGATGTGTGGCTTTACATGGCCACCGCGTTTTTGGGTGTGTCGTTCTTAATGTTCGTCTTAGCCAGGTTAGTAAGATTATATTTAATTTTAATTTGCACCCTTCTGTTTGGAGCACTTCTTGTTAGGGAAAATAGGTTTTTTTTACCTCCCGAGTGTGACGATTTTTTTTTGTCCACGTCCACAATAACTCAAATACTAATAAAAACATCATTTTACAATTTCATATTTAGAATTTGTTATGAGATGATTAGATTTTGGAAATAATCATTCAACCGGAAGTGATAATTTACTGAACGACCTGTAAGGTTTTTTTTTTATCATATTTCAGTAAATAATTGAGTTAGAGTAAATTTTGTAATTATATGAATAGCTACAAGTTTTAATTGAAACTTTTTCTATATTTTGTAAAAAAAAAAAAGAGTAGTTTATTGTATAGTGTAGACTGTAGAGGAAGAATATCTGCATTTTTTGACAATAATTTTTATTTTACTCTACCTGGAACTGGAAAAATGAAGAAAATGTAATTTTCTTTAAATAACCAGTGTCATGAAATAACAAAACAAAAAACAAATGTGTCAATGGAGGGTTATGATTTTGACGTCACAGGCAAGAAAGAGAAAGTTGAGATGGAAGTTCATAATACAAACAACCATGTTTTGACGTTTGAGATGATGTTTTAACAAGGTTATGTTTTTATTTTTGAAGTTCATTATTTTGGAAACTTAATAAATTAAACACTGACCATACATTCTTTATAATAATAACGGGAGTCACTATTGCACAATCCATACACACACTTTATTTTTGATATTTACCATCATTTTAAGAACTGTCATTTCGACTGCGTTTTGTTTGTATTTCGCCCACTTGAATTTCGTCGTAGTTCCATGAAAACATCAATAGATGGCAGCACGAAAATTTGCTTCTGTATAACCCTCCATTTAAAGTTATTGGCAAGGAGCACCAGGAGTGGACACTCAATGTTAAAAAAATGGTACAGTCGTTATCGCTACCATGGTAATGGTAACTTTAATTGCAGCCAGATCCGTTAGATGCCTCCACAAGTATTATTTATACATGTTTTTAAATTTTAAATTATTTGATTCAAGACAATAAAATCAATTTCACATATGTAATAACTGAAATATATTTTGACTATACAATTCATAGGAAAATAGTTCAATCAGATAGCTCAATTTTTTTTTCGGTCGCAAACAAACGAATTATATGTAATCATATCACCCATAAATATAAACAAACAATTGATATTTCTGACATAAATAAATAATTTGTTTAATATAGTTGGTTTATTCGTTGTATAGTCAGAAAACTCGAGCTTCGAAAATCATCTGAATATACAGATGCAGACTCGTCCTCTCAACTGTATATTTGATTATTTTCGAACCTCTTGTTCTATAACTACTGAAAACACAACGTAAAAATGACGAATGTTATTAGCATGATTCTATTTATATCAATTAATTTTCCAATCTTGTTCTCTCCACAATTCATCTAACGTTGATATTTTCATGTTATACTTTATAGACTATATACTCTCAATTAATATCAGTTTTGTTGTTTCATGTCACTGATGATTTTACGAAAATTACCAATAAACATTTACGTCATTTTTTCGGTTCCAGGTAGAGTAAAATTATAAATATTAGCATACATTTTTCATCTGCAATAAACTATTTAACTTTTTTTGCATGTAAAATAATTATAGAAGCAAATAATTGACCATTTCAAAATTAGTATTGAAAACGCTATGGCGCGTCCTTCGATTCACCACTTTGTATAAAACTTCTCATTTTATTTCAAGATGGGATCCCTCATAATTTAATATTATGTTTGAATATTTATTGAAACTATGTTACCAGGATTTACTAACTTTTTGTTTGTTTTTCTAATGAAATTTCATGAAAACATGTGATTACATTAGAGAAAATTTAAATTTGTACAATGAGAGAAATATGAAAAAAAATTGTTTTCATTTTATTAAAATTAATATATACAAAATTATGTTTCAGTTATACCTTTATTCTTATAGTAACTATGATTATTAAGATATAAATTAAAAACAAAAACACGATCAAGGGCCCTCATCTTTATGTATAAATGTCTCAAAAAATTATCCTATATGTGATTTGATGTTCGCAGTGTGCCATGTTGCAAATTCGGTAAAAGAATTGATAAAATGTATTCCCTATTCACAAAGCTTCAATTTAATAATAATTCGACATTCGCTCAAAATAACCAAACCTCCTCAACTGACTCACTCCCACTTTCTTAACAACATTTTTCTCAAACTCACACTCATCATAAATCAATGTATTCCGGATACGATCACGTCTCGTATACTCACAAACTCCTCTCAAATATCTCATTTCTACAGCAGTTATACTGCGTTCCTGAAACTTCATCAATAGATACCCAATATTCAGAACCATACATCAATGTAGGCACTAACACGCCATTATATACACCCAGTCGAGCATCATTAGGTACATTCACGTTTCTAGCAAATGCACCCATAGCACCCAGTACCTTAAATTAAACTAAAATTTAACTTTAAATTTTTTCATTATTTATAAACAAATACTTGTTCCTATAGAAATTGTTATTTAGCCTACTTGTATCAACTCATTTTTCTACGAATTTTTGATAATTTCTGTTAATAAATACTGTAATTTAACAACTTTAGTAACCAATTCGAAATAAAATTTTGTATGTACCTCAAATCTTTAAGGTCCTCGCAAGTAATTACGACCTCGGTTCAACTTGCTAGTACCTTAAAGTTTCACTTTTCGCTCTATATACATAAATAACTATTACAAGTGTGAAATTTGCTTCTCGTACGAATCGGAAGCGACCGAAACAGACTACCTCAATTTACAAGTCCAGAAGAAACAATTTAAAACTATAAAGCAAGTTTTCGAAACTACATTTAATAATTATCACCACTATAAGAAACTTAAATACCTATTTAGAGACAAAAATGTTAACTGCTGTGTTAATAGCACCGTAAAATTAAACAACCTGTATTTAATTATTTTATGGTGAACAACAAAATGATCTGAATACCGCTTAATGGCGCTCTGGAGCCGGACTAACAAACGATTTTATGTGCTTTTGTAGAATGCGACTGTTTATTGTTTACACAATTATTGATGTTAATATTTCATTGTGCAATAATTAGTTGAATTATTTGTTGATGGGTCTGTATGCAAATTGATAAAACGGCAGGGATTTGCAAATAGCTCATGTTTGTTATTTGTAGTTATAAAAAAATATATATACATCTTTACGTCATTTTACCTATTTCTGCTTGTGGCATTTTGTCTAGAGCAGATCTCAATAAACCAGGTGTTAAAATTTTTGTAATTTTATGATGGGAGTGTTTCACAATTAAAAAAAAATTATGAAACATTATCTAAATTGAAGTATATGTACACTTTTAAAAAGTCTTAATTTTTTTTAATGTTGTGACGTCATAGTAAATGTGTTGATTGATCTCAACAAGTAGAGATTGTAAATAATTGTAGTCACATATATGTTCTATTTTGCTATTTAGAAAATTATTTAAATGGAATTAAAATAACTTTTCGTGGTATGAAATTAAAATATACATGAATTCCATTTATTTCAGCAAGATTTTTTTTAGTCAAATGTACCACTGAAAGTTTTTCTAACCTGTCATTCAACATGTCTTTAATTTCGTTGAGTCAATCTAAAGTAATATTTATTAGAAATATACATATAATATATTATGTATGTATCTAAAATATACTTACGAATTCAAAGTGAAACAAAAAAAAAACCTTCACATTTGTTGTCAACTATTTTGACACTTCGATAATATGAAAGTTTAATAATAAGGGAAATTCAAAGAATTCGGAATGCGCTATGTAAGCATCTGTGTTTTTCGAGCACGGTGACATCTAGCGTCATGCGCTATAAGTTTTTCCGGGGGATTCTCGCAGACTATATATAGGAAATTTGATTTTGTACTTAAATAATGGCGGTTATTATTAACTGTGGGTTCTAAAGTATTGATATAAGTTTATTCCGGACCAATAGTATAACGAAAGGACTCAAGCTGTCAAACAGAAATCAAGTGGGGCACGTGAACGAAGAAATTCAGGTTTCGAGACGGATATTGCGAGGGACAGTTATGCGTGAAACTCCGAGCGGTATTAGTACGAAAAACAATACACATTCTGTAAGGGACGTATTGGAATCATGCTAAAAATTCTGTAGTGAATTTTCTGTGGATGAGCACGTTTTAGAGTACCTAGAATACGATTTTAGTACTTTACAAATGATGTCTGTGTGTGTCTGTCTGTCTGTCTATTTGTCTGTCAATCTGCCCGTCTGTCTGTGTGGATCTCTGGAGTTACGGTTTGTCAAAAACTTCAAAATTTTGATATTTCGTATAAAATGCCATTTGGCAATAGCCACTCAAGCCCTACGGGCTCTCGTTTTCGAAAAACCTGTCAAATTATTTCCAATTTATTCTCACTCTCTTGTTATATTATTACTGAGAATATTATACAAGCTGTCAAAATATTTTCAACAGTACTAGTTTTACCTTTTGTCTACATTACGTAGAAATTACATTTAAATTCTGTTTAAAACAACACATACATTATCTCTTTCATCAATTTAATTGGTTGAAGTCCACTCCCGAAGGTTCCACGTATTCCCATGATACACAAGTACTAATCACTAATACTAGTGTTGCATTAAAATAATTAGTATTGTTTTGTTTTACCATTAATTACATTTTTTAATTAAAAATACAAATTCATTAACTAAATTGTGATATGTCGTGAATTTTGCTTTTAAAACAGTAATTCAAAATGCACGATACAAATTTCAAAACGTATACAATAAACATGAAAATATAAACTGTAAACAATGTCTGTATTGCAAAATTATTGTATTATAATCGATATCAATACTCGTGATATTAAATATGAACGATGTATGTGCTGTAAATATCACATTTAGCGTACAAATCAAGTCAAAAATATAAACATAATTTAAAATTATTAAACAAATATTGTTCAACTCTTAGTTTAATTAACTTATTGGGTACTGATGGGATGCTCACTAACATTTGCAGGTGCCAAATATTATACTGTAAGTAATTGAAATCAGAAGCTCTGATGTTATTTTGTACGCGGTCCGTAGATTTTTATTTTGCATAGAACACAGGAATAATTTAACGCAGAATAATTTAACGTAGAAAAACATAAAAGTTCCTTTGGGGGTTTTACAAATTGTACAGAATGACATACGAAGTGACATAAGAAGACATATACCTGTGTTTATCTGTGTCATATGTTTTCGCAGCGGTTACTAGGAAGCACTTACCAGAACTAAAACGAAATATATAACTAAAGTATACGAAAAAAATATATTGTTCTATTCGTGTGTGTGCTAAATTATTCCTGTATTCTTTGCAAACTATAAATCTAGCATTATTTATCGTACAAAGGAATTTTATTTTTCACTATTGTTCAGGTAGCATAACACGAACCATGGCATCTTAACAAAGAGTAAATTTCTGAAAAAAAGTTTACTTTTTCACAGATAATAAAAATAATTTATATTTTATTTTTATATTTATTTTCATAATAGATTATCCAGCCGGTTTTAATAGTTTAGCCTGGTTTAGATTATTATAACATCTATTTACATATTTCAGTTATAATTACTAACACTGATATATAATAACGTTGAAAATGAGGGCCGAAAAAGACTACCATTCGTTGGTCTTTACACAATACATAAGTGATTCATAACGTATGGAAAAGCTAAGGGGGCCTAATATAATATCTTTTCCCTAATAAATTCTGGCGAAAACTCGATAACAAAAGAGTTGCAGAAAATAAAAGTTGACTCAATCAATACAACTACATCGGTAACGGTTAATTATGTTTTAAATAGAAATTGGGAATATTTTTAAAGTTAGGTGAACAATATTGAGTTTAAAAAAGAATAATAATGTCATAATGTCATAGAAGTTGCGGCTATTTGAATTTTTCTTGTATTGTTCAAAAATTTATGTCCACATGGTTGAGAGCCACTTCAAAGCAAATACACAACTACATATAGAAAACTAGTGGCTGTTGACATTCATTTAAATGTCAATTCATTAAACGACAAAGTATGTTAATTGTAAAATGGTTAATATTTTCTGTAAGGGGGAATTTGTGGAAATGTTTATGATTTATGGAATAAGATTAAAAATATTTCTAGAATTCACTGCTTTTACCAGTTTTTATTTGTAGGATGCATAATTTAAAATTAAAATAACAGCAAATTTTCACATTTGAAAGAAATATATTTCTATGGAAACGAGAAAATAATGATTCTTCCTAATTATTTTCAACGGTATTCAAGAGGTGAGCTTTACTTTAAAAGAATTTTAATTGGCTGGAACTTTTTGGTTATTGAGTTTTTGTCAAAAGTTTAGCATTATTTTGCCCTCCTCCCCCCTAGTTATACTTTCAATCTTTTCAATACGTTATGAATACTCTGTATAAAAGAAATTAGCATTCAATGATTTTGAAATGAAATGTTTAATATAAAAATTAAATAATACATTAATAGAAATGACTTCAATGAACTGTGAATACAAAGGAATTTTCAAAAATTGAACAATACACTGTTACATAATTACAGTGTTGTAACTGATCTAGATCAAATTATCCAGACCACTGATAACTCGTAATATCTTAAATCTGATATAGATCGTTTTATGTTTTCTGATCTTGATCCTGATCTAGATCAAAAAGAATAAGATCTATGATCTTAAAATAATCAGATATTTTCCTGCATTCTGAAAATAATCAGTCAGTGTTGCTAGCTTAGATTTGTCAAATTCCGCCATAAATACATTGAAATTCCTCTACCTGCTGCTACCAACCTATTTCTTGCTAAATTATAAGAGTTTCGCTACCTACGGCAACACTAGTTACCACTTGTTGATTTTCTAATTTGGTTTTTTAATTTCTTAATAAGTATTAAAAATTTTCTGAAAAAAATTACTGATTTTTACCTCCCGCCTACCTTTAGGTAAGGGAGGTATTGTTTTTGGTCAAAAATTTGGGTAGTAAGTTTTCAATGAATAAGCACGTTTCAGGGTCACAATACGATTTTACTATTTTTGCGATGATGTCTGTATGTATGTATGTATGTATATATGAATGTATGTATGTATGTAGGTATGTATGTATGTATGTATGTATGTATGTATGTATGTATGTATGTATGTATGTATGTATATGTGTGTGTGTGTATGTAGTCTGTGGTAATTTTTTCGTCTAGCATAACTAATTTTTAATTTTTATATTTATATAAAGAGCTGATTAGATTTTGGATAAAGTTGTTCAACCGGAAGTAGCAGTTTACTTGAAGCCCTTACCAGTTTTCCGTGAAAAAACACGTTTAAATTTAATTTTTCAACAATTTATGTTGAATTTAATTTTACATCTGTTTTGATTACACTAATTTTATTAATTTTCATTAGTTTTGGAGATCATCAAATATAAAAAAATGAAACTTTTATAAATCTTGCATTCCATGTACACCATGGAAACACTTAAAAAATTTCAATTTTTTACGAAATGAGACACATGTCAGTTGTTTTCTTAGTTAAATATATGTCAAAAAATTAAATAAATTAAATTTCTCAAATTTCTCAAATATAAATAGAAAATAAACAAATAAGAAGGTATGTTTCTGTATCATCAAATACTATTTTGTACCGTTTAAGAGTTGTATTGGGCGGGAGGTTATGTGCTGGACACATCAGAATTTTTTGATTTAATTAAAAATCTTTTATTACTAATCTGATCTAAAAAAATAGATCCGATCATAAAAATTGTTCTATGATCTGATCTAGAACATATAAAAAGTGAAAATATAGATCTGGATCATTTTTAAAATGAAGTGTCACAACACTGCTCACATCAATCTATCCCAGATTCTTTTTTCGCTTTCATAAAAGCATTAGCGTTCTAGTATTACTATATTGCAGTGATTACTAATGCGAATTAATGTACCTGTAATAATATAAATATTAATATTTCAGTATCATTTATTACATTTTGCAATTACCACTAAAATATCACTATAAATTAAAATTAAATCAAGCAATACTCCATTTTATCCCCGATTAATAACCATTATCAGCCTATTAAAAATTCCTATGAATATTTTGACAGGAAATCTATTGTGTCGTCATTTATGTATGTAACAACACCCATAAGGACTAAACAACAAATGTTTGTGTTTCAGGATGTCTCCTTCTGACTGGGAGAACCCTCACCCCTGTAATCAGAACCCTGAAGAGTTGGAAAATATCTGGGACTTTAAGAACTGTCTTTGGTTTACACTTGGTGGCATCATGGCTCAAGGTTGCGACATACTACCCAAGTAAGTATATTCTTAAAATATTTATTGGGATCTGACATGTAGCGATATGCCATCTAGCGGATTATTTTCGAACACAAAGTAGGGTGAAGATTCCGTTAGAAATACATTACGTCAAATGGGTATAACGATTTTTGAGATACAAAATGACCGAAATTGTAGTTAACACCGCGAAAAATCGAATAAAAGTGTACTGTGCAGTAAAAGGGTGTAATAATAAGTCCCGTAAAAATCTGGACGTTACATTCCATTATTTTCCGAAGCTAGACAAACATTTTATTTATAAAGTAAACCAATTTGGAGTGCAAAAAAACCTTGGAAAAAACTAACAAAAGTAAACAATGTTAATGCGTTTACTATAAATAATATGCTCTGAATATTTTGTACCAGACGGTTATATACATACATCTAAGTAAAATTTTAGGTTATAATAATACGAATTTGCTCCGAAATCTGTTTACTTTGTATTTAACTAAGTTCATAAATTAATTTAAATCTGTTCCTTATATTTGTTTATTTGTAGTTATTTGTTTACTTAGTTGATTTAGACCAAGAAACGTACAACTAACCTATAACAGTAAACAACGTAGCAATGCAATTTTTGCATTTTTCACCCAAAACCAGCCATGCAGGAACAAACAACACTCATCTCTTGTTCATCTCCTGCAATTTTCCTATTAATTTGATGAGGATCACCTCGTACATTAGACGTTGACATACAGAAAACCACTACACCTACAGCCACTGTCACTTTCATTTAAATTATTCCCGCATTTAATTAATTGTCAAGTATATAAAATGCGTTCAGCTTCTTTAAAATTTAGTTTGCAGGATCTGTTGTAGCGCATTTGCAAATATTATTAATCGTGAGATTCATTTTTTATATTTTATACGCGAACAGTACTAATATCACATTCAAATCTTCACCCTAATAGTCGCCATCTTGGATAGACCCCCATGTCAGATCCCAATATTGACCGTTTTTCTTGTGTACATATACACGAAAGAAAAGGTACCTACCAGAGAAACAATACTTAAAATAGTATCTGTTGTCTTACTTTAATCTTTAATAAATAATTTACCAATTTGTTATTATAGTAGAGGTCCCCATTTTCAATTGCCAAATAGTTTCTCCACCAATAATAATTAATAAATAATTTAAAGAATCATATTTTCAAGCACGCTTTTGCATCCTTCTGCGCGTTAATACACTTCAAAAAAGAAATACAGTTTCAGTAGTCCATTTTTAAAAACTCATCGCACGTCACTGCGTTCCACTTCCGGTTTGAAACAAGACGCTTTACTTCATCGGTACCGCTGTCGTACACAACAAGACGCCGACAAGTCAAAAGAAAATGAAAAACTCAAAAGAGCACTTACCTTACAGCCAGTTCTTCGCTTTGCTGATGTCGTGACATGGTGACACGCTGACATCTCCTTCGCCTGTGAAGATGAGATGATGATGCACTTTGCGAAAGAGCTGTCCTGAAAATTCAGAATTTTCATGTTAAGAAGCTAATAGAATACACAAAGAGACGATAATAGCATTGATAGATTTTGACTGGAATCGGAAAGCATGATAACTTTGTTAAGGGTGCCACTTAGGACCTAATTTACGGTTCGGTATCGGCGCAATCTCAGGAAATGAAGACAAATCAAACGTACAATCCAAAATTAGATATAAAATAACATTATTAACCCACAGTTCACTCCCTCCCCCTCCCTTAAAAGTGTTAGTGAAGGGGAAAGCACATAGTTGAAATAAATGGACTGTGGAATCATGAAATCTTCATTTCTACTGCCACAACCGATAAATTAAAAAAAAATAGCATATACAAATGATCTTATGGCTTCTCCTTTTCTTATATCTTTGAACGGCGTGATTAGACGGTTGGTAACTCCACCTTGACATGGGTAAGGCCGGTTCTACAATGGTGGTATTATTCGTGGTATAGTTATTCGAAATATAAATTTATCCTCAATTTTATACACCGAATAAAATTGTACATGTTCTACAATGTATTTTTTTCTACAATCGTTGCACAATATCGACATTGTAATTCCATTTTTGGTTAGGAAATGTTCAAAATTGTCGTTCTAGGGCGACAAAGTGACATATTGTCGCACTAGCGCGACAAAAACAAAACAAAAATAAATTAGGTAAAAGAAGTAAATGATGCATTGGATTTTTCTGGTAATAACCTTGCTATTGCAAATACAGTTGGCATATACGTACATACACTTCAACTTAATCACCATAAATGTATTCACTCTGTAGGCTTTATATCAAATGTACTCCATATGTCAAATGTACTCCATGTGTCAAATTATGATTTCTTTGAAAATTTTTATTTTGTTCATAAACGTTGTCATGATTACGGTGACATGGATAACAACAATTTTACTGAATTGTTATAGGCGTGACTAAAGATAATTTTGAAAATTAATTTTTTTCTACAGCTTGACATTGTTCAACGATTGTAGAAAAAATATTGTGTGTATCTCGTCGGATAGAGCTTGTTCGGTGCAATTTCTCGCCGCGTGCAACAAACAATGCTCTATCCGCACTTGATACACAAATAACTATTGTTCCATGGTTTGTTATTCCTAGTTAGTTTGGAATACAGTAGCGTTGGCTACACTGGAAGCTGTAAAACTGTCATAAAACAAGATTTTTAAGATCAAATGTTAAATCTGTCAAACTATTTAAAATACATAAACTTAAATCCTGTACTGGGTGCATTGATTAGATTTGTAAAAACTTTCTTGTATCATATCGATCTTTTAGTCTCACTGCCACTGGTCGAAGAAAATGAAGATATCATAGAATGTAAAAAAAAGCGGAC
This sequence comes from Poecilus cupreus, assembly GCA_963942605.1. Classification (NCBI taxonomy): domain Eukaryota; kingdom Metazoa; phylum Arthropoda; class Insecta; order Coleoptera; family Carabidae; genus Poecilus; species Poecilus cupreus. The sequence continues at coordinate 24,365,068 of OZ012721.1, forward strand.
GCAATGAAATATAACTACAGATAAGTGGAAAAAAATCTGATGTGTCAAGCAAATAACCTCTCGCGCAATACAACTTTTAAACGGTACAAAATAATATTTGATGATATAGAAAAATACATTCTTATTTATTTATTTTCTATTTATATTTGAGAAATTTAATTTTTATTCGTGTATATATTTAATTTGTTGATATATATTTCACTTGAAAACAGCTTCGCAATCACAATGGTATGTGTGTTTTATAAGTGTTTCCATAGTGTACATGGAATGCAAGATTTATGAAATTTTATTTCTTTATATTTTATTATCTCTAAATCTAATGAAAATTAATAAAAATAGTGTATCAAAACAGATGTAAAATTAAATATTCTATAATTTTCAAAATAACATAAATTGTTGAAAAATTAAATGTATCCTTGTTTTTTTCACGGAAAACTGTTAAGGGCTTCAAGTAAACTACTACTTCCGGTTAACCAATTTTATTTAAAAACAATAACTCCCTTACTAAAAGTAGGCAGGATGTAAATATAACAAATATTTTCAATTCTGAAGCCTCGAAAATTCTAATGGCAAAATGCTTAGAAGCAAATGGGAGTCACTGAAAAAAGTAGTAGAAAGAAACAATACCATCGAAATAATTATACCGTTCACCATACGCACTTTATAGGCCTGACGATAACTTGGCAAGTTGAAGTAATTTAGAATTTCTCTGTAGTGCAAGTGCACGGCCAAATATTTTAGGAACTTTTTCGTTTATAATACCCTTACGTCATAGTGCAAGAGAAAGAAAAACGTCATCATGTAATACTGAATGCCCGCTGTATACGTAAAAGTAAAAATCACCAAGAAATAGCTTGAAACATGTATGAGACTATAATTTGCTTAATTATATTCCAAACGGTGTTAAACATTAACAATTTCATTGCGATTAACCACCCCAACCAATTTCCATACTACCGCACATTTATCTTCTTGGCGCCTTCAGCAGACAGAACCCAAACATTGGAAAGAAGCAAACACAGGAAGCAAAATAATTCATCAACATTATAAATATTTCATAGCGTGCAAATAGCCATGCAATGGCTTCGTATCTGGCGCTCTGTCGTCCAGAATCCCTCTGAATTATTCACCGCATAACTGCTCGCAATTTTGACACAAAGCATTCGCTTACTCCAATCATTACTAATTCAGCTATCGCGAACTGTTCGAGAGGTGCTCGCTGATCTCGTGCCCGACTGTTAATTTCGTTCGTGATTAATTTAATTACATTTTTATGAGGGCGGTGGACAACTGGACGCGGCTCTAAATTTACATTATTATGGTTTGATGTTGGTGGGGAATAGGGGAAAAGTGATGGGGTTTAATTATGCTGCGTTTTGTGTAATTAAATTACTGGAATTGTTTGATGTCATCTGTGTTAGTTATTTTCAATTATGTTGATGTAAACAAATATTAAAATTGTGTTGACATATTCACGCAAAATATAATTTTCTAAACCACTTTTACATGAAAATTATTTCGACGAAAATAATAAACAAATTTTTGCTCACAAAATACTAATTGGACGTTTTAATACTGTAAATATGTAAACTGTTTTAAAATCTACAATAGCCAATTAAAAATTTCAATCAAATTAAATAAATCTTAAAAATATACAGGGTGTTCAATTTAAGTGTGCCACCATTGCTATCTCGAGAACTATAAGAGCTACGAGGTCGGTTAAATTAGTAAACAATTTCTATATTATAAGACAATTAAAATGAGAGAAACAAGAATTTTTTTAGACCAGTGGTTCTCAAAATGCGGGGTGCAACTTTCTTATTTTAAATGGCAACCTATATTTTTTATTTGCTTATCCGATTCAGTATTTTTTTCTGAATTCAATAATATTCACATGTAATGACCAAATAATACAAAATATTTGAGAAAAATGCAAAATTAGAAATGTATCATTTGCCTATACATATGGCTATACAAAGTTTGCCATGGAAGAAAACAAATAAATCAAACAATTATTAATATCAGTTTTTTTGAAGTGTACTTCTGTGTTTCTGTATTGTAACAACAAAATGAATAATTATTCTCATAATTCCAGTTTTTGCAATTATTTCCGCATGTGATTTATTGGTTTTCTTCCATGGCAATCTTTGTATGGGCATATTTAAATAAAAATGATATATTTCTAATTTTGCATTTTTCTCAAATATTTTGTATTATTTGGTCATTACACGTGGATATCGTTGAATTTAGAAAAAAATACTGAATCGAATAAGCAATTTAAAATAAGAAAGTTGCACCCCATATTTTGAGAACCACTGGTTAAAAAATATTTTTTAAGCTCATTAAAATTGTCTTTTAAAATAGAAATTGTTTGCTAATTTAACCAACCTTGTAGCTCTTATAGTTCTCGAGATAGCAATGGTGTCACACTTAAATTGAACACCCTGTATATCGGGTGACTACTTTTTTTATAGGACATAGAAAATACAAAGTTAAAATTTTCTTTAGGTGATAATTCATTCCCTATGAATTTTAGAACAAAAGTGTAAATACAAAATATGTTCAAAATGAAAAACTGCACCAAATGTGCCTAAATTTATTGATGTAATACATTTCTGTCATGAGATAGACGTAAAATAAAATGTATAATTTTAGCTGTTTTCAGAGTGCCATGGCAAACAAAACATTCAAATAGTCGTATTGTTTGAGTTTGACAGGTGGCATTTAGCATAACTTTAATGATTATTTGTTGACGTTTCTTAAAACCAATGAAATGCTTCGTTGTATGTCACGTGTCTGCGTATTAACCATTCCTGTCATTATTATAATGAGAATAAAGTTCTAGTGATTATTCCCGGGAATTATCTTTGAAGCTTTTTTGTATTTGTTGCCAAATGTCAGATGTCAAATAGTTATGCAAGTAAAAAATGAGCAAAAAAGATAGATTTAGTGCCGTGCCTGATGATGAAATTAAAAAATAATCTAATCAAATATAACTCGATTGTTCGATAAATTAGAAAATAATTATCCAGTATCTTTTTCAAACTTATTGCCTGGCAACAAGTTTTAGAAAGATCTGTCAAATTATTTTCAATTTATTCTCACTCTCTTGTTATATTATTATTGATAATTTCACTCATTACAAATTTGACCAATCAGTATGTCTTATTTTCCATTGTTGTACATTTTAAGGTTATGTAGTATTCTACTCGCAAATAATAGTTATTACTTCATTCTCATGAGTAATAGCAAACATTACATGCACATTGAATAATGTACTAAGTACTATTCATTATTTAATATTTTTGGTACTTATACATAATTTCATATTTATTTTTTATTATTATTATTATCAGCAATTTTTTTACTATCTATTGGGAGCTTTATTGCAGACTATTGTAGCAAAAAAATTGATTTATTCCTTTAATTATTGTAGATTAGTTTTGCAAAAAGAAAATAATATTCTATATAAATATTTTTTTATTAGCATTCTATACAGATCTGCTACTTCAGAACCAAGATTGCGCAAAGAAATAACAACATGTTTATTTAGATTAGAATAGAAGATCTACTTCCTTTCAGTACGAGTAGTATAGAAAAATGTAACCAGTATTGTAACTTTAAGCTACCATACTTATATTTTTTTTATGTATTAACGTCTTCAACTTATTTTGCAACAGTAAATCGTTCATTCTAAAATATCTAATCGACACTTTCATGTCAAGTTCGATTAAGTAAAATTAAAAATTTCAGTAACATCAGAGCAATTAATCTAAAATATAATTGTTAAATTCGAAACACAAATGTATGAGCAAAAATCTATATTACACTTTAATCTTCTTTAATAATTAGCGTTATTTCGCAAAGAATTCATGCAACTGACGTATCAGAACAATACAAAAATCCATCATGATAAATAAATTCACGTAGGCTCCATTTAATCTGATAAAATGTCTTTTAAATGACTTTAATTAATCAGTAATTTGCATACCGGACACCCGTGCGTAGGTCTTGAAACGAGAACATACCCAAGCCGATGTACGAGTACGTATGTACTACTAGAAGTGCACAGCAACATTGTAGTGATACCCACACATGAATATAGATGGATGCAGCATAAACATGACACTTAACCACTTCAAAGTGATCCCACAGATGCATATTCATACATAAAGTGAAGCAATATGCTTGTAATTGCGTCTCTGATGTCTCAAGAGAACTGGCAAAAATATTGTAATATGAATTCAATGGATCTGGATTAGGAGTATTTCTATACTAAAATAGATTATCCAGCTTTTGACTAATTTTATTTGTTTATTTGTAGCTGTAATCTATTTTCAAATACAAATCGTGCAAAATAGAATCTGCTTTGGTAGTGTAATTTTGTCAAAAAATATTGGAAACGTTTGGCAGCGAAACTGAAGAGCAATTGAGAAGAAAGGTAGTGATCATAAATGAAGTATTGACTAGAGAAAGGTTTAAATCTGTTATTGAATAATTTAATGTCGAAGAATGTAAAATGTTGGTCTGTTGGTGTTTGAGAAGAACGATTTTGTGACTGATTGTAATGTTTCAGTAAATGGTATGATACTGGAAAAACAGAATGAATTTGTATATTTGGGTAGTAAGTAGGTTTTCGAAGGATGGAGATTTAATGTTTTACAAGAATCAAGATATACTCTTGATCTTGTCTTGAAATCAAGGCACGACCAAGACAAATAGTATTTTTCATTTCCCAACACAAGAAAGTATCATTAATGCCGAATTCATGCAGCCATTTTTATTTTCAGTTAATTTAATTTTAAATTTTAATTTATCTTTTTTAAATGTATCACTCATGGAACACTACAATATTAAATTAAATGAACATGTATGCACGTCATATATCACATTTAAATCTGGTAATATTGGACTAACAAAAACATGAATTGTTATGCGATTCATATTTTACAAGCATGAATTTTTTTAAATAGCGATTATAATCATATACAAGTGATTATGTGTTCTATCATATCATTTTATTATTTAAAAATGAAGAAACGGAGACCCACTTAAGTCGTTTGTTCAACAAACAGATTCCGCAGGGAAAATGATTTCTTCAATAATCTTTTGAAATCTATGTTACTACATAATTTTTTGAATAAAATTTCTATTTATCGGACAGAAAATTATATTTTCTCATTTCTGTTCAGTTCTACTTAAGTCCAATCATCAAAATTATTCATATTTAAGCAAGGAATTTAAATTCTCAATTATTTGAAACATAACCTTTTCAATCACAAACGTTAAAATTTTTTCATTTTCATTTAAAAGATAAAAGTTGGTTATCTTATAAATTAAATTAAATGAAAATGAAAATGAGAACATAAATTAAATGATTGCATGAATGCTTACATATAATAATACGTATTTAATTTTTAAATTAAAATGTCAAGAAATCTTGATATATTGGTAATAAATTTTTGCATTTTGCATCGCAAAATACAAATATATAAGTAACCAAAACAACTTTTGTATTGACACTTTTGCTTTAAAGTGAATAGGTAACAATTTACAGCAATATCAAAAAAAAATTGCATTGAAATCCCTGTTTTTACACCCATATAAATTTTGTGCATAACTTCTGCCTAATCACACAGTGATTTTTGTTATGATCGCTGAGTACTAACAGTTTAAAAATATTTTATTCTGTTACTCGATCGGCCAGGTTTTCTGCAGCCCGCTCTCGCTCTATTATTTTTAATGTAATTTGACAAATAACATTTATCAAAGTCTGACGTTTATGTGACAGATTAAAATAAATACATGTTCAATAATTTAAAAATCACTGAAATTTCGTCTAATATATCCCTCGTGCATGGCAATTAAAATCAGTATATTTTTTCTCGTACACTTTCGTGCCCTCGAGAAAATATTAAGTTACTTGCCATGCATTTGGGATATAATTACTGATTATTTTCTCAATAACGTTTGTGTGGATGAATTAAAAGATGTGTGTCTGTATGATCTATAACAAACGAGAAATGAAAAAAAAAAGAACAACAAAACTTCATAATTATAAGTTTCATGGCAATGCGGAAAACTGAGTTGATTTTGGTTAAGTGTACATTAATGATATATTACTAAATATTGCATCTTAGCTGAAATACACAGTGTAACTGAAACATTTGTTATATATATTTAATATATTTTATTTTCAGAGGAATATCAACTCGAATGCTTTCCGGCATGTGGTGGTTCTTCTCGCTAATTCTACTTTCTTCTTACACCGCTAACTTGGCTGCCTTCTTGACTATGGAGCGCATGGGTCCAACAATTGAAAGCGCTGAAGACTTAGCCAAACAAACGAAGATCAAGTACGGCGCTGTTAAGAAAGGCTCCACCCTTGAGTTCTTTAAAGTATGCACACATGAGAATAACCAACCAATTAGTACTCTTTTTTAACCAAACATAACCCCATATTTTATCCACCTTCAACCCTTAATCTATTAATCTTAATCTAGTGACTATTAAATTTTTCTAAATGGGATCCTTCACTAGAGTCACAAAATGGCAAATAATGAAATAAGTCACTGTAATTAGATCCAAGAACATCGTCTCGATATAATAGAAGTTTAAAAAATATTATTAATTATTAAAATATTTGAGTTTTAAAATGGCGTCAAAGTATTATGTTTCTTTGTTTAAGTTTATCTCTCACACACCTATTCTATTCTAAATAGTTTATATTTCTCTTATTATTGAGTGGTCAGATTGTCGAAATGTTAAATGGTTGGCACCTAATTTGAAGATTTTTGTTTTATATTATTGGATTCGTCACCAAATATTACAAATCACACTTGTTTGAGAATTCGCTCGAAAATAAAACCTCATAGTTAAATCGACACAACTAAATTAAATACATGTTGAATGACATAGGTTAGAAATATTTATCAGTATATTTGTGTTTTTTTCTGGAATAAATGGTATTCATATATATTTTAAATATTTACCGTAAATAATTTAAATAATTTTCTAGTCAATAATAGTTATTTATGTATCAAGGCACTGAAATTTAACTTTTTATCACGAATAAGGAATTTATTTGTCGAAGCCCGTAGGGCCGAGGAAAATAAACCATGTGAGTGATAAAAAGGAACTTCAGTGTCGCGGTACATATTAAAATTTATTTGAAATCGAAAATTAGAAAAAACTATAAAAAAAATTATATAGGTTAAGTTTATACATCTGTCAGTTGTCAATTGAAACTAACACTCAGTGTTGCCAACCTCGAACATTGAAGTTATCGTAAATAACACTCAAAATTATGTGTTTTGTCCTCAATTTCTTTATCGGAATTAATTAGTTAATTCTGCTAGCATTATATTGTTTCATTTTACGTATAAATTTACTACAATACGTCATATATCAAAATTATCCTACTTCTACAATAATTATTTTACGGTTGCCAACACTGCGTTGCTCAAAATCGTCGTGTAATGGGTTACTTTAACTTTAGTGACGATTTCTAAGCTTTTAATGACGATTCTTGAGCACATTAGTGCCGATTTCAAATAAAAACATTTATGTGACTATAATTATTTACAATCCCTACTGTTTGAGATTTACACGACAATACTGACGTCACAAAAAAATTCATTGTGCGTTGATGAATAACAATAATTAAGACTTTTTAAAGCTGCAGATAATCTTCAATTTAGATAAAGATTAATAAAAAAATATTTTTTTTAATAGTGAAGAACCCCATTATTTATGGAAACTTGTTTCCAGTAACAAAATGCAATGAACTAATCTGTTTCATCTTCAAAAATGACATATTTGTGATGGTTTGACGATTATTTATCGAATGAGCTTCATTCTTAAACGAGTTTTGGTCTGTCACCAACCTAACTATTCTGCCAAAAGTGCTCGTAATATAAATTATCTATTTTAATAAAGATATACAATAATACAAAGCAGTTGTTACAGAAGGCTATTGAAACCCTCGTTCGTTCATCCTCGTGCATTTGCAAATATGAATAGAATAAGCTGCCTCTAAAATACAAATACGGTACTATTTCATTAGTAAATGAATTCTTGTTTGCTTTGTTCAGAAATCGAATTTAACGACATACCAACGCATGTGGGCAGCCATGGAAAGTGCCCGACCCAGCGTATTCATGAACAATAATCAAGAAGGCGTAGAAAGAGTGTTGAAAGGCAAGAAAGGCTACGCATTCTTGATGGAGTCCACTTCAATCGAGTACGAAATCGAAAAGAATTGCGATTTGAGGCAAGTGGGTGGACTTTTGGATTCCAAGGGATACGGAATTGCCATGCCAGTCAGTAAGTATATTTATTTGATACTCTGCAGAACCGAAAATGATTCCAAATCACAATCTTACAAATCAATCACAATTTCAATACATCGATAGGTATTTACAAAATTTATATCACTTGCATTCGTTTAGGTATAATATACGCCAAGTTTATTACTTTGACTTCTATAATCCCTGCAATTTCGACTACAATAGCGAAAACCGCTTATGGTGAACTTCTTTAGGTTCACAATCGCTTACACAACGACTATATAGAGAATTGACCTGAGAAGTACTCATTGTGGAAATTTTCAGCTATAATATCCCTAGGCCATTGATAATTCGAAATAATTTTATCACAGTTACCGAAAGAACGTTGCTTGGTAACCGCCCGACTCCGCACCATCAATAAATTGTTCAATTTATGTCTATTTTACAAGCCGCAATTTATTGGTCAATAAATTGGCCAAGGTTCTTGTCAATAATTGCCAAAAACAAAAATATTGTTCATTTGATACACGTCAAGTTTTCCGTCAATTTATTTTGACAATTGCAGTAGTACCAATATGATATCAGCTGTTACCTATGCTACTAATATTTTGGTCCAAGTTATATGCACCAAAAGGATAACTAACCTAAGAATAAAAAGTTTAACTGATTGGCAATCATTTTGGATTTCGCGGCCGTTAACGAAACAAGAGACGCGAAATTCAATTTCGCAGTCTGTATGGCGGCTGCGAAATGCTCATTTCACGTCCGGTTGCACAAAAATAATATTTAACAGTGTATTGTTCTATTATTTGAAAGTTTTTTATACCTTTACGAGTTACTGGCATTAACTTTTATTTTTCATATGGAGGTCATAGTAAGCCATGGCATTTTCGAATAGAGATTTTTTTTCTTCACAACAATATAAAACAGTAATAATATATTTTTTCTTCAAACGTCATAAAAGTACGTTGTTATGTATTTGTTTTCAACAAGCAGAAGTTCAATATTGTCGCCGCCGGCGTAAAAGTGTTTCCTTGGCAACACATTTACTCCGGCGGCGGACAAAGCAAAATATCATGCAAAATAGTAAGGTTGTAATTCAATAATTTGACAGTTAAGAATAAAACAAATAAACAAAAATAAGAAAATAACATTCTGTGGCAACTAGAAATATTGGATACGGTAGAATATTTGCTGCAGTTTTGAGCATTTTTTAATGTTTTAATGTCTATTTTCTATGTTTGAAGAAAAACTAGCATTTGTTATTTGGAGTAAATGTGATTTTGTATGCTTCGCATGTAATTGTCCGACTCGCTTCGCTCGTCGTTCAAACTTACATGCTCAGCACCAAAGTATCACATTTACACCTAATAACACAATATACTATTTATAATTAATAGAAAAATTAATGAAATTTGTTATTTATAATTTAAATAAAATAAAAGTGAATCCTATGCTGCTATGGAAACATTTACTAATAAATAATAGAATCTCGGCATATCACCTTCGTAAATAATAATAATAATAATAATAATGCGGTTCTTAAATTAATTAATTACATTTTCATAGTAAAGTAATGTAATTTGGCGATTGTAATTTAATTAACATTGGGAGAGTAGAAAAAAGTAATTAATTATATTCTTGAGTAATTTGGCCATCTCTACCAACTTATAGCAAAAAATCGATGTGTGTAATATACTAACTTGTCCAGTTGTAAAGAAAATATTTTATTTATTCATTTCATGAATAAAGTAAAATTTTTAAATACGGCTCTGTTTACAAGCGATTTTTTGTATATAAACAAAACTTATTTCTGTACCACAATACCTTTAATCAAATGAAATAGATCCTCAACTGCATTTAATATCAATCAAGCAATCTTAAAACGAACCAAACCTACTTCTACCGTTTAATCTTACCGCAAAAACAGGAAAAAAAATCCGGCAAACCATGAGATCGAGTAGTTGAAAGCAAACATCGAGTTCTCAGAAATTAGACCTCTTGTATCCAGGCAACAGCCCACAAATAAATTTAATTACTCGACATCTAGCAACCCTGTCAAACTGTTTTTATAATAAGCGCGAGTCGAAAACAAACACTAATCGAGTTTGCATAGTTTAATATTAAGTTGGTCTTGAAACGATGTTCTGTTGTTGAAATTTGAGAGACGAGGGTAATTCAAATGTACTACAGATGCTCTGCAAATGCTAAGGGTTTAATTACGGTTCTTTGACTTTGACATCGTGGAATATTTTATTCTAATTTAGAAATAACTTTATAAAATATTTTTAGAAATGTAATTAAGTGCATGGTTGAAATAAATGTGCATATGGCATTTTATTAAAATGAAAAATGAATATAGCAAGTTTTTTGTGTGCCTTACCTATATTAGTAAACTTTACAAATTTATTTCAGACGTGCAGAATTTTATATACAGTTGAAAAACTCACTGAATATTTCTCGACAGGGTCGGCTTATAGGGTAGCAAATCAGACAACTGTCTAGGCTCCAAGAAGGATAACGAAATTACAAGGGCGACAAAATACCGAATTAATAGTTATTTATGTATTAAAGCACTAAAGTTTTTCGTTTTTATCACGAATGCAATTTATTTGCCAAGGCCCGTAAGGCCGAGGAAAATAAACCATGTAAGCGGTATATATTAAATTTCATTTGAAATATAAAATTAGAAACCACTTTAAAACAATTATTTTGTAGGTTAAGTTTACACATCTATCAACTGTCATTTAATCAAACATTGGAACTTGCACTCAGTATTGCCAACATCGGACACTGAAGTTATCATAAATAACACTTAAAATTATTATCCTACTTGTACAATAGTTTTCGAACGTTTGTCAACACTGCGTTGCTCCAAATCGAAGTAAAAAAAAATGACTAGTGCCGATTTCAAAGTTTTAAATGCCGTTTTTCGAGCTTTAATGACAATTTTGGCGTTTTTTAGTGGCGATTTCAAATGAAAATTATTAATTTATCATTCATCTCATTTTTCGTGTACCACTTACATTTATTTCATATTGTATCACCTTTGCTTGTTTTAATTAATTTTATCCAACACCTGTCAATAAATGCTCTATAACTATGGCGATTTTAAACAAACAAAGTAACAGGTTATCCACTAGTGGGTATAATTTTGAGGAAAGCCACTATAATAATAATAATAACACACAACACCTTGGCAACTACTTCAATTGACATTTTAATTAAAAAATTTAAAGCACATGTCACTGTCAAATAATATTTCTTTCATAAATTTTTCATTTATTAAGAAGTGTTGGATAAAATGTTATACTTCACACGTGGGCAAAGTGGAATTACCCACTCGATAAAATTATCTCACTCACTTACTTTGCCCACTTGTAAAGTAAATAACTATTAATAACAAAAATAATGTTATTAAATAAATTTTTTAAAAAAGTAGTAGTGTCCAAATTTTTTGCATGCCAGTGTACTGGTGAATATGGTTAAATTAATTATTTATAATAGGTAATTGTTTTCTCATAAACAATTTCATGTCTTTGTATGGACTGTTATTAGTTTCTTATTTTTCGTACTAAAGAAAATATTGTACAAACCTCTGACGTGAACTTAGTTCCAGGATTAGCAAGTTCGCGCCACCAAACACTCATCCGAAAACAAAGCACTTGGAATGTAAATAACTATTAAAAAAGAAGAGAGAAAGCAAACTTTTGTCTAAAAATGCGTAATTGATTTTCACGGTACTCATTTCGAAACATCTTATTTGTACCGTAAAAACACATTTACTAGCTTTATAACGGAAAGAACTATTTTGTGGGCAAAATACAATATTTAATTAACTTAAATTATTATAATTTGATATATCCATAATTGTACCAAGTAAATTAATTCAATATTGCCAACCTATGTTGCATTTCATCTGTAACAGTATGGTTGTATAGAAATTGGTATTGGTACATTAATTAGAGAAAAGTGATTGACGATCGTAAGAATAATAGCTATTTTTATGTAATACCAGTGGGTAAAATAGTGCATTTAATCTTGAGTCCAGAGGTGAGTGATTAAATGCACTTTTGCTAACGAGTGTAAAATCTGGCTTTTTTCAAAATCAAAATAGGAAACATCAAACACAAAATATTTATTTATTTTCCATTACTATACAGAACAATAATTTGTAGCAAATTAGCGCAACAAGAGCAAAAACAACACAGCAACAGTTTCAAGTAAAGCCAGAGAGTTTAACATGATTAACATTAGAGAATGACATACTGTAATAGATTCAGTAGCAACACATAATCGGTATTAGCATTAATTTACCCAATAATTCCTAACTTTTCGAAAAAGAATTATAAATTTTTTCGGGAATAAAAATATAACATTACAAATTTCACATTTTATGAAGTCGTAAATTCAACAACGCAATTATTTTAATATTACAAAGTAGTTTAAAATCAAAATACGGAACAAAATTTTTGGCGTCATCTATTTACAATGAACAAAAATCTTTCTCTCATCACTAGATTAAAACATCTTTATCTCACTATTGATTAAATTTCTTACTTTGCCCACTCAAAAGAGTGAGCAAACAACATCAAAATTAAACGATTGTGGAGAAAATATTTATTTATAATGTTGGAATGCAATACAAATAAGTGGGTCTATCTCTATACCAAACAATTAAAATTTCGGCATTTTGTTTCCCATGTACATCCTATTACGATATGTATTCATTATATTTGTATCCAATTTTGATTTATCTATATTATTATAAACACAGCACGGTAAACCAAAACATGTACTACGATCAATTTAGTGCCTAGAGCTCCAAACATTAGTTTAGTTTAAAAACAGTGTTACGGAATTAAAATGGTGTTAGCGTCTAATACACATAATGAATGTGCTATTGTTGATCGAATTGTATTCAAACCCAACAAAATTTGCTCTAAAAAGGATAATAGATTCCACGTTACGGTGGTAAAATAAACATGTTAGGCAGTGTCTCGTATCATCCCGCTTTCGGCTTTCCTTTACCGGTCCTCTACCGGTTCACGGTTCGCTGTCGGCCGACAAGAGCTCCCCTGTGGATATTTTACGAGGCTGGGCCGCACACGGCCCTTTGTACACGCACCGACGTTTTATGTCCTCTTTGTTAAAAATTTTTAACGGCATGAACTCAATTGCCTAATAAATTATCTCGCTTGCGCACTGCCTAAAATCTTCACCGCGTTTTCTTTCTTCTTGTGTTCGCTCCGTTTGTGTTAGGATGGTATAACCGGTGGTATACGGTGGTTATTACCACAAATTGTGGTTATAAATGAGAGGAACTGAGCCAGTGGTTCTTAAAACATAATTGCGTAAACATAGAAATTGTTTCGTGTTTCGTGTTTCCCGTGCTTTCGAGGAATTGTTTCTTGGAATTAAATTTAATAAGAATTTTTATTTACACCTGTTGTCTTCTTAATACAAGCTGAAAAATTGTACCTTGTTATGTGCTCGCCATCTTGCTGGTGGTTGTACAGATAACGAATACAATATTTAGAAGTGAATAAGTATGTTTCAGGTCAAGCATATGAGCTGAAGATAGCGCAAGATGAACATGACTTTTTTGAAACAATATATCATTATTATAATAAATGAAACATATAATGTTTTATACCTACATTTGTAGATAAAAGTCCAAAGTTTTGTAATAAATTTTAAAAAGCTAATTTTCTTTACAAATTATAAATGAACATAATTTTCAAAATAGTAAAATATATGCCCCAGTAATGAAAATAATTCGTATATTTATAAATATGATCGTCTATGTCTAGAACAAACTAAGATTATATTTCATTTGAATTTACAGTTTTTGAGAAACAAATAAAAATATACCAAAAAAGTGTGTTCTTTGGTATATTTTTATTTGTTTCTCAAAAACTGTAAATTCAAATTGAAAATAAACTTAGTATGTTATAGATGATCATATGTATTTATAAATATACGAATTATTTTCATTACTGTAGTCGTCCATGGGAATGAGAAATACAGTATCAAAATTCTGAATTTTTGACCAACTAGACTTCAACGAATATTTTTTTGTAGTTTAATGTTTTAGCTATCCTTTTCATCCACATATATAAATACTAGAATGTTCGAAGACCTTACTGTCATAATGGGGTCTTTCACCATTAAAAAAAAAAATTTTATGAAACTTTATCTATATTTTTCTACACTTTTAAAAAGTCTTAATTGTTATTCATTAAGCCACAATGATTTTTTAAAAAATGTTGTGACGTCATAGTAGTGGTGTTGCTGGACCTAAAACAGTACAGATTGTAAATAATTGTAGTCATATATTTTTTTACTTATTTTATTATTATTACAATACACTAAAAGATTTATGTAACAAAAATTATTTTATCCAACACCTCTCAATAAATGCTCTATAACTATGGCGATTTTAAACAAGCAAAGTAACAGATTATCCACTAGTGGGTATAATTTTGAGGAAAACCACTAGTGAGTATTTTTTTATTTATAACAATAATAATAACACACAACACCTTGGTAACTACTTCGATTGGCCTTTTTAATTTAAAAATTTAAAGCATTTTTCACGGTCAAATAATATTTCTTTAATAAATTTTTCATTTATTGAGAAGTGTTGGATAAAACATTATACTTCACACGTGGGCAAAGCGGAATTCCCCACTCGATAAAATTATCTCACTCAGCCTTCGGCTTCGTGAGCTAAAATTCTCTCGTGGGTAATTCCTTACTTTGCCCACTTGTAAAGTAAATAACTATAAATCTCTACTGTTTTAGATCCAGCAACACCTCTACTATGACGTCACAACATTTTTTAAAAAATCACTGTGGCTTAATGAATAACAATTAAGACTTTTTAAAAGTGTAGATAGTCTTCAATATAGATAAAGTTTCATAAAAAAAATGGTGAAAGACCCCATTGTTTTCTTTTTTGATAATAATAGTTGTAAGAAATAATTTATTCAAATTTGAATTTGCAAAACAAAATTCATGGGAGTGAACGAACCCAACGAAAATATGTATTTCATCTGGAATTGCAATGTACAAGACACTAAAAAATCCATGAAATTTTGACGAATTGTGGTTGTTGGACCATAAAGAACATAAAAATAAATGAAGAATACAGAATTTGCTGTTTTTTAAAAAAAATTAAGGATTCGTTCTTTCGACGCGTATGTTTGACCTTAAGCTACATTCAGAGCTAAACAATTTCAGTTACGAATACAATTAGTAACTAGAACTAGTTACGCTTTAGCAGCTTTGACTTATGGAAACCAATGCTAGCATATACACCTACAAAATTATGTCGTTAATTGTAAGTACTTTTAATTAGTGGGATAGAAAATATCATCCCTCTCTTGCTTACTTGTCGTGAAATATGTTTTGCAGAAATTATACAGTTTATACAACAAATACAACTTGATTTATCACTGTATAATTAAAAAAATTCAAACGGTTTCTAATCACTTCAACAATATTTCAATAGATGTCACTTCCATTAAGCGATAACAGGGCCTAGCTGCAGTTTTAACAAATTTTAATTGTTATTCATTAAGCAATGATTTATAAAAAGGGACAAACGGGTACTTCTGCTTACAGACAAGTACATTAGATTATAGATATGTCTCGTGCATTTAATATGTGTCCACCATATTGGATCCGCCATTTTGAATTTTTTATAATTTTGACATCAAATTCGTAATCGCTGACCCCAAAACCCCACTTTTATGGCTGAATTTAGTGAACTTTTCCAAAATGTGTCCATCACATTGGATTCGCCATTTTGAATTTTACAATTTTGACGTTAAATTTGTAATCAGCGCCCCCAAAAACTCCATTATACACTTTTATGGCTGAATTATATGAACTTTTACAAAATGTGTCTGCCATAATGGATCGTCCATTTTGTATTTTACAATCTTGATATAAAATTTACAAATAGTTTCAGACAATAGTTACATAGTTGTTTGTACAGAATCATAATATGCAATAAAAATGGAGGTTTCCATTTAAGAAAATTCCCTTAATTTTGCCGATTGCTGCGCCACCTATGATGGAACTGAAATAGTCAATGGGAGCAGCCAGGCAAAACTTTTCCAGGTGGCAGCACTATAACATCAGCCTTTTTTGTAAACTTTACAGTGTAGATATTGTTTCAAAAAAGTTAATACTTTTACAATTTTTAGTTTCGCGCATGCTTAGTTTAAATTAACAGTATTATATTTTTTGAAATATTTTTACTACTTTGTATACTTACCAGAACATAGGTTTAAACGAGGTATTAATGTCAAAAATTTCATATTTAAAAACAGAATGGAGGGAGTAATGGGAGAATGGAACAGTAGCGCCTAACTCTTCCCAATCGTGCTCCCATTTGTACTTCATATGAGCAACTTTTTTCTAAATTGTGTACTTCTCGAGATATTCGTCTGTTCCTCTGTTCAGATTAAAATGTGACAGGCTGTATTTATTTTAGTGCATATGCAAAATTGAATATCCAATAACTAGATTGAATGGCAACACAGTAAATAATCTGGCGAAGAACTCAGCATTCGTTTCGTGGGCAGAAACATATCCACGCCAGCTGCACGCATCTAAGTAAAACATTCCTCCAATTCTCCACTTCTGTTTCGGGTCAGTGCTTACAGAGTCATGTGTACCGTACCTTTGGCGTGCCGTGTACCTTGCTGATGTCGGTATCTGTGACTCTGTGCGAGATGGCCGGCGCGATAGTGTCTCTGCTCTCTGGGGACGCTGACAAAGCGGCGACGAAGGTTCCAAGAACCGTACACACCGCCTTGTGGAATACCCAGAGCGACGCGAATGAGGTTAGAGGAGAGCTAGCCAAGAATTTTAGATTTGTGAATCATGAAGACTTAATAGCACCTTTGATTCTTGGTGTATACCCGCTGCTATGTTCGTCCGTTGTAGGGTTCATAAATTTGTTGGTTAACAAGAACAGGACCGGATTAACCCCTTCTAGGGCCCGAAGCAATTTTCCTTTCGGGGCACTTCCTTTATAAAAGGGGGGGAGGGGGTCAGGAAGGCTTGAAGAGAAATATATATTTCTAAAGAGTTTCACCCAGAAATCACAGCATCTTTTTCCTACACTTGTTTGCCACAAAGTCTTTTGTATGTATCGAAACTAATATTCCGTATTACGTGAGCTTAAATGCATAAAATCATTAACGAGTCTCCTTTGGCTCATTGTGGTCTTTAAGGGATTTTTTTAAATATTAATTTAGAAATAATGACCCTTCCAAGCCTGTTTATATATAATACCTTATTAGATATTCCTATGATTTGACGGCTGGTAACCGCACTTCATACGAAAAAATATATCACCTATCGAGATCTACGTAAGCAGAGTGCCACACCCGTAATGGGTAAAAGGCGTGATGATATGATATATTTATATTCCTCATCATAAACATATTCTTCCAAAAAACGGGAATTTTCATAATTATCAGACACGTGCTTCTACTCTTTTTCGCAAACCTAGAGTAAAACTTCAAAAAAGCGCGAACAATAAAATTAATCTTGAGTTTTATAATATACTGTCACATGGTGTTAAAAGGTTGGATAGTAAAAAATTTAAGAAACATTTAATTTTTTTTTAAGAACGGATTTTATTCGAGAGATGAATATTTAAATTTCAATTTTGATAAAATCTTAACATGAAGTATATTCTATTTTTTTAAATATATTTTATTCCTCATAATGTAAAATGTATTATGTGCGTATCAATAGACGTACTATAAACACTCTGTGTAATATAGTCAATAGACAATAATAATAAATGAAGATCTTGTTTCATAATTCGCAGACAAGATTATTTTTCTTAAAATTTTTAATGAAAATTGACCACATGGTTTGATTCATAAATAAGTAAAAAAAAAACTGACATAT
Source organism: Poecilus cupreus (assembly GCA_963942605.1). Classification (NCBI taxonomy): domain Eukaryota; kingdom Metazoa; phylum Arthropoda; class Insecta; order Coleoptera; family Carabidae; genus Poecilus; species Poecilus cupreus. The sequence continues at coordinate 24,383,295 of OZ012721.1, forward strand.
TCAATCTTCAGATACTGCAATAGCAATGAAGTTAGACACTGACCGTAAAGTATAACATATGTAACGTTCGTCGATAAAGTTTTCTGCATAGATTTAAATTTATCGTAAATCTGTAACTTGACGTGTTACGATTGTCTCGTATACTACAGTTTTACGATTATACGATTTAAATATAAAAATTGCTTAGAATTGCACCATTATTTAGGTAGACGTTAAACAAAAGCATCATTAAATTAACCTATTCTGCGCTACTAAAGCTAATGGGCGTATCTGCAATTTTTACGAATATCAGGATATGACGGTTTTGGATACTAGAGATCATTTTCTATCATATTTACTAACACTAAAGGACGTATCTACATCTTAAATGAGTAATAGGTATCTTAAGATAATCGGCCCAATTCTTTAACTCAGTTGTTAATTATTAACCACTTGCTAAGATTTTAATCCAATGAAAACTCTCAACACACAAGAAAAAACCAAATTGTCACTTGTAACATTTGTTTCTATTTGTCAAAAATATTAGCAAGTGGTTAAAAGTAAACAACTGAGTTAGTGAATTGGGCCGATTTTCTAATGGTATTACATAGCAAAACATGCGAATATAAAATACTAAATCATTGTTTTCTCAAAACCAGAAATTTGCAGTTACGTCCAATTACCTTTGGCAAGTCAGTACTAGTGTGGTAACTTTTATCTAATTTATTCAAAGTCGTAGGTCTTATAGTTCTCGAGATCCCAATGATGACCCTTATAATTGAAACACACTATATTATGTAACGTAGTAAGTTATACTCTTTTCAATGGCTCTAACTACGTTTCATCTTGCAGATTCCCCGTACAGGACGAAGATAAGTGGTGCAGTGTTAACAATGCAGGAAGACGGGACTCTAAACGCGCTCAAAGACAAATGGTGGAAGAAAATGCAATCCGTTCGCTGTGAGGTATACAGGCAGCAAACACAAACATTCATTATTCTTGAATTGTTTTATAATTCATTCGCTAATGTTCTCGCTTTAACTCGACTTTGTTTGATTACAGCAAGAGACGAAAGCTGCTGCAGAGAGCGCCAACGAACTAGATTTGGATAACGTGGGTGGCGTCTTCGTGGTCTTATTCGGAGGGATGGGAATAGCGTTCTTGATAGCGCTGCTGGAGTTCTTATGGAATGTTAGAAAAGTGGCTGTCGACGAACAGGTAGAGTATAGTTGCAATATTTACTTTCTTATACAAAGCATAAGGAAGTATTGGAATCATGAAAATAATCGCTGACGAGATTTTTGCAGAAATATATATTTTGACGTCAATTGATTCCGTTAGGACCATTTTCCCAATGATGTCTGTGTGTGAGAATGGAAGAATGGATAGATTGATGGATGGATATATGGATGGATAGATGGATGGATAGATGGATGATAGATGAATGGATAAATTGATGGATAGATGGATGGATAGATGGATGGATAGATGGATGGATAGATGGATGGATAGATGGATAGATGGATAGATGGATAGATGGATAGATGGATAGATGGATAGATGGATAGATGGATAGACGGATAGATGGATAGATGGATAGATGGATAGATGGATAGATGGATAGATGGATAGACGGATAGATGGATAGATGGATAGATGGATAGATGGATAGATGGATAGATGGATAGATGGATAGATGGATAGATGGATAGATGGATAGATGGATAGATGGATAGATGGATAGATGGATAGATGGATAGATGGATAGATGGATAGATGGATAGATGGATAGATGGATAGATGGATAGATGGATAGATGGATAGATGGATAGATGGATAGATGGATAGATGGATAGATGGATAGATGGATAGATGGATAGATGGATAGACGGATAGATGGATAGATGGATAGATGGATAGATGGATAGATGGATAGATGGATAGATGGATAGATGGATAGATGGATAGATGGATAGATGGATAGATGGGTAGATGGATAGATGGATAGATGGATAGATGGATAGATGGATAGATGGATAGATGGATAGATGGATAGATGGATAGATGGATAGATGGATAGATGGATGGATAGATGAAGTTTACTGGACACAGAAAACAATAAATTCATTTTTTTTTCAAAGATAGAATCAGCTGTGACAAACGTTTCAAGTGAAATATGTTAGCAAAAATATTTAGAATATAAAATGTTATGCTTCTAATTTTGAGATATATTAATTGCGGTAATCAAACATTTGATTTTCTTTCATTCATTCATTATCGATAATCCCCTTTTACCGTTTGGTGTCGGGGGGCGTTAGGGGACTTTTATGTATATTTTAATTACCACGAAAAATTATTCCAATCCCATTTAAATAATTTTCTCAACAATAAAATAGAACATTTATGTGACTACAATTATTTACAATCCCTACAGTTTGAGATCCACCAACACCTTTTTAATAACGTCACAACATTTAAAAAAATCATTATGGCATAATGAATAACAATAAAACTTTTTAAATATGTAGACAGTCTTCAATATAGATAAAGTTTCATAATATTTTATTTATAATGAAGGAACTCATTCTTTTTGGCATGGTTTGTGCAAGAGCTTTTCATATCTCCGAAATTATGTTAATTAAAATTTAGATTTAGGTAATTTTTCACGCAATTTTTTTATTTGCGCAATTTTATCTACATTTTCTCCATAATTTTTTTAGCACATGTACTTTTTATATGATTCTTGTATTTAATTGTACTATGCACATAAACAAATTTTTAAAATATATTTCGATTGCTGTGGAAGATAATAAAATCATGCAGGAGACATATCTGTCAATATTTTGGGATGTTAATTAAAACTTATTATGAGGCGAATTCTTTATACACTTTTCAAAGTACTGAAAATACTGAAATATAGTTGCAGTTCTCTCTAATAAAAAGAGTTCCAATAAAGAAAAACGAACATAAAACTTGAAATCGCAAAAACTATACAATACTAAAAGTTCCATGCTGTAAGTACGTAACTTTTTTGTTCTGTAAATTTTCCGCTTCCGAACAAAAGACAACAGAATTCCTTGATCGTGTTTTTGATTGTAACAAAAGAACATTTAATGAAGTCACTAAATTATCATTCACAATTTAAATCTTGATAAAATGACGCATTTACAGTTCACACCGAAAAATGAAATTGAAATGTTCACATTATTTATGACTAGATTAAATCTTTTTAATTATCTCATAATTAACTGTTAACAGACTCATTTAATGTGTGAAATGCTCGATTGTTATCAAAGCATGCTTTTGTTAAATATTACTATTATTCTTGCACAGTCGATTTCTTAAAAAGGTTTGGTAATTTTGAATTTTTAAAATTTAAATGAAATGGAAACTCGCGATGGAATTGTTATTTTTTTATCTTATTGACATCGGCTATACAAGAAAGAGAATTATTTACAAGTGGATACATTAAACTTTGGAAGCAATTCATTAAAGAGAAGTGGTAGTTTTTTGGGCATATCTCAGTAAATAATAGAGTTAAAGTAAATGTTGTTATATTCAAAATGATGGCTTACAATTTTTATTTGAAACTCTTCTATATTTTTAAATTGTGATTGTTGATTAATTTTTGTCGGCAATGCAGAGATTTATGAATATAAAATAAAAAGAATCAGTATAAGTATAAGAAGCTATTGATTTTTTTTTTTTTCATTTTAAATACAATTTTTTCTGCTCCTTTATTTCATTTTTTCGACAAATTGTAGTACTCATAACTTACTCTTGTGGTGTTACGATTTTTATATTAATTAATTATTTTAAAATTGTTATTGTTAGTCAATTTTTTAGGCACTAGGCAACATATTTATTGATTAGGATATTGTTGTTGTTATTTTTTTTATTTTATATTAATTAATTATTTTAAAAATCGTAACACCACACTCTTCTCGGCCAATCACAAAGACAGAAATCCATAATTCACGTTCATTTTAAAAACGTGATGTGGATCACCAAGCAACGACCGTCTGACAGTTGACATGTAGTTATTATTGTGTATTTTTATGTAGACGTTTTTTAAAGCGTGTTTTCACCCGATTTCGATAATTTGCTAAACGTTATTTTCGAATTTACAAGAGTAGAAAAAGGTATAGAATTATATTCGGGATTATGGTCATTATTCACTCGAATGATTTGCATCATTCCTGACGCAAACTTCATCTCCGAAAAAAATCCTACATATAATAATATACAATTATTTCATACTGGTTACTAATATTACATTTTTCGGACTATTTATTGTACGAAAAGTGAAACTTTAAAGTCCTAAGACTTTAAAGTAAAATTTGACTTATAATTTTTTCATTATTTATAAGCAAATACTTGTTCATATAGAAATTATTATTTTGCCTACTTGTGTCAAGATCAACTCATATTTCTACGAATTTTTGATAATTTCTGTTAATAAATAATAATTTAACAACTTTAGTAACAAGTATGAAATAAATATTGTATGTACCTCGAACGAAAAGTGCCTTTAAGGTCCTCGCAAGTACACAACTTGCTAGTACCTTAAAGTTTCACTTTTTGGTCTAGATACATAAATAACTATCATATGTTTTAAAAAATCTGAAAATGACCACAACAACAAAAATTATGAACCTCGATCCTGAAATTATTTTTTGGTTTTATTACGGAATGCTTAACCAGAATCTTGGTCGTCGAATAAGTTACGCAATTTAATTTTTTACCTTCTAAAGATTAATTTATGTTATGTGGTTATGTTCTAAAAACATAAAAATATTTCTTGCCAATTGCTGTCGTCAATTGTTACCGAATCTAAACCTCTCTTTAATATTTGTATTTTGTTACAGATGACTCTATGCGAAGCACTAATAGTGGAACTGAAGTTTGCGTTGAATATATTTATAACGAAGAAATCGGCCAAGCCAAAAATATCGGAATCATCGTCTGAAAACGGATCAGATACAAAAAGTATTGCCCAAAGTGTTCTTCGACAAGCTGGGTCATTCTTACACCTTAATGTTTTCAATGAGTTAAACAGTAACAAGAAGCAAAGTCATTGAATCAAAATTTATTTCAAATGTATAAAAAATTGATATTTTTGAGTAATAATTTCAATAAGTCAAATAATTTTTTCACAAATTTATTTTTGGTGAAGGGGTTGAAATTGCGGGATTCCAAAAGTTAGTTGTCAAAAAAGTTTTCATTATTTTTTAACAATTTAGTTTTGTCATGTTGCTGTTCTTTTTGTTAATACATTTACAGTTCTGAAAAACGTTTGTTGGAAAAAGTTTTTTCACCGTACTAAATAACAGTTGTAAAAAGAATTGTTTTTCACAATCGTTTGTAAAGAGTGAGCAAAGTAAGCAATTTAATCACAAGTGAGAAAAAGATGTATTAATCTATTAATCACAGGTGAAAAAAAAATTATGCTCATTCTTGTTTTAAAAATTATTATTAGATGGAGGCAAAAATTTTGTTTCGTAATTCGATTTTAAACTACTTTGCAATATTAAAATAATTGCGTTGTTGAATTGAAGACTTCATAAAATGTATAACTTGTACTTGTACTCGTAATGTTACATTTTAATTCGAAAAAAATTAAAATTGTTTGTTGACAAGTTAGAAACTATTGGGGAAATTCATAGTAATACCGATTATGTGTTGGTATTTAATCTGTCACAATATGTCATTCTAAAATGGCAATCATGTTAAACTCTCTGGCTTCGCTTAAAATTGTTGCTTTATGTTGTTTTGCTCTTGTTGCGCTAATTTGCTACAAATTATTGTTCTGTTGAGTTTAATAGTAATGGAAAATAAATAAATATTTTGTGTTTGTTGTTTTATATTTTTATTTTGGAAAAAAATCAGATTTTACACTCTTGGGCAAACGTGCATTTAATCATTAATCCAGTTGGGACCCTCGCCTACGGCTTTGGCGCCCAACTTCTGGACTCATGATTAAATGCACTAAATACTTTGCTCACTAGTATTAAAAATAACTATTGTACCTCATGCGCAATAGCAATTTATGTTAGTTAATAAACTTAGTTAAAACATTCTTTATCCTAAAGTAGTTGTTCACTTTTGCCATATATTCTGTCAAAACTACAATATTCAGGGCGAGTGATTTATGGAATATGATGAATCAATTAGTCGATGAATTTGATTGATTTTACTGTTGAATTGTATTGATCCATGGAACAGTACCTACAGACCAGTGGATCAAGGAATAGTGAATTCTGCTACAAAAGTGACAATCTTTTGGAATAGTGGGAATAATTTATAATTTAGAATTAATGTTTGTTTAAGAAACCACAAAATGACTAATTAAATAATTAAGAAGTGTGACAAAATGTTGTGATATTTAGGAATGGTACTTCATAATCAAACTCTTGGTGAAGTGTAAAGTTTTATTTGGCAATAAAATGAATAGTAAGTTACCTTACAGTGTGTTATTTTCAAATGGATCCAGCAAATATTTCGCGATTTATTTCACATAACGTGATTTATACAATAACATATAAGATAATTGATAACGGATGTACATTCATAATAACATTATCGGTTTATTAGTAATTAACATCAACATTTCAAATGGAACATACTACATATTCCTACAAATTTTGAAAGCACCTTAAATCTGCTTTATAATCATGTAAAATAATTCATATATTACATTATTAAAAAATAAAATGGCGAGCACATTAATTACCCTTAATCGGAGAAATGATAGTAAGCCATGACGCTGCCTCGAAATTAAATTATGTCGACGATTATTCTTGTCGATAAAGTTCTGTAACTATGCGATGATTTGTTAAACACCAAAAATACTCATCTAGCATATCAACTTTTTTTCTAAGGAGCAGTAAATCCAACCTCAGATTAACTAGGAATAAATTGATCAGTGGAATAAGAAGTAAAATGTTGTACAATACACGCATGGTAATTGTTTTACTGTTTCAAGGAGGTGACATGCTCGCCTGATCGGCTCGCCGGTCATTTTCTCCATTCGGCAGCATGAATGGTTTTACCTTGCTTGTAATGTAAATAACTATATTTATTTATTTATAAAATGATTCTATATTACAAATAAAATTGATTATCCATTGCTGATCCAATCTATATTTTTGTTTGAAATGTGCAACAGTAATGTCATATGGGTATACCAAATCTCTCATATCTGTGTCTGCCCAAAAGACGCGTTATTTCTAAAATATGTTAAGGAAATTTTTCTTGACGTATATTTAATATTTTTCTTTTGTATTGCCTGTTATATTCTTCAAGGAGAGAAATTTGCAAAAACATATTTTGTTTCATGTTATTGACAAAATTGAGCAATCATTAGAGAGAAAAATAACTAATCGTAATGTTACGTTCAGTTTACCTCTCAACGTAGTTTTCGAGAAATCGTAAGGAATAGTTTTGCACAGAATTGTTCTTTGATTTGTAAACTGTTACGAGTCTTATGAGAACCCCTAAAGAGCCTTACGATTATGCTTAGAATTGCACCATAAAAGCACTATTATAATAATTGCTAATCCTAATAATTAATAATTGAGTAGCTTAAATCAAAATAAGGGGTAAATAGCTCCGTGGTAACGTATCGGACTGTGGATCGTGAGATCCTCAGTTCGAATCCCACTACCGACAGTTGCCAATTTAAATTTACCCTTGTGCTTCCCCCTCCACTAACAACTTTGGGGGTTATGACTTGACGGCTGGTAACCGCATTTCATACGAAAAAATATATCACCTACCGAGATCTGCGTAAGCAGAGTGCCACACCCTTAATGGGTAAAAGGCGTGATGATATATTTATATATTTTATTTTTATTTAAATCGATATAAATTTTAATCAAGTTTCATTTAAAAAACAAATTTATAAAAACGGTGAATGAACCTACCCCATCCAGCTTCACAATTTCTCACTTAAATTCTCTCTAGTCTATATTCGTAGCTCTATGGTCGTATCAAACACGAACAGTGTTAATACCTTTCTTATAATTCGAACATTTCGAAATGTCATTGTTGGTTTATCTGTTCGATTCTCATATTTTGCCAAGAGATATTTTATCGAATAGTGATACTCGTTTGACGCTTTTATATAATAAATTCAAAATTCTTTTATTCAAATATGAATAAATCATAGCAAGGAATATTTTTCTTTTATTCCCAGTAAACTTTCCTGAATTCTATTCAAGTTGAAAACTTCTCCTTACCGTATTCTCGTATTCATGAAATAAATTAGCAATTCATTACCAATTTTCAGCGATAATACATCATTTAGAGCCGCAAAGATTAGGGGTTCGACTGGGTGATCGTTGGTGGGCTCTTCTCATAACCTGGTCGTAAATTTTGACGGTAATCTCGTGGTTAACTCCAGGTTATTACCTATCGATTATCGCTAAATAAACACAAATGCGATTACTTTAACTTGGAAATTGCAAACAGTTGGGGAGAGCCAAGAGCCAGGTATTTGCTAGGGTTGTGTTTGTAGATGTTTAGGTTGGTATACCTGAGGCGCCGAAACGTGCTGATAGAAGATTTGAAGGCAGAAGCCCGGGATAAACCATTTAACGTTGTTAAAGGGTAAATACGTAAAATCATGTAAGAAGATTGTCGGCGATTTCTAAAACATATTTTAGTTCTTTTGCAGATTAATACATTTTCTCTAGACGAAGTAGAAGTAATAGCATATATATTTAACTATACGTAGTGCCTTTAACTATCAGCTTGTTTTCCGATAAAATAAAAAAATTGTTGAATTTTTCTCGTAGTTAATACTTATTTACTTTACAAGTGAGCAAAGTAAGCAATTACCCACGAGAGAAATTTTATCACACGAAGCCGAAGGCTTTGCTTTGCCCACGTATGATGTATAACATTTTATCCAACACCTTTTAGTAGATGCAAAATTTATTAAAGAAAAATTATTTGACAGAGACATATGCTTTAAATTTTCTAAATTAAAATGTCAATCGAAGTAGTAACCAAGGTGTCGTGTGTTATTATTATTGTTATAAATAAAAAATTGCTCTCTAGTGGCTTTTCTCAAAATTATACCCACTAGTGAGTAATCTGTTCCTTCTTTAAAATCGCCATATTTATAGAGCATTTATTGAGAGGCGTTGGATAAAAATGTTTAAAATAAAAGTTATCAACCCAATTCTCTAACGAAATTGTTACGAAGCAACTTGCTAAGGGTGACAAAATCGCATCAAAACTTCATGTTTTATAAGGAATATTTCATTAGCTGTCAAAATTTGATTAATTTTTGTCACAATTAACAAGTTTTCATCGTAGTAATTTTTTAAAAAATAGCCCCAGATTTTCCTTTGTATTTTTCATTTGAAGCAAATAAGTTTGCATTTCAAAAAAGAGCTCAAATACTAGATAGTACAATTCTTTATAAATTACATTCAGAAAAAATCTGGCGTGATTACTACTTACTACAAGACTTCCTTCTTTCTTCTTATAAGTATAACGTTTTATCCAACAAAATTTATAAAAGAAATATTATTAGACAGTGAATTTTCGAATTTTCTAAATTAAAATGTCAATCGAAGTAGTTACCAAAGTGTTCTGTGTTATTATTATTGTTATAAATAGAAAATTATTCTCTATTGCCCACTAGTGACTTTTCTCAAAATGATACCCACTAGTGGGTAATCTGTAATTTTCTTTGTTTAAAATCGTCACAGTTATAGAGCATTTATTGAGAGGTGTTGGATAATAGCATATTATTCAATGAGCATGTAATGTATGCTACAATTCGCTTTCGCCCGTGATGCAAATCATTCGAATGAGTAATAGGCATTACATGCGAGTAGAATACTATACTTTACCCACAACATTTCGTCAAATATTTGTTTTGAAATTATACGATTAGTTGAATTTTTGCTCTGACAAATACAAAAAGTTGTTTATTTATCAACACAGACAAATTGTAGCAACCATCGCTATGCTATGTACTGTTGTAACAAAATTTTGAAGTGATTTGACATTTAGCAGAAAATTTTAAAACCAATTATTCAGCTACAGTATAAGTTTAAAAAGAAAGGAAGTGTATTAAAAATGAGAAAACTAGTGTCTTTGGCTTTTTATGTGGAAAAAATTACTTAAAAGTCATTTTGATTTTACTCTTTTGACAGGTAAAATTTTAATTTGCCATAACGAATGAATAATATTATTTCATCTAACTGTTAATATTATTTCATTAGCAACAGTAACAAGGATCATTAATTGATAAACAACGGTTGAATTATGGGTATATTAATGGACAGTTGTTGATAATATAATAATTTAATTGTAAATTTAATCGAGGGTGACACTCTTAATTGTCAAAAGTATTTATTTATTTTGACAGGTCAAAGAAAACCGTCAGAAATAAGAAAGCAATTTAAACTGCACCATTTCTGAAAACTAGCATCCAAATATACACATCTCGCAGTACAATTTTTCATCTCAAATTCCAGTTGTCGCAACAAACTCAAAAACCAAACGTTTCAACTGTAAATAAACCACCCAGAAAGTCAACGCTATGCCATAATTCATTTTAACAGAGCCTTAGCTTGAAAAGTCAAAAAGCAGACCACCAATACTGTCCCAAATCCCCAGAAACGTTCAAACACTACAAATGTCTGTCGTGATCTGTCACTTGCAATCGACGGCTGGTGAAATATTGCAGGTGACAAGAAGACAAGAAGTCCGCAGAAGATGAAACGATGCCGGCAAACGAAACGTCGGTCGCCGTCATACGAGCTGAGCCGCGCTAAGCCGGGGTTGCACAGCAGGCCGCCACTTCCCACTTCAAGAACTGAGGAAGATATTGCGATTTGAAGCGGTCGGTGGAGGTTTCGGTGCATGGGGTGGAGCCCAGGGGTGGATTGTGCGATTTGAGCCGGTGAGATTATTTTTAAAAGTTATGTAAGGCATTAAAAATATAAAGACAATAAAAATTGTCTACTGTTTTATAAAATACAGTTGCAGAATAATAACAAAGTTGTTAATTCACAGAGACCGGCCAAGCCAATCAATCGGTAACTACAGACGTGTTTCGCTCTTATTGGAGCTCATCAGTGTAGTTTAACCCGCCTACTGCTGTGAACATCACCATAGACAAATGTAGGAATCACTAGGCAGAAATTCTTAAAACCGATTATTCAGCTGCAATTTAAGCTTTAAAAAAAGATATGAAAAAATGATAAAACTAGAATCTTTTACTTTTTATTTGGAAAAAATTACTTAATTTTGACAGATGAGATTTTAATTTGACATAATGAATAAATAATATTATTTCATTCAACTGTCAACATTATTTTATTAGCAATTAAAATATTAAAATAATGGGGATATATTTATACAGGAGTAGATATTAAGAATTCTTTAATTGCAAAATCTTCGACATTTTACTCGTATCTCGTTTGAAACTTTGCTTCAATTTGCTAAAATTTCATTCGCTATTTACGCATTTCTAAGTGTAGCACTCTGCTTAAAACAGATCTCGGTATATGGTATATGATACTCTTGTGCGTATTGCGTGAAACGCCGTCAAATTACAACCCTCAAAGATGTTAGTTGAGGGAAAATTACAAGAAGAATAACATTTATGAAGTGATTAATTTTACTTTACTATAGGGTTCCGCAAATGAAATATAAAGAGATGAGTCAATAAAACTCTATTATGTACGTATTGATTTTATAGTATAGAAGTGTGATTATTTCTGTTTGGTTACTAAGTTGTTTATTCTTTATTATTATTTGTTGTTAAAAAATTGTGCAAGTTGTCATTTTACATCTCGATCATTCTAAAATCTGACCTGTTGTGTAATTAATATTACAACTACTTAAAATTAGTGATGTTAAATGACCGGTAATTTATTTTTCTGTAAATGACCGGTCATTTTGAAAAATTGAAAAATTCATTCGTCCTCTTTTTTGTAAATCTTCATAATATTTTATATATAGAAATTAATATTGTAAAATATAAATACATACTTTTACCTATATTAACTGTTAGTGGTAACAAATGCACAAATTATAAGTTTACTTCATTTTAAAAATAAAAAATCAAGAAATCAGAAGTATAAATATCAATTATGATATTCTCGTAAATTAAAAATGAATAAAAAAGTAATTTTATAAAATATTTATTTGGCTTCTATTTTTCCAATAATCTCGATCATTTTATAATACTTCCATATTAAATATTTTGTTTTTACCGTATTGGACATACGACGATATACTGACACAAAATTATTAATAATAATTTAATAATTAAATAATAATTTTAACAAACGTCCAGTCAATTCAGATAACTGAGGGTTATACTTACGTGTCGTTTCGTTTTAAATAACTTATCTACACACTGCGCATGCGTGGAGACTTTTAAAAATGACCTATCATTTGTTAATTTTACCTGACCAAATAAGTCACTAAAATAAGTGACCTGACCGGTCATGGTAAATGACCTAGATCACTACTAAAAATGATGGCTCGTACCATGAGCTCTGTTTTTGGGTGTTTTAAGAGTAGTGTTTTAAGCTCTGTTTTAACACTGTACAATATTCTCAAAATATTTCATAAAAAAAATACTTCTAATAAAAGTGGTAGATAATACACTTCTCCGTAACTTCTATTTGAAGCATTGTTTTATAAAATAATTTTTAATCATTGTACAGCGCTAAAACCGAGCCTAAAACATTGCTCTTAAAACACCCAAAAACAGAGCTCGTGGTACCAGCCGATGTTTCTGGTCCAAAAAAAGCCTAAACAATATTTTATCAAATGATTATAATACATTCGAACATAAGAGCTATTTATGCAACCAGTTAGGAAATATTAATATCATATAAGTTACACAAAATAGCATATCCTAATTTGTTGCATACTAGATTTTTTCTAATTTTGATAAATACAGTTCTTTAAAACATTAAACCGATGAAAGTATTCATTTTGTACGATTTGTAATGAGAAGCAAGTTGATTTACTTACTTCGTTTGTTTACTACTTGATTATAGTTGAAATGAACTTTTCCTTACCAGTTATAGAATATTTTCATTTCCTAACTAGTTGTGATTCAAATAGAAATTCATTACAATAACAAATACAATTGCGAAGTAAAGATGCCAAGTATAAATCTTGGCGTCATTTGAATTTCTCTCAAAATCTGATTGATACATTTGTTCAAATTTTTCTCTAACTTTAAAACTTTAGTGTGTATAAATTTCTATTCCATCTCTGGCATTGCACCGCGGGGGCCAATGACAGATGGTGGGTGGTAAATAGGGGCCCGCCCCCCGTTTACACGACTTCGCTCTACAGGACGGCGACTCGACACCGCGGGGGCGGCAAGGGTTGAAATTGAACTGCTGCCGCCAAAGTGGAGAAACGAGTGACGGGTGACTTCTGCAAGCGAAAACTCTGCGTGCTGAAGTGCTTCTATGTGTCTCGTATTGTCGTTATGTTTTTGTGTTCATTTACATATTTTAGTCAGAGGACAACGTTGGTATTTTTTGTTCTTTTAATTAAAATTTCTGGGTTCGGAGCCATGTGTCTCTCTTTGTGAATTCATGCAAAATATTTTGTTATTTTCGTTCGTAGTATTATTAATTAAATTTATAAATTGAAACAATGCATTCAGAAATAATTAGTAAATTATAATGGATATTTCTGTTAATCTAAATTATATACAACATATAGAATGACGTAGAAATAATAGGGTTGTTTTTAACGAGTAATGAAAGATGAAATTAAACTAAAATGATTTGTCTATTATATGATATGAGGAATATTAACTCAACTAAATACAGCATCAATATGTCAATATTTGAGTTTCGTTTAAAAATTTTTCCTCTTTATGGATTGTATACGAGGAAAAAACCGCAGCATTTGAAAATGCTCTAAAATGGCTAAATTTCAGAGTGCCATATCTCGGTTACAGTTAGTTGAAATTAGATAATTCTTTGAGTTTAAGAAACTTTAAAATATTCTCTTTAATATGATGCTAGTCAATATGATATCAAATCCATTTCACCCCCTCCCAAACCCATTTAAAAAAGTTCCTTATTACGTAAAATCTCCAACTTTGACAGCTCACCGCAGTTCCAAAAAAATCGTAGACTCAATTGGCAAACAGGGCAATAAAGTTCAAACATTTTCCTTTAAGTGCTCGAAATTTGATAAACTTATGACACATGTCAAAAATGTCATTTTTCCCATTTTCAACAATAGTTTTGTTTTTATCAAAAAGCATAGGTTTTCAGCTAATAATATTTGGAACATTATTCTCATAACAAAAAGTGTCATTAAATCATAATTTACTCAGATATTTCAAAATAACTTGATTCGGCTTCAAGTAAACAAACATTTCCGTTAATTGGATTATCACCAAAAAATAATCAGCTCTTCCAAAGGGGATACAGTTGATGTATAAAAATATCAAAATTTTCAGTAATAATATAACAAGAGAGTGATAATAAATTGAAAATAATTGGACAGATCTTTCGAAAACGTGTTGCCAGGCAATAGCCACGAAAACCCGTAAGGCTTGAGTGGCTATTGCCAAGTGGCGACAAGTTTGAGAAAGATACTCGAGAATTATTTTCTAATTTATCGAACTCTCGAGTTATATTTAACTAGATTATTTTTTTATTTCATCATCAGGCACGTCACTAAATTTATCTTTTTTGCTCATTTTGATGAAGAAATCAAAAAATATTCTAATTAAATATAACTCGAGAGTTCGATAAATTAGAAAATAATTCTCCAGTATCTTTCTCAAACTTGTCGCCATTTGGCAATAGCCACTCAAGCCCTACGGGCTTTCGTGGCTATTGCCTGGCAACAAGTTTTCGAAAGATCTGTCAAATTATTTTCAATTTATTCTCACTCTCTTGTTATATTATTACTGAGAATAATGCAGGGAATAATCACAAGAGCATTATTCTCAGTATAATAATGACAGGATTGGTTAAAACGAAGACACGTGACAAATAAAGCATTTCATTTTTTTAAAGAAACGTCAAAAATAATCAGATTAGTTTTTGAGAAACCGTAACTCCAGAGATCCGCACAGACTAACAGACATATACAGACATCATCGCGAAATTATTAAAATAATATTGTATGGACCCTAAAACGTGCTCATCCACTGAAAACTCACTACGGAATTTTTATCATGATTCCTATATCGCCCTAGTATGTGGCGGGAGGTAAAAAACATATTTTATTAAAAATTGATATTATATTTTCTTTGTAATCTCAATATTGAAAACTCTGAAATAATTATTATTATTTTATGACTTACAGGATGTTCGAAAAAGTTCTAATAAGCTTCAGGTAAAACGATTCTTTGGATAATTCCAAGTCGATAATCTCAATGAAAAAAATTTGTTAAATGTGAATAAGTTAAATAACTAACTACATATGGACAAATAAAGTTATCTTTTCTTGGCTTTAGAAGAAAATGAATAAGTATGAGATTTCGAACGAATTTTGGCAAATTTGACATGGAATAACCCATGTAATGTGGTGAAAGGTAAAAAGTTGTTACTAAATCTGAATGGGCGATCGCATTTCTGTGCCTCATTCAATCCCTAACAAAAAAATTAAAAACCGTCCACTATTTTCAGGATTAAATTCATGCTCGCCGCAAATAGAAACAACAAAGCCTCTAAAATTATTTCATCCACCAAATTTTCACGAATCATTCATCACGTTTCAGTAGCTCCCAACAATGGAATATTTAAAAATACAAAATATACAATCGCATTTGCAACGCGGCTATTCTACCCCTCAGGCTCCTTCCCCACCACCCCTCTATCACGGACGTCACTGGCGGAAGCGTTATTAATTGACAAGCGGCGGAACGGACTGGCCCATCGATCATTCGCGACGGCGGCGCGTTTGTTCTGCTGTGATAGACAGGCCCAGGGAGGTACTGAGGGGGAGAAATTTTGAAGTTGACGAAGTAGTTGACTGATGGCATAAGTGGGTATAGATTGGAGGGTAGGAGGATTTTCATGCGACTTTTATAACGCAGGGGAGGACTGGCAGCAAACGAAATGTTTTACGCAGGAAGTGCACTAATAAAAATGTCAGTAGTTGGAGGGCTATAAAAATGATATTAAACAGCAGATAACCAACCGGCAATTCACGGCCCCCCAAAGATGTTAGAACACAAACAGGACATTCGTTTTAACCATAACAAGAATAATCTGCTGTGGTTAGTCATGTCAATCATACAACTGAATTTTTCCACAAAATAAATTTTGAAGAAACAAAAATTATAGCAAGATCGAAATGTGCCAATGGCAGACTCATACTCGTAAGAGAAGCTATAGAAATCTACATAAAAAGCAGAAGAATAGAAGGGAATCAAAATGATTACTGATGAGTTGAACAAGACATGGCTGTCTCTGTTTTATAAATCACAATTTGTTGTTAGTTACTATTTATATTTACTTGTTTATACTGTTCACTTGTATTTCTAACGAAGAACTACGTAAGTAATTCGAAACGTTGAATTTTAATAAAATTGTGTAAAACTTAGACCAAAAAACCTTTCATTTATGTTAGTGAAAGTTTAAAATGAAGACATTGTCTACTGTAGGAGTCTAATTTTATACGAATCTTACGAATTTCCGCAAGTTTTGTATATCGGTTTTTATCTACGTATTCATTTCCAATCCATATTATGTAGCAACCGTAATTATTTGATAATAAGATTTGACATTTATCTAAAGTACCTAATGATGTTGTTTCCTTATTTGTAAAACATAAAACCCTCAGTTCAATCCTCGCATTCGAAAGATTCTCCGACAAATTGTCACTACTGAATTATTAAACCTATGGATTCGACTCCACTAATACCTTTGGGGCTCTAATTTTAAGGTTAGTACCCACAATTCTCGAGTAAAAATATATCGTATACAATACAGGATAAGTTTTTAAAGCAACCAATTAGTTTTGCTCTGGATATCTAATAACTTTAGAGAAAAAAATAAATACACAGGCTTACAGAGCAAGGAGGAGAACATAATTGTACGGTTGGTAAAATAATATTATTAGGGGACCGTAGCGGGGCCGAATGACTTTTTTTATTGGAATGGATAGCCCAAAATATTCCCTTTTCAACGTTTATAACATAACCTAAAATTAAAATCACAAAGCGCAAAGAAACATTAATATATTTAATATGGAAAATAAACTTTAGGTAGGCCGTTGAACAAAACAAGTTATTGTTTTCTAATTGATACTCCTGTCAACAATGGCTTTACATCGACAAGAATTGTTGACAAATTGATGTCAGGAGTATCAACAATAAAAACAATAACTTGTTTTCTTCAATGGTCTACCGGAAATTATATTTTCCATATTAAAAATGTTAAAGTATTTTTGAACTTTGTGACCTTAATTGTAATTTTAGTTATAGGAACATGTATCGTTGAAAGGGGAATACTTTGGGTTATCCACTCCAATAAAAAAAGTATCCCTTTCCATTTAAGATAATATAACTTTTATTCCTGTCCGCCACATCCTTCTAATCATTTTATTTTACCAACCGTTCAATTTCTCCCCCTCCTTGCTATATAAGCCTGTGCATTTATTTTTTCTCTAAAGTTATTAGATAGCCAGCAAAACAGATTGGTTGCTTTAAAATACTCACCCTGCAGAGATATCTATTCCAAACAAATAAGATGGAATCTGATATAAATAAATAAATGCATACATCATCACATCATGTACATTGCACATATTTCGGTATATTAAAAAAGTGAAGGAGAAAGCAAAGGACTACAGTTTTATGAGGATTTCATGTTTCACAGTCTGGCATCAAATTTAACAGAAGATATTCTGCGATATTTGCCCCCACAATTCAGGGATTTGTTCAGAGATATCAAACTGTAAGTTTGATTAGCCATAACAAAATATTAACAAATATATAAACAAAAATCTAAATACGTAAGCACTCAGTTCTCATCATTTATTTTTGTATTCTGGTGGTTTCCGTAAATCCCTTATGCCTCGCCTGTTTTTTAAATTCCCCCAAGCCTCAAGAAGGTCCATTCCTCATGATATCCTTCGATCTGTGGTCAGCGTTTTCGTATGAAAAATGTTCACGTCGCCGTGATGTGTGTGACATTTACTGAAAGTGTCTTTCCTTCGTCTGGGCCACTCGGCGCTAAGTCTGCGATCCTTGCAATCCTTACTCTATCGTCAGCACCAGGATCAGGACAGCCGGGGTCCCACAGTCTAGTGACGAAGGAAAGAGATGTCATCAATGGGATTGAGTTCGATCTTTGAGGGGTAAATTTGAATATTGGATGGTGAAGTATTTTTACTACTGAAATTTATTTATTTATTTTTTTATTCTCTGCACAGCAAGCGGCAATTCCTTATTACATTAAGGTTTCTTAGTTTACAGTATTTGAATCATCCTTTAAAATAATTACGAAATGTGATTGTTAAATAAACTTCAGAAATAAAAACAATATAGATACACCAAATGGTTTAAACCCTGGCTAACAAACAATAATACTAGAAACTATCAAAAATTCATCAATTACATTCTAGTATAAGGTAAATAGAACCGTGATAACGCGTCAGACTGTAGTTTATGAGTGCCTCAGTTCGAAACCATGAGTCCGAACAACGAGAGAAACGTGCTATTTCGGTTCCACGAGCTATATGTTTGATTATTAATCATATCACAAATTGATCGGATAAGTGGTGATAAGCTTCACATAGAACGATTCTTTGATTAATTCTAAATCGACAATTCTAAAGCAAAAACAATTGGCAACACCGCTTGAAACAATTGTTATAGCTATCAGCAGGTAACCAGGCAAATCAGTACGAATGTTAAAATGTCAAAATTTGACAATTTTTTTTTTCAAACAAAAAACTTTTTTATTATAATATATAAACAAGAGTAGATTTTATTATGTAAATTATACTTAGCACCGAACCAAAACTAGGTTATAATTTCATTTATTTTTATCGTTTTGATAGACAACTAAGGAATTTCCAAATGATTGGCGAAATATATGTCACGTTACAAATTGCTTCCATGGCTTCTTTTCCACTAATATATGGAGATAGGGTTGCAAATTAACGGCACAACACGCGATAAAAATATTATGAAAATCTTATATAAACAGAATGTTACACTTTTACATCTACAAATGGGTAAATGTTATGTTGAAATACATGGTGAATTTTTAAAAGCAACTAATCAGTTATACTGTGTAACTAATAACTAGAAAGAAAAAATAAATCTCGAAATAAATACACCGGCTTATACAACAAGGACAGAGGACATAATTGCATAGTTGATAGAATAAAATTATTGGGGGGATGTGGCGGGTAGGGGGGAGGGGAATTAAAGTTACTTTGTTTATTGGAAAGGATAGCCCGAAGTATTCCCTTTTCAACGATGTAACATGTTCCTAAACTTAAAATTAAAATTAAGGTCACAAAGTTCAAACAACATTAACATCTTTCAGATGCAAAATAGAACTTCAGGTAGGCTGTTGAACAAAACAAGTTTTTTTTTTTTTGATACTTCTGTCATCATTTTGCCAGCAATTCTTGTCGATGCAAAGTCATTGTCGATAGGAGTTATGACTTTAATTTTCATTTTAGGTATAGGTACATGTTACATCGTTGAAAATGGAATACGTGTCGCTATCTACTCCAATAAACAAAAGTACCCCTTTCCATTTAAGAAAATGTAACTTGCATTCCCCCAGCCACATTCCCATTATTATTTTCTTTTACCAACCGTACAAATATGTCCCCCTCCTTGTTGTATAAGGGTGTATTTATTTTTTCGCTAGTGCTATTAGCCAGCAAAACTGATTGGTTGCTTAAAAAACTTAGCCTGTAGATAAACACATATCCATAATAATACTTTAAAGACAGAAATGTGAAGGTTACATCTTTATTGAAACTCACATATAATAAACAACAAAAAATATAAGTATAATTGTGAACAATTTTTGATGCCCTGTTAAATAATATGTTCCGCTTTACTTCTCCCATAAAAAAATAAAACAGCCAATGAGTTAATTTCACATAGCATAGCAGGAAACAATTCCAATCGTCTCTACCTTATAAACCTGTCATCATCAGGAAATTTTCGAAACAACACGGGAAATCTTCTGAGAAACCTTCTAACCGAATTAGGGAAAAATATCCATGCGTACGTGTTGTCGGCATCCAGCAAAGACCAAACTCCGAAGATTGCCTAGGCGATAACGCTTTAACGAGCCCTCGCCGAGTCGAGTCTCATGCAGACCCCGCGACGACTAATGATTACCGACCGGCGACAATGACTTCGCTTGCAGACATCGCGATAACACCGCAGTAAGCAGATGATGACGAGAACTTGATGGATACATGTTCTACAACCCCTACAGTGTGATGGAAACTCTGCTCGAAATTAAAAACTATAAGACGTGTCGCCAAATCAGTTACGGAATTATACAAATAATTCACGTTTGTAATGTTGAAGTTCGCCATGATAAAACAATCTATACTAAATACGAAATTACTGACAAAGATATTAGTGGAGGAGGGACCTGTGCTACTAAGCCACATGGGTAATTTATTGTTTGCGGTGAAGCCACTAAATTTACAATTCTGTATCTGTTCATTGAACTTAAATAGTTCTCTAACCAAATAAATTGAATCTCGCGCTAGGAAAATTGGCAGAGAATTTTGACTACAAAATGTCATGATATGAGACTACAAAACCATGGAATCCAAAGTCAGATTTTGCCTTTTCGCTAAATACAAATCCGGCATAATTTTAATTTAAATGACAATTTTTTTCTACAGATTAACAAATAATTAAGAAAGGTGCTTATTTAAATTAATACAAACCATTATTAAAAATTTTGTAAGATTGTCAATTATAAAAGTCGTTAAAATATCATGTATAGAATAAAATCTAGGTAGTCAATTTGATACTCAGTACTTGCTTCAACATATTAAAAATATGTTATGGATATCACACGACTTTCTTATATAAATAAAAATAATAATATTTTAAAACTTTTATTATATCTAGTAGGATGTTTTAGGGTCTAGTTATAATATAAATGACTTATTTGCCATTTTGTGACTCTAGTAAAGGACCCCAATAATAGGCCCATTAACAAATTTTTTTAAATTTTTTTGAGGAAAGTTTATTAGATTATATGACGATCAGTGAAAACCCGATGTGAAAATTCCATATAGTACCGGAAATATGATTTTTTAAAGTTTGTGTGACGACACGGGTACTGCTCCAGTAGCACTAAAACAACGATTTTTCGTGATAGTAGATATTACATATTTTTTAGTGTAAAAATAATATTTACATATTGTAAGTCTTTATTTACAACAATTAAACTTAATATAAATAAAGATAAAATTCTTTTGGCAACTTTAGAGTATTTTATTTGATATTCGAGTAAATAACATACGAAAGTTTGAGAACAGTGGCCCTAGTAGTGATGTAACCTACCTCAACACGCAATTTTATTCAATAGTTTTTCAACATAGCACAATAAAACAGTGAAATTATAAAATAAGTAATAGAAGCCCAACAAATATAATCTTAAATACTAACAAATGAAATGACATTTCGTAGTTCTATTTTAGCCCACAAAAAGCGTTGGGCGCCATGGCAGTCGCGCGATTTGCACATTTCATATTTCTGGCCAATAGCATCAATGCGAGGACCTGTGACGTCAAAATATATTCAATTCGTTATATCGCTTTACTGTTAAATATTTAAAACAAAAAAAAATACTTTACTACTAATAATTCCGGAAGTGTTATACGATTTTGATATAAATTTGTCACATTTCGTTTATAGTTTATGCGCCCATTATTGTAAAATGGCGATCGTTGAGAATTAATTTTTTATATTTTGAATTAAATTTCCTCCCTGAGATTTTCAATTTGATACAAAACTCAACAAAATTTAATTAACTTGTAGAAAAAAAAAACAATTAACGATCGTCTATAGTTATTTTTTATCATTTGAGTTCAAATAAAATTGGATAATGGAAATAATGAATATTTTTGAATAAACCAATAATTTAAGATATAAATTTCGATACCATAGACGTAATAAATTGCTTTACATTTCATTGATTCAGGAATTTGTATATTTACGCACTTTTTGAAATAATTTGGGGTCAAGTTCAAGTTAACCTAATGGGTAAAGTTGACCATTGACATTTACCTGCATTATGTTGCTTTACAAGATAAATTCATTAAGTTGAATACGGAATCGTGTAGCAGATGCACGTTATTTTACTATTCCGCGGGTGTATAAATTAAATAGGCCACTAAATGCCTTAAAGAAACGTCAGAAAAATGTTTAACATAAGTGCTAGACAAAAAATACGAAAACCTTAACCGCGCTTCAAAAAAGTACAGCAATTCCAAAGATACACTTGTAAAAACTTGTTACAATCCTTAATAAACTTGTAATTTTTTGTGAAATGTCCATATATTACAGAAGACTGTTTTCCTGAATACTTAAAATATGTATCAGCAATATTCGACCAAAAAGTTTCAAATAAAAATATTCAATAACACTCTCGTGAAAGTTTTTTCTGCACTGTCGCTAACTTCAGAGATACGAGTGACGTATGCAGACCCCTCAACGACTAACGATCAACGGCGACAATGACTTTGTTCGCCGACATCAAGATAACGCAACTGCGGACTCTTAGCTTCGTTCTATGATAAGTGATGGAGAGAAGAACTTGATGGATAAATATTTTGAGCATTTGGAAGGATACGTCAAGGAGTGTTTACACGGTGATTAATTTTCTGGTTTCTTGTGAATTTAATCAAGAGGAAATGTTAGGAATTATTTTGGTATTTGGAGCTTTGGTGCTTGAAGAATGCAGGTTGAAATTTATGGTTGAACGAATATGCGCGGTTTCTGATTGATTTTAAGATGGCCAATCAAAGTGATACACAAAACTAGGTTAAATACTAGATTAACCCTGTGTGCTATGATCAAAATCATTAGTTTTTGTACATGCATTCAGTGCTAAATGAATTGGCACAAAACTTTCTAAAAAAAAAAAAACTAAATATCTTAATAATCATCGCCAAATTTTAAATAACTTTTAACGGTTAACGTGACAGCGTTGTGATTGACGAAATCAAACACACATCACTGAAGTTGTAAATTGGATGGGTGATCGGGAGAATTCATAAAATATACAATAGATATTGTGGTTCGATGTGCCCGGCATCCAACACGAAAGATAAAAAGGGTTAATCGATTATATTTACGATTAAAATTTAGTATGTGGTTGAGATATCACAACAATGAAAGCTTCAAAAGTGCCATCTATCTGTTTTAAGTTTAACTGTGTTGAAACGCAAGTCTGATTTACGTCTGAAATACAAACAAATAGGAAATAGCGTTATGATGAAAGTACAACATCAACAATTAAACTTACTAATATGTAGTAAACTTTCAAATACAAATACGAATATATGAAACATTGGATGTATAATGCCTGCCTGTACAAATAGAACAATATGATATTTTTACATCGAGTTAGAGTAAAATCTTTGTTTTCCTAAAAAGTGCAGATAGAACATTATAATTCCCAGGTGACGATTTGTTTATATGGTTTCATCATCATTTTCGGTTTTTTCTATTATTTATTCGTATTTGTACCTACTTGAAAGTTTACTATTACTAAGATTATATAGACAAAACAGAACATAGAATATATTAAAAAACAGACATAAAATGATGATAAAATAAAATAAACATTAATTTCCTGATAATTATAATGTTCTACGTGCACTTTTTAGGAAATATGAAATTTTCTTCTAACAGGATGTTAAAATATCATATTGTTCTATTTGTATGTAGGCTATTTATATCCAATATTTCATATATTTCTATTTGGATGCAAATAATTTTGCTTTTTTTCAAATGTTTTGGAAATCTTATGCTACCAGCATATAGCGCTGTATGTTGTTTTAACAAATAATATTTTTAATAAGTAAAAATGGTAGAATCACCTTTTATTATTATTTTTTGCCTTTTATGAAATATATTCCTGACGCTGTAAATCATAAATATGGTAATTAGGCTTATTTTGTTTTAAATTATTCTGCATCATCAACTACCTTTCTATTTGTTTATTTTTTACTTATATTTGAGAAATTTAATTTTCTTTCGTATCTTTATTTAATTTTTTAACATTAATATAAATAATAATTAATTTATAATTATGTTTCATATAGAACAATATACCACCAAAACATGTAACTAGAAGTGTCAAATGTTCTATATAACGTTTATTATTAATTTTTTTTTCTATATTTTAAGCAATTAAGAATGACTCAGGGTAAAATTTGTATTCAGTTATACCTAAAAAATACATAAATATGTAGAAAAGAGTCATAACTTATGTTTTTATAATTTCTAAAAGAAAAAAACTCACTAACTCACTAGTAAAAGTGCACATAGAACATTATAATTCTCTTAAATTTCATTGTTACAAATATGTTATTATCAATATTCAGTTCATCTTCACTCTCGGTAGTTTCACTCGTATAGTTAATATCTCCGTTCGTAATTCTTTCGTCTGAACTATTGTTGTCACTTCCATCAAAAACTGCGTAACTTCGGTACTTTCTATGGAATTACTTATCCTGCATTTCTTAAAATTAAAATTTTATTACACTATTGCGCCAGTAATGGAACTTCGCTAACAGTTTCGGTACAATGTAAATGTAGAGATTCATATTTTAATATTACCATAATATGCATCCTATTTCAGGTCGATTTTTTTATTCTATGTAAAAATGTATTAAAAATTTAATTTATACTTAATATTACAAGAAAATAGCGTAGGTAGGAAGATGAAGATATACTTTCAGCTGATTGGTCGAAACATAAGGTGGATTTATATTAAAGAAAATTACAGTAGATATTTCTGTCAGCTTTTAATAATAATAATAATTTTAGTAGCGTGCAACAAATATAACTTGAGTTCGATTTTGATTTGATATTTTATATTAATATTTTTTCTTGAACTGCAAATTTTACATAGTCTTAAATGCATGCAAAACGGTCTGCATATCATAATACCTAACCTGAAAAAATTAAAAGTAAAAATATAAATTTTAGAATAATGTGATTTATTTTAACTTATTTTCATATTTAATTATTAATAAAAATCAGTTGTTATCATGGCTTACCCAAATTCTTGTTGTTGACATTAAAATAATGTAACATTATTTTTCGAAAAAGAATCATAAACACTGAAATGTAGTATACTGGAACGCGCACTGCCATGCTATCCCTGTATGGAAAAACCGAGCCGAGAGAGATAGTTTGCGTAAGGTATCTCCATCATTATCTAATATTTCTGCGCCTGCGTAACTATAGTTACGTCACGTACAAACTGGCATAAAATTTAATCGTTATGTTCTAAGAAACTGTACTAATAACATTTATTATAAATAGTAAAATACAAATAAGTGTTTTCGGAATAAAAAAAAATGGTGCAACATTGTAGCGCAAAGCTTTGCAAAGATGTATGGCAACCAAATAGTCAATTATCCTTTCTTAGGTACGTAATGAATACTTTAAACTAAAATTTTTGACATTTGTTCAATTTTTTCATTTAATATAAAATTGTAGTGTATTTCACATTATAGTCATGAAATGAATACATCAGTTCAAAAATGAGAAACAATGCCATTATTTCTTTCTCTCATTTGAATTTCAGTTTTCCTATAAATAATTAATGCTACGACATAAACTTTTCGTAAGACAAGGATAGAGATACCTAAGGGTCGCTTTCTCTCTCGGCTGGAATTTACACTGCTGGTGCGCGTTCCAGTATTATTACATTTCAGTGATCATAACTCCGTCATTTTAAATAATATCGCTAAACATTATTTGAAATTAATTGATTATAATAAAGTAGACTATTCAAAAAATGTATCTCAATATACATTCCACATTAAAAAAAAATTTGAAACTGCTTTTTCGTCATTTTAAAACAAAAGAAGCTTAAAACTTTTCAACGAGTTTTGTAGAACTTTTCAGCCGCTACAATTTATCTCATTACCATTGCTTCAAATTTTCAATAATAAATGATCTAATTGAGTATAAGATTTCAGTGAACATCCTGTATATGTACAAAATATACAAACAATTAGAGTAGGGATTTAAGTTTTTGGTTTGTAGGTTATTGCGAAATTGCTTGTCAGAATTTTCACATCTAAATATTAAACCGTGTGTTCCAGGTAAATGTTGGCATAAGCAATCAACATGTAAAATCAGTTTTTTTGTAAATAAATAGTGTTCGGCAAAAAATTATGCCCCCAAATTTTAGATCACAATGCTGTCAATATCCCTACATCTTATTTAATGCAGACTTTTTTATTTTGATTACCGCAATTTAATGTAATTAATAATAATAATTCCTAATTTTCCGCCTACTCTTTTTATTGCTACTGACGTATAGTGCTTGCAATTTGTTTTAAATATTTTAATCTGTCACTGTCATAATGAATACATTAAATGTCGAGAACCGTGTAAATATTATTAGAATTAGTTATGGGGGCGCAGTGCAAGACAAATATCTGAATACATCACAGGAATGAACGCTAAATGGTTTCCATCGCCAGAAATTGACAGTGACAGATTAAATGTTTAAAACAAATTGCAGGCACTAGAAGTCAGTAGCAATAAAAAGAGTAGGTGGAAAATTAGGAATTATTATTATTAATTTCATTAAATTGTGGTATCAAAATAAAGTAATCTGTATTAAAGAAGATGTAGGGATATTGGCAATATTGTGATATAATATTTGGAAGCATAATTTTTTGCCGGACACTTTTTATTTACAAAAAACTTATTTTACATGTTAACTGCCTATGCCAACATTTACGTGGGACACACGGTATATTATATTTCTTATTGCGCAGCAAAGTGCGGTTACCAGCCGTTAAAATACGCCTCCAAATATGTTAATGTTGGGGAAGGTTCAACTATAATAATAATAATAAATAATCAATCTCCTTAAAACATTCCTATTCCGTCATACCACTTTCGCCTCGTCCACATTCATTATATCATTACTCGGATATCATAAAATATCTTCGGTCTCAAATTCTGGACATGAGTTCATCCCCGCTGATGGATTCTCCTTCTTAGTGATATATGTAGGTAGTCGTGCCTTAACCGCAATCAATTAATAAAAATTACAGAGATAACCAAACCACAATAAATCTTCTCTGACAAAGCAGTCTAAACGCTAAAACAAATACGCCAAATGCCGCTATAAAAGGTCAGTATTTTAGTCTTCGGTCAAATTCTCTTTAGACCAGTCACTCTACAAATATTCGCCATAAATCAGCGGCACTCAAACCCTCAAACATTCACCAAATCGAAAGCGAACACTTTGAAGAACACAAGAACATCACTTGAAATTTCCTGCTTGAAAAAAGGTTGAGTTGGCCACGACATTCTCGACATATGACAAGAGGTGGTGGGTGAGGAGACAGGCCAGTGGCGGCGCAAAAACACATTTACAGGGGACACATCCGCCCACACAAAATGTTGCTGCTGAAAGGTTGACACACTACGACTCCCATGTCATTGAAGTTGCCCCACTAAATTGAACGTGATAAAATCAATAATTAAAAGTAATAATAACATATTCTTGTAACACGTATTAAATTTATTTTTTGCGATAAAATATATTAATTAACATTACGGCAAAAAATTGCAATGCTACTCAAAGAAAGAAATTTTCTTAAATACATTGAATTTGATACCAAACAATTGGCGAAGCAAGCTCGTCACTTCGTTCCTCGGTTCCATGTCAGTACATTAACGAAGGAAGCTCGTCACTTCATTCCTCGCTTCCATGTCTAGTATATTGGGGAAGCAATCTCATCACTTTGTTCCTTGCTTCCATGTCATAAATTAGCAAAGAAAGCTCGTCACTTCGTTCTTCGCTTCCATGTCAGTACATTAACGAAGAAAGCTCGTCACTTTGTTCCTTGCTTCCATGTCTAGTACATTGGCGAAACAAACTCATCACTTCGTTCCTCGCTTCCAAGTCAGTACATTAATGAAGAAAGCTCGTCACTTCGTTCTTAGCTTCCATGTCAGTACATTAACGAAGAAAGCTCGTCATTTTGTTCCTTGCTTCCATGTCTAGTACATTGACGAAACAAACTCATCACTTCGTTCCTCGCTTCCAAGTCAGTGCATTCGCGAAGAAAGCTCGTCACTTTGTTCCTCGCTTCCATTCTTTTCATGTAACTAACATGTATTCTGAATATTAGCCAAATATATAAAATTATTCTAAATATCTCGACCCCAGCGCCCCCTACCAGGTCCATTTTTTGCAAAAGTATTTCTTTTTACGTAACTAATATGTATTCTGAATATGACCCAAATCTGCTCACAAATACAATTTTTCGAAATATTTCACCCAAACGTATTGGAGTGTTCCAATTTACCCCCTTAGTAATTAACCATGTCATTATAGGAATGCACTGTCAAAATTTCAGCCCTTTACGTCCAGCGGATTGGTCTGTTCATTGTCTGTTAGTCAGTCAGGCAACAGTTTTATATATATTTTCCACCCCTATTTTATATCCTTAACTGATGAATTTTGATAAATGCTGATATACGTGTTTAATTATTTTTATTAATGAGTCTAATTCCAAAATTTCATGGCAAAAAAACATGACTGCTAGTAAGAACAACCGATTAAGAGTGATTAACAAGCAGTTGACTAACTTTATTTTACGCTGTTAAGCGTTCCTAAATTATTTTAGAGATATAAGCTTCAAATAAAAGACATGCAGAATTAAATATTCTACCACTTCTATTTCAAATATTTTTCTCAATAATCATGTAAGAAGGTGTGACAGCTGAAAAACACAGATAGTCAACTGCTAGTTAGTCGCCCTTAATCAGCGTTCTTACTAGCGATCAATGTTTTTATCATCCAACCTATCCAAATTTTCAACCCCTATTTTGCACCCTTAAAGTTTAAATTTTAGAAAATCCTTTTCTATTGTTTGCCCAGGCCATAAAAGGAACCTACTGTCCAAATTTCGTAGTTCTTGCTTCAGTAGTTTCGACTCTGCGCTGAAGAGTCAGTCACGCGAAAAAGGCCTTTCTCTTAATATTAGTATAGATAAATTCATTATATGACATATTTTAACATATTTATTGAAAAGAGAAACAAGTATTTTATACAACAGGAATTTTTTTTTATCATTATATAGTACATAGATTTATATCATTACCTACTATAGTTAGAGTTAAAATGATTGACATCAATGTATTAAAGCGTTTATAAAATAAGTAAGCATACGGATAATTTAAAAAATCTGTTGTGGACGCCACAATACCTCCCGCCATAAACTTCTTATCGAACAATGCAAGAACACGGACCACCATTATCAAGAGACGCTCATCCCTTCAACAAATTATAACACGTCAAAAAATGAAATTTTTCAACCGTTGATTTGTTTTTTTTTTTTTAAACACAGATCAGCAGATTTAAATGAAACTGTCAAAATAAAATTTTTCTTTAACGTGTTGTAATTCGTAAATGGTGACAGTAAGAGGAAAATGTTGCAAACAATAATTGTAGATAATAATATTTGACATTATTATAATAACAAAATTTTTATTAAACCATAATTTACTGAGATATTTTAAAATAACTCGATAGGGCTTCAAGTAAACTACACTTCCGATTATTGGATTATCACCAAAACCTAATCAGCTCTTCCAATATACAAAATATCAAAATTTTCAGTTTAGTAGTTTTTGAGAAATCGTAACTCCAGAGATCCACACAGACTAACAGACAGACAGAAAGACAGACACACAGACAACATCGCGAAACTATTAAAATCGTGCGTATCCACTGAAAATTACCTCTCCTACAGGATGTGGTGGGAGGTAATAAATAAAATAAATGAAAATATATCATCTTGTCATTTACTCATTGTGGCACTCTGCTCAATGCAGATCTCGGTTTATGATACATTTTTTCGCGAGAAGTGCGCTTACCAGCCGTCAAGGCACGACCTTTAATTTCGAAAAGTTGTCTGCTGAGAGGTTCGAACCGAGGATCTTATGATCCACGCTATTTACACCATACCTATATAATTAAATTTTTGTATTTTATTCTAATATATCAATATCCTTAATTTTAAGTGTATTACAAATTATGGCGTTAATGATATTATTATGTCATTAATTTCGTATACATTACTTAAGGAATAAATAAGGAAAGAATATAATACAATTCGCTTTCGGATACCCAACTAATAATATAAGCAAATTGATAATTTCGAATTGTTGTTTCGGGCGCTGCTAGTCTCGAATGTACATTAATGACGAAAGTTAAATGGCGGTTTATTTAAATGATCGATTCCACTTAATACGACGTAACTGTTGCATTTAATTGTTGAAATACTAAAATACAACTGTGTATTACAACATAAATAACTAAATTATTACACAATAACAACAAATTTAATTTATTATTTATTCAAACTAAAATTAATACCATTGATAAGAAATATTTATAATTCAGAATAGAGAACACGATATTCGTTGTGTACTTGTATGAGCGGTGATATCAATAAACATAGTTAATTGAATAATTGTGATTATATCATGTCACTTGCCCTTATCAAATTTTCCGCTCCCCGCTAGTGGAGCAGGGGCGACTCGTGAAAATTAATACGTCCTCATGGATCAGTTCATCCATCACGTCAACGTGGAATTCGGGGCTGTCGGCGCCCCCGCCCGCCCGCCTGCGCCGCCCCTGGACAGGTGGGGCTGTTTTACTGTTTAGCGGCTACAGGTCCGGATTCACTCGGAATCATTAATGAGTTCCAAACTATTTAAATTGAGATGAAATTGTGCATATATTATTGCAAGGACGCATTCCGATTTGCCGAGAATTTTACCTTTTAATGAATTTGGAGTGGCTTAAATAGTTTAAATTTTACCAGGACCGCACTGGGATTTATTTCATAACTGTTTAACCGCAAACGCCGGCAGGATACAGAAGTACCTACGTACCTAAGTACCTACGGTGTCGTGATTTTATTAAAACAGTTTTCTTGTCAAATTGCTAGGTAACAAGATTTCGTGACAAAAAGAAATTTATCCGGCAAAATAAAAAGCTCTTGTGTAGGTAATTACAGTTGAAAAATAGTTATTTGTGTCTCTCGCATAAGCTTTATGCTCATGCTACAATGCAGCATTTTGCACCCGTAACACACACAATATTTTTCCTACAACTTTCTTAATATTCAAATAAAAGAAATGAATAACATAAATATGTAAAATTATTCTATTTTTCATACTAATATTTTTGAGGCTGTATGACCAAAGCGCACCGTTCGGATTTTTCAACATTACAAAAGCGCACCATAAAAACGTAGCAAAAGCGCACCAGTACAATTTAGGAATTAGGAATTTAATTAAATTAAAGTAAATTGATTGAAACACCATAACTTTTGCAACAACTTTATTAACATATTTCTTTAACAATTTTTGTTTTAGTTAGATAACATATAATATATAACTTTTGGAAAGTTATCGTCTCTATAAGTCAGTTAAAGGTAAGTTTTTCAAAGAAGATTTTCGCAAAAATTCTATTCTAACCTAACCTAACCTAATTATGACGTCTACTCGACAATATCGAAATTTTATTCCATCACTGAATAAATTTCAATTCTCTGGTGCACTTTTGTAATATATTATGGTGCGCTTTTGTAATGATTTTTTGGTGCGCTTTTGCAACAAAAAATGCCATTTGGTGCGCTTTCGTAATACGCCGATTATAGATACTTTTTGATCTAAAATGGATACAATGAAAAGAGTTTGTAGCCCATGTGCGCAAAATACTTTTTTTCACGTTGCCTGGGAAACACAAGTGTTGTTTAGAAATAGCCAAGAAATAGCATATTTTGCGTATTGAAAACAATGAAAAAATGTCAAGTTTTTTTTGACAGTTATAGGAAAAAGTGTTTAAATGAAGAATACATAATATTTGTAGAGTCAAGTTTAACATAGAATTCGCATTAGCCATAAAGCCCGTATGACACGTTCATTTTTTTGTATATTTTTATTTTGTAAATCTTAGAATTAACTTCTGGTATAACTAATTAAAATAAATGGGCGTTTCCAGCGTGAAAAGTGAGTTAACATGCATGAAAATAAGATTTATTAATGGAAAAATAAATGTACCGTATTATTGTCCATATATGACACACCAGGAACGCATAGCTAACTTTTATTAATTTGTTAAATTCCTTACAAACATTTTTCATTTTCTATAAAAATTAGAAAAGAATGATATATGTTTAACGGTTATCTATTTAATTGTGTTTTCTTTTGCAGATGTGTTTTTTTTTTGATATTTTTTCCACCCTCAATGATGCCTGTCTGGATAAATGTATCCGTGTCCGTATTGGGCTTTCAAATTATCAAGAGATGGCGTTGATTACAATTCACGAAATGTACTTGTCAAATTCATTTTGTATGATATCTTATGATGGCGAATGCGTGCTTTAGTATTGGAAATTTACTTTTATTGGCAGCAGAACTGTTGCCATACACACTGCAAATTTTCCTGTTTTTATAGGTTTTTTTGGAGAAAATTCAATCTTAACCTATAATCTACAAATACAATGTATCTTTCGTTTTTTCATCTTATTTAAATAATACGGCTTAAAAAAATGTAACACTTACATTGGAATAACTACTATTGTTATTAATTTAAAAAATAACAATTAATTTTAAAATACAATGAAATTTATGTACCTTATGGTTAGTTCAGCATTCTACCACTAGTTAGCGTAATTTAATTTTGGATGCCTATATAAATATATCAACTATATAAATATCACCGATTTTTTTAAAGAAAACAAATGAATTGTTTATATTTATAAATCCTCGTAACCTTGTCTCCGAATGATCTCTGCATGATTGTTAACAACATAATTTTTTTATTATTATTTTATATTTGACTAATAAATTATTAATTTAATTTAATAAATTTATGACAAAATTGAAACAAAAATAATTACCCGTCCAGAAACTGTTTTGCGAGTGCTCGTAATATCTAAGCCTCGCCTTGCAAAAGAGGAGTTTCTGGACTAGTGATACAAATAACTACTACAGATAAGAATATACATATAATATTGATACTGATAGTGTATATATTTGGAGCATCCATGTTTAAAAATTTAAATAATACATTGAACAAGCCGACTGTTATAATCGTCCAGGAATACGTCGCTTTTCTTTCTAATTACACAATACATCTCTTGGTCTTTCACCTTTGTTGAAAACAAGCTTTCATTCTTCCATATTAATCAATAAACAAAGTACGGTTTATAGCCTCTCAATCTCTCATCTCTAACCAAGCCAAAGCATAATTACAAAATTGTAAATATCATATTTAATTAGAGAGAAACAGAAAGATTCCGGATTTAGTAAAAATCGTGATATGCGAGTAGTGACGTTCCGGGTCTCAGCGGCGGCGCTTCAGGGGTCGAGGGGGGCCGCGGCTGACCCAGTGAAGCGTCAGCGGCGGCAAACATCATAGGCGGCCGACTCGGAGAAGGCTCGTGCTAGCAACAGGACCGTAGCGGGAATATTTCACATTTGTTCGACGAGAATTTTATTTTATCAGAAAAAATACTACTATAAATAATAAGTGAGATTGCAGATGCCTAAGCTAGCAAAAAAGATGAATATACTTGTATTAAACATCACAACAATAAATAAATATATCATCACGCCATTTACCCATTCTTAGATGTGTCACTCTGCTCAATGTAGATCTCGGTATTATGATATTTTTTGCGCGAGAAATTCTGTTACCAACAGTCAAATCATTGTCTTCAAGGATGATGATAGTGGTGAAGAAGCCACAGAGGTAATTTTGTATGATAAACAATAAATAAATGAAGTTGAAAAAGCTTTCAGAATTAAAAGACACTTTTATTAAGTTCTACAGAAATATTTTTTATATTTTGTTTCTATAACAAAGCTGTTACTACACTTAAAGAAGTTTCGCTCAATCGTGTGTTATAATAGAGCAGTATAATTTATATTTTCAAGGTTGGTAACTCTACTGAAATGGCATATGTCAAAATATATCAAATGTCACACTTCGCTAAATAAATAAAAACAAATTGTAAGAATGTTATTTTTGTATAATTTTGAATTTAAAAACAGAAGTTAAGAATAACAATAATAAGAAGAGATAGGAAAGGTAAGGTTAGGTGTTGAATTTTCAATCGTCACATAAGTGTCACCAACAAACACAAAATTCCCTGAATATTGCAACTTGGATTTTTTTATT
The DNA here is from genome assembly GCA_963942605.1 of Poecilus cupreus. NCBI lineage: Eukaryota > Metazoa > Arthropoda > Insecta > Coleoptera > Carabidae > Poecilus > Poecilus cupreus. Next base: position 24,417,716 of record OZ012721.1, read on the forward strand.
AAAAAAGAGCATAAAAGGCGCAAAATATAAAAAAATAGTATAAAGCACACGTTTCATAATTGTCGTTTATTTTTTTCGAACGGCTGGGTACTTCTCACAAAATAAAATGACAATTATGAAACACTTTCTTTAATATACAATTATTTAAAGACAACGGCTGGTACCACGAGCTCTGTTTTTGTGTGTTTTAAGAGCAGCATTTTAGGTTCGGTTTTAGCGCTGTACAATGTTCTAAAATTATTTTAATAAAAAAATTCTTCGAATGGAAGTTACAGAGAAATATATTATCTACCACTTTCATTTGAAAAATATTTTTATAAATAGTTTTAGAACATTTTACAGCGCTAAAACAGAGGTTAAAACACTGCTCTTAAAACATCCAAAAACAGAGCTATTATTGTACCTACATAATTTTTTTTACAAAAAAGTAACAGTAACTATGTAAATAATTAATATTATTTGTCACAAGGCATTTTAAATAAAATGTTATCAGTGATTTAGATGCAGAATTAAATTATTCACAACATAATAATTAAAGCAAGGAAAAACACAGATTTCAAACTATTTGACATTTTGTCAAGAAAAACAAAAGTTATAGATACTAACGAGAATAATCTCCGGGGCTTAACTTTCATCATAATAAAGACAAGATTAGTTAAAAGTTAAAACGCAAACACGTGACAAGCAATGACACATTTCATTGGTTTTAGGAAATAATCAATTAGATTCAATTTTTATGTTAATAAATCCGTTTAGAATATTGAAAATATATTTTTATTTATGTGCAATAGGACGCGAAATAAGCATTTCGAAGCCGCAATACAGACTGCGAAATACAATTTCGCGGCCGTTGTTAATGATAACGGCCGCAAAATCTAAAATGATTGTTTTTTACCCTATTTCGCGTCCATTGTTAATAGTAGCGGCCACGAAATAAGGTAACAAATCAATAATTTTGACAATTGAGAATTAACATTATTTTTTCAGTAATAATACAATAAGAGAGGGTAAATAGCTCCGTGGTAACGTGTCGGATTGTGGATCGTGAGATCCTCAGTTCGAATCCCACTGCCGACAGTTACAAATTTAAATTTACCCCTGTGGTTCCCCCTCCACTAACATCCTTGGGGGCTATGATTTGACGGCTGGTAACCGCACTTCATACGAAAAAATATATCACTTACCGAGATCTGCGTAAGCAGAGTGCCACACCCGTGATGATATATTTATTTATTTGAGAGTGACAGTAAATTGAAAATAATTTGACAGATCTTTCGAAAACTTGTTGCCAGGCAAGAGCCACGAAAGCCCGTAGGACTTGAGTGGCTATTGCCAAATGGCAACAAGTTTGAGAGAGATACTGGAATAGTATATTCTACAAGTAATGGAATGGCACATATTCTCGCGAGCAAAAAGTTTGTAATCCGAGCCGAAGGTGAGTGCTACGGTTTGCGAGTATGGGATATGCCATTCCGTTACATGTTGTAGACTATACTTTCTATAACAAGATTTTGTAAATTATACAAAAAATACAAATATAAAACTGTTGAAAACGTCAAACTCAAAAAAATCGAATTAAACCAAATAGACGTAACCATAGTAACTGAATCAAGATACTTCATATAACGCGCTAATATGCTGTTCTGATTCGTCGAAATTATTCCATAAGCGGCGTATGGAATGATAGTTGTTCCAAGACAATTTTTAGTTGTAGAATGTGTAGTTTCCAAAACATTGTTATAGAAAGTTATTTTCTTATTTATCGAACTCTCGAGTTATATTTAATTAGATTATTTTTTTATTTCATTATTAGGCACGACACTAATCTATCTTTTTTGCTCTTTTTTAAAATTGTGTTGATGATAACTATCTGACAAGTGACATTTGTCAACAAAAACAAAAAAGCTACAGAGATTATTCACGGGAATAATCACAAGAGCTTTATTCTCAGTGTAATAATGACAGGATTGGTTAAAAAAATAGACACGTGATATACAATGAAGCATTTCATTGGTTTTTAAGAAACATCAAAAATTAATCAAATTAATTATTTGTTTATCAAATGTCAATCCCATATCCACTTTGAAAGCTAATTTTCTATTTACAATAAAACTATTTAAAATTAATAAAATTTGTAATAACATATTTTTTACGGTTGCACAAAAAATAGTGTATGCACCTTATCCACGAAATCCTTTATCGCCCGCAAGCGGCCTCGGAGACACTTTTTCTCTCGGTATGCTAAAGAGTGATTTCGCGGCCTTAGTAAACAAGTAAACATATAATAGTCCTTGATAACGTATCGGACTATAGTTCATGAGATCTTTAGATCGATTGCCACGATCGATAATGTCACCACTTTTAACTTAATTCCAGTGATTTCTCCTCCACTATCATCTTTGGGGGTTGTAATTTAACAGCACATCACGCGCAGGAATACACCCTCTACCGAGATCAGCGAAATCAAAGTGCCATGCTCAAAGTCAAAATAGATAAATATGATGACATGAATAAAAGTTTCCAAATATCTATGAAAACAATTCCGATGACGATTACATCAACACCATCTTAAGAATTTCTCTTCCTGAAGATCGCGGGTCACTAATTCCACCTCTTGGGTCAATGATGCGTATTGATCCGTTCGCGAGGTCGGCACATCAAACGATCCGCGGTTAGAGGCTTAATAGTCAGTCGAAGTCGACACTTGTAAACATAGAGCCGGGCTTTGGACTTATACACATGCTATACGTACGATACACGCAGCGCGGCGACCAAGTCAGTCACATTGTCAGATGTTTCTATCCCCCGTGAAATTCATTAAACGTTATTGCAACAGCAATCAGATGGTGTGCGCCGCGGGGCCAGGCCCGGACTCACAAGGATTGTGATTTGTAATTAACAGTGCCAGAACTTAATATAAAATATACTGTGTAATTCTGTACTACAAGAATACATTTTAGATACTAGATGATATTGTAACGTTTGTGGGTTTAAAAGTTTTTATTTAAATAAGAAATATTAAAAAAATACGTGTGGCACTCGGGGACTGCCGCGGTAAAGCTATTGCATAGCATTTTTTTATCAACTTATGCAATTATAATTATTTATTTATTTTATTTATGCAGTATTTTTTTTCTTTGTTTTTTTCTTTGATACTAATTCAAGTTACACTTTTTGAGCGTGGTGACCGATAAGAAAACAAATTTTAGCATTGTGTCTAAAAGAGATAGAATCAGTTATGAGCAGTTAGCAGCTAGTCTACACGCATACGTCTAGTCGCACGCACACAAACACCGTGCCGAAGTCTGCCGAACTGAAACGACGTTAGACGATGCACGGCTTTCAACGCCACACCGCTGTGCCGGTCGGAGTGGGGGGTGTCAGGTTTTTTCGTTACGGAATTTCTTGATTCGGTCGCCGCGCTCAAAGCCCGCGATAAAAGCTATGCAATAGCTTAATAACAAATAATTAATAATTAGTATAATAAGTAGAAAAGTTAATTAACACTATATTTAAGGAATAAAATACTGTACTGTACTACTACTGTAAACAAACACTATTTTTTATATAAACTAGCCGAGCGATATTTATTTAAGACGATATATTTATGTAAAGACCGAGCGATATATTTATGTTAACAAGTTCTTCATAGAAGAACAATTCTTCGTCAGTCATCGTTGTTAACATTTCAGTTTTTTAAAGTATCAATTTCTTCTGACATTATGATTATGTTCGTCTTTATATACATAGTGATTCATATTGATTCACACAACCATGTAATTTATGATTGACTATTCTACCATGTAACTTTGACATGTAATCTAATTAGCTGCAGATGAGAAGAACACTCCCGAAACGTGCAATAAAACAAATGAAGTAATTTCTACACCTTTTGGGATTCCTTAAGCCTACCATATAATTCTTTAATAAAAAAATATTGTTATTCTAGTACACACAAACTCCCGGCTAAACAACTCTTAAACAGTACAAAACAGAGAAAAAATTTGAAATTAAAATTGTGGCTAATATTGAATGCAGACCGGTTGAAACTTGTTGGAGTGACGTCAGGCCCGATAAATACACGGCGCCGTTTCTCGACACTTCTAGAAGGCGCCTGGAATGTTCGAGAGTTCGCAACACAGAAGTATATAAGGGATCGCCAAGCGAACGGCGCACAATCTAGTCAAAACCGTCAGTGAATGTGATAAGACTCTGTAGAAAAAAAAAATGGTTGAAATAAATAGTTGTTATGTAAATAAATGTAATTATTCGTGTTTTATGTGTTGAATAAGTAAGTGGAAATAAATCAATCATTTTCTGTTAGTTATAATTAAACTTGTGTGTATTCTTTTAACTTCACCGAACCCGAGTAACGAAAAAAAACGTTACGATATTATTTTATACCTTATAACAAAATTTGACATTAGTCAATTATTTACTGTGATATGTGTGAAAAACCTTATAGACCTACAATTAAACTACTATTTTTTGGTTGATAGATCTAATCAGCACGTAACTATAACAGCGGAAAATGTTGAATTGAAATAGAAACCAACTCATTTAAAATATTTAACTTTCCCATATTCAAACCTGAATAAGTTCAACCTTGGAAGAAAGAATATAAAAGAGAGAACATTAGCAAGTGATAGTGAAGCCGCTTCCCCCACTGTAATTAGAACCGCTGTTTTCGCATTCTTATAGCAACCATCAGCATTTGGCAGTCGTACTATATTTTCTGAACGTATGTACCCACTACCCAGCAAATCCCCTCTCCAACCAGAACCATGGCTTGCATGCGTTTGCCCTCACCAGGTTACATTCCCCTTACCACTAATATAATAATAGGCTCTCTCCTTTATCTTCTTTCCTCCAATAGTTCAACACAATACAATAAACTAAATTACGCCAAATGTGTCAAATGCGGTAGCAGCCACCTTGGCCATTGTTAAATTTTAACACATTGCTAACTAACAATGTAGTTAATAACGCTTTATTAAACTAGTCCTGAGCATTGACAAAAACAATATTGGAACTAACGATTTCCAAATAAATAAAATTATTTTGATCCACAAATCGATGTGCGTTATTCCGTCCACTTAACTACATAACAAATGGTCTTACTTGTACGAGTTTAATTGTACATTCCGAGTAAAAAATTCATGACAATCACTCACAAGAAACAATATTTAAGTACATTATACACGTTGTAAATATTTCGTGATAGTGTTTGATTTGAATAAAATTCATTGGATTATTTTTAGACGTTTCTTTAAACTAATGAAATACTTTATTGTATGTCACGTGTCTGCGTTTTATCCAATCCTGTCATTATTATACTGAGAATAATGCTCTTGTGATTATTCCCGGGAATATTCTCTGTAGCTTTTTTGTTTTTGTTGACAGATGTCAGATATCAGATAGTTATCATCAACACAAGTAAAAATGAGCAAAAAAGATAGAATTAGTGACGTGCCTGATGATGAAATGAAATAATAATCTAAATAAATATAACTCGAGAGTTCGATAAATTAGTAAATAAATCTCCAGTATCTTTCTCAAACTTGTCGCCTTTTGGCAGTAGCCACGAAAACCCGTAGGGGTGATTTCGCGGCTACTGCCTGGCAACAAGTTTTCGAAAGATCTGTCAAATAATTTTCAATTTATTCTCACTCTCTTGTTATATTATTACTGAGAATATTTTGAATCGCAGGGACATATGTCAGTTTGTCGACCTATAGAATGTCTGTCAGCAATATAAATTTATTAACATAACGTTAATCTAAAATAATCATTACAAATAAATGATAACACACACAATGAATACGATTGATGTAAAGCGCGTAAACTTTTTATCGTTAACGGCATTAAAATTCAATTTACATGGCATCTATGCCTGTGAATAAATTTAAATTATTTTATGTGCCCATAATCATGAAAATTTATAACTAATTGTCTATTTTACACGGAAATAAATTTATGTTTTAAGTTTTATTACAATTAAACATGATTTTAGATTCCATTAAAATAAATTGCTTAACTTAGAACCATTTATCTGTCGCTGACGCTGAGTCCATTTCTCATTATAATTATTTTTTATATTCTTGGGATAACGGCCTATTAAATATGCAGTTATTAAAATGTTAATTTCAATCTTGGACTGTTAGTATCCCTCACTAAAAAGATTAAAAGTTGTTGGTTACATATTTTTCATTTTGGGTTAAAGTTGGTGAATTGGTTTTTATATTATCATTTCTTCTTTTTTTTTAAGTCGATTTAGTACCGAAGTAAATGTCGACAAACCGATATCCGTGCCCGGCAATAGAAATAGCATTAACATCTTATAAATTGTACATTCCGAGTCAAAAGTGTATTATTAATTAGTAAGTATGAAATAACATTCGAGCGTATTATTGATGGCAATATTCTTCTAGCATGTTTAAGAAATTTTAAGAAAAAAATTTCTTTATTTGAAATCGGCACTAAAGTCATTAAAAGCTCAGAAATCGTTACTAAAGTAACCCATTATACGACGATTTTGAGCAACCCAGTGTTAACAACCGTTAAATAATTATTGTACAATTAGGATAATTAACGTACTATAGTAAATTTGGACGTAACATGAAATAAAATTTGCAAGAAGAATTAACTAATTAATTCCGATGACGAAATTGAGGACAAAACACCTAATTTTGAGGGTTATTTACGATAACTTCACTTCTCGAGGTTGGCAATACTGACTGTCAATTTCAATTGACAACTAATAGATGTATTAACTTAACTTATATTGTAATTTTTTTTATAGTTTTTTCGAATGTTAGATTTTAAGTAAAACTTAACATGTACCTCGGCACTGAAGTTCCTTTTTATCACTCACATGGTTTAATTTCCTCGGCAACTAAATTCCATATTCGTGATAAAAAATTGAACTTTAGTGCCTTGATACATAAATGACTATTATTATTTGTATTGTAATTTATGAGAAAATATTCTGAACCAAAAATATACAGGCGACACTAACAGCTCTGAAGTCACACCTCCGAAGGACGCATATCGGTTTGCCGACAACTATTTACCCAGAGATATAAATAATTCAAAATTCAATTTACTACCTGTATGATTCTTGGAAATTATTTAAATGTTGGAAGCAATGTAAATTTATCATAGTTTCCATTTACAATTTAAATTTTACTTTCTTACATGTAGGTAAAGTAAACAGGAAAATCTTATTACAAAATTCTAGCGGTCCTTTGATTCCATTTTGACCATTTACTCAATGACGTCTATAAGGATAAATGGTTGTGTCAGGATGTCCTATAACTCACCAACGAAAAAAGGTAAATAACTACTGAGTTGTTTGTTGTAACAATTGCAAATCTGGAAATTTGCTTGACACACCAAACAATAAATTTAAATTAAACCGAATATGAAATCAGCTGCGAAAAAATTTCCAAATAATAGTTATTTACTTTACAAGAAGTGGGCAAAGTAGGGAATTACCCACGAGAGAAATTTTAGCACACGTAGGCAAGTGTGATAATTTTATCGAGTGAGTAATTCCACTTTGCCCCCATGTGAAGTATAACGTTTTAGCCAACATTTCTTAAAAAATGCAAAATTTGTTAAAGAAATATTATTTGACAGTGATATATGTTTTAAATTTTCTAAATTAAAATGCCAATCGAAGTAGGTACCAAGTTGTTGTTTGTTATTATTATTGTTATAAATAAAAATTTACTCACTAGTGACTTTTCACAAAATTATACCCACTAGAGGGTAATCTGTTACTTGTTTGTTACTTGTTTAAAATCGCCATAGTTATAGAGAATTAATTGGGGGGGGGGGGGGGGGATTTTGGATAAAAGATATTAATTAGTACTATTATTCGGAATACAAAATATTATTTCTATTTGCAATTTTCTCGTACCGGTTTTCAGTTTTGAAAAATACTAATTAAATATTTAATAACAATAAATACCTTCCAATTTTATATGAAATTGAAGGTTTCAGAGAGGAAATTTTAACAAAATTATGTATGTGGATGAGGCAAAGTTTGAGTGCCAGGATAAGGAATGTTTGGAGGAGATTGATTATTGGTTGAATGTTTCAGGGTTCATGCTACCCTACTGAGAGAGATATAGCGTTACATTTTGTACGTAGGTATGTGTGTATGAGTTTGGTATTAAATTAAATGTATTACAAAGGAGAGCTGCAGTAAAATATCAAATATAACTTTTCAGCGACCGACAATTGTTTTTGTAGCAGCTATTAGAATTCCTTCGAGTTTGATAGATATCAAATTGAAGCGTTCTCAAGAAGGAATTTATATTATCAGCTTTTAATAAATAAATATTATTAAAATTCAGTCCGCTTACTCTCCCCTCATTTATTGATAATACGAGTACCGATGGAGTCTCTTTCATATGTAATTATCAGATCCTTTATTTGGATAACTTCACGATACATTTTGTGAGATCCCTTTAACCCTCGGAAAACACACAGGTTTTTTTTATATACTTTGAGAGTTTCCATATAATTTTTTAATTTAACATATTAAAAAATAAAAACGTTTTTTAAAAAGCATTTTTTTCGCGATTTTTTAACCTTGCCAAAAAGATCAAAAATTATAAAATTTTGCATAAATTATTTCTATCGGATCATAAGTATACCTCAGAATTTTTTAGATCAATCTATCCGGTTATTGCAAAATGGTAAACAATAAAAAAAATTATTGGGTCAGATTGACCCAGACTGTTTTCCGTGATCCAAAAAATAGTTGTGTTCTAGGAGGGTTTATGGGTGCTATTCTCAGGTCTATACTAAGTGCTATTAACTAGGGCATTTTAAAATTTGACAATGTTATATTGCAAAAGTTGTTTATTGGAGATCAACAATATTTTCATAGCAACTGTGTTAAATCTTAAAATACCCTAGTATAGAGGTGTGAATAGCACCCAATTTCTTTTGTATATCTGTATTTCAATATAAATAATAATAAACATATGTCTGAAACATCTTTTCTGCATTTATTATTATTTGTATAAGAAAGTCGTGTCCACATCAATTTTTTTTTGTATATTCTTGAACTAGGTTAATTATAAAAATATGTAATAAGAAACAAATAGTGCAAATACCTATCTATTAAGAATATGATTCTTTATAGCTCTTTAAATGTTGGCAGTCCTTTTTAAGTGAATATTAGTTTTTAATTTTAAAATTTTAATTTGTTATTTATACTTAAACTATAAATCATAAAGCAATTTGTTAACTAATGAATATACTATCTACTTAGATTGGTGGTGCTATTATATAATAATAATAAAGTTGTTCGGATTCTGCAATAACTACACGCAGCAGTTTGCAAAAAATAAAAATACCATACATGTTATTAAAGCTTCATTAATAGTAATAAACAATTGAGAATTTTCTCTTGCATATTCTACGAAACTTGTCGCCCTTATCAAAGGCCGAGCAAAGCGGCAAACTAAAACCTCCCGACCCCGAGAAAAAATTCCACGCGTTTAATTTGAATGCCACGCACATCAAAATCACAACATCAAAGTATATCTGTCAGCGCGCATGTAACATTGTTCCTTCCATCCAGCGTATCAGCGTCCACTCCGCTACAAAATAAATACAGCACGTTGTGCGCACAGACCTTACCACAGTGGACCGATGGAGCGGCAACGAGCCCATACACAGAACTCTCTGAGCACAAGGTGTGACGGATGGCTTGCCGCCGCTTTGATCTCGCCGCCGGTAGCCGCCATCTGATCCCCGCGGGGACAGAGGGGGGAGCGCGCGACCAACCCGTAGATATCATTGTCACCTGGAGCGCACAGATTCAGTTTTTGTTGTAATTATCGGACGGAAAATAGAGAGTGATTTTTTGGACTCTGTTTTTGCTCTTGTTCTTGCTAGCATCAATACTCGTTCCGCGAAGTAGCTCTGTACTTGCAGAATTTGATAGTTCCGTGGTAGTGCATTGGATTATGGATCATGAGGTCCACAGTTCATATCTCACAGCCGACTTACTTTTGTGTTTCCCCTTCACTAATTTTTTTGGAGATCGTTAATACGTAAAAAAGTATCACCGAGATATGCGAAAGCAGAGTGCCACATCCAAGTTACACTTGTTTTATAATACGAGCTGGCGTACCTGATAAATTAAAATTCCCCTAAATTTACGATTCTATCAACATTTATAAAATTACAAACAGTAATATAGAAATAGATAATTAATGTAATTTTGAATATACGGCAACGAGTCATAGGTAACGAATGCAACATGTAGTACATAAGAGAACAGTTGCAATACAAGGCAATATAGTGGAAGAATGAATGGATCCAGATCGCTGCGGTGCATTTGGATGAAAAACCTGGATGGAAAAAAGTGATTCGAAGAGGCCAAAAGACAACTAGGATATCATCGTCAACAAGACTGAAGAAGAGGAACGATACATTGCGGGATCCACGAAGGATGACAATGAATAAGAAAAAAAGGTTAAAATTTATGCATGATTAATAATTATTAACGATACAAGTACGTATAACTAGTCTTTAGTCACGAATATGTTTTAAGACCCCTGAGTGACTAAAGACGCTTTACGTATGTGTATCGTACAATATTTTATCTACGATATAATGAAAAAACCAAATAAATATAAAAAAATAATTTTTTCACGACATGGTAGGAAACCCCACCGTTCTTCTCCCGAAATAGTGAGGAAAATGTGTTGTTCCTCTCTAGAGAGGAAAATATAGAAGTGTTACCAATATGAATGTTATTCACAAAAAAATTATTATAAAAATTATAAATAAATTCCTAATTTTATTGAAAATCCTTATTTTAGTGATATACATACTTTAAATTATCTTACAATTATGTCTTATATTTTTATTTTTCTTATTAAATCACAATTTGACAACTTATTTAAGATTGGTTCATTGGCAACACTGCTACGGCGCCTTGTGTCTGATAACCTAACTTATAACGTGTCAGTCTGTCAGTTGTGTTCTCAAAGTGTATTTTAGGTCCGAGCAAATAATTTTTTAGACATGTCGTGAAAAAATGTTGTGCCCAACACGAGAGGAAAGCTCTTCTTCCACTCTCGTTTTAAATGCCTCATGAGCGCAGCGAACTCGAGGGGAAAATGAAGCGCTTTCCTCTCCAGTTTGACAAATAACTATTATTTATGAATTAGGATCACAATATTTATTGAGAAGTTTGCCATGATAACAAAATTTTTGCTAATTTGACGTATTTAAAAAATGTAATCACTCGTTGCTCGGCAACTCGTGACTAATGAGATCGTGTTACTAAACAACCGTTTTACAAACTAAAAACTAGCAACTAAATATCAATTTTACACGCTATCGTAGATAAAATATTTTTACACCCTACGGTAAAATGGTTCTTGACTATGTATAATTTAATTTTAATTTTTCTATTTCTAAGAAAATACTGAAAAATTGTTTACTTAGTAAATCCAAAAAGGATATAAAAAATATGATGTTACCAGTACATAACCTCCTGCAAATTTTTTCTAAATGGTACATAATACAACAAAAAGTTTTGAAGTAAAAATTGTAACCAATATTATTGCATATCTTTTAGAATATAACAAAATTACTCGAACTTATTTATTTACTGGGATATGCTCAAAAAGCATGATAGGCCTTCAAGTAAACTACCGGTTCCGGTTGTTAGATTGCTTACAAAATCAACTTTTAATATAAACGTAAAATATAAATATGAAATGAACGCAGTGAAATCGTATTCTAGGGTCCCCAAAACGTACTTATCTTAATCGAAAATTTGACCAATCACACCCTTACATATATGTGCGAGAGGTGAAAATAAAAAAATCCTTGCGCCATTTACTAACTTTTAGTTGTGGCCACTATATTTGGTCTCAGTATATGATATTGATATATTTATAGTGTATGACGTCCAGTTACCAGTCCTCAAATTACAACTTAAAAAATGTTAGTAGAAAAGTTGAGAACTAGAAATTATAATTGCAAATTTAAATTCTTCTAATTATGTATGTAGCACTATCAACTTGTAGTCATGTAGATAGTAAACACAACTTGGAATAATTTTTTTCTACGATCACTTACAAATTTGCTCATTGTATGTTTGTTGTTGCTAGGGATATGAGGTACATTGCAAACATCGTGCGAAATGAATTTGTTTTGTGAGTATTTCAATACAGATCAGTTCATTTAAGTACAGGTGCCATTGCTAGGATACTTATTTAGAATTGTCAAATATTGGAATGGTGAAAGCGGGACAAATTTATTTTTAAAATTAAAATAATTTTGAAATAATATCGTTGTCGTAGAAAAAATATAGTGTACAACTCGCATGGAATGTCCATTTCATACTCGTATGATTTGGAGCATTCGCCTTCGGCTCATGCTACAAACTTTCATACTCGTAGGAAATGAATACCATTCCATACTCGTTGTATATACAATATAATATTCTATAACACTGTTTTGGAAACTTACGCATTCCACAACTAAAAATTGTATTGGAATAACTATCATTCCATACGCCACGTATGAAATAAATTCGACAAATCAGAGACGCATATTAGCACGATATATGAAATATCTTGATTCAGTTACTATGGTTACGTCTGTTTGTTTTAATTTTATTTATTTGAGTTTGACGTTTTCAACAGTTTTGTGTAATTTCCAAAATCTTGTTATAGAAAGTATAGTCTACGTCTACACTCTACAACATGTAACGGAATGGTATATTCCATTACTTGTTGTAGAATATGCTATTATATTCCTTATGAAACGAGATCACTACCAAAGAAATTAAATAATCCTTATAGTTCAACCCCTATTCAATACAAATTTAATAATTGTAACACATACATTCATAGCAAGAAAAAAATCAATTTGTTGCAATCATTTACTAGAGCAAACGACGTTTTACAATATTGGTAGAATTTTTTATTCTAGAAAATTAAATACTACTCATCAACTTCGGTGAAGGCCAGAAGCTATATCTATAAAGCCGCACATTGCATATTTTAGGAAGTTTGTTGTTAAGGCAGGAGATAAGAAGAAATGACACCCTGTGGAATAGGCAAGCAATTAAGTATCCCTGATAGGAAAATACGAAACAACGTTAACTTTATAACTTTGGAAGAACAACAAGTGGTATAAAACGCTAAAATCCAACATAATATTGGACCCGAAGGACCAAGAATTTTTTATAGGAAACTGCAAACTAAAATTTAAGATAAATTTTACGACTATCGAAGAGCCAAGAAATATTTGATAAAGCTAAGCATAAAAGCTAAATGATTTGCGAAATATTAATAAAGAATATATCTCTTTCGCGGATCTCGATAAGTGGAACTTTTTTATATGAACTGCAGTTATCAGTCGACAATTCATTTGCCTCTATAGATGTTAACGGATAAATATATTAGAGGATATCATTCATTTTTTTATGTAACACTCTGCTTAAAGCAGAGTTCGGTGTATGATATATTTTTGCGCGTTCAATATCGTCAAATATTCACCACTACAAATATGTTTATTATGTGGTGAAAATTTGTTGGTCTCTAATGGGCGCATAAACCATAAACGAAATATAACAAATTTATATCAAAATCGTATAACACTTACGGAATAATTAGTAGTAAAGTATTTTTTTTTCTTCTAAATATTTTGCAGTAAAGCGATTAACGAATTGAACTTATTTTGACGTCCCAAGTACTTGCATTGATGCTATTGGATATATTACGAACATCTTTTATTTTTACTTCTTTATCACATTTGATTTTATATTTGTTCAGAATTTGCAAATACATGCAATAAGGCCCATTCTACAGAAAATAATACAACTCTATATAAGCAAATCTAAATCTGTTTTTCTGAAATATCCAATATTTTTCTACTTTGTTTAAATTTCAATGACTACGTTACAATTTTTCTAATAAATATTAATTTTAATTTAATTGATATATGGTGAAATATTAATATGTAAACAAATGGATTTAATTGTAAGAATTTTTTATTTCTGGACAACTTTTGTATTTACACTTTTGTTAAGTTGGAAAAAAAAAATTAATGAGAGTTCGGTTATGAACGATATTTTTCAAGGCTTTTACAACCAGTAAGTACTAACCATAACCACTAAAGATAACTACTAATTTCATGTTGTGAATACAGCGTAAATGTTTAAAACGCGTTGGAGATTTAAAATCTGATCATTTAAACAAGTAATGAAAAGAAATATTAAATGATATATAGTTAAAAATCTTTTTATTACATTGCCAGTACAGGTTATTTCTCTATGTATGTATGTATAATATATAGATTCTTCCTCAATGTGCTCATAAATCATTTTTTTAATTTATTATGAAACTTTATTAGATTCTACGACGATCAGTGAAAACTCGATGTGAAAATTCCATATATTACCAGAGATATGACTTTTTAAAGTTTGTATGACGTCACTGGTATTGCTCCAGTGGCACTAAAACGACGATTTTTTATGATAATAGATATTATATATATTAACATATTAGACATATTAAACTTAATATAAATAAAGATATAATTCCTTTGGCAACTTTAGAGTATTTTACTTGATATTCGAGTAAATAACATACGAAAGTTTGAAAACAGTGGCGCCGGTAGTAAGGTAACCTAACCTCAACACACAATTTTAATCAATAGTTTTTCAACACAGCACAATAAAACAGTGAAATTATAATACAAGTATTAGAAGCCCAACAAATATAATCTTAAATTCCAATGGGCGTTGGGGCGCAGCGGCAGACACGCGATTTGCACATTTCATATTTTTGGCCAATAGCGTCAATGCGAGGTCCCGTGACGTCAAAATATGTTCAATTCGTTATATCGCTTTACTGCAGAATATTTAAACAAAAAAATATTTTATCCAACACCTCTCAATAAATGTTCTATAACTATGGCGATTTTAAACAAGGAAAGTAACAGATTATCCACTAGTGGGTATAATTTGAAGGAAAGCCACTAGTGAGTATTTTTACCTCCCGCCTACCTCTAGGTAAGGGAGGTATTGTTTTTGGTCAGAAAATTGGGTAGTGAGTTTTCAATGAATAAGCACGTTTTAGGGTCCCTACAGTACGATTTTACTATTTTCGCGATGATGTCTGTATGTATGTATGTATGTATGTATGTATGTATGTATGTATGTATGTATGTATGTATGTATGTATGTGTGTGTGTGTGTAGTCTGTGGCAATTTTTTCGTCTCGCATAACTCAAATACTATAATACCAAAAAATACAATTTTTTGAATTATTGCTTCTTATATTTAAATGAAGAGCTGATTAGATTTTGGATAAAATTGGTCGACCGGAAGTAGCAGTTTACTTGAAGCCCTTAACAGTTTTTCGTGAAAAACACGGTTAAATTTCCTTTTTCAACATTTTATGTTATTTTGAAAGTTGAAGAATATTTTATTCTACATTTGTTTTGATTACACTAATTTTAATAATTTTCATTAGATTTAGAGATAATAAAATATAAAGAAATTAGATTTCACAAATCTTGCATTCCTAGTATACCATGGAAAATTTTCAATTTTTTACGAAATGTGACACATGTCATTGTGATTGTGAAGCTGTTTTCTTAGTGAAATATATGTCAAAAAATTAAATAAATGTACGAAAGAAAATTAAAATTCTCAAATATAAATAGAAAATAAACAAATAAGAAGGTATGTTTCTGTATCATCAAATACTATTTTGTACCGTTTAAGAGTAGTATTGGGCGGGAGGTTATGTGCTGGCCACATCAGATTTTTTTATTTATAACAATAATAATAACACGCAACACCTAGGTAACAACTTCGATTGACATTTTAATTTAAAAATTTAAAGCATAGGTCACTGTCAAATAATATTTCATTAATAAATTTTTCATTTATTAAGAAGTGTGGGATAAGCGTTATACTTCACACGTGGGCAAAGTGGAATTACCCACTCGATAAAATTATCTCATTCAGCCTTCGGCTTCGTGAGCTAAAATTTCTCTCGTGGGTAATTCCTTACTTTGCCCTTTGCCCACTTGTAAAGTAAATAACTATTACTACTAATAATTCCATAAGTGTTACACGATTTTGATATAAATTTGTCATATTTCGTTTATAGTTTATGCGCCCATTTCGTTTTGTGGAATACATCATTAATACTTTGTACTACTAAGATTCTTTAAAACGATAACCAAGCTTATTTTAATCATTTGTTAGAAACAAATTCTATCTAAATCCATCGCATAACAATAATCCCTGTGACGCGTCCTACGCTAATATCTTTATTTGCTTAATGAGGGAAATCAAACAACGTTGATTAGAGAGACTCGGAATGAAAATAATTGGGACAGAGAGAGCCCATTGTGCAGTTCAAGTTCAGAGCAATCAGTACCTACAATCGAATTGAGCGGACAAACAAGTTTCGCTTTTCACGGACAATTTCGGCTTTAGGCTTAGTCAGTCAGCCCAGGACACTGATCACTTTGTACCCGGACCCGTATCTTCTTTCTCTTTCACTTTATACTACTGTACGTGTGTAGTTCGTATGTATGATCGTGTCTTGAAATCAATCTGTTCTCGATAATGATTTTAGTTACAGAAAATAGTTCTGGTGCTGATATGTATCGGGTGTCTACTTTTTATAGGACATAGGAAATAAAATGTTAATATTTTTAGTAATAATATAGCAAGAGAGTGAGAATAAATTGAAAATAATTTAATAGATCTTTCGAAAAGTTGTTGCCAGGCAATATTACCAAATGGCAACAAGTTTAAGAAAGATGCTGGAGAATTATTTTCAATTTATTCTCACTCTCGAGTTATATTTAATTAGATTATTTTTTGATTTTATCATCAGGCACGCCACTAAATCTATCTTTTTTGCTCATGTTTTACTTGTGTTGATGGTAACTATTTGACATCTGACATTTATAATTCCCGGGAATAATCACTAGAGCTTTATTCCCAATATAATAAAGACAGGATTCGTTAAAATGTAGACACGTGTCCCAATTAAGCATTTCATTGGTTTTAAGAAACGTCAAAAAATAATCATTAGATGATAGTTCGTTCCCTAAGAATTTTAGAACAAAAGCGAAAATACAAGAAATGTTCAGAATCAAAAACTGCACCAAATGAGCCTAAATTTATTGATATAATGCTTTTCTAACATGAGATAGACGTAAAATAAAATGTATAATTTTTCGCTGTTTCCAGAGTGCCATGGTAAACAAAACATACAAACAGTCGTATTGTTTGAGTTTGACAGATGACATTTGGCATAGTTTTAATTATTGACTTATTTCAATTATTTCTAAATGGTAAATATATCCTTATCCATAATTATCGAGAAATAATTTAAACAAGTGAATAATCATTAAAAATCGGCGAAATGTTATCTGTCAAACAAAAAATACGACTGCTTGTATGTTTTGTTTACCATGGCATTCTGAAAATAGCTAAAAATTATGCATTTTATTTTATGTCTATCTCATGACTGAAATGTATTACATCAATAAATTTAGATTCATTTGGTGCAGTTTTTCTTGCTGAATATTTTTTATATTTACACTTTTGTTCTAAAATTCATAGGGAACGAACTATCTCATAATGGAAATTTTAACATTATATTTCCTATGTACTAAGGTACTTTAAGTATACCTCAGAAAATATTTTAATTTTTTTTGTTTTAATGCAGAAACAGAGAAATGCAATTAATAATAAAATATTTTGAAATATATCACCGCGCCATTAACTTATATTTAGTGTGGCACTATGCTCTAGTAAATCTCGGTAAGTGATACATTTTACGTATAAAGTGCAGTTACCAGCCGTAGATGTAAGTGGAGGGGGAATCACAAGACAAAGCGAAAATCCAACTTCGTTCATCTATGAAGTTCAAAGCATCGAACGTATAAAATAAAAGAACGCCACCAAAAGCGCACAGTGAATTTTCGGAGAAAATGAAAATAATACTCGTATGTTTACAAAATTAAAACTTTGCGAATGAGTTTTTTTATGTTTGAAAATTAATTCTGCAAATAAGTTGCAGTTTTAAGAAAATATTTTTCAAAACGAGATTGTTCGCATATTATTGCTGACAGAAATTTAAAGAACAATCGATTGTAATTGGCTATGTTTTCATATTTTAAATCCCTTTAGTTTTCTATTTCATACCCCACGAAATAAAAACAGAATACCGTAGTATTTTCCGAACTATTCGGTAAATTGCATTTTCTGAAAATTTACCCAACTTTTTGGTAAATATTTCTAATTGCTTAGTAAATAATCGTGTTTAGTTTATGAATTCAGAAAATGCATCATATATCCTTAGTTTATTCCGTGTACTAATTGGATTGGATGTATTTAGAGCGTCCTTTTTAATAAATATGAAACAGGGATAAAATTTTAGTGATAAAAGAAAAGATTGTAGGTGTAAGATCTGTTAAATTTTAATTAAAATAAACGTTTAGAATTACTAGATGTAATACTTCATTAGAAAACATAACTTGTTTATGTTGTCCACTTGTTTCCTAATGAAGAGTTATATAAAGTAATTCGAAATGTTGCATTTTAATAAAAAAAAATTACAAAACTTAAACCAAAAATCTAACTTTTCCAATGCTTTCTGAAATATTTTCTATTTATTGAATTTAAACTAAATTTATCCAACACCTCTCAATAAATGCTCTATAATTATGGCGATTTTAAACAAGCAAAATAACAGATTACCCACTAGTGGGTATAATTTTGAGGAAAGTCACTAGTGAGTATTTTTTTATTTATAACAATAATAATAACACACCACACATTGGTAACTACGTCGATTGACATTTTAATTTAAAAATTTAAAGCATATGTCACTGTCAAATAATATTTCTTTAATAAATTTTTCATTTATTAAGAGGTGTTGAATAAAACGTTATACTTCACGTGGACAAAGTGAAATTACCCACTCGATAAAATTATCTCACTCAGCCTTCGGCTACGTGTGCTAAAATTTCTCTCGTGTGTAATTCCTTACTTTGACCACTTGTAAAGTATATAACTATTGTTTGAAGATTATAAGAAAGTTACAAAAAACAAACAATGATTTAATAAATTCTTAAAAATCGGTTATAAAACTTTTGAATATTTGGGCAGCTATACCAATGGGGTCTTTCACCACTTTTTTTAATTTTTTATGAAACTTTATCTATATTGAAGACTATCTACACTTTTAAAAAGTCTTAATTGTTATTCATTAAGCCACAATGATTTTTTTTTAAATGTTGTGACGTCATAGTAGAGGTGTTGCTGGTTCTAAAACAGTACAGATAGTAAATTATTGTAGTCATATACTTTTTTACTTATTATTATTATTACAATAAAATAGAACATTTATGTAACAAAAATTATTTAAATCTCTACTGTTTTAGATCTCTACTATGACGTCACAACATTTAAAAAAAATCATTGTGGCTTAATGAATAACAACTAAGACTTTTTTCAAGTGTAGATAGTCTTCAATATACATGTTTCATAAAAAAAATTTTAAAAAATGGTGAAAGACCCCATTCTAGATACGTATCCAATTTGAACATTTAATTCTTCTAAAATCAGTACACTTAATAGTTTAAATATGTCCACTGAGGCTTTAATAAATTGCCATCAAATTCGTAACCATAGATATGAAGAACCCTATGATCATGGTGAAATAGACGCCGTGTATATCACCTTGTTAAGGTCGGAACAATACTTCAGTAGGACTTGGAATCAGCTCGGTTGATTTGAAGACAAACAGGACATCAACTTGTTATTTAAATTGGAATAGGTGTATTGAAGCTTCTTTGAGCAATCAATACAGGAAATACCATGAAGAAGTTCTGATGGAAATGTAAAATAAACAAAACAGCAATGTATTCGCGATTTCTCGATCACAAACAAATCTCAATCATCATCCAGCGTTTAGCAGGAAATACCAGCGAAGAGTTTTTGAGCAATCAAACGCCAAACAGCGCGAAGTGACAGAACAAAATCTATCCACAGGCACGGCAGCGGCACTCTCCAGTCTCCAGGCTCGGTCGGTTCTGCGTTCTGCGTTCTGGTCTCTGGTCTGCCTCTGCACTGTTGTAAGAAGTGCTTCTCGGTCTCTCGTTCTTGCACAGCTGGCGGGTCGTCGGCGGCTCGTTTGAAGTTGCGCTTGCGCCTGCCTCATATTGTTTCCGGCTGCTGCCGATGCTGAGGACCACTATTATGTAAACAACGCGGCCTTTGAAGTCGCCGCGCTAGGAACCGGTCGTAAAGTATACCGCAAATGAGGTACCGGAGAACGAGAGAACGGAGAGCGGACGATTCTTCTCATTACCGGACCAGATGATAATTGTGCTCATTTGAATACAAACAAGATCAACTGGAGACGAAGGAGAGGCGCAGGGACCACTACAACCTGAACTGATTTGCCGCCCAAATTTGTACACACATATTTGAAGACACTCTATTTTCACACAGTTGACGCGCACCAATCTACTGTGGCCAACATGCGACTTTCTTATACACAGCATAATCATCGAATCTGAATATGTAATAATTGATTGACATTTAAAGTACGGTTTTGGATAGAGTCTGTAAAATGTCATTTTTACTGCTAATTGTTGCTATGATGAAACAACAAACTAGACATTTCTATTTCAACAATTTAACCGCAATTTGTATCTTCCAAATATACACTTGATCGGGATGTGTATCTTACGAATTAAAATATTTAAAACGAATTAAAATATATTAATAAAATTTCACGCAAATCTCAGTAAGTGATATATTTTTGCGTATGAAGTGCGGTTACCAGCCGTCAAGTCATAAAAAAATATATCACCTACCGAGATCAGCGTAATCAGAGTGCCACACCCGTAATGGGTAAAAGGCGTGATGATATATTTATTTATTATTTTAAAATTATAATAAATAAATATATCATCTCATCATGTAACCTATTTGAGTGCGCCACTCTGTTTTTACATATCTATGTAAGTGACATATTTTTAAGCGTAAAGTGCGACTACAAGCCATCAAATTACACCCCCAAAGATGTTATCAAAATTCTTTTACAAAACTGAAAGAGAAAATACTGAAATAGTACAATTTCTTACGATTATACAGCGATTGAATTTAATGTTTTAGTATGAGTACAGGACAGAAGAAGAGGAAGAAAAATTATCTAATTTAAATATCAACGTGTGTAGAATACAAATTCGTATATAAACTATGAAATTATTGTTTAAAATCTTTTATATATTTCTAAAAAAATAAATAAATTCGAACGCCTTGCCATCCGGCCATAGATTTCTCTTAAGATCAAACCTATTTAATTGCCAATAAATTTCTTAAGAAAATATTAGTATTCAGTAGTATGGAAACATCAACAACAATCGTCTGAATTCCTGAAATGAAATCTTTGATCTTCAATATCAAAGTCCATCACAGCCCACTACTTCTGCCCATTTTCTAATTTCCCAGAACCTTCCTCGCTCTACCACTCCACTAACTGGTAGGGGATAGTTCCTCCTACCCTCTGCCCATCCATCCCCTATCAACATCTTCTCGGCCACGAGTTCTCTTCAGTGTTCATCAGGCAGTCACCGCAAAGATAGCACATCTCCACTTTGTGCCGTCTGCTTCTTCGTTCTTCGACGTCTGGTCGCTTGATAGCCTGGTGCTTGAGTCCACCTCGGTCCCAGCTCGCGGACCCGCGTCAGTCTGCCCTCGTACCTCGTGTAGGTCGCCGCGGACCGCTCCGCAAGATGTGTTAGTGAAGTGAAGAGTGTGGTGTACTCATGCGCGCGGAGATAACACAGGTGAGTGCGCCACTTTGTTTGTTTATGTTATGAGAGACTCGAAGATGGTTTAGGTTATTCGCTGTCTTCAATTAGACAATCAGTTATCGTAGCAATGGTATCAAAATCGCATCGATACATCATGTTTAAGGGAGAATATTTCATTAGCTGTCAAAATACTAATTCGTTTTTATCACAATTATCAAATGCTACGGTAGCAATTTTATTAGAGAATATTTAAAAATTACAGAATCAATTCATTTTGAGTATGGGATTCTGCTTTCGGAGATATCGGTGATTCATTTTTGTGTGATAACTAGTTGTCAAAATATTAGTGGAGGAGGAACCACAGGGGTAAAGTTAAAAGTGGAGATTATGGGCTATGCGGGATTGATGAAAGAAAATCGAAGTTATAGGTGTTTTTACATTGTTGTAAATATTCTGTTCTATTAGGACTAGGAGAGTACACGAAGATTGTTTAGAATATTTAGCCAATACTTAAAAATTAGCGAAACTTGAATAGAGTCAAACTATATCCATTGTGGCACTCTTCTTTCTCGTTAAGTGATACATTTTTAGTAGATGAGGTACCACATGGATAAAGTGACAGTGATTTGAACTGTAGATGAATGAAAATTGAAGTTATATAGGTGTTTTTAGTTTGTTATCAAATATTCTAATTGATATTCGACCCAATTCTCTAACTCAGTTGCTAACTTTTAACCACTTGCTAATATTTTTGACAAATAGAAACAAATGTTATAAGTGGCAGTTTGATTGTTTCTTGTGTGTTAAGAATTTTCATTGGATTAAAATCTTAGCAAGGGGTTAAAATTAACAACTGAGTTAGAGCACATAACCTCCCGCCCAATACTACTCTTCAACGATACAAAATAGTATTTGATGATACAGAAACATACCTTCTTATTTGTTTATTTTCTATTTAATTTTATTGCGTATATTTATTTAATTTTCTGACATATATTTCACTAAAAAAAACAGCTTCACAATAAAAATGACATGTCTCATTTCGTAAAAATTGAAAATTTTTAAGTGTTTCCATGGTGTACAAGGAATGCAAGATTTATGAAATCGAATTTCTTTATATTTTATTATCTCTAAATCTAAGAAAATCAAAACACTTAAAATTAAATATTCTATAACTTTCAAAATAACATAAATTGTTGAAAAAGGAAATTTAACCGAGTTTTCACAAAAAACTGTTAAGGGCTTCAAGTAAACTGCAACTTCTGGTTGACCAATTTTATTCAAAATCTAATCAGCTCTTCATTTAAATATAAGAAGCAAAAATTCACAAAACTGTATTTTTTGGTATTATAGTATTTGAGTTATGTGAGACGAAAAAATTGCCACAAACTACACACATGCACACACCCATACATACATACAGACATCATGGCGAAAATAGTAAAATCATATTGTAGGAACCCTAAAACGTGCTTATTCATTGAAAACTCACTACCCAATTTTTTGACTAAAAACTATACCTCCCTTATCTAGAGGTAGACTGTGTAACTGTGAAACAAGTGTGACAGTCCAGTGTTAAAATACAAGAATCAAAAGGATTAGGTTCCTGCTCACAGTTGAATCTGATTTACTTATTAAAATAGCATCAGAAATACAAAAAAAAAATTAGTCAATTTCAGTCGAATATTGCAGTGTACAATAAAATGTTTACAGATATTGTTTCACGAACTGTCTTTTGAAATGTCAAAATATGTAGTTTATTACTGCCAAATTGTTCAACACCATAACACTTAACTTAACACATGTCTGACATACAGAATAGTTATTTCAGATCATACTATACCATATAAAATACAAAATAGGTGGTCCATGTCAACCCAACACTTAAAAAACTTTGTAAATAATCTTGAAAGTCGGGAAGGTCTAGAACGTTCGGAAAATAAATTAGTAAACATTTTTATATTTATAAAACTGTAAACAGAATTGCACCCAGTAACCAATCGATTTTTTTCTACATCATCTTTATCTTCGATCTTTATAGTATGAAGACAAGTTCAATTGACATGTTGCATTATATCTGGAACTGTACTACGTACAGCTGGTGTCGATTAATAATAATAATGACGATAAAGTAAATATTGTCTTTCAGCTCACAGTTTTCCACAAATTAGAAGCAAATAATATTTGCTTGTATATTATACAAGATATTTGCAAATTAAATTTTTATTCCAAGTATTATTGCGAACATCTTTCATTTGAATATTTTTGTAGCTGTATATGCATTTAAAGTAAATAGAATTTATTGTTCTGTGCGTCCGGTAATTTTGACCAAAATTCACTCAATTCTACTCATTGTCATACAATCTATATTTTATAGTTTTGTTACTTTGCCATATCTTGTACGTCAGGTATTGCATATACGGATAAATCCGTCTATTCATTCACACAGACGTCATTAAGATAATGGTGAACACGGATTGACACAAAATATGTATTTTTCTTGAAAATTAAAGTAAAAATTATATTCGGTAGCATCGTTTCGCTTACCTTGGTTCTTATATATATTTTCTAATATACTGACAAGTTATGCTTCCGCACAGAAACCTTAACCATGAAATAATGTAATTGTTTATAATGTGGTCAAACTATAATAACAATAATCTTTTACGTTCTACATTTATACTACTTTATGTGATTAATTAAAAATAATAATCGCATATATAAAATAAATATTTTATCATACCATTGACTCTCTTCGAGTGTGGCACCGTGCTTTCGCAGATCTTGGTAAGTGATATTTACCACTGGTTATCAGCTGTTAATTTAGTAAAAGGAACCACAAGGGTAGTTATAATGGCAAATGTAAATTGTAGATTAATTTAAGATCTCATGATCCACAGTTCGATGCGTTACCATGGAGCTATTTGCTCCATGAATAAATTACAAATTTTAATTTATTGTCATAAATTGTTACAGCTAAAGTGTTTGTGACAACTGACAAGTGTTCCACGATTCCACCCTCTACAGTAACGACAAGTAACTTCTTCTTTAAATTATCCTTTATACAATTCTCAATCCTAAAATATCGCGCGCCTTAAAATCCTTACAATAATGATGACAATAAAGCATGAGTACGTCACGTCGATTCTCATTTGTCTTCGCGCTACACCGCTGTGCAAACAGTTGAAGAACACTTCCGCTTCAGAGAGGAAGCTTGGAAGCTCGCAAGCTCTCAGAGTCTCAGTTTGAGAGCGGTGGGAGCGGGCTGTGTGCGAACTTCAAATGTAAAGTGTAGATAGGGACCATGCGGGTGTTGCACAAGTGTAGAGTACACACAGGGTAGAGTAAAGAGAACTGTGTTAAGTGTTAGGCCCGGCTTTAGATTTGTTTGGAAAAATTATATTGCGGTGAGATAAGGGCGGATTTGTGTTGATTTTACGATATGGTCAAAGATTTTGAGACTTTAGGGTTTGTTTACTACTATTGTAAATAAGGGCGGAATAGAGCAATGTTAAAATGAAAATGTTAAAAGACCACTTACCCTAATCTACGTACAACTAGATGCACTACAATTACTGGCTTGGTTGATGCAGGCATCAAAACCCTGTTCCTGCAAAAAAAAAAATACATATATTTATAAAATTACATGTTCTAGCTCTCAAATTTCAGATCTCTATAAATGTGCCATAAAGTATGTGACCACAGTCAAATTTAAAGAAACAAATAAGTACATTTAATTGTTGTTTTTAATCTTTAACGTGTTGCTATCATTTTAAAAACTATTCCGGCCTGTTGCTACTTTGCTTGAAATTAATTAAATTTTTATTTTAATAAAAACACCATTTTAACTATATAATTAAAAATATATTTTAGATCATTTAGAAATATTAATTGAAGCAGAGTCAGGTTCAATAAAATAAAAAGATATATAATGTATAATATATCATCATCAGCAAGAAGTCAAATTAAAATTAAAAATTATAAAATTTGAAGTAAATAATTTAAATTGTAAAACATATATCAAAAATATTTTGACAGTAAATATGTCAAAAAACAGTAGTTATGAAAATAGTCCTATAATTTTAATTTTAACTATAGTTTAATCCAGTTAAGAAAATATCCTTGAATATGATTGGTCGAGAGTACAAATGGATTAACACCAGCGAAAAATTCCGAACGATCGTAGATAAAATTTTATACTTAATACGTGGGATCGTGGGAAACTACGTGATTATTGCACTTATGTTATTTACATGCGTGCGATAATTTTGTCTATATCCCACTAATTACTCAACTATCACCATTGTGTTGACTCATAATTACTTTATTATAAAACTACCTATAACCAGATAAATTATATGGTATTTTGAATTTTGCGATATATTGAAGTGCCACACTGATGTATGACAGATACCAGATGACATAACCTTTAAATTTATTTCTTCACTTCAGTTTACTGTATTGTTAATTTATACACATATACTTATTTCTTCATAAAATTGTCATTTGCATATACTTCCTTTATGTTCCATTATGTTCATCTTTCTACATTAAAACGTCACCTTTGTATGCCTTTTAATTTCTAAAAGTTTTTCTCGTAAACTATAAATAATACATAATTAAAATCGTAATTTAATTTCAGACTCCATTGCATATCTCATTATTCCATAAAATACTATTATCAGCCGTAAAACTGAGACACCCACAGTTGTAAAATAAATAAAAATAAAATAACATTTTTTTAAAAATATCTGTATTATCATCCTTGTTATTAATTTTTGCGCCGCAATTACAGATATTTATAACTGTATCAAAAAGCACGATTATCAGAAAAAATAGAATAATAAAATGTATAAAGGTTTTAAAGATGTAAAAAAACTAATTTTTTCTTCAAACGTCATAGAAGTACGTTGTTATGCATTTGTATTCAACAAGCAGAAGTTCAATATTGTCGCCGCCGGCGTAAAAGTGTATCCTTGGCAACACATTTACGCCGGCGGCGGACAAAGTAAAATATTATGAAAAATAGTTAGGTTTAATTCAATAATTTGACAGTTAAAAATGAAACAAATAAACAAAAATAACAAAACAGCGTATTCTACGGCAACTTGAAATGCTAGATAAGACAGAACATTTTTTGAAGTTTTGAGCATTTTATAATATTTATAATTTTATTTTCTGTTTGAAGAAAAAATAGCATGTGTTATACGGAGTAAATGTGTCTTTGGGTGCTTCGCATGTAATTGTTCGACTCGCTTCGCTCGTCGTTCAAACTTACATGCTCAACACACAAAGTATCACATTTACTCCTAATGACACAATATACTATTATGTATTCTTAAACAAAACTGAAGGCCGTAGCGTAGTTGGATACATACTATAAAATACGGTTACCATTCGTCAAGTTGATGTAACAACAGTAACAACAGTCGAAAAATAAATTGACATATTCCTAAAGAATTGAAAAACTAAGGCCATGTTGCCGGTTCCTAAGAGCGTTGTTAATTGCGTTAAAGTAACAACGTGATTATAACCTATCAAAAACCAATATTGTTGTTGTAACCAAAGAAATGGATTTATAAGATGTTTTTTGATAGGTTAATAACGTTGTTACATTACCAACGGAGTTAACAACACTTTATGTATGCCTTATATATCATCACACTTTTCATTATGTTTTGTTTTAAACTGTTCTAAAATTGCAGTTTTTAAATAATTTCAAACCTGCGGAGTATTTATAAAAGCAGTTTTTTGGAACGGTTGGCGTTAGATAAAATATACTTAGTCACCTTACTCATGCTAAACAAGTGCTTCATTTTAGCAGTCTTGTCTCAGGTTACCAGATGTCAAATCATTGAAACAACATATGGTAAATAACCAAATTTGTGCCCTACTGTACCATACCATTCGTCATGCGCCTGCTTACAAATTTATCTCATTACAAAAGTTAATATTAGTGTTGTGTTAGACATGAGTGTTGTTTGTTGTTTGACGCAATACGAGTAGCTCTGGCATTGCGGAACTTATTAAAGTATAAATACAAGAAGTCACCACACTGGTTACTGGGTTTATAATTAAAATAAGTGTTGCGCTTAGATTTAAATCGTTCCTTATTTAGACTCTAATTAAAGGCACGTTTTAATATACATTCATCATGTTAGTTCTTACTCCTCGGCCTTGCGTCCTGCGACATTTACAGTTTGAAGTTATGCAGAACTACTGAAGAATTATATATTTGCAACTAGTGCCAAGGGCTACATTGACACTAATACGGAAGTTTTTTATATGAATGTATTTCTGATTAATTTAAATATTTATACATTATGCTCAGAAAAAGGGAAGCAGAAATAAATATTATTATTATTTTTATAAATAGAAAATTATTCACTTGTGACTTTTCTCAAAATTATACCCACTAGTGGATAATCTGTTACTTTTCTTGTTTAAAATCGCCATAGTTATAGAGCATTTATCGTCGTTTACCCTTTTCGGTGTGATAGTTTGCTATTACAGATCATGGAAAGTGATATATTTTTACGGTTACAAGTCGACAAATCACGCCATCAAATGAAGTTAGAGGAGGGGGAACCACAGGGGTAAAGATAAAAATGGCAACTGTCGAAATGTGAATACCAATAACAAGTTACATAACTGACAATTGGCTAATATTTTAGTATTTCTTACTCGCTGTTTCAATAAACAACTTACTTCTTGGACTGATAGTGGATACAATTTTTTTTTTTTGTTCGGACGAAAACTGACTCTTTTCTTGTGTGTTTTTGAACCGCAAAGTGCATTAATCCGGTATTTTAGTATCGTTGCTAGGTTACGATAAATACCAGTACGGGAATATATTTTCTGGACACTTGCAAATTATTCCCGTACGATTTAGCTTTTCAAATAAATTTGACGTTTGTGAAAATAAATAAACAATCCATGGAAACGCTATCCTCAGATATTTTTATCAAAACAACGCAATTTTTTTAAGTGTTGTTGGTTGTCTGACGTTTATAAATGAAATATAAAATAACTAATTATTGAATATAAACTTATCAAACAAAAATAGTAAACTTCCCGGACTCCTGGTGTTGCAGGCCTCACGTACAGCTCGTCCTACAATTTCCACCATCGTCCGGGAATGTATCACTTTTCCTACTTGATACACAATATACTAATATTTCACCTGATCGTGGATAAATTGTTTTAATGTAGAGAGTGATGAGTAATAATACGAACTACATACCGGATGCATTATTGAAATGTTTTGGACCTATTTGCATGCCCTTTGAATTTTTAACAACTTTTGTACACTTTTGCTGTGAAATGAATAGATAAAAATTTACAGCAATATAAAAAAAATAAGCATTGAAATCCCTATACACCATATTTCTTTTCTACTCTCGGTATACAATCGGATGTCCATTTTTTTTTTTTTATATGAAATAGGAAATGTTAAAATTTTCATTAGGCGATAATTTTAGAGCAAAAGTGTAAATACAAAAAATGTTCAGAAACAAAACTGCATTAAATGAACCTATGTGATAACCGTTTATTTAATTACTCAATTTTATTTTTTAATATATCAAGTTAAAGGTAATACGCCCCCAGGCAAATCTTGATGCTCCGCCACTGGGGGCTCGCACCGCGACGTGATAAAAGGTTCGGCCGCTCGCGCCTGCTTTGATCTCGTAATGAGAGGGCAATTAGCGACGACACGGCGCGCAGGGGCGGCACATCGGGCCGGCACGCGGGGGCACACGTACACAACACCATCAATAGTAACAGAACCAGTAACAGTACCGCCAAAGTAAGGGGCTAATTACTATAAAGTGTCTAGTAAGATGTAGTAGGTACTTAGTAATATTGTAAGAGATGGAGATGAGGCTGTGGTTTACTGAGCGATGGAAATGCAGATGAGGACTTTCAGGACATTATTGCAGTCTACTTATGTATCAATAACGAAGTCCCGATGTATCAAATCCTTTAGACGTATAAGTAAATTAACTTCTGCATCTTAAGTCACAGTATATAGACTGTGAGTTTAGAGTTTTAAAAAAAAGTTGTATTTTTGGAGACTACTATTATTATTGTACACAAAAATATAGATTAATGTTTATTCAAAAAATATTTCCTCACTATTTCACACACATTTCTGAAGTAGCTGCACTATTTTGCTATGTATTGTGATGCAATAGCGCTATTGAAAATCGTGCTTCGACACATTTTATTTTTTCAGAATGTCGTTCGATCAGATTTTCTGATTTATAAAATAAAAGTTTGGCTGTTATTATTAAAGAAAAGGATTGTACGGTAGAACATTCCCAATTTCAGTATAGGGGTGTAGGGGGGGGATATATTTTTTATACAAACCACTCGAACATTGTATTATTCTTCATTAGTTGAACGTTCTTTTCATTGTACTAGACAATTTAAAACTATATGTTTAAATAAATGGCATAATGCGTTTTACTCATTTTTGGGTGAAGTGTAAGAGCTCTGCATTTTCCGATCTCATTAAATAGCTTCATGGTAACGTATCGGACTGTCGATCATAAGATCCTCGGTTCAAACCTCATAGCCGACAAATTTTAGAAATTAAATTTCAAAAATTTTCACCACTTAAAATTACCCCTCTGGCTCCTCCACCACTACCATCCTTGGGGCTGTAATTTGACGACTGGTAATCGCACTTCACGCGCATAAATATATAATACCGACTTTTGCTTTGAGCAGAATGTCACACCCAGGAATGAGTAAATTTCGGGATGATATATTTAACTTTATTTATTTTGTTAATCGCTTAGTCTATCTTTGAATGACATTTCCTATTATTTCACTTCATGCGCAAAAAATATATCATTTATCGAAATCTGCATACGCCCATAATAGCTAAAAGCGTGCTATATTTATATATATTTATTTATGGAATATTTTATAAAATTTCATAACGTTTGACAAAATACAATTTAAAATTTTTTTTACCTCAATTTCATAGCTGGTAATTTGTTTTTGCACGGGTTTGGAAAAATTACATTAAGAGAAGAGTATTAGAAAACAATTAAACATTGTTTATTTGTAAACTTTGGATAGTTACTTAAATTTTAATTTTAAATTAATTATAATATGGAAATGTATAAAGAAAATCGTTCAAATTCTACTTGATTTTCTTAAAGACGCTCAATTCGTAATTTTATTAAAAACATACATTCTTCGATTGTTTTTTATTCGCTGATAAAAAAGCAATTGAGGAATAAATAAATATTCAGTGGAGGTAATTTTCAATTTTAAACATTTTTTCTTGGTACACTTTTGCTCTAATTCGCCATATCAATTAATCTGATGTGAACAAGCATCACCTTTTGCCTACAACAACTTTTAAACGGTACAAAATATAGAAAAAAGTTTAAACAAAACTGTAGCCAATAATATTCTACATATTTTTTAATTTAACAAATTTTACTGTTAATTATCTATTGAGCTATGCCCAAAAAACTTAATTGGCTCTCAAACTACCACTTCCGATTAATGAAACCAAAACCTAATGTATCTTGAACAACTTAATTCAAAATATATTTTAAAATAATGTCTTAATTACAATGGCTGGTACCACGAGCTCTGTTTTTGGGTGTTTTAAGAGCAGTGTTTTAGGCTTGGTTTTAGCGCTGTACAATGTTCTAAAATTATTTTATAAAAAATACTTCAAATAGAAGTTACAGATAAATGTATTATCTACCACTTTTATTTGAAGTATTTTTTTATAAAATAATTTTAGAACATTGTACAACGCTAAAACAGAGTTTAAAACACTGCTCTTAAAACATCCAAAAACAGAGCTCGTGATACCAGCCATTTGAGTTATCGTACGTAGACGAAAAAATTGTCACAGACGTTTTCATGAAAATAGAGAAGTCGTATTCTAGGAACAAATATTTTTGTTTTATTCCGCAAATTATTATTTTATTATGCAATACATTTTATAACAGCCTTAAAAAAAATCAACTGCAGAAGATCCCGAAGAGCAGCAATGTTACACTTGAATGAAAACTGGGCGAAGTTAAAAAACCTAAAAATGATTAGCGTCAAATCAAAATGTTTCTCTGCATCTACTTCTTCTGTCTATCTAAAACCATAACAGCACGTGAGTGTATATAGTTCGTTACAGTGTAGTGTGTATGGTAATGGTGAATGATGTATGGGTCGCGTTGCGTTCTGTAGCGTTGTGTTGTGTTGCGTTGCGTTGCGCCGGCTCTACTCTACGGACTCCGCGGGCAGCCGGCTCCAATCATGGAGATGAAAGAGCCGCGGCCGCCGCCCGACCACGTGCACCTACCAGCCACAGGGACGGACTCCCCGCAGATCGAGAATCACACGTGGCGGGAAACTCTTTTACTTCAAATCATAATGAAATATATTCCACAATTTGCAGACATAACATTGCGCCACTTAGAAAACCACTAATTTCATATAACTAGGGGTGAGTGTTAGCAGTGTTAACAACGCAGATGACATCAAGAGAAGGATAACACTGGGAAACAGAAGCTGGTTTCCACACTCCCACTTACTAAGAGGTATAAAACTAAACATATATGAGATTATATTATATATTATACGACCTATTGTGCTGTACGGGTCAGAGGTATGTGTACTTAGAAAAGAAGACGAAAACAATTTCTACGATTCGAAAGAAAGATAAAAGAAAAATTTACGGTCCAGTCAGAGAAGCACAGAATCAATGGAGAATCCGGATAAACCATGTACTAGACCAATGGAGGGTTATGATTTTGACGTCACAGGCAACAAAAAGAAAGATGAGGTAAAAGTTGAGATGGAAGTACATAATACAAACATTCATGTTTTGACGTTTGAGATGGTGTTTTAACAAGGTTATGTTTTTATTTTTGAAGTTTATTATTTAGGAAACTTAATAAT
Source organism: Poecilus cupreus (assembly GCA_963942605.1). NCBI lineage: Eukaryota > Metazoa > Arthropoda > Insecta > Coleoptera > Carabidae > Poecilus > Poecilus cupreus. The sequence goes on from OZ012721.1 coordinate 24,450,497, forward strand.
CGAAACATTGACCATATATTCTTTATAATAATAACGGGAGTCACTATTGCACAAACAATACATACACTTAATTTTTTATATTTGGCATCATTTCAAGAACTGTCATTTTGACAGCTTTTTGTTTGTATTTCGCCCACGTGAATTTCATCATAGTTCAATGAGAACATCAATAGATGGCAGCATATTTTAGCAGCAGTAAGGCAACAAAGATTAAGGTGGCTAGGTCATGTAGAAAGCAAACTAGTTAAATAGGCTCTAAAAACACAACCTCACACGACAAGGTCCAGAGGAAGACCGAGAGCAAGGTGGAGAGACCAGGCCCTCAACGATGTAAAGAAAGCAAAAATAAGCAACTGGAGAGAGAAAGCGAAAGATAGCCAAGAATGGAGGCGTATCACTAAGGAAGTTAGTATCCTACTAGGATAGTCGAGCTGAATATAAATATAACATTCCGCCATTTTGTTCTAAGATGACGTATGTATACAAAAACTTTCGGGCAAACAACGAAACCAACAAAATTTAGAATCATGCTGATCTCGGTAGTGTAGTGGCTATGTCACTAGACACTAGCCTACCACACCAGAGGTCCTGGGTTCGAATCCTATTGAAGAGCATGGTCGATTGTGTTGTTCACATAAATTCATAATCATCTATTCATGAGGCGATATATGATCGAAATAGTTAGTCCGCGTCCCATCTTCATAAAAAAAAATTGAATCTCCAAAAAGGTTAAAATATAACTAGAGAGAGTACAAGGAATTGATCCATCTCGATAAGTGATATATTTTTGCGTATGTTTCGTCAAATCACAGCGCCCAAATATTTTAGGGGCGGGAGAAGCACACGGGTAAACAAAAAATGGCAACTGTAGGCTGTGGGATTTGACTGAGGATCCCATATTCCACAGTCTGATGCGTTCCCACGGAACTATTTAACGTGTTGCTCACTTATAAATACCATTTAACAAAGTCCTCTATTGCCTTTGAAAATGAATCTCTACAAGTTGCTAATTGATAGCTGCATTGAAAAATTTTACAAGTTAGTAAATAAGGTAGACAATGTATGTTGCCACAGTAAGGCTAATGAGAAATCATTTAATAGTATATTATACATTATGGGCCAGTTGCACCAACAAAACTGATAGTTACTTTTGATTTGTTTAATTTTGTTCATTTTTCACATTATTTGAGCATTTTCCCTAACGACGGGAGAGAAAATGCACCAATCACTCGTAGATATGAAATAGGCTGTTTTTGTTTTGATTTTGGTATTATAGAAATCGAAATTCTCTCCTGGTCGTGAAAAAAGATGATTTTTGACAAAACATTTGTCTCTAAGTGCTTCAAGAAGGTTATTTCTTCCATTCAGCAGTAAAAACTGTTTTACCTTGCTAATAATGTAAAGTACTATGCTCCATCTGTTGTATTGTAATCAAATTTTGCTATATAAAACTATATTATTCCACGAATTGTTATTATTTCTGTTTAAAATAGCACAAAATACAACACACCAAAATTTGAACATATCAAAAAATGTTAAAAACAAATTAATCAAATAATTGTCAATTGATGAAGCGACGCTGTACCATAATAGTTATTTACTTTACAAGTGGGCAAAGTAAGGAATTACCCACGAGAGAAATTTTAGCTCACGAAGCCGAAGGCTGAGTGAGATAATTTTATCGAGTGGGTAATTCCACTTTGCCCACGTGTGAAGTATAACGTTTTATCCAACACTTCTTAATAAATGAAAAATTTATTAAAGATATATTATTTGACAGTGACATATGCTTTAAATTTTTAAATTAAAATGTCAATCGAAGTAGTTACCAAGGTGTTGTGTGTTAATATTATTGTTATAAATAAAAAAATACTCACTAGTGGCTTTCCTCAAAATTATACCCACTAGTGGTTAATCCGTTACTTTGCTTGTTTAAAACCGCCATAGTTATAGAGCATTTATTGAGAGGTGTTGGATAAAATATTTAAATAGCGATAAAGGTTCCGTTAATCAAAAAAAGTTTGAAAATCACTACTCTAGACAATAAAATATAGAATACCTGAATTTTTTAAATCGCTGAATTATTTATAGTATACGAGAAGTATAATATTAAAAATTGGCAAGAGAAAGAGACAGATACAATTTTTATTGTTGTAAAAATAAATATATTATCACGCATTTTAGTCATTTTGAGTGTAGCACTTTGCTTTTGCAGATCTCAGTAAGTATTATATTTTAAGCGTAAAATGCGATTACCAACCGTCAAGTCACGGCTCCTAAAAATGTTACTGGATGGAATTAAGTTTAAATAACAATTCGTACTCAGGATCTCATTTACTCCTTATGTTTTCAATTATTAAATTAAACTTGTATGTTTTTAGCATAATACCTATTAAGTAACAAATTGATTTTAATTTTTAATAGTTGGAAAGCGGTAAAGGATCTGTAATAGTCAATCAGCACAACTTATTTTATTATTATTATTATTAGTGCTACTTTGGAATATAAAATCGACTACAGACCATTCTGAATAAAGTTAAATATTCATTCAAATTTCCTTCCCAATTCGATAAATACGTGCACGGAGTGAAATCCTTCTGGAAAATATAAAATACTGCGTGAAATTCTTATGAGAAGTTTCTCGAGAAGAACGCAACGAAAGTGATTATTGTTTTTTACGCTCACAATTCAGAGTACTCTAGAATCACTCTACTGAGATATATTATTAAGAAAGAATGTGTATATTAAATTTTTTGCGTTAATTTGTCCTAAACATTTCTAGTAATTTTAGCAGCTTGCTTATATAAAATGATTCCGAGAGCTCGAGAATTGTTTTTACATTTTTCAGAAAACAAAACGAAAAAGTGGAATTACCAGCAGTTTAGAAAATTATTCTACGATAATTAAAGTGGAAAAATACAAAAATTGTTTTATCCGTCCACAAACATTCATATGACATTTAAATCTACCAAATTATCAACTGCGATTAGCAATAAAAATTAATAGTTTCGTTATATAGGACTCAACACTAACATTTATACCTACAAAATTAAGACGTTAATTGATAAGTACTAGATACTGATTGAGAAGCGTGCAAACTCCAAATTTTTCACTTGCAATTTGGATTTATCCAAATAGAATAAGTGTACTTTTATATATCAAAATAGAATGCGAGTATAGCATATCATGAAAAGTTTTGAATGAATTTTACACATAAATTATATAGTTTATACAACATATACTACTTTGTTTATGATTGTATAATTAAATTATTGAAATGGTTTGTGATTACATCAACAATATTTCAACAGATGTTACACTAAACAGTAATTTTCAAAAAGTGTAGTTCATATTTTGAATAGAGTTTTAAGATACTCCAATCGATTGTTACTTATCAAAGGTAATTTTAATTGATAATGGGGTATGTGACCAATTTTTTTTTCTGACATTACATGATACTAGATACAAAAATAAAATACCCGTATTTTTTTAAATCAATTAATTGTTTATAGTTAACGAGAAATTAATTTTCAAATATTTGGAGAGGGGATGTGAGACGTCACTGTGTCTTTTGAATAGATTGCGGCGGTAGGTATGGTGCTAGAAAAAGACCGAGATACTGTAAAGGAAAGAAATAGATATATATCAGCGGGCCATGCGTACGGCCACAGTGACGTCACATATCCCTTCTCCTAAACACAAAATTGCTAATAACTTTACTACTACAAAATAATTTACAGTGTTTATTGTTGTAATAAGAAACTACAATGAAGAACATTCATATTCTATGGCGTATACATTGAAATTCGATTATGGTCACATACCCCATTGAGTCGCTCTTAATGTATCTATGTGTACCAGCGAGACTATTTAGTTAATATAAACTGACAATATTGAATCGAATACTGACAGCAATGAAAACAATCTCATAATAACATTGTACTTATATATGTTTTTCTTTAAAGTTATTTGTTTAACTGGGGATCAAAATACCAGATTTACTGCAGAGGCTGCCGTTTCATTGACGAGGCGAAGCCGAGGCAATGAATGCTGCTGAAGCTATAAATCTGTGTTTCATGCCGAGTTGAACACATTTTTTTTTTTATCGATTTGGAAATAATGATAATTTAGTGATTATTATATATAGATATTTTGAAGGTTATTGCTGCCAAATAACATTGCCATACATGTGTTGTTTTGATTTAAGTTTTACATGTATGTCTACGTTTGAGAAATATTGTATCCATGTTACCATACGAGAGCGTTCACACTACCCAATTACGCTGTACAGTTAAAACTAAGTTTACAAACTTCAAACTTTTGGGAGTTTACATTTATGTTTAGGAATGAACCAATGACAATAGAATGAAATAGAACTATATAGTTATCTCTCTTTATGAAATGTCAACAATATTCATATAACCTCAAAGTTTTCTGAATTATTATAGATTGTTTAAACAGAATAATTTTGGCAAGTACATTGATTTTGAATATATATTTTTTAAAAATAAATAAAAGAAAACTTAGACGGTGGGGTACTTATTATAAAAACTGAATTTTTCATATTTTTGAACGTCTCATTAGCTTTAATTAAAGAAGTGAAATGAAATTTTTTCATTGATTTAGGTCCAGATTTTAAATTTCTTCAACTTTTACTTCAAATATTTTCTCTAAACCAATTATGGAAGCAGAAATTTGTATAAATATTATTTAACATGTAAAATGCCTATGATCGATTGCGTCAGTCAAGACCCTATATACTTGTATCTTAAGAATTGAAGAATTTAAAAGGAGTTAAAATATATTCATCAGTCTCCATGTTATGTAATGAATTGATTAAGAATTTTCACAAAGCTGCATAATTAAATTTTATGAAAATGTAAATAACAAATTTGTTTTGAAATAACCACGCGTAGCAATTTGATTGTGATGACTTTCATAATAGGTATTAAAAATAATCACTAAATTAATATTAATTTCAAATTGGCAACAAAATAATGTGTTCAACACGGCACCAAACAAAGATTTTCAGCTTCGGCAGCCTCTGCTGATGTCTAGTATTTTGTTGCCTAGTTAAACAAACAACTATTTTTATATGCTGGATTTAAAAAAAATCTAATTCACGATCTATTATATCAGCCAATAACAAAACCACGGAACTATTATACTATTTACTCCCCATAAATTAATTTTAAATATTAATGAAACTAAAGATTTAATCTGGTATACAAATTAGAATTCTGTTGGATAATACAGAGCATTAAAGAATAAACAGGAAACGTTATTCTCTAATTCTATGCCTAAATTCAGAGTTCTTTAAATCAATTTCTAAGCACCATACAAATTTAAATTTCCACATAAGGCTTTAATTCTTCAGTCGGCTCCTTTGACAACAAAAAGTCAGTGTGATTTCACGAGTTCTGTCACCAAATCTCTGCATCCAGAACCGTATTGGGCAGATTCCTCCCGTGGCAGATTAGCAGGAAACCAGCCTTGTGTGTTACCGGCACGCAGGGTCGTACCGGGCACGATCGTGTGGCGGAACGTGGCGAGGGGTGGGGAGGGGACAGGGCCGGCCCAGGGGGAATGAGGTGTGACGGCCGGATTGCTTTGATCTCGCCGCCGGTAGCCGTCAGCTGATCGCGTGGACGTAGAGGAAGGCTGGGCCGTAGATGTTAAAGTGTGGATTGAGCACTGTAGCGGAAAATTGCCTGCTTTGAAATTTGATATTTGAGATGTGATTTGTGGAACGTGATTTGCTCTTCGAGCTGTTTGAGTGTTAATTAGTTGCAAGTATTGCAGAATGCTACCAGTAGCTTTCAATTTATTTAATTTTAAATCTTTAATTTTTTTGCAAATTTTAATTTCTGAACGGTACAAAATATTGAAAAAAGTTCCAAATAAAAATTGTAACCTATATTATTCTATGTTTCTAAATATAAAAAAAAATTATATAACTCAATTGTTTATTGAGATATTCACTAAAACCTGATAGGTCTTCAAATAAACTACGATTTCCTGTCGATGGATTACTCCAAAAATCTAATCAACTCGTAACAAAAACATGAAATTTGACATTGATAGTTTCATTAAATTACAAGACCGAAAATTTTGACCCGTCACAATACCTCCCTTAACAATTCAATTTGTGCAAGAGATATTGAAGAAAAATTTAATCCGAAACGATATATAATAATGAAGATCACTACTAAATATAATTTAAGGTTTATTAATTTGTTTATAGCTAATTCAAATGTAATATAAAAAAGATTTATGATTTATAGCTCCATGGAAACGCATCGAACTGTGGATTATAATCCTCAGTTTAATCTCCGTAGCCGATAAATTTTAGAAAATAATTGTCGCCTCGTAAAAAGACCCTCCTCCATTTTTTGGGCCGAGATTCAACGGCTGGTTACCGCAATTCACGTAAAGAAATACATCATATACAGAGAGCTGATCTATACAGAACGCCACAGATTTTGTAATATTTTTAAAGCTAGTTTTGATCGTTCTTGACCATTTATAATTTTAGTTTTCCATTTGTATTCTCCTATTTCGTTATAGATATGACTGAAAATATTTATACTATCCTTTTATTCACAATTGATTATATTTCTCTATATTTATATTATTATTTTAATTATTTATTACTATTCTGGCACCAAGACGTAGAATCTATAAAGAAATAAAAAAATGGTTAATATAATTTGTATATCAAAATGATTTCTGATTTTGCTTCTCCCAATGACATGCTTCATCCATTTTTCTGCGGTGCCTCTGCTGGTCGTCCAATAGCTCAAATTCTTTTCTTACTTCTCGTCTAACTTCTCTTATGTAATGTTCTTAAATCTTGTATTGTTTCCTCTTCTCTTCCGCATAATCTGAATCTTCTTTCAAACTCCGGTAAGGCGGTAACTGTTATCATTTATGATGACAAGGATTCACCGAAATGTGAAGATATAAATAAAGAAAGCAACGTAGGAAGAAGGTGAATAAAATCTTCTATTCTTGTTTCACATTATTCTAAAAACATCGATTTTTAAGTGCAATTTTCATTCACTTTTCCACGTAGTTTTCCTTAGTTATTATTTATAAAAAGATACAACAAATTTATGATAACAGCATCACGTGGCTCCATTGATTTAATTGGTATTTTCCAATATTCTATAATACTTGCATAATCACCAAATTCATCATTCTAATACAAAATCAACCACTAAATTAATAGAGATTATTTTATAAGTTATCTTCACCAATATTTCTATGAAGTATAAAATAGAAATAAAAAGTAGTGTTTTTATTACCTCCGGTGTCTACGAAATACTATAGTTCACATATTTTTCAACTTAACATTATTTGTTCTGGTTGTATAAATAATTAGCAATAAATTAATTAATATTTTGCAGCCAGTTGCAGTTCTTTTGAGCGCAGGTTGCTTCTTTTGACACTATTATTTATTTTAGAAATTCACAATAGATGAACTTATTTGTTAGGTCCAAGTTCATGGGCTTAAACCTGGCTCACACCAATTTATAACCCACAATATAACTGCAAATCTATGGTAGCATTGGCCTGTAGATCATAAGACCCTCAATTCGAATTCCAAAGCTGACTGTTCCATTTTAATTTAACAACTTTGGGGATGGGACATGCCGGCTGATATTTGCTCTTCTGTTGCAAAAATATAATTATCATTTATAGAGATCAGCGCAAGCAGAATGCTACACCCAAAAGTGATAATTGACGTTGTCATATATTTATTTATTTATCTTTCTTCCTGTTGTGTAAATATCCATTCCATATCATATTACAGTGGTATTGTTTTGCAGTCGATCCAGTGTAGTTGGAATCAATGAGCTCACATAGCAGTGCATTGGTAATCTTGAATGGACATACATAAATCAAAATCACGTACGTCTTGCTAAATTGCAGCCTTGTGCTCGTGCAAGTGAGACAGAAAGTGTAACTCTTGCAGATAGAAAAGGAGAGCGAACCTCTTCTGTGAATTAGAGTGAAATACGACCCGAAAAATTATTATTTTGAAGGTTTAGAGTTTTAGAGCGGACGTGGGGTTATTATATGTTTCTAGAGTAATTATCTCATCAAAATATTATGATGACCTTTCCGAAATTTCAAGGTGTGTTTACGGAATATTTTAAGATACATGAATTAATGTAACATCACACATTTTACCCCTTATTAAGTTTGCGATTACTAGCCGTCACATTCTGACATCCACATGCTAGTATTTTTATGAACGTTACAAATTCACAAATCTTGTGAAATAATTTCAGAATGTGTCATAAATTTATAAAATAAAACAAGTTTAATTTATTTGCATATATTACATAAAATGGATTTTTTATGTAGCTAAGATCAGAACATTTGTGAATAGGGATACGAGAGATTTATAAATACAAGCAATTCATTTGTTTCCTTCAAAAAATTCGGTGATATTTATTTAGTTTTTTAGATGATATTTGATCATATAATGTATAATCTTTATACTATCAAATATCCATTGTATTATAATGGATAGTCCATCACATATAAAAGAAAATGCCATTAATGTTATCAATAATTTATTGCCAAAAATATTATCAATTTGGTACTGGAAAGAATATGAAATATTTAAAAAGTGAAAGTGGTGGGCAACCCCCGGCCCGCGTAAAGTTCCAATCCGGCCCGCGAGATCTTTAGAAGAAATAATAAATACTTTCAAAAATACAAATTTTAAATTAGGATAGTATCCACCATAAAGAAAAGGGAGATATTTACAGTTTAAACACATAACAGCATCTTTATTCATAATTTCGTACTAAAGTCGTAACACAGCAACTTCTGGTTTTATAAGTAACAAAAATGTATCAATTAACAACTACGGCCCGCGTACGAAATGTAAATCTTATTCTGGCCCCTGTTATACAAAAGGTTGCCCACCCCTGGTATAATGGACAGTCAGTTTATACAACCCAAATCTTACAAAAGTCCTAATTTTTTTTAACCTAGGCTGGAGTACAAACAATTTTTGGACGAATTTGAGTTGTGTAAAACTAGTGCGTAACTTAAATTACCCAACCTCAACTGACTCACTCCCACTTTCTTAAAAGCATTCTTCTCAATGTCACACTCATCATACGTCAACGTATTCTAGACATGATCACGTCTCGTATACCTACACACTCCTCTGAAACACCTCAATTTCACAGCAGTTATATATAATTCATGTTTCTTTCATCGACATTCAACATTCAGAACTATACATCAATGTAAACACTAACACACCATTATAAACATTCAGTCGAGCATCTCTAGACACTTTCACATTTTGAGTAAATATATTCAAAACACCCAATACCTTGTGCACCCTGCAGACATGCGCCTTTCAATCTTCCGGTCAATACGTCCATCCCTGGAAAACATGTACTACCCAAATATACTAATTCATTCACTTGTTTCAGTCTCATACCATACAATGAAACATTACAATCAGTCACCAAATCTTTCTTCTTAAACACCAGCACTTTATATTTATCTGCAATGGGCGCATAAACCATAAACAAAAAATGACATATTTACATCAAAATCGTGTAATACTTACATAATAATTAGTAGTAAAGCATTTTATTTTATTTTAAATATTCTGTAGTAAGGCAATATAACGAATTGAACATATTTTGACGTCACGGGTTCTCGCATTGATTCTATTGGCCAGAAATAAGAAAAGTGCAAAACGCGTGTCTGCCGTGGCACCCAACGCCTATTGTGGGCTAAAATAGAACTACAAAATGTCATTTCATTTGTATTGTTTGTTGGTATTTAAGTTTATATTTATTGCGCTTCTATTACTTGTTTCATAATTTCACTGTTATATTGTGCTGTGTTCAAAAATCTATTGAATAAAATTGTGTGCTGAGGTTAGGTTACATCACTACTAGCGCCACTGTTCTCAAACTTTCGTATGACGTTTACTCAAATATAAAGTAAAATACTTCTAAAGTATTTTATCTTTATTTATATTAAGTTTAATAGCTGTAAATTAAGACTTATAATATGTAAATATTATTTTAACATTAAAAAATATATAATATCTACTATCATGAAAAATCGTTGTTTTAGTGCCACTGGACGAGATCCAGTGACGTCACACAAACTTTAAAAAATCATATCTCGGATAATATATGGAATTTTCACATCGGGTTTTCACTGATCGTCATATATTCTAATAAAGTTTCATAAAAAAAAGAAATAAAAAAAATTGGTTTATGGGCCCATTATGAATTTTTATATATCCAAATGAAGTCTAGATATCATTGTAAATCACCAAGATTAGATTACAACAGCATAAAGTTCATGGATTCCATGTAAAAAAAATTGTTATTATTACAATGAATTATTTTCCGTTTCCCGCTATATAGCATACAATCCAAATGATAAATCGAATTTATCTTGTGTGTTGCGCATAATTCAATCACGAAGAAGTCGGAATTTCGCCCGACAAAAAGATACAATCTCCCCAGAGCCGATGTTGATAATTTACATCAAGGCATCAAGGATAATCTTGATCAGCGGAGACAGAGACATCTATCGGATCGGGCCCGACATACGACTGTGTTGTGTATTGTCAACTTATCTTCACAAAAATCAGGCCTGGTAGCTTTTATTGTTAATTTAATTTACGATTACTGTTTTCTACAGACATTCGACATTTTATTGTTAAGTTTTTCTTGACTTTTACTGCTGCAGATCTTTGAAGATTTTGTCATTAAAATTTAGAAATTTTACTCGCAGAAATCACAAATAAAACGACTTTAGATGAACCATACGCAGTGAAGATAAATGTACATCACCCTTCGACCAAAAATTGTTTTAAACAAAATATCAATGTTTTAATGAGTGAAGTTTACTATAATATGTATTTTACATATTTTTGTAGGTGAAAAAAATTGAAGTATCATATATAATACCATTAGTGTTTCAAGTTATGTCGACAGATTTTGTTGCTGTTCACGAATGGGTATTACGCTTTTTTAACTTGTTGCCAGGCAATAGCCACGAAAGCAAGTTTGAGAAAGATACTGGAGAATTATTTTCTAATTTATCGAACTCTCGAGTTATATTTATTTAGATTATTTTTTAATTTCATCATCAGGCACGTCACTAAATCTATCTTTTTTGCTCATTTTTACTTGTGTTGATGATAACTATATGACATCTGTCAACAAAAACAAAAAGCTGCAAAGAATTTCATTGGTTTAAAGAAACGTCAAAAATTAATCATATATAATATCCCAAGTGCATGTCAAATTATCGACAATTACAAGCACGAGGGATATTCGAAGGACTATTTCCCGATTAAAATTTAGCCAAACGTTGTTTCTCATAAAAAATAAAGCAAAATTTAAAAACTTCATTTGACAGCAAGTCAGAATTACCTTGGTAATTTGCACGTGATTTGCACTAGTGAGAATTATCGATAATTCTACGTAGATTGGACGATATTCAGAAATGTCAGAATTCTGATTGGCTTAAATCCATGAAACGATAACTAGTTTGGATAACTTATTTATTGCATATTGGCACAGAAAAATTTAGGTTATTGACTGTTTAAATATACAGAGTACATAACAAATTCAATTTGAATTTCTATATATTTTTTGTTGTTTTTAAAATTCACTGTTTTCCCGCCATGTTATTTAAGTGTGTGTGTTTTTGTATTATTTTTGAGCCTTTAAACTTCATGCCTATGTTGAACCCAACTGGACTGGACCTTAAGGTAGATCATAAGCTATGAAGTTAGCAATAGGAGAAAAAAGTCAAAAGTATTTTATTTATATCTGGCTAAAAAAAAAAAAAAAAAATATATATATATATATATATATATATATATAAATTTAAATACACATGCATTTTTCCTGTTATTTTGTTATATTAAAATATGATCAAAAATATCTATCGAATGAGCCAATAAAAAAATATATGTTCCATATTTTGAGAACCTCCGGTTAAAAGAAATATTTTTTTTTCTCATTGAAATAGACGTTAGACGTGTTAATTAGAAATTGTTGTCTAATTTCACCTACTTCCTATCTTTTATAGTTCTCGAGATAGCAATAGTGGCACACTTACATGAAACAGCCTGTATAATAAACATTTTTCCCAATTATTTACTGAAAAGGTATTAGAGTTTGTGTGTATCAACGAACGTGATAAATGTTTTACATATAAATGTAACGCGCTTTATTATTTTCGCTTTTTAGAGCGTGCGCTATTTTATCATGTACTATTTTGAAGTCGCTTTTATTATTTTTAAGGAAATAAACTGATTATGTATTATATGTGTTTATTTTTTGCTTAAAGTATTTTTCCTAATATACAGCACATTAAGAATTATTTGAGAAAAAAAGGAATAGTTTTTTAGAAAAAAGATTTATATTCGCAATCAAAGTTTCATTTAACCGAATTCGCAAGTCTTATATTAATTAAGAATAGTAATAATGGTTCACCGAAATTGGGATTCCCTGTATACATATCTACGTTCTTTACAATTCACGTTCAAGAATAAAAACCTAGATCTGTTCGCTCAGCAGAAATTATTTTATTTAAAATTACAACACTGTCAGAACAAATAGAGAAACTACGCTTCAAAAGTTGTCTGTGGCCTCATAAATCCCCATTAGTCATCATTCGATCCAGCATAGAAACCAGTGTTGCCAGGTGTACAATAATAGTAGTGTTCATACTGTAATTTAGGGTTTTGTACTACTAAAAATTTGTCGTGTACAACCGTACAATATTTTACTACTATTTTATAATATTTCAAAAACAAAACTTATACGTGCTATATTTAACATTTTGCATTTAACACATTTTTTTTTTTCATTATTTTTATTCTGTTTGATATTGATATAATTATGTTGCATCATTGTACTTCTGTTCCATTTTATAGTAACTTCAATTTGGTTTCTAATTCTAGCCTTGAATTTTGTCACTGGTTTGATAAAGTGTAATTCGCAAAGATAAAAGAACTGTTTTTGTTTTGATGCAAGATACAGGATATCGTTGGTGTGCTTGTTCGGCGTTCATCAGTCCTTTAGGTCAGTTTATCAAACTGTTTTTTGATGTGATGTAAAATCTGTTTCCGGTACTTATAGTTTAAAAGTATAATCTCCTTCGCAGTCGCAAAATGTCTTCGTCAAGCGCAGTCAGTGATGAAAATGAAACAGAAACCGAGAACGAAATAAAGAATGAAAAAGGAACTCCGGAGAAGAAATGAAGATATAGAAATGAAAGTAGAAAAATTAAACACGGATCCTTAAAAAACCCTTGTGATTTGAAATGTGGTTTATTATTTAATTGTTCAATGATTTATACAATAATTTTGTCACATGATGTACTACCTTATACAACTATTTTGGTGCCCCTGTACAACTTATTTAGTTTAGAGACTGGCAACACTGATAGAAACCTCATTGGTTCCAGAGCCGTCACACTCGTCACACTATCTCCATAACGTGTGCTGTCATCCCTTCTGTATGATTTACGACTCGAACACTAAACACAACACCGACTTTTCTCCATTTCCTCGCCTCGTCGGGTATTCTCACCCGGGAACTTAAAACTAAACGCTCTCATATCTCGCACGTTCCTTCAGTCTTTCATCAAGCCTTTCGCTAGGATTTTGTCAAGGATTCGTCTTCGTTTGTGCGACAGGAGACGAGGCGAAGTTGAGAACGATTTGGTGTTGGTATGAATGTATATTTGGTGCTCGCTATTATTATAGCTTATAGTGGAACTCAGACTATGTGGATGCAATGAATGTTTATTTAGTAGCAAATGGAGGGTTATGATTTTGACGTCACAGGCAAGAAAGAGAAAGATGAGGTAAAAGTTGAGATGGAAGTTCATAACACAAACATTCATGTTTAGACGTTTGATATGGTGTTTTAACAAGGTTATGTATTTATTTTTGAAGTTTATTATTTAAGTAACTTAATAAATTTAACACTTGCCATATATCCTTTATAGTAATAAAGGGAGTTACTATGCACAAACCGTACACAAACTTTATTTTTTATATTTAGCATCATTTTAAGAACTGTCATTTTGACAGCGTTTTGTTTGTGTTTCGCCCATGTGAATTTCATAGTAGTTCAATGAAAACATCAATAGATGGCAGCACGAATATTTGCTTTGTGGGTCCACAATATAATTTACCAATAACTTTTACTAAGCAGGTCTTTATTGAACGAAATATTTACAACGACTGAATATATTTTTTCAGTATTTGTTTATATGTATAAATTTTTCTAAACAATCGTAGTCATAACTATATTTGAATTCGCCGCCAGCAGCGGTGGCGTCTCTGATCAATAGTTCCGCGCTGTAGATGCGAACGCCACAGTACTCCCCCCTCAGCGACCAGGGCATGGAGCGATTCCGACCCTTTTGGTGTTAGGGCCAGGGTAGGTCCTGGGTCTTTGGCTAGAGGTGCGTGTTGTGGCCTGGTCGGCGTTGAGTGTATTCTGGATGGGGCCAGTTGGTGCTTCGCATTCGATGAAGGCAGGCTTGAGTCTGTCGATGGAGATCTCTGTTGGAGTCCCTTTGATGTTGACTCTGAAACAGAACTCGTTCGTCTTGTGGATGACCTCGTAGGGACCTTCGTACGGCTGTTCTAGTGGTTTCTTTACGCGGTCGACTCGCACGAATACATGCGTGCAGTCGTGAAGAGCTTTATGTGTGAATCCACGTGCTTTGTGGTGGTGGGCGGTGGATTGCGGTTTCACTTTCCGCATGGCCGAACGGAGGTGTTCGAGAAAGGGCTGTGGGTCCTGCGGAAAATCTTCATGGACGAAGTATTCGCCGGGCAGTTTCAGAGTAGTTCCGTACGTCAGTTCGGCTGCAGACGTTTTGATATCCTCTTTGTAGCTGTTTCGGAGACCCAATAAGACGACGGGCAGGATCTTGACCCAGTCTTGTGTTTCGTGACACTTGATCGCTGATTTCAGAGTGCGGTGCCATCTTTCAACGATGCCATTGGATTGTGGGTGGTAAGCGGTTGTGCGCACTCTCTTGCTTCCGATGAGATTGGCCATTGCATCGAACAGCTGTGAGTCAAATTGCGTGCCTCTATCCGTGGTGATGACGGTCGGTGCACCAAAACGTGCGACCCATGTTGCGAAGAACGTGTCTACGATTGTATCCGCTGTTATGTCCTTTAGGGGTGCAGCTTCTGGCCAGCGGGTAAATCGGTCAATCATGGTTAGGCAATACCGGAACCCACAGGATGGTGGCATGGGTCCAATGATGTCAATATGAACGTGATGGAATCTTTCGTCGGGTACTGAAATGTGGTCTGGTTGTCGTCTGTTGTGTCGGCTGATCTTAGATCTCTGACACGGCAAGCACGTGCGAGCCCAGTGCATGATCTGTTTGTTCATGCCTGGCCAAACAAATTTCTTGGAGATTTCTCTGCGAGTGGTACGGCCGCTGCTGTGTGCTGAGTTATGCACCACGTCAAAAATCTGCTTCCTCAGAGTGTGCGGTATGTACGGACGGATAGTGTCTGTAGAAACGTCGCAATAAATGGTAGTTTCCGTGCCGTCTACCCTCAGTTGTTTGAGCTTCAGGGATGTCGTCGCCTGAAGTAGATCTTGAAGTTCCGGATCCTGTGCTTGTGCTCGGCAAATGTCCTCAGTAGACACGATGATCGGCATCTGGACGTTGTTGACTCTCGAGAGAGCGTCAGCGACGCTATTCTCGGTCCCGGTGATATGGCGAATTTCGGTTGTATATTGGCCGATGAAGTCCAGGTGTCGTTGTTGTCTCGGCGATGCTTTTGTTGGATTCTGATCGAATGCGTAGGTTAACGGTTTATGATCTGTATAGATTACCGTTTCCCTGCCTTCGATCATGTGCTGGAAGAATTTGATGGCCTCGTAGATGGCTAGAAGTTCCCGGTCGTAAGCGCTGTAGCGGGCTTGGGTTTCGGTCAACTTCCTGGAAAAGAAACCAAGTGGTTGTCTCTTGCCGTCGACAATCTGCTCCAGTACGGCGCCCATGGCCGTGTCCGAGGCGTCGGTAACGAGGGTGAGTGCAACGTGTTCTGCCGGGTGTGCCAGGAGAGTGGCCCGTGCCAATTGTTTTTTACACTCGGTGAAGGCTTGTTCTGCTGCTGGATTCCAAATGACCTGTCTCTTGTCTCGTTTCTTGGCTCCTACTGTTAGCTTGTGCAGGAACGTCTGTGGCCTGGCTGCGTGCGGAATGAAGCGTCTGTAAAAATTTAACATGCCCAAGAATCGCCGAAGCTCATCAATTGTGTTTGGCTTCGGGAATTCCTGGATTACAGTGACTCGCTCCTCGAGCGGTTTGACTCCGTGGGTATTAACCTGGTGCCCCAGGTATTTCACAGAATCTTTCCCCAAGACGCATTTCTCCATCTTCAGAGTTAGCCCATGAAGCTTGAGCCGAGTTAAGAGTTGATCCAGGTGGTCACGGTGCTCGGCTTCGGTTCTGGAGGCAACGAGGATGTCGTCGATATAGCAGAACGCGAAGTCAAGTCCTCGGAGGATGTTGTCCATGAACCGTTGAAAAGACTGAGCAGCATTGCGTAAGCCGAATGGCATTACATTGAACTCATACAGCCCAAACGGAGTGATTATGGCAGTTTTTTCACGGTCTTCTTCAGCCATGGGGATGTTGAAATATGCGCGCTCCAGATCCAGCGTCGAGAAGATAGTACACCCGTGCAGTTTGTGGGCGAAGTCTTGGATGTGCGGAATTGGATATTTGTCCGGGACGGTGGTGCTGTTCAGTGCCCTGTAGTCGCCGCAGATTCTCCAGTTGCCGTCCTTCTTCTTGCGTAGGAGGATTGCACTAGAGTATGGACTTTTAGAAGGCTGTACGATTCCGTCCTCAATCCAGTTTTGTATCTCGACCTGTGCGCTCTTGAATCTGCCCGGAGAGAGGCGTCGAGATTTATCGGTGCAAGGGGGTCCCCTTGTGACGATGTAGTGCTTGACATTGTGTCTAGGTTCCCGGAGTTTGGCTGGCCGAGTCACCTCTACGTGTCGTTGCAGTACCTGGTGAAAGTCTATGTCCGTGTCGATCGTCGTGAGTGTGGGTGTGTTACTGGTGGTAACTTCTCCTTTTGTTGTTGTCTGTGTAGTGTGGTCGACAAGTTTTCCATTCCTGATGTCTACCAACAAACTGAACTCGTGGAGAAAATCATTTCCGACGATCGGTTGGGACACATCAGCAACAAGGAATGTCCAGGTAAATGGCCGTTGTAGGTTGAAGTCCAGCGTGAGCCGCTTTTCACCGTATGTGTGGATCCTGGTTCGGTTGGCCGCATACAAGGCCCGGTCAGTCGCCTTGGCGCGACTCGCGTAACATTTGGGAAGCATGGAGACGTCGGCGCCGGTGTCAATCAGGAAACGGGTGTTGCTCTGCTTGTCAGTGATGAGGAGGCGTTTTGGTGTATTGAAGTTCCCGGCGGCTGCCTCGACGCGCGCCGGGAGTATTAGTTTCCCTTCAGCGTCAGGTATTCGCACGGTTGTATACAGCGCATGGCCTCGTCACCAAAATTCGCGTGGTAATAACAAATCACTTGTCTGCGACCTGGTTGAAACCGTTTCTGCTGTCGTGTTGATTGTGGTTGTATACGCTGTGTCTGGTTTTCGTTCCTGCTGCGACCGCGCCATTGAATTCGAGATCTCCGGTCTGCCTCGAAGTCCCGACGAAGTTGGTTTACAGCTTCGATCAGCTGGTTCACCTCTGAGTTCTGCGTGGATGTTTCAGATACTGTCGTTGCAGATGTGTCCGTTGTAATGGTGAGTGGACTCGGCGTCTCGCGAACCATGGTAACCTGTGGGCGGAGCGTGTCCATAATTCGGTCCGCCATTTCTGCCAGCTCGCCCAAGTCGGTTGTCTTGTTGACAGCTAGAATGGTTTGGACTTGCGCAGGAAGTTGATCAAGGAACAACGGCCTCAGGATCGTATCCTGGCATTGTCTCCCGGCCAGATTTCTGATTTGTTGTAAGTAGATACTGGGTTTTGTGTCACCTAAGGGTTGTCCCCGCAGAAGCTTCTTCATACGTGTTTCGGCTGAATCACTCAGAATATTAATTAGACGAGTTTTAAGTGTGTCATACTTGCCAGTCGCTGGGGGCTCATCTATAATGTCTCCCACCAGATCGATGAGGTCCGGCTCCAGATTAGCTATGACATGCCGGTACTTTGTCACGTCTGCTGTAATTCGGTGAAGTTCAAAAATGTTTTCGACCACAGTGAAATATCTGGCCGGGTTGTGTCTCCAAAGCGGTTGAGGTAGCTTGATGTGGTGTACCGCGTTCAGCTGGTAGTTTGATGAACCGGTTAAATCTACAGTTTCGTCAGGGGTTGACATGCTGTCGGAAGCAAACGAAAATGTTTTGCGAGGTACGTTCGTGATCACAATAGGGGTCACCAATTTGTAGATACCCTGATGTGGGTCCACAATATAATTTACCAATAACTTTTACTAAGCAGGTCTTTATTGAACGAAATATTTACAACGACTGAATATATTTTTTCAGTATTTGTTTATATGTATAAATTTTTCTAAACAATCGTAGTCATAACTATATTTGAATTCGCCGCCAGCAGCGGTGGCGTCTCTGATCAATAGTTCCGCGCTGTAGATGCGAACGCCACAGCTTCTGCATAACCCTCCATTACTTGAGTGTCATCTGTCGATGTTAAATATGACATACGTAGTTCTAAAGCTAAACTAAGGCACTAGAATATATGAGTATTCTCATCCGCCATTTTGGGTCCAAGTGTCATAAATAAAACAAATTATTGGAATCCAGTTACTTTAATTCTTTTCTGTCAAATTTGAAGTTGATATTGATTAATAATTGTGATATATCATTCTCTTATTATATTTCATATCTAACAGGTAAGTGTACAGAATACTTTCTAATATATTACTGTATGATTTGTGTAGTTGGATTTTACAGAATTTCAAGAAATATGTTTTCAAATTTGACAGATACAAATTTTAAATGTTTTTTTTAAGTAACTGGATTCCAATAACTTGTTTTATGTATGATATCTGGACCCAAAATGGCGGACGAGAATACCTACATTCTTCTAGAGCTCTAGCTAAACCAATAGCTGAAACGTCGGCAAATGATCACATGAGTTTTTGATTATTTCCTGTACAGATTTAAATAATTTTTGTTACATAAATGTTCTATTTTATTGTAATAATAATAATAAAATAAGTAAAAAATAAATGACTACAATTATTTACAATCTGTACTGTTTTAGATCCAGCAACACCTCTACTATGACGTCACACCATTTTTTTAAAAATCATTGTGGCTTAATGAATAACAATTAAGACTTTTTAAAAGTGTAGATAGTCTTCAATATAGTTAAAATTTATAAAAAAAAAAAATTTTAAATGGTGAAAGACCCCATTCAATTATAGTTAATTGAACATATTTCTATTACTGGATTATTTAATTTTTACATTAAACATTCTATTCCAAAATCATTGAATGTTAGTTTCTATATATTTTCCTATAAACTTGCTAAGCGGACTGTACGACAAAGATAGGTTGTCCACATATTGCCAGTCTCTCTCGGCTCGCATTTGCAACAACAGTAAGCGTTCCAGTATTATTATATCTCAGTGTATTCCTTAAAGATAGATATACATTCTTGAGTAGTTCTGTTTGCTGAAAACTTCAATTTCCGGCTTGAAATTCTACTTCAGTGTCAATTCGCAAATCAGCACTAAACAGTACAACTCAACATTAACTAAATATTGACATTTCCGCGAATGTTTAATTTCTAAACTGCAGTTACAATTAGTTGAGATGTACATTGTGTAACAGCTATAGATGCCATGTCCCTGAATATTGTTGTATATAAGTTCTGGTTGTGTAAACTTAGCGCTTTGTAAGTAAACATGATCAACACTACGTTGTTAACCAGCTCTCAGTTCAAGAGAAATGCAAACAGTGTGGTGTACACAGGAACTCAGAACTCAGGTGACATGGGCTACTTGTTTAGGACTAACTTGTAATTTAGTTGCACGGGGCATGTACTTCATAAGCAAGCTAATTATTTATTTGGGGATACTTTATACAAGAAACAATGTGAACTTTGGTCTCGGAGACTCCGATGTGGACGTAGTAAAAGAAAAAATATGAAATGTTCTGAGTTTGTTGGAAGAAAACTTGCATGTTATGTTTTAGTTCGACAAGAGTATGTTCACGTATACATTATTTCATAATTTAGATGTCTGTTCAAAAGTTTCCACAGCCTCGTAATGTCAATCATATTAGTTGTAAAATAGTGCGTTATTTTAAAATTGCCCACTGTTTATTCGGTTGCAATCATTTGAGAAACTATTTCAGGCCTGTTCTTACTTCGATTTGAAATTAAGTAAATTTTGATTTCAATAAAAACATACCAATTTTATTATTTTACAAAATTCCGAAACGATCGGGCTGCGACCTGGTTGTGCAACTTTCGCGTGCGTGCGATAATTCTGTCTATATTCCACTCTCTTCACTTGAGCGGAAAATGGCTACTTTCACCACTAAATTTAATGAGGGAAACGACATTAAAAATGGGGTAAATAGCTCCGTGGTAACGCATCGGATTGTGGAACATAAGATCTTCGGTTCAAATATCTCAGACGACATTAAAAAAAAAAAAAAATTATAAAACAAACCAACAATTTTCGAAACATAATTTAGTTATATATATATCATCATCATATCATCACGCCTTTTACCCATTAAGGGTGTGGCACTCTGCTTACGCAGATCTCGGTAGGTGATATATTTTTGCGTATGAAATGCGGTTACCAGCCGTCAAGTCATAGCCCCCAAGGATGTTAGTGGAGGGGGAACCACAGGGGTAAATTTAAATTTGTAACTGTCGGCAGTGGGATTCGAACTGAGGATCTCACGATCCACAGTCCGACACGTTACCACGGAGCTATTTACCCCTACATAATTTAGTTAATTTTTCATATTTTAATATAAATGTTACTTCAAATGACAAAAAAAAAATTATTGTGTAGTCATATTCTTACGCGTGACAACCGTCGATTTACGCCCCCCTAAAAATGATAGTTAAACTACCACAATTGTTTTATCCCAAAATTAAATTCACAGATCTATTGAGAAATACCTACACTTTAAGAATGCCCTTAATTTTTTTTTCTACAATCACTACTGAAATTTACACTTTATTCATACTAAATAATGTTTGAAAATTATATATTTTCCACAGTCGTGGGGAATAGCGTAGGCAATTATTCCACACGTAAGTGTGACCAACTTACTAACCATATAATACTATATAATATTAATGTGTCAAGTATTTTTATTTATACAGGGTGTTTCATAACTTCGAGTACATACGTTATAATGGTATGTGTTGTTTGATATGCTAATTAGGAATCTAAAAGAATTTTTTTTAAATTCTAAAAATTAAGGGTTGTTTACCTAAAACATTTTTTGTAGTACTGCTCTGGATTCGCTTTTCTATTAAACACTATGAAGTAGGTAATCAGCAATTTAAATTACATAGTACTAGTAAAATAAACGAACAAATTTAATTATTTTTAATGGAACGATAATTATTAACATAATCATCCACCCAGTGTCAGTGGCAACGAAAAATTTTGGACTGGGAATCATGGAAAATAATTTTGCGATTTAAATTAAATTCTTTTTGATTTGTAATCAGCATATCAAATAACATATATCATTAACGTATGTACCTGAAGTTATAAAACACCCTGTATATCATAAAATAATTAATAATTATTTCAGAGTTTATTTAAATTTTTTTTCCATATTGAGATTACAAAGAAACTACAATGTCAATTTTTTATAAAATATATCTTTTTAGTTTTTATATTAAAATCTAC
This sequence comes from Poecilus cupreus, assembly GCA_963942605.1. Taxonomy (NCBI): domain Eukaryota; kingdom Metazoa; phylum Arthropoda; class Insecta; order Coleoptera; family Carabidae; genus Poecilus; species Poecilus cupreus. The sequence continues at coordinate 24,472,440 of OZ012721.1, forward strand.
AGATTTATAGTTGGTAACACTGCGCTCATCTGCGCTTGCGCCATGCTTCATGCTTGTAATTATAAACGTCAAAAAATTTATACGCCATTTCTTGTTTTTTAAGAGTAAGAATTATTATTAATTAAAACTTAACAAAAGTGTGATCATAGTGTGCAACTCGTGCTGAATGACCTATTTCAGCACTTTTTGCAAAATATACTATTTTTTTGCCTAAACACAAAATTTTTCAAGTGAAATCCCAAAAAATTCACCTGTGCCCAGTAATCATAAAGTGTATCTACATAACAAAGAAGGTAGTTGACTTCTTAAGCACCACTACTCCAGCAATAAACCATCAAGTCCACCGTCCATCGTCCTCCCCAAATCAGAGAGAAAGCCGCCGACAAAGTAGGAGGACTCCATTCCATCCTAAACATAATAGAATTTCGTTTCCCGCTGATGCATAGCAAATGACGGCCTCTGCCTCTGCCTCTTCGCCGAGTACAAAGATGAACACCTGCTGAATCTGGCGAAATCCGCCATAAAAGTACCAAACAGACCATTATACTCCCAGGTAGAGGGTTTCACTTACCCGGCCAGGGTTCTAAAGACTTGTCAGCTGTTTTTAATAATTTATTGATAGTTAAGTTTCGAATTGCGTAAGTGAGGTTAATAAACTGCGAACTCAAAGCAAATTGAAGAGAATACTTTTAAAAATAATCTGGTAAAGCACCACATAACTCTCAATCTAAATTTGATTGCTTAATAGTTACACTTAACATAGGTTTGATGCATAGAATAGATGATTCAGTTACTTGTTTGTTCTCATATAAGGTTTGTTCCAAGTGGTCATTTCTGACATGTTTGTGACCAATTTCACTGCGTCTGCGATAAATGTAAACAAGTTAAGTTGGAAACATAAGCTTCATTTCCTTTTCTGTAGCGAAAAATGTATGAATTTCTTTATTTATATTTAAGGTTAGCTGTCAAAACAAAAATGAGTTTGCACATGCGCTTCACTCCATTCGCTGTTCTAGTCTATGTTTCTAACTTAACTTGTTTACATTTATCACAGGCGCAGTGAAATTTGTCACAAACATGTCAGAAATGACCACTTGGAACAAACCTAAAGTAACTCTGTCTATGAAAATATAAGTAGACACAGTGAAATATTGATACGCGCACTAGTAGGCTTTTATGAAAAGTATAATAGTTTATTTTATAATATGAGGGACTATGATAGTCATTATTCACGAAGCTGATGGAAATCATCCAAGTGAATAATGACCATAATCCCGAATATAATACTATACTTTTTTTTTACGCATATAAATTAAAATATCACTTTTGTAAATGATCTAAATTCTTGGAAAACACATGTTGAAAAATGTCAACATAAAAATACACAATGACAACTGACTACATGTCAATTGTCAGACGGCCATTGCTTGGTGATCCACATCACGTATTTAAAATAACAGTCAATTATGGATTTCTGGCTCTTTGATTGGTCAAGAAGAGTGAATTATGAATAATTCATAATTCACTACCGTGAATTATGGATAATATAATTTATCAAAAAATTAAGAAAAAAAAACGAAATTGTTCTGGGAGTTACTATTGCTAATTGTCAAAGTTGCACTATAAATATATAAACGTATATAATATGTCTGATATATCAGAAAACAATTAATATAATTTTAATATTTACCAAATATATCTGTTAATTTTAATATCATAACATTGATAATGAAATACACTAAATTTATTATTTTAAAATTAAATTTCATTCCTATTCCACGATTATTTATAAATTAACATTATGTAAAGCGATGTTTGAAATACTATACTTTTTATTTTCTTAAACAAAGTATAAGGAAGTATTGGAATCACGAAAAAAATCGCTGACGAGATTTTTGCGGAAATACATATTTTGACGTCCACTGAATCCGTTAAGACCAATTTCTCAATGATGTATGTGTGTGAGGATGGATGGATGGATGTCCGTGTGCGCATTATCTCATGAACGAGACAAGATATGTAAACGAAATTTGGAATATATAAGTTTCATAAAAAAATTAAGAGCTGAGTTGATTTTGAATGAAATTGAAAAACCGGAAGAGGAAGTTTGCTGGACACAAAAAACAATAAATTACAATTTAAAAAAATAGAATCAGCTGTGAGGAAAAGTTTCATATGAAAGATGTTAGCAAAAATATTTAGAATATAAAATGTTATTTGCACTTTTCTTGTACATGCTTCTAATTATGAGAAAAACTAAATTATATATGGCGAAAATAGATTCAGGTGATCTTTAAATTTGTATTTCAGGGAAAATATCGCACTGAATTTTTTCATGATAGCTATACTTGAACTACTCATACGTATAAGAAAAAATATTGAGTAATCAGTTTGTTTAAAAATAAATAAATTATTAAATATTTAGAACAAGTGTTATTGTCGAAAATACAACGTTACAATTGACTAATTTGCGTTTCGTTTAGTCTCCTTGGCAAAATCTTGTCGCGTCCCATTACGAAGACGTGACGAACGCCCCTGGTCGGCATCGGTGTCCACAAAGGCGCTGTAAGGCTCTTATTATCTGCTACTGGTCTCCAGGCTGCAGGCAGCAGGTATCGCGTAAGAGCGACAGAGATGCAGCGTGTCATGTTATTACGTTACGCACCTGGCCGCTGCCTGCTTTGATCCACTGACAATGACACTGCTTACAATGTACTTACAGCACCGTATTGAGGGGAAATATTTTTTGGGTTAAAAAAAATGGTTATTTGATTTATTTCGAGTTTGGTATCAAGTTGGGGATTTCTAAAGGGGGAAATATGTCATCAGATCATTTACCCATGTTTGAGTACATACATTTTTTGAGGCTTCATCAATATCGTCGATGTATCAAATTTTAATTCAGTAATCATAGTTATTATGAAAATAAATATATAACTGAAACATCTGTTCTATATGCAACAATTACTATTCTATTAATAATAATAAAAAAAAAAATAGAATGGTTACTTGATAAAACAATTATGGTCATAGTTGGAGAAAAGTTCGATATATTTGCTAATTTATTTCCTGAACGTTCCAGACCAAATCATTCAACAGTTTCTAGAAATATTTGCAAAATTTAATATTGATAAAAGTTTATATGAATAAGATTAAAATTGAGCGAAATAAAAAAAAAACATTTACAACCCAAATTAATATAATACATTTCTGTCATAAGATAGACGACAGTTAATATTTACATAAAGTTTTAATGATTATTGACGTGTTAAAATTATAAACCCTTACCATTTAGTAGAACAAAATACAATTTAATATTAAACTATAATAAAATATAATTTTATTATACTATAAACATTTCAGCAGAAATTTTCTGTCACATATAAAAGTACATTTGTTTTATCGTCTTTCATTTTATTTTCTTCATTTGATTCATCATTTTCGTTTATTACTCTGCACTTCTTATACAAAGGGATAGGTAAACTATTCCTGTTTAATGAAACAGATTTATAATTTTGTTAATCGTCCTACAAACAGAAATAGGGCAGTCCTCATTATATCAATGAGTTAAGTCTTTTACGAATTTCCCATGAAATACAATTCAAGGTTTCATATTTATAACATTTTTCTTATTTCAACAATTGTTCAATGCTTTAAACATTACTTTAGATTAATGGTATGTAACTATTTGTATATTTAATCTTCAACCAATTTGTTATTCACTTTTTTGTATACACTAATTTTTGAGTATTTGTGTTATGCATTACTCATCTAACCTCAATGTACACATTGTAATTCTAATTTTTTGCTATTTGATTCTGAGGATGAGTATAATATACTCGAAAGTGGAAACGTTAAGCCAAATAGTGATTTTATTTGACTCCCGCTTTCCAAATTCTGACTACAATCAATTAATTCAGTTTTGTCCTTTGAATTTTTTCTTAGATAATATAAGTATGATTACTGATAAATAATTTAATAAAGTTAATAGTAATTTAAAACTTTATGGACAATATAAATAAATATAATCTGCCAAAACAATAAGACTGTTTAAATTGTTTTTTTTTACTCCATGGCATTCTGTAATTAGCTAAAAATTATAAATTTCCTTTTATAAATAAATTTGGCCTCATTTGATGCGTTTTATGTTTCTGAACATTTTTCATGTTTACACTTTTGTTCTAAAATTCATAGGAATCGAACTACCGCCTAATGAATATTATAACATTGTATTTCCTATTTCCTATAAAAAAGTAGACACCCAGTAAACTGGTTTCCATAGAAATACTAATAAAAAAATAGTAAATATTGCATTTTGCTGAAATTCACGGTATCTAATATGTATTTTGTAACGCCATTTACCCATTTCTGAATGTGGCATTCAGCTTAGAATATATCTCAACATACGACATATTTATGCGCGTGCTCTTCCGTTAAATCACTTCCCCAAAGATATTAGTGGAAAAGAATTGTACGATAATTCATCAATAATTTAAAAATAATTCTTAGTGAATTCCTCAATGACTTCAGCGCTTTAGGTATCCCACAATCTGTGTCTATAAACTAGGACAAACGTTGCTCTAATAGACGCCGGAATAAACTCCGGATAATGTAGACTCCGGAGGCGGCGGTTTCATTAGCAATCTGTTGTCGTCCGCGTTACAGTGCTCCAATGTGGCACAGAATATCGAGAATTTGCATGTTATACGACAAACTCCGGTAGCCCCGGAATATACCGGAATAGACTCCGGGTGAGATAAAGGCGGTAAACGCGCTGCATCTGATATTGCATCTCGGACATCGTGCAAATCGACTGGGAGCGATTTAGTTCGCCCTGACTCAACTCAGCCTCAAATATAAGAACATACCATACATATAATCGGGGATTCCAACGTTTTCTGTTTAATTTTTGTTTCATTAGTTTGGGACACAGTAATGCAAATATGAAATTTTATTGAGATATGATTCTTTAAAAGATTTCATCAAATTTAAAGAATCAGACTGTGACGTCACAACGCCTACAGCTAACTTCAGGATATACAAGCCCATGCTCATGGTTATCATGTTGTCAATGTTAACCTGTCAGTGCCTCACGAGTGTGTTTATAGTTTTTGTCTAATAATTTCAAGTATTTGAAGAAAATTGTTCATAACAACACATACCTGGATTCAGAGTATCAAAATGTTCAAAAAAAAATCTGATGTGTCCAGCACATAACCTCCCGCCCAATACTATTAAACGATAAAAATAGTATTTGATTATACAGAAACATACCTTCTTATTTGTTTATTTTCTATTTATATTTGAGAATTTTAATTTTCTTTCGTATATTTATTTAATTTTTTGACATATATTTCACTAAGAAAACAGCTTCACAATCACAATGACATGTGTCACATTTCGTAAAAAATTTTCCATGGTGTACTAGGAATGCAAGATTTGTGAAATCTAATTTCTTTATATTTTATTATCTCTAAATCTAATGAAAATTATTAAAATTAGTATAATCAAAACACATGTAAAATTAAATATTCTTCAACTTTCAAAATAACATAAATTGTTGAGAAAGGAAATTTAACCGTGTTTTTCACGAAAAACTGTTAAGGGCTTCAAGTAAACTGCTACTTCCGGTTGACTAATTTTATCCAAAATCTAATCAGCTCTTCATTTAAATATAAGAAGCAATAATTCACAAAATTGTATTTTTTGGTATTATAATTTTTAAGTTATGCGAGACGAAAAAATTGCCACAGACTACACACACACATACATACATACATACATACATACATACATACATACATACATACAGACATCATCGCGAAAATAGTAAAATCGTATTGTAGGGACCCTAAAACGTGCTTATTCATTGAAAACTCACTACCCAATTTTTTGACCAAAAACAATACCTCCCTTACCTAGAGGTAGGCGGGAGGTAAAAAAGAGCGATAGACGTTGTGACGTCACAATTTACTGGAGAGTTCACAATAGCTTAAAAATTGCATTTTTCTAACATAGAATTGAATGAAAACTTGTTTTTAAGCACACTGAGAGAAATGTATATTTAAAAAAATATATTTAAATTACTTCACTTAGTTTAAGTAGACAGATATTTATATCTAAATTATATTGTTTCAAAACAAATAAATTGTATATTGAAAAAATAATATAATAGATATTTAACAAATATTTCATTAGAATAAATATATTTTATACTAAAATATTATTATAATATAAAGTATACTTATTTTATCAAATATTATTTCTTAAAGATACAAATACTTTTGAATATACTATACAGTATATTAAATTTTAATATAATTTCCACTTGATGCAAAGCAACTAAGTTTTTATCTTCAAATTGTATATATTATTAAATTTAACTAACATTATATTAATATGAAGTATAAAATATGTTTAAAATAATGATATTAGTCCACTTAAATGAAACACAGTGTATTGTAGAATTATTTTACCACGTAATTTCATTAGTATTAGCCGGGTGGTGAACAAGTACAAACCTGCATTTCATTCCAAGAAATATACTGATATGTAGTTTGTAGTGGTTGACTGTTTTTTTTCTGCGTTGTTTAGGTTTGGTAACTGCTTGCATAATGTGCCTAGTTTTATATATTATTTATATTTGTACACGAAAAATTGATTTGTTCGTGCAATATATATTACAAGAATGGGAATTCGGTGAACTACAAAAAAAATTTTAAAGTAAATAAATTGTTCTGATTATTTAATTTGCAGCATAAACAGTTTTTTAATTATAGATGAAGGAATAGACGAAACAGCATTTAAATTACTTGATGATTGTGCTATAAAAGAATTAATCCCACAAATTGGACTAAGATTAAAATTATCTTCAAAATTTATAAGCTATTTTGGTAACAAAGAGGTTATAAATTTAATATTGGATATTTACGTGTCAAATATTAATTTTTAGAATTATATACAAAATAAATGTAAATGCAATTTATAAGTAAAAAAAATTAGTTACTGATTTTGAAGAGGTACAGTAGATGTAGTAAAACAGAACAAACTAAATAATTACACAACATTTATGAGATAATTTGCATATATAAAAAAAATGTATGTATGAATAATTACTTATGGCACATAATGTATTATATGTATGTACTTAATACTAAAACTAAATGCATTTTAGACTGAAATATCAGTATTATGAACTTGATGATTCTACTCCATCCATCTCAACAGCTAGCTTAAATGAGGAAAATCTTTTTGATTTGATAGACGAAGCATAAAATAATATTATAATTTGCAATTCTGATGGATCTTTGGTAACACCACCACCGCCTATTACGATTTCAATTCAAGAGAGACTACCAATAATTTTGGAATCACTATCAGTCTTTCTTAATGTAAGTATGAGAAATTTTAAAAAATTATCACGCATGTACACACATTTATATTGATTAGTAATGTATTCTTCGTTTCTGATTTATAGGGTTTAGAAGATTTGTTAAATAAAACTCTAGATGGACAAGCGTTGTTGAGAAAAAGAAAGGAAATATTGAGTTATTCTGAACGTTAAAAATTAGCCTCACTCACAGTGGACTTTTTATTCCAAAATAGGAAAAACAACAATTACTCAAGTTAAATCAAGTTTCTTCCAGAATAAATATAGCCAGTACGCTCTCATTAAAACAACAATTAAATTTTTCTCGCAGGTTAGTTTTACAACTAGGTCTTAGTAAAATTATTACCCTTGGCTTTAGTACTTTTGTAAAAAATGTAAAAAACATTTTTTTTAACAATCATACAAATCTAATACCTGATGAATTTATTATAAGATATGCGAATGGATAAACATTGACGGCATTCGATCAAATTCATCAAGTGTTAGTAATGGATTATAAAGAAGAAATGCCTGTTTACGCTTTAATTAAAAATATAATTTTGAATGAGAAATCGATGTTTTATTCTATGTTCAACTCTTTATTACTATTGGATTTAATAATCATTTGTATGCATATCAGGTAGACTTATCAAATAATTTTAGTTATATTTTACACTCATCTTTAGTAAACGTATTCTCCCTTATGTTAATAAAAAATAGTACTAATTGTTTTGTAAATTTAAATTAATCTATTTTTTTACATTTAGCTGATAGTAATTTTTTGTTATAATTACCTAATTTTATGTAATATTTGTTCAGAATGTTATTTATGTTTTATTTACTTATTAAAAATACATATTTAAAAAATACTTATATTGTTTTAATATGTATACCTTTTATTTTATAAATAATGTTTATTTATAAGGAGTAACTAATATTATAGATATTAGTATATTTTATTTTTAAACTAAAGTTTTATTTTGCTTTGAATTAAATATATCTAATTTTTGTTATGAATCAATCGTATATTTATTATTAAACTCCTACATATTAAATTTTAGAATCTCTTATGTTAACTCTTAAAATAATTAATATTTACTTTTGTATTATTATATTCTTTAATTAAATATATTATTTAGTAAGTACTAAAATATTTTTTACTTGATTTAAATATGTTTTCTATGAGCGAGAAATAAACTGCATATTTAATTTTTAACTTTATATATTAAACGTTAAAATATTTTATATTAACTATGAGCAAAAATTATACTTAATATTAATATATATTTGATTCAGATCTATTATTTAATAAATTATAATCTTAATATATAGATATTTGCGTCTAATACATATTTTCAAATAAACTTGTATTATATTTTTGAATATATGAGTTTACTTGTCACTTTTTTAAATATATTTTCTCTTTCAATTAAGTGTAATTACACTTGTTTTACATATACATTTCTCTCAGTGCATGTTTTATTGTATTATCCCATTATATTGTGATATAAACTATGCAAAAAAGTGATTACTTTGGATAAATTCAATTTTACTGGGATACCCCATTAATTCACTTTACATATCAGTGGTTTCATTTTGAGAAGATTATCAAAAACAGAGGTGTATTGATTGATATAAAACAACCTATGATACATATTATTCAATTTAACTTTATTATAAATAACAAATTTCGTTAATTTTTCTGTTAATTATAAAAATATGTTTTATCCAACACCTCTCAATAAATGCTCTATAACTATGGCGATTTTAAACAAGCAAAAAACAATAATAATAACACCTTGGTAACCACTTCGATTGACATTTTAATTTAAAATTTTAAAGCATATGTCACTGTCAAATAATTTTTCTTTAATAAACTCGATAAAATTATCACACTCAGCCTTCGGCTTCGTGTGCAAAAATTTCTCTCGTGGGTAATTCCTTATTTTGCCCACTTGTAAAGTAAATAACTATTACATAGTTGTAAGGCAAGAAAAAAAAATCTCTATTCCAAAATGTCATAGCTTACTATGACCACCATATGAAAAATAAAAATTGATATCAATAACTCGTAAATAGTTTGATATAAAATTTTTTTGAGTTCTTTTGTAAATTCACCTTTAAAAATTGTCGCAAAAAAGTGCAAACCAGAATTTCGTATTATTTCATTAACAAAGTTATAAACAAAAAAACAAAATCGCAATATTTACAATTTAGCCAATATCTAGTGACCTATGCATTCTATTGGAAAAAATACTAACCTCTGTTGTAAGAGGTATGTACTACTAGATCTGTTAAGTAGTCAAGCGATTTTACAAGAAATCCGTACGAATTATGAGGGTTCGAATTATGCTCGTGAGTCCCAAAAGCATTGTTATTGGCGTTGTATACAGATTTACATTGCACATGCACATTCATACTGCGCTAATTACATATAACACTACAACAGAATCGCACAGTCAATATTGATGTAATTGGTTTATAGATCCATCCACTATGCAGCGAAATGACTAAATGATAACGGCGTCGATTCGACAGAGTATGTTTGTACGTGATCGCGATGCCACACATCAGTTAATGGATTTGAAATTAACTCCGGTGTTATTGATTAAATGCGAGGGACACAATTACAGTTAGTAATTAACGAATTAGATTCTAATTAGGTTTTAGCGGTTAAGAGATAATTGAATTTGAGTTTGTGGAAATGTTTTTGTATACACTGATGTGTTTGATATATGGTATTTTCACTTCATTGAAAAGTTTACTTTTTAATAATTGCTGTCGAAACATACAGAATATCCACGGAAAAACGATACGTAGCTATAGTTCATTCAACTACCTATGGATAAGTCACTTGTGTCAAGGAAGAGAACTATTTGCTAGTGGATGTATAATACTTCTATGTAATTTTGTTTTTATTGAGCAAAACTTTTGTTTCTTTAAACTCAAACATGGTTGCTTTGAGGTAGAATAACTCGAGCAGTGGCATTACCATAATAGTCGAAATTATAAAATGAGTAGATTAATCATTTATAATTTAGTTTTATTATTATAAAAAGATGTTAAATAATATTAGATATAATTTTTATTTGAAACCATTTTTCTATTTTGCACCGTTTTAAAATTGTTTAAGCGGGAGAAGTGCTGGCAACATCAGATTATTTTTTATTGCGAATAAATTAAAATAGGATCACATGCCCTGTTTAACATTAGAGACAAAGAGCAACCACTTTTTCGTAAATACAAAATGCTTATTAAAACCCAAATCTTTTGTAGTATGTAGCAATGTCATGTCTTGAAGTCTGAACTTACAAGCAACACACTTAGCTGTATTCTTTTTGGAAAGTTTTAGCTCAACTCAGTTGACAAGTGAGTTGAGATGAACTGAGCTAAGTTGAGCTGAAAGGCATCCAAAAAGAACAGCATTTTATGTATAGAAAGGTGGATTTGAACAAGAATATATACACTTATGCTATTAAAATTGATGACATTGAAAATATTTTATTATAAGTTTACACATTTAATATAGCAATGAAATAGATCGACATATTTTGTTATTATAGCAATTTGGTGCACATAACCTAATAAATATGACAGTTCTCCAGGCAACACATACCAAACATTACCACTTCCACCGAAGTGAGCTGCGTAGATCATTTTGAGTTTATTTCGCGGGTTGTGCAGCATCGGTAAAGGGGGAAATGAGTTCTCTCAGTTTGTCTCAGTTCAGTTGTAACAAAAAGAACAACACTTTACTGAGTTCTATTGAAGGGATTAAACATGATTCAAGATTATTTGAATGTAATATTTCTTGGTAATTGGAAGAGGTATTTAGATTCTAGTCATGATTGCAAACCTGGAAGTAAATTTAATTTATTTCAAATAAGAATAAGTACAAAGAAAATTTCAAATGAAAGATGTTAGCCATATTTCTTATATCTGCTTGCTCTTGTAAGAAATATGAAATACTAACTTATATGTTTAAAATGTATTTCAATAATTCAATAAATAATTAAAAAAAAAATTTTATGTTAAACGTGTGTGGAGTGCAATTATTAAATATTCAAATTCAGATTTGTGTTAAGAAAGTGCTGACCATACCAGGCTACAGTCTGTAGTCGAATATATTATTTACTTTTTGCAAATCAGCAATTGATATTCGTATTTATTAAAAATAGGCATTCAATTGGTAAATTCACTGTTGCATGAATTGAAATCAGTGATGCTGACGCAGCTGGAATTTCGATTATTTCAACGTTTTAAAACATCAAACGAATAATCCTTTAAATCCATGGATTACTAACAGTACAGCAATGTTTAATTTATGTCCAATTTTGTGGGACAATCAATTATTGAAAATGCCATCATATTGATTAAAATAAATTAATTATTTACGCAATGTTTCCTGACACAACAATAGTTATTTGTTTAACTAAACACCAAAATATCAGATTTACTGCAGAGGCTGTAAATATGTGTTTGGTGCCGTATTAAACACAATGACTGATACCACGAGCTCTGTTTATGGGTGTTTTCAAATAAGTGTTTTAGCCCCGATTATAACGCTGTACAATATTCTAAAATTATTTTATAAAATATACTTCAAATGAAAGTGTAAAATAATATATTTCTCTGTATCATCTATTTGAAGTATTTCTTTATTAAAAATTTTAGAACATTGTACAAGCGCTAAAACACTTCTCTTAAAATACCCAAAAACAGAACTCGTGGTACCAACCAATATTTTGTGACGATTTTATAAATAACATTAATTAAGTGATTATTTTTCACATATGTATTTAGAAAGCTATCGCCATTAAATTTTATTGCTCTGCGTTTATTGAACAGGTACCGTGCTTTTATTAAGCGTTTACTGTGTAAAATATTTTACCGGTTTCAGGAGATTAACCTATGTTTACATACACAAAAGTAGGTAGGGTAAGTAAGTCATAACTCTATGCTGTACGGTAATATTACCATACTGACCTATCAAAACAGTCAAGAAAATGAAAATAAAACACAATGATAATATAAGGGTATTTATTACACTCGGAATTAAGGTGTTCAGAGTTTCACCTGCTGCGTTCCAAATATTTTCAGGCAATTCAACTTCGCCAAAATCCACTTTTTATTTATCCATTATGAACATATTTGACGTTTAAGTAAAAAAAAATATTTATAAATATGATACAAAATAAGTGTAACCATGGTGTTAAATAAAAATAAACAGACTTACTTGATCACCTAAAATTATGACAGACGTTATTCAAAAAAGAATTTCAAAAAATAATATTTATTAATGACATTAACGTCTTCATATTCTGAAACCGGTAAACTATTCAACAAACCACGGATGTTATGAGTCATAACAGGCCTTAGATGTCTTCAAATCCTCGCTCTATGAGCTCGGATTTCAATCTGACATCTGTGGCAGTTATGATACTCATAACATCGCTAGGAATGGTAATAGCTATTAGTGACTAGGCAGTGAAAGTGACATTTTATAGACTGTTGTAAAAAAATTGCACTCTTATTGCCAACTAGGTACCAAAATATTACAAGATTTACAACGGAGACTTTGCCCCATCAATGAATGCTGCCGAAACAGTAAATCTGTGTTTGTGTTAGTCGGAGATAGTAAGAGATAAAAGTAATAATAAAAACATACTAATATAGGACTGTTACTTTTAAGTTAAGGTCATAAAACAATAATATAACATGGACACATATAAACATGTTTTTAATATGTTTGTTTAAATTATTTTTTTAATATTTCGATACGATTTTATTTCACGATGATAATTATTAACTTATAAACCATTCTGGAGATTTCTCGCCTCCATTTTGTTAAAAACCAACCAAACAAATAATAATTAAATTCTCGTTTCTTTCAGATGAAAATGTACTACTGGGTACTATGCAGCACAGTGTTACTGGCGAGTGTCAGCAGTACCGAAACGGTGGTTCGCCCGCTAACAGACGCAGCGCCAATTCAAAGTAACACGATACAAAAGATTGTCACCGTTGTAGAAAATAAAGCTAGCGATGAAACAAGAGCGCTGAAGAAGGTCTTTCTGTCTAATAGGAGCATCACTTGCAACGATGGATCACAAGCTGGGTGAGTGGAGATGATTTAAGAGAGTGACGTGAAATTTGGTGGAGGAGCCCATGCAGTATTTTGGGTTTATATAGCGTATGCCGTAACTTATTTTAATTCTTTAGGTTAAGAGTTTAACAAGTTTATCATGTTAGATATTTCTTTGAAGAGTTTATGCCAATATTTATAAAAATATATTATAAATGATGAAATAGTATGTTGTACAACAAGCATGGAATGGTACTCATTTCCTATGGGCATTCCATGCGAGTTGTACACTATACTTTTTCTACGAACACGATATTATTTCTTAATTAATTTATATTTTAATAATAAATTTGTCCCGCTTCCATCATTCCAATATTTGACAATTCTAAATAAGTATCCTAGCAATGGCACCTGTACTGAAATGAACTGACCTGTATTGAAATACTCACAAAACAAATTCATTTCCCACAATGGTTGCAATGTACCTCATATCCCTAGCAACAACAAACATACAATGAGCAGATTTCTAAGTGGTCGTAGAAGATATTTATCTACGTTGTTAAAAGTGACTTTTTTAACGGTTGCTTAGTAAGTTAAAACTCACTTTCTGACACTAGTGTTAAAAGTAACAGCAACGTATTAAAAGTGATTTTATTGTTACTTTTAACACGTTGCTAACGATTTATATTTATAAATCAACAAATATAACCCTACCTGTCAAAATATAATTATACATTTTCAGTATTTTTTAATACACTAGGAAAATCGTAAATAAAATTTTGTATGATATACGTGTTAAAAGTGATATTTCGTTCGTGGGATTGTTTCACTCGACTTAGCCTCGTTTTACAAACTTCCTCACGTACTCGTAAAATGACACGTTTAACACTTGTATCATATATAACAAGTATTTATGATCGTTGTTAAAAGTGGGCCTTTTAACGGTTGCTTAGCAAGTTAAAAGTGTCACTTTATGACACTAGTGTTAAAAATAACATAGCAACGTGTTAAAAGTTTTAACACGTTGCCAACGATTTGTATAAATAAACCAAGAAATACCCAACCTGTCAAAATATCATTCTATATATTTTTAGTATTTACTAATACACTAGGAAGATCGTAGAAAAAATCTTGTATGATTTACATGTTAAAAGTGATTTATTTTAGTCCGTGGGATTGTTTCATTTGGTTTCGCCTCGTTTCATAAACTTCCACTTACTCATAAAATGTCACTTTTAACACATATCATAAATAACTATTACGTTTCTTCTCCATGGCTCAATGACAGTTGATATTTTACGAAGAAATGAAGAGAAAACAAGACAAAAACGACGATATAAAATTTAACCCTTAAATCGTGTCAAGCAACAGCAAGTACGTTATACAAATTTAATTGAAATAAGGCGGCTTTCACGCCCTTGTTTTTAAAAATTGTCTGCCTTTTATCGTACAAAAAAAAAATAATATATATATATATATATATATATATATATATATATATATATATATATATATATATATATATTTATAGAATATAATATTACAGTATTGTATTAATACAAAGATATAACTTATTTAGTTTGCCAAACAAACAGCATGAGAAATTACCAGTAAACGCATGTGCATCGACTATAATTTTAACACCGTAAAGTACTGTCATATAAACCCAGCGTATGGGGCACATATAACACTATTCACTACTCGTTAACGTGAACACCAGTTGTAAGAATTCTAGCTGAGTACTTATCCTATCTCGAAAAGCTATACGCAGCAGTAAACAGTGCAATAAATGCTTTTAATATTGCGATTCAATAAGCAGAAGACCATGAACTTAATTTGGATTTTATAGCTGAGAATAAATTGAAAAACGCAAAAATGATAAACGATTTTTGTTAGTAAAATTTATATAATTTATTTAATATTTTTGAGTATACCAGTATCAATGTTTTTTAAATCAATAGCTATTTTATTTTGTTCATCGATATATTTTTAAAGTACTTCAAATAAAAGTGATACAAAATTTAGTATGCTGCCTCTTTTACGTAAAGTATTTTGCTCCTAAATTACATACAAATGTATACAAAATTTATTTAAAGTTGATGAACTAATTGTGAAATTATGTTTTTATTTAATAATGTCATTGTTTTGCAGATTCTACTTGAGAAAATCGCATACGAGTAAAAAATGGATAATATTTTTAGAAGGTGGATGGTATTGTTATGACAACCACACATGTAGAAATCGATGGCTGAAATTAAGGCATTTAATGACGTCATCCCAGTGGCCCGAAACAAGAGATGGTACATATAATTTTCTGTATTCTATTCTTATTTATTCAAGTGTTTTCAATCGTAATATATATTTAACAATGATTTTGTTTATAGTTGGTGGTATTTTGTCACCAGTGCCTGAAGAGAATCCTCATTGGGCGAATGCCAATCATGTATTTGTTCCGTATTGTACGAGTGATTCGTGGAGCGGAACTAGAATGACCCGAGAAGGGATGTTTACTTTCATGGGGGCCCTAGTCGTACAACAGGTAATGAAATATTTTATATAAAACCGATATATGTCCTTAGAAGCTAGGACTTCGAATGCTACACATCTGCTTTATAAAATTGTTTTGAAATGCAACAAATATATATATATATAATATGGGGTAAATAGCACAGTGGTAACGTGTCGGACTATGGATCGTGAGATCCTCAGTTCGAATCCCACAGCTGACAGTTGCCAATTTAAATTTACCCCTGTGGTTCCTTCTCCACTAACATCTTCGAGGGCTATGACTTGACGGCTGGTAACCGCATTTCATAGGAAAAAATATATCACTTACCGAGATCTACGTAAGCAGAGTGCCACGCCCATAATGGGTTAAAGGCGTGATGATATGTTTATTTATTTTATTTTATATTTTGAACCCAAACTTATGCACTCGAATATATTTCTTCTAGTACGTAAAATTTATTGGTAGCAAACAATAGGGGACGCATACAATTTTAATATCCTTAATAAAAGATTTTTAAAAACAGTTCCGTTATAAACATATAAAGCAAAATATATTTCTTTTATGATACTGACGAAAAATACATGTTTAAAACTCACTCTTATATGTCATTCTCAAAATTTGTTTATTTTGCTTACATTTAAAAAAATATCTATAATTTTATAGCTGTCGTTCATAAATCGCTTTTTTTTAATTTTTTAATTTTTTATATTGTTTAGAATATAAATTTGTATTGGGGCTTATTTCTACTATTAAAAATTTCGTGGTTATAAAAGCAATGACGTTACAGAAACATATCATCGTCCTTTTGCTCATTTAAGAAGGTTTTTTAATAAATAAATATATTACTTGGAAACTTTTTAGGGATGCAAGGTAAGATCATAGTTAAATTGTTAGCTGTAGTAAGGGACAGCATAAAATCCATTTAAACAATATTTGAAAAGTATACATTTTCAAATGATTTCTATTTAAGTAATTTTGTAACGTATATAAAGATTATTAGGTCTTAAAATATTAAAAATAATATCTAAATACGTATTTTGATAACTAAGTTATTATCATCAGTAAAAACAAAGGGATAAAATCAACACAACTTGTAAACCACGTCACTTAGTGGCCAAAACTTAAAAATGACTTTTCTGTACATCTTGAACCTACTATATTTCATACACTAATGTTACGTGTGTAGTATACTATATAGATTTTCTACTTCTTGTGTAGGTGATCCTCGACCTCATCCCCTTGGGCCTAGACAACTCCACCGACCTCCTGCTCACAGGCAGTTCCGCAGGAGGAACCGGTGCCATGCTCAACGTAGACCCAGTGCGTGAGCTCCTCCACGTCACTCTACGACCACGGCGTCCACCAGCTGTTCGCGCTGTGTGCGACTCTGGGTGGTTTCTAGATCGAGCGCCCTATAGTCCTCCCGGGGGGTTGCAAGGAGATGGCGAAGCCAGAGCTGTGGAGGCCATCAGGAAGGGGATGGATCTATGGAAGGGGCGTGTGCCGAAGAGGTGTGGGAGGGTGTATGGAAGGGAGCAGTGGAGGTGCTATTTTGGGTATCGGTTGTACCCTACGCTTAAATGTAAGTATTTATGTTTATAGTTACAACAAAAATTATTTGGTTTATTTAGTTTTGGAATATATTTAAATGTGCTACAGGAAACTGGTTTGTTACACTCAAGTTCCACACGGAAGTATTGAAATGTTACACGGAAATACTAAAATTTTACAGGCATGTACAAAATTTAATTTATTTAATACTGCTACTGAAACATGTTTTTTACTTGAATGCAATTTGTTTTGATCACTCACATAGTTAACAACGCGTGGACGAAAGTAGTAAATGAAAATGCTTTTGCCCACCTGTTGCCATAGCACTCATATTCCACTGTCGAAATTAGGAATAAACTACAATAGTATTCATAAAATTTATTTATTTATAGAAAAAATTACTTCGCAATTATTATAAACAGGAAGTGGCAGGGGCGGATTAACGAAATTGCCGCCCCTAGGCAAATAAATTTTTTTTTTATGTAATAGGAAGATCTCAAATCAATGCAAACAGACTAAATATGGTTATTGAATTTGTAAATTATTTTTATTAGAAACCTTAACATTAGTTATACAATCAACCGACAGCAAAATTTTGAATCAACCGATACAATTAGGCATTTATTGCAGACATTTATGGCGCCTTTTGTCTTGCGGAAATATATAAAATTTTATGAACTAACTCATCAATGATAAAACTAACTCCGTCCACATTTTCCTTCTCTTTAACCGTTGCTTTGAAAAGAGAGTAAATTTTCTTTGATTTTTCGACATCATTTTGGCTTTTGGTTTCAATTTAGCGTATTGTCGCCCACTTAACCTCTTTCTACCATCACTTATTTTGCACAAAGTAATCATTATAATTCACAAGTAATTGAGGTTATATTCTTGCAAATTAACATTTACTACTGACGCCACAGAACAAAACTACTACGCGCCTAACTAACCGCAAAGGTTCATTTTAAAGACATGGCGCTGCAGTTTTATATTAATGAAAGATGGCACAACTTTTGAATAATTATTAGATTATATGAAAGGAAACTCTTTCACAAAGAGGAAATACTCTTTATTTCTTATTTTTAGAAATATTTTGATTGATTTTGTAAAATTTCTTCATAAAATATACTACGACCCGAAAAATTTGCCGCCCCCAAAAATTTGCAGCCCCGGACACGTGCCTGTTGTGCCTGTGCGTAAATTCGCCCCTGGGAAGCGGGCGCGTACTTTTAAATCCATTAAGGGGGAGGTGGGGGGTCTAGTTTAGGAGCATCATGTTTATTTTACTAATAGTGAAAGAATAAATAGAATGTTTTCAAACTAAGAGAATATTTTAATTATTACAAATTTGTCCAATCAGAATGTCTCATTTTCCATTATTGTGCATTTTAGATAAGTGATTAAACAACACCATGCTGTTGAAGCAAGCTTTTATATGCAAATTTTGAACATTTTGAAGGCATATTTAGACGAAAAATTTCCAATTAATTAATATCTGCCTTTAGATTTCTACGGCAACAGATTAAACGTAACGACATTAACCTCTTTTAAAATATCTTCTACTTTAGTAAAATCTTCTTGTTCCATATTTTGACAATTTATAAGTATTTTCACAACGTGTCAATCAGATTAATTTTCTTAACAAATATGACTTTAGCTACGCATCTTACCGTCATTGTTGATTTACACTCCATACATAACCACATACCAAGTAGTAGCAGGTATTACAAATTTTAATAGGAGGATAATTCACTCACTTGTGTGCCTTCATAAAACTGGCAAACGCGTTAGTTTCTTTGCTTGTATTGTAATATACTATTGACGCATGCGCAAGGTATATTTATGTTGCGAATAGCAAAATAATGGGTTACTTTATTCATTGAACGTGGAAGTGAGCTTATCTTGAGCTCCTTAAAATTAACAAAAAATTTACGATGAACTTTGTTTTCAGCACCTCTATTCGTGTTCCAATGGCTCTTCGACGAAGCCCAAATGACAGTAGACAATGTCGGTGCACCAGTGACCAAACAACAGTGGGACTACATACATAAAATGGGAGATGCTTTAAGACAGAGCTTTGAAAATGTTACATCTGTTTTTGCACCTTCTTGTATATCACATTCAGTATTGACGAAACGAGATTGGCAACTTGTGAAGGTAAGAAGATATACAGATCTAGTATTCATAAATAATTATTTACATACTAAGTGCGGGAAGACATTCTTTCCGCATGAGCGCTTATTTGAATCACGAGCCAGGGTTTCATTTGCATACTTCATCCCAATAAAACTTGAAGGATCGTAATAAAATGAGTAAATAACCTACAATTACCCTTGAGAATTGCAAGCGACTGCATTAGATGATGAAAGGTAGAAATAAACAGGAATGCAGTTAGGATAATTGTTTTTTAGTAATAAATATTTTTAACTCTTAAACCAAAGTTTTGCTGCCATTTTCAGCTTCTTCATGGCTTAGAGAATAACGCTCAACAATATGTACAAAATATTTCCTTCATTAAAATAAAATCTCTAAATTTTAAGCACAGGTCCATGAATAAAATTGAAATTGAACATACAAAAGATACAAAATAAATTCGAATGAATACACACTCATGAGTTAATGAGGCTTTACCTCACTAGTAATATAAATAACAATTATCTAATTCACTGTGTTTCTTTCAGGTGAATGACGTGTCAATAGCTGAAGCCCTCCATTGTTGGGAACAACAACCATTACGAAGAATCAACTTACGTCAAAATGCTACTCGAAGAATATCAAAAAATTCTAATGGTGACTCATCATCAGTTAACAAAGGTGGTTCAAGTACATCGCCTGATAAAATAAGTAGAACAAATGAAAGGCGAAAGAAACAAGATGGTGTTAATACAACGGAACCTACAAACAAGAGGAGGAGAAGGAAAAAACATAAAAATAGAGACAGAGATAGAAATCTACAAAAGAATAAGAGACACAAGGGTGAGAATATTTTATATAATATATACTATACAGGGTGCAGATTTGAAATGTGGCATATATGGATTTCAATACTATTTTTTAAATATTGCTGTAGCACATCAGTAAAATATAAAAAGCCTCATTTAAACTATTATTTTGAATCGATATTTTTTGTTTTTTCTATTGATAAATTTATTTATAAAATAAAAATAAATATATCATCACTCCTTTTCCCCATTACGGGTGTGGCACTCTGCTTACGCAGATCTCGGTAGGTGATATATTTTATCGTATGAAGTGCGGTTACCAGCCGTCAAATCATAGCCCCCAAGGATGTTAGTGGAGAGGGAACCACAGGGGTAAATTTAAATTTGTAACTTTATTTATTCTCTAGTTAATTGAGTTTGGAAATACCGACCCTTAAGAAAAATATTTTTGCCCATATCTACCGACCTGTACATCTTTACGTGAAAACAAAAATATCATTAAATTCGCCTACTAGTATGACAACTTTTATCTAATTCAACCGAAGTCGCAGCTCTTCAATTCTCGAGATCCCAATAGTGAGCCTTGAATTGAAACACACTGTATATATAATTCTAGCATGTTAAATAATAATATTATTTGTTCTGTCCTCCAGGTCGTCATCAACCCCCTCGTATCAACATCCCAACCCCACGGCCTCGTCGCCGATTCCCCTTGTGCCAGCAGCGCCTCCTAGAGCGTTGCTCGTGGCCGCAGTGCAACCACTCCTGCCCCAGGTTGCACAACCCGTTCACCGGTGAAGAAATGGACTTCATCGAGCTGCTCAAGTCCTTCGGCCTGGACATGGAGAGCGTCGCCACAGCGCTCGGCATAGACATGCAGACGCTCAACAACATGGACCCCGGAGAACTCTTGAATTTGCTAACGCAGCAGGCGAATTGATTGCATAAGAGACATGTGAGCGATAGAATAAAATAACCATTTCGAATTTCGCGCTACTCTGTGAGGTTAAGTTATGTTTTAGTTATAGTTTTTTAATGTTTCGTTTAACTTTCGTTCCCAGTGATGATATATGACGTATAACTGTTAATATTTTAAACAAATGCCCGCTGGTTAAAAAACAATTGTACATATGTCAATTTATTGTTATTTTTAATATTTATTGTACATTATTACCGATGATTTTATTTTAATTTAGTAGTTACCTCTGAAAAAGACTGGCATTTACAAAACCGAATTTTGCCCAATAGAGCTTCCTTGTACATTCCGAATTAACACAATGCAATTAGTATAAAGTAACTAAATATTTAAGAATTTATTTTAAGGATTGCTGTATAGCCAAGTGCAAGTGGTTCCTTGGAGTTTTTGTTTCTTTGTATTTTATCATAAATAGCTCCGTGGTAACGTAATAGACTGTGAGATAATCAATTCTCAATTCGATTCCCACAGCCGACAAATTACATCAAGAGAAATCACTGTATAATACACACACTTATACTCAAAATGATTTTGGAGAAGACGCACTTCATCAAAAATATTAGTTTAGAATGACGTCACTATGCAACATCGTTTATGTGGGATACTAATTTTTGTTGAAATGAAAATGCAATGCGTGTTGCATTACACGTACCGCCATTTTTAGACGTGATTTTTTGCAATAAACACATACATAAATATTATAAAACACTGGATCACGAGGAGCACAAATTTTAACAACACAGTAGACTAACAGTAAAGTGACAGTTTGATATGAATTTTATATGTAAACTTGATCATTTACCAATACCAACAACATAGCGAACAAAAAATGAACTAGAATATTTTTAATAATTTAAAATTCCATTAAAGGAATAAAGTCACTGTAAATTACATTAATATATACTTTTCTTAATTCTAGTATTTGTTACGTGGTTTTTTTTTTAACATTAGCATACCACAATAAACTTTACAAGTTATTTTTCACTTATAAAGTTTTTGCAGGTTAATGGCGTGCGTCTTCTCCAAAATAATTTTGAATATACATAACTTCATGCTAATCTCATACATTGAGGTACCACGAACCCTGAAACACAATCAACCAACAGTCAATCTCCTTTAAAAAAAATTACTTTTGCCTCATCCACATTCATAGTGCGATTTATACATGCTTGTCTATTCTTCGCACTCGGAATCATTCGTTCAAGCTACAAACCATCAATCAAACCTAACTACGCCGATATCGATGGTGTAATGGCTGTGTCACGCCAGAGCCCGTGGGTTCGAATCCCACCGAAGAGCATGGTTGTTTGTGTGGTTCATAAAATTCATGATCATCCACTTATGAAGCGGCATATGACCTGAGTAGTTAGTCCGCCTCCCATTTTAGTAATAAAAAAAAATCTAACCACTTATTCCTTGGAAGCCCACGCAATCGTTCACCCTCAATCTCGCCCGCATATATTAGTTTCACCAATTTGTCATTCGATCTCTGCTGGAAATAGTAAACTGACTCATTCTTACATTTTTATAATTCTTTTCAATTTCGTACTCATTGTACAATAGCGTTTTCGTTCATGCTTCTTCATCCACACCTAACATTGCAGACACTAACACACACTCTAGATACTCTAGATACATTCACATTTCGAGCAAATTGCACCCAGAGCAACCTAACTGTACCCTGCAGACACTCGCCTTTCAATCTTCCGGCCAATACGTCCATTCCTCGAAAATATACTACTCAAATATACAAATTCATTCGTTTATTCCAATCTTACACAATTCACTGAAACATTAAAATCAGTCCCCCAAGCATTCTTCTCAAACACCAACACTTTTTATTTATCGACATTCAATAACAGATTTAAACCTTACCCTAATTCATTTATACGCACAATTATTATTCTCAGTTACACTCAACACAACAACAACATCTGCATAAGCTAACTCAGGCACTATATGTCCACCAATACTTACACCATCCATTCAATTCAATGCATTTCGTAATAACACATCTATATACAAATTATGCTATTTTATATTTATTTAAAGAAAATATATAAAAAATAAATAAATCTTAATTTCAAGAGCAGTTCAGTACTTATTTGTTAAGAAGAAGGAAATATGTGATTTACAATTTAAGACAGTTAATTAAATATGCATTTGTAATTGTTCTATGCACATATTTTTGTTGGGGACCACTTCCAGTTGGCTATACCATAGTAGAATACGATTTTAAAATGTCAAAAAACAAAAAATATAAGTATTTTGTTAGCTTTATAGAACTGATTAATTTCTACCTCATTTATTTGTATAGTAGTCTTAAAAATGTTATTTATATGAGTGTGAATGAAGTATATATGTGAATTGGAGTACCTGGTAAATAATAATGTTAAGATAAATAATAATTTTGCACTGTTATACATTCCAAAATACTTAAATATTGTCAAAATCAATAGTTAATAACAATGGTCATTTCTCATGATGTACAAATAATTGAAATATTTATACCACTATAGTCAATGTAAATTATTTATATTATTAGCTTTAAATAATAATATGAACGTAAAATATTAATAAGTAATTGGTCCTGAAGCACAGATCACACTGTAGATATTGTATTACAGATATACATACAGATTATACCAAATGTATACATACATAGTAGCATACTACTTATTTATAAATAATATAATGAAAACAATTTAATATTTATTATTATTATTGTCCTTCTCAATAGTGTCTCTGACCTATATTTTACAAGTTTATTAAAACTACAATTTCCGGGATTAAAATTAATTTTTTTCACACTCGGAAGAGAAACTCGGTTTCTATGATAATAAAATCATAGGGTAAATAGCTCCGTGGTAGCGCGTCGGACTGTGGATCGTGAGAGATCAGTTCGAATCCCACTACCGATAGTTGCCAATTTAAAGTTACCCCTTTGGTTCCCCCTCCACTAATATCTTTGGGGGCTATGATTTGACGGCTGGTAACCGCACTTCATACGCAAAAATATATCACTTACCGAGCTCTGCGTAAGCAGAGTGCCACACCCATAATCGGTAAAAGGCGTGATGATATATTTATTTATTTATATTTGCTGAAGAAATTCATTTGGCGCAGTTTTTAATTCTGAACATTTTACCTAAAACTTTTGCTGTAAAAAAAAAGTTTTTCGTGCGCATTGTGGTTCCCCCTCAACTAACAACCTTGCATAGCTGGGCACCGTTAATCAAATAGTTAACTTCGTTAATCGTTAATCCGCTACAAAAAAAGTTAGCTTCGTTAAACGTTAAAGCGTTACATTTCGGAAGAATTAACGCAAGTTAACATTAATCGTTAATCCGTTAATATGTGTAAAATTGCATCTTTATATCGTTGCGTAAGTAAACTTATAAAACCTGTTGGTTTGGGTTCTGAAAGTTAACAGGTTAGGAACAAAACAAAATACTTGTATAATTCAAATGTGTAATTTAATCGTCGGGCATAAGGTGCATATTCCCCTTCATAAACATTAACATGTTGAAGTGCTCGTCTGAAAGAGGCTCGTTTTGGTGTTAAAATGTCTTTACCCGTGGAAAAAAGACGTTCATATGCAGCGCTTGAGGGTATAGCAGTATTGTATTTAATGCCGTACGGTAACTATTACGCATTAGATTAACGACTAACGGACTTCTGCATATTAACGGAAGTTAATGTGTCCGTTAACATTTTTAAAAGTTAACTTAAAAGTTAATACGTTAATCAAAATGTTAACTTCGTTAATTAACGATTAACGGATTAACGAGTTAATGCCCAGCTATGCAACCTTGGGGGATATGACGGCTGGTAATCGCATTTCATACGCAAAAATATATCACCTGCCGAGATCTGCGTTAGCAGAGTGCCACACCCTTAATGGGTAAAAGGCGTGATGATATATTTATTTATTTAAAATCATGACAGAAACCGCCAATTTCATATCTACCGGAAATTTTTGCACTTCCTTTCCCGTCGTGAGGGAAAGTGGTCAAATTATATGAAAAATGAACAAAATTAAACAAATCAAATAAGTAATTATCATAAATTATATTACAATTCAAATAATTTAGAAATACACAAAAACCATCATAAATATTGGGGTCTTGAAACATATAGCATATACACCGCAGGAGAGAAGTGTATTTTTTCTCTTTCGTATTGTAACCCTCTGCGGGAAAAAAATCATACACTTCACTCCCTTAAATTGTAGTACTATATATCCTAATAGAAAATCATAGAAACTCAGCTACATCTAAATGTAAAATATAATATTTATAAAATTGCAGTAGGTGACATTTTTATGTACCTCTTTCTCTCTAAATGTGTCTATTTTTCTTATATCAAACGTTACGGATCCCTTCTCCTAATATAATGAATTCCTTGTAAATTATTAATTCATCCATTTAAAGAAATCGGTTATTTTATTTTCTTGTCTAAAAAATAGTATATTGTGTCATTAGGAGTAAATGTGATACTTTGGGTGCTGAGCATGTAAGTTTGAACGACGAGCGAAGCGAGTCGGATAATTACATGCGAAGCATACAAAGTCACATTTACTCCGAATAATACATGCTATTTTTTCTTCAAACATAGAAAATAAAATTATAAAATGCTCAAAACTTCAAAAAATATTATGTCTTATCTAGCATTTCAAGTTGCCATAGAATATGCTGTTTTGTTATTTTTGTTTATTTGTTTCATTTCTAACTGTCAAATTATTGGATTACAACCTACCTATTTTTCATAATATTTTACTTTGTACGCCGCCGGCGTAAATGTGTTGCCAAGGATACACTTTTACGCCGGCGGCGACAATATTGAACTTCTGCTTGCTGAATACAAATACATAACAACGTACTTTTATGACGTTTGAAGAAAAAATATTTTTTCGCTTCGCTCGTCGTACCCACCCAAAGTATCACATTTACTCCTAATGACACAATATACTATTTTTATATCAAAATTTGGTTCATCAGATCTCATTGTAAATCATATTTCCAAAAACTTTTCTTATTTAGAATCATTATTAAAAATGTCAAATTTGGTTAAATTGTAACAATTTGAAGGCTTCAAATTATTGATCATGTTTTGATTGATGTAAATTTATGGAACGTTTTAACCGATTAACAAATAGTTATTTACGATACAAGTACGTAAAGCTAGTCTTTAGTCACGAATGGGTCAATTAAAACACGAGCGTAGTGAGTGTTTTAAGACCCCTGAGTTAAACATTAAACATCAATTTTACACACTATCGTAGATAAATAAAATTATAAATCAAATAATATTTACCACGGCCAAAATTGCGCTATTTTGTAATGTTGTTCATATCTGTTGACCTATAATTTTTAAATATGCCACGTGTAATTATAAAACATTATTTACAAGATACTCTATTGGGATACTATTTTGAAGTATGGTTCGTCTACAACTAGTTTATTTTTAGCGAAAGGCCAACACATCTACACACATTTTTAACACATAATTTTTCCAAAACATTTAACTGATAAGAAATAGAACAGTTACTAGCGGTCCGACCTGCTTCGCAGGTCTGACCCCTAGGCTCCGCGACCCTGAAGAAGATAGCAGTCTCTTTGCTCCTCGCTTCCAAGTCAGTAAATTGGCGAAGAAAACACGTCACTTCATTCCTCACTTTCATATCCAGTACATTGGCGAAGAAAGCTCGTCACTGCGTTCCTCGCTTTCATGTCAGTGTCTCTTAACTTCCCGTCTCTAAAACAGTTCATTTAATACCCCTAAGTTAAGTTTCTAGTAATTTCCACAAAAACAATTGTTGGTCGTTATTATTTATGATAAAGAAGGTTCATCACTACTTTTTCCAACTTTTTGAACCTCAAACATTACATTCAATACTTCACAAGCTAGGTTTAGGGGAATTTTCAGAAAAGCAATTGCCAATCATTCTGATTTATAATAAAGATCGGTCATTACTAAGTTCCTCAATATTTCACTTCTGAAACATTTTACTAGATACCCCATAGGTCGCAAATATTCATAAATTTTAAGGAAAAATAATAGCCGATCGTAATTGGTTTGCGAAAAAAATTACAACAAACACAATTAATAAATTTTCCGTGGATATTACCAAGACCAAGTGTTTTAATTTTTACCCTGCAATAGATTTCAAGTGACTTAAAAAAAGATTATCTGCGAACTCCTTAAACATTTCATTTCATACCCCACAAGTTAGATACCTTAAAAAAATTTAAATTTAAATTTAAATTAAACACAATTTGCATTAATATTTGATCATATAATAAAGATTTTTGCCAATCTGACATTTCTATTGTCTTTTTGGCAATTTAATAATACCGCTAATAATAATGTATAATAATTTGCATTCCATATTGTCGACTTTACCTAATTTAACGTCAAAGTAGAATAAAATAGTGAAATTTTAAGGAAATTTTTTTCCTTTAAATTTCGCTTTTTTTAAAATTTTTATAAAATTTGATCGTGTAATATCAACCTTACCCAGTCTTACGTTATTTTGTCAGTTACACTTCAAAGTACAACCGAAGCGAATAAATTTAAACTCGTCTATTCAAGATTCGACAGCCGCCATTTTCTATATTATCATTTGTCCCGTCTATTCGACATCTTTCTTTGGATACCCAAAAATTGATTAAAAAAAAATTAAATCAAAAACAACTTAATTAATATTTGATCATGTGATAAAGACTTTTGTCAATCTGATATTTCTATTGGTAATTTATAAATATTATCAATAATAATGTACAATAATTTGCATTCTCCTTTGTCAACAAATTTGGCGGATTCACTTTATTATTACTAAATTTGATCGTGTAATACCAACTTTACATAATCTAACGTCCAGTAATATAAAAAAAATTAAGTTGGAATTTTTTTTTAAATCTCAAAGTTTTATTTTATTTTTATTAAATTTGTTCATGTTATAAAGACTTCTGTCAATCTGACATTTCTATTATTATCTTGTTAATTTAAAAGAACCGTCAATAATAATATATAATAATTTGCATATTACATTGTCGACAAATTTAACGCATTTACTTTATTTTTAATAAATTTTATCGTGTAATACCGACTTTTCCTAGATTAATGTAAAAGTAGCATCAAAATGAAATTTTTTTTATTGGAAATTATTTTATCATTTAAATTTCGCGTTTTTTTTTTTATTTTTATTAAATTTGATAATGTAATAAAGAATTCTGTCAATCTGACATTTCTATTATTATCTTGTCAATTTAAAAATACCGTCAATAATAATAAAGAATAATTAGAATTCTACATTTTCGACAAATTTGGCGGATAAACTTTATTTTTACTTAATTTGATCGTGTAATACTGACTTTTTTTAGTTTAACGTCAAAATAGCATCAAATTGAGAAATGTTATTCGAAATAATTTTTTCCTGTCAAGTTTGAGGTTTTCTTCATTTTTATAAAATTTGGTCGTGTAATACCGTCCTTCTTCAGTCTAACGTCAGTTTGACAGTTATACTTTGAAATTAATCATAGCAAAAAAATTTATTGGAAATCTTATTTTCATTTAAATTTCCCGGTTTTATTTTATTTTCAGTAAATTTGATCGTATAATACAGATTTAGCGTCACCATAACATATAAACTTCAAAATGCAGTCAAAAAGAAAAATTTTATTAGTCATTATTTTAAATTATTTTAATTGACTTGTCTAGAATTAATGTAATTTGTAATTAAAATTTCAAACACATCTGTCAAAAATAACATGTTGCACAAAAATTTGTAAGAAGTGACAGCTACAATATAAATTTTTGATTACAATAATGAAAATACTTGATTACAACAATGAAACTCTTTCATTACAATAAATAATTATATAAAACAATAAAAGTATATTATTTTCACACTAGAAATTATTCTAATCTCCATACCAATATTTTAAAATTGATCCTGGTCAAAATGTGTCCGAATAAATTACTGCCGAAAAATATTTCCTCTTGGAATATTAGCAGGTTGTTGACAGGGTAGAGTAGCATAGTTTTCATCATGAATATGACAACTGTTTGAGATTTAAATAATTACGTAAGATAATTTAATTGAATTTAATAAGAAAACTGTTGACATATGTACTGTAATCTTCCTCTTCATGAATTTTTCTAATATTATATAATACAGCTAATGCTATATTGCTTCATTAGTATTTAATAATTTTATGCGTAATTCTATAGTTGATAGCTTGTAAATACAACAAAATTTCAGTTTATCATTGATACTTGATTTATTTGTATATGTTTTTCTCTACAACATAAAATAAAAATATATCTTCCTACTATGGATTATATTAAATTTCACTATTTTAAAATGAAGAATTAACTTTTATACCGATTACCTATCACTTTTAAAATGATACCTTTCACTCGATGATTGAGGGCTTACACCCACACGATATACCGTAAAATGTAAAAATTTTTCACAGATTCAGGAATACATTATGTTTTCACTTTGATAGCCCTAGTACATCCATTACAAATAGTTTCATTCGTATTTAATCATTTCGTACATAATTTTATAGTATTTTATAAATTCTTCCGTGAAAATATAACCAAACTTTTGGTTGATTTTTTTATGGAATTCTTGAAATATGATTTCCCTGCAATATAATCGGAAAAATGTATATTGTACAATTACATTATACACACTTACCATAAATTATAATTAATTTTTGTTTGTATATGTAAAAAACGACATTTTTAAACAATACACGATACTTCAATCTGTACAAAGATTTTGAATTAAAAAGTTGTATATTTTCATTTTGACTGCTCCTAATTCATCCAATACAATTTGTTTTATAAGTATTTATTAATTTCTTCCGAAATTCTATAGTATTTTCAAATTTAATTTTTTCTTTGTCCACATAACCTAATTTATATATGACATTTATAATGAAGTTCGTAACGTATTTCCTGCAAAATTATTAGAAGAAATGATATTCTATAATTAAATTATACACTTACCATGAATTTCATTTAATTTCAGTGTATTTGTAATTTAGTACGTGACCCAAACTATTTTTCATAAAATATTGACGTTTACAAATCAATTTGAATTAATTGCAACTGTCAAAATATGTAAATCATTTGTACCACTTTAAAAAATTTACAAAATAGTACTCATGTTCGCTCCTTTATTCTAAACACAAATAAATATACCAAACTTATCTAATCTGTCTACAATTAAAGTAATGTATAATTAAAATTTCGAACTGAACTGTCAAAAATGACAAGTTGTCATTCTTTTTTTCAAAAAATTAAAGATAAAGTGTATTGACAGTTCACTTTGAAATTTTAAAAATAAATTACTTTAATTCTAGACAAGTTAGACAAGTATGGTAAATTTATTTCTGTTTAGAATAAATGGGCGTACATGCTTAATACTTTGTAAAATTTTAAAACATCAATTTAAAAATAAAAAAATGAATTTGAAAGTGAACTGTCAATACCCTTTATCTTTGAATTTTTAACTGGAGTAGCAACGCGTGTTATTTAACAAAAGCTACACGAAACAAAAAATTAGTTTATTTACTTAATATCTCGCACATCATGTGTAATAAAAATGTGAATTCATAAAAAAGCACGTATTCCCAATCAAACTGTAGATGCCTGTAAAGGTTTCATTCGAATATATCAAACCGTGTAGGCTCTAGAGCTGCGCACAAATGGTTTCTAGGTAGCCAAAAAGTTAAGCTGAATAGTATATTGGACTAGCGGTTCGACATGCTTCGCATGTCTAACCCCTAGGCTCCGTGACACTGAAGAAGATTACAACTAAAAATACAGAAAAATAACTTGATTTAGTCAATTTGTTCCTCGCTTCCATGTCAGTACATTGGCGAAGAATACTCGTCACTTTGTTCCTCGCATCCATGTCAGTACTTCGGAGAAGCAAGCTCGTCACTTCGTTCCTCGCTTCCATGTTAGTACTTTTTGACCTTAGAGTGTAAATCTCCTCCATGAGACCTTTAATTTGATACCAAACAGGGTAGGATTTAAATAGCATTTATGAAAAACAATAGACGATCGTTCAAAATAACTTTCTAACACTTGAGTTGAAATCTACTCCATTAAACTTTTAATTTGATATCAAACACTGTAGGATTTAAATAACATTTATGAAAAAACAATTGACACTCGTCCAAAATTACTTTTTGATACTTTAGTTTAAATTTCCTCCGCGAGACCTTTAATTTGATACCAAACAAGTTAGGATTTAAATAACATTTAGAAAAAACAATTGACAATCATCAAAAAAAAATTTTTGACACTTGAGTTTAAATCTCCTCTGTGAAACCTTTTATTTGATACCAAACAGGGTAGGAGTTAAATAGTATTTATGAAAAACAATTGACGATTGTCCAAAATAACTTCTGACACTTGAGTTGAAATCTACTCCGCGAAACTTTTAATTTGATACCAAACACGGTAGTATTTAAATAACATTTATAAAAAAAATTTGACAATCGTCAAAATAACTTTTTGACACTTGAGTTTAAATCTCCTCCGTGAAACCTTTAATTTGAAACCAAACACGATAAAGTTTAAATAACATTTATAAAAAACAATTTACGATCGTTTAAAATTATGTTTTGACAATTTTAGATAAAAAAGAAAATTCTAAAATTGATTATAAATATTTAAAACTATCTTCAAAATAATTTTTAACCATTTCATATTAGATAACTAATTAAATTATTTAAATTTTACCGCCTAAAATGCTTATAAACAACGAAGTTGTCGAACAAGAGCATCTGTTATTATTTATTATTTTTTTTTTTTTGAGCTGGAAAAAGAAATCATCTATGCTGTGGAATGTGAAATATAATAAATACGTAAGTAAAAAAACTCACATTTAAAAAATTTACAAAATACTAAACATGTTTGCTCAATTATTCTAAACACAAATAAATTTACCAAACTTATCTACTTTGTCTACAATTAAAGTAATATATAATAAAAAATTCAAACTAAACTGTCAAAAATGACAAGTTGTTCAAAGTCAACTGTCAATTCAATTGAA
Source organism: Poecilus cupreus (assembly GCA_963942605.1). Lineage (NCBI taxonomy): Eukaryota > Metazoa > Arthropoda > Insecta > Coleoptera > Carabidae > Poecilus > Poecilus cupreus. The sequence goes on from OZ012721.1 coordinate 24,504,952, forward strand.
ATCAACAAAAATTTCACAGTGGTAACTACGCATTTGATTCAACAAAAGCTACACACCCATACTAGATTTAAAAATACCCGCCTTATTTATTTAATATCTCGCACATCATGTGTAATAAAAATGTGAATTCATAAAAAGCACGTGTTCCCAAAAGATCTTTAAATGCCTTTGAAAGTTTCACCCGAATCCGTCAAACCGTATAGGCTCTAGGTCTGTGTACAAATGGTTCATAAGCAGATGAATCTATAGATCCGGAATTAAGCCTTTTAGTATAAAGGATTTTAATGCTTTTATGACCAATTCGCGATTCGTTACACTACCGACGCAGTTTTGAGTGACTTTAGAATAATTTTTCTAAGTTCGTATATTTATTTATGCCTTATACATATAGTAATAATTTGATTATTTTCTATTCCGCACCATATCGTCAAGGCAGCTCAGAAAAAACAAATTAACCATCTCTCAATCTCAATTCACAAAACACTTGACAATGACGTAGACTACGTACGATTTTCGTTCAAAGTGGTTCAAAGGAAATGGGGTCCATTCCAATAACGTACAACAGTCAACCGCTAATCGCCTACTTCCAGTAGTCAGTCTACGACAAACAGTAGACAACGACAGTTGAGTTTGTAAATTGTAACAATGTTCTCCATACGCGCGATGACAGCTTTGTTGGTAATGCTGGTTATTCTTGTACCGAGTGAGGTTTTAAATTTTAGTATCGAGGATATGGAAAGAGTTGACTTTTTAGAAGGTAAAGTTAGTTATTTTTTAATTTATTAACTAGATTAATCGCTAGTGCATACTAGATTTAGTTCAAAAAATATTCTAGTAACTCTTTAACAAACTTATTTTTACTGCCAAACACAAGCCATTATACCAGACATTTTACATATATTTGAAAAATGAAAACGATATGTATTTTGTGTATTAAAATATTGGTACAAATCTAATGCTAGTCATTTTTACCTCCCGCACAGACCGTGTGTAGAATTGAAATGTAAAATATAGAGATTTCAATGCTATTTTTTTTTATTTTGCTGTAAATTTTTACCATTCATTTTACAGGAAAAGTGTAAATACTAAAATTGTTCAGAAATTAAAATGCATGCTATAAGGCCCATTTGGTTATCTAAATATTAATATTTCACGATATATTAATTAAATTAAAATTAATATTAGAAAAATTGTGATAAGGGCCATGGAAAATTAAACAAAAACGTAACATATATGACATTTTATTTTATAAAACAATTTTAGATTTATTTACTTAACAGAAATAATTTCTACAGAAAATAAAACGACACTGTAATAAATAAATCTAAATCTGGTTTGAAATGTCAAATATTTATCATTTTGGTTTAATTTTTCACGGCCGTGTTACAATTTTTCTGATAAATATTAATTTCATTTTGATTGATACATCGTGAAATACTAAAATTTAGGTAACCAATTGTGCCTTATTGCATGCATTTAATAGTATATTATGATACAAGTGTATAAGTAAGCTTTTAAAGCACGTACGACGAGTTTAAGAGCACGACGCTAAGCGGAGCGCTTTTAACGTCGCTAGTGCTTTAAAAGCACTTATACACGTGTGTCATAAGCTATTTTTTATTATACCTGCATCATACTCTAGAAAAAGCTGGAAAGCAACATTTTTATTTTTATTCATTTCATAATTTTGCGCGTGTGACGTTTGACGTATATCGTTTACATGGAGACTGGTTAGCATTTTTTGTTTACGTTTACAGTTTTGACAGATATTAATAGTAATTATTTTTATTGTTGCTTAGCAACCTTTAAAGCACGGCGTGTTTTAATCTTGCATTTATGAACGCTGTAGCGTGTTTTAAACACGGATTATGATGCAGGTATAACAAAAAAATATTTAAAACAAATTGCAAGCTCCATACGTCAGCAGCAATAAAAAGAGTAGGCGGAAAATTAAGAATTAATATTATTAATTTCATTAAATTGCGGTATCAAAATAAATTAAACTGTATTAAATAAGATGTAGGGATATTGGCAGTATTGTGATATAAAATTTGGATGCATAGTTTTTTGCCGGACATTTTTTATTCACAAAAAACTGATTATTTTACATGTTAATTGCCTATGCCAACATTTACGTGGGACACACGGTGGGTCCGTTAAGCTAGCACAACCAATGTAGCACAATCAAACAAAACCTATCAGAAAATTTAGTACTCATTAATTACTAATTAATTACCTGCGAACAAAATTTATTACTGTTGTTTTTTAAAAATAAGGCGGGTTGTGCTAACTTAACCGTTAAGCTAGCACAACTACGCAAAAAATATATAATAATAGCTAGCATCATAATAATAATTGATTACTAATTAATTACTCGATAATTACTGATTAATTATTGAGTATACCGTGAGTATATGTCAAACATGTGCCAATGAAATATTCAAATTCAGATTTATAAGTACAACAAAATCGTTCGTGTGGTACCCGCACCGGATTTTTTATCTGAGTGTGTATGCATTTTTAATTCAAACCTTGCATCCATGCATGCAACCAATCATCCACCAAAATTTGTTGATCAGTAGCATCAAAGTTGGCGATTAATAAAGAATTGATGCACAATATGTCATCTAGCGAAAATTTAATAGATATTTAAACCTACTTATAGTACGGTGGTCAAATCATAAATAAATTATATCATAAGATTTTCTATCAAATATCAAGTTACAAAATTATTATATAACTAGATTCGATAAAAAGTTCGTTTGCAAGAACAATATAGTGTAAAATCGTTCTTCCGTAATAAGCATTATATATCAAACTCGTAAAATTTTATCGCAAGTAATTCTATCGTGATTACTTCAATGTTGCTTTTCACCACATTGTACTAAATAATTGGTTACGCAACATGGAACTTTAAATTGACATTTTAAATGTTATCCAGAACAGCAAAATAGTTTCTAAAAAGAAAATCACTGTAATTAACATTTATACTGACTCCCTACAATAGTTCTATTTTCAAAACAACATGCAAATGAATACATTTAAATCTATATCTCAGATTTGCACGCTATTCTATTACACACAATAGGTACAGTGTCAGCAAAAATATATCCTGCATGTAATTATTTCTAGTATTATCGTTAAGTGAATGCAGGTTATTAATTGAAAAGTAGACCATAGGCTTTTAATAGTGGAAATTAATTTTTTCGACGACTGTTATACCTAATTTTGAAATACATGAAAACCATCACAAATATTGGGGCCGTGAAAAAATTAGTACACCGCAGCCGCAGGAGAGAAATGTATTTCTATAACGCTGTTTTGGAAACTGGGCATTCCACTACTAAAAATTGTTATGGAATCACTAACATTCCATACGCGGCGTATGGAATATTTTCGACGAATCAGAACCGCTTATTAGCTCGACATATGAAGTATCTTGATTCAGTTACTATGGTTACGTCTGTTTGTTTCAATTTGATTTATTTGAGTTTGACGTTTTCAACAGTTTTATATTTGTATTTTTGTATAATTTCCAAAACCTTTTTATAGAAAGTATAGTCTACAACATGTAACGGAATGGCCTATCCCACGCTCGCAAACCGTAGCCCTCGCCTTTGGCTCGGGCTACAAACTTTTTGCTCGCGTGGAATATGTGCCATTCCATTACTTGTTGTAGAATATACTATTCTATAACATTGTTTGGAAACTTCGCATTCCTCAACTAAAAATTGTGTATTGGAACAACTACCATTCCATACGCCGCGTATGGAATGAATTCGACGAATCAGAGCCGCATATTAGCGCGATATATGAAGTCACTATGGTTACGTCTGTTTGTTTTAATTTTATTTATTTGAGTTTGACGTTTTCAACAGTTTTATATATTTGTATAATTTCCAAAATCTTGTTGTAGAAAGTATAGTCTACAACTTGTAACGGAATGGCATATCTCACACTCGCAAATCTTACATTTCTCTCCCTTATTGTATAATATATTATTATTTGAATATTGTGAAAGTTAGCCTGACACCGAAAGGTACTAAAGGCACTGGATTAAGTAAGTGAAAGTTGTAGAGAAAAAAATGGTGTATGTGTATTACGATTGCAAATAACATTGCTGCTTTCGCATAATTGATGTTCTCGGCAGTCGGCTATGCTTTGAGCTTCAAGCTTTATGCTCTTGCTATATATAATGCAGCCGAGAATGCAGCATTTTATAACCTTAGTACACAAATAACTATTATACTGAGGTCAGTTTTGAGCAGAGTGTCATGCCCAGAAATTGATAAATAGCGTGTTGATATTTCTATATTTATTTGACATTTATTATAAATAATCAACATATAAATGAATAGACCATATAAAACAAATGAAACTCTTTCAGCTGTTTAGTGTTTGAATGAGGCCTTGATTGTCGATTGTCAGCTATTTTGCCGGACACGTGAAGCAATGCAACAACATAGAATAAATTAGCCTTGACTTTTGCATTGTTTTCTAGTTTAAAAATTTCAATCTAATTTCGTAGTAATGCATTCGTTGAGTAACCTATGCTAAATATTACATTTCCGTGCTGGTTAATTAATGCCAACGTAGCAGATAATTCAGTTTTGTAATGTTAAAAATTTAATTTGTTTGACATTAATTATTTATCGTTTACACTGGCTGGACATTTTCCAATTATTGTTCAAATCATTTTATGTATAAAATAGTCCTTAATGGTACGATATTTTAATCTATCCAAAATAATTTATAAATCTAGACTAGATCACTACCATGATCAACAAGTTGTGTAATCTTGATTGATCCCTTTTAGCTCTACTGTGATGAAAACTTAGTTCTCAAAATTTCTATATAGATATTTTGTTTATATTTGAAACTTTGGAGTTTAATTTTATTAAATTGATAAATTGAGTGTTCTCGAGGGATGGATGTATTGACCGGGAGATTGAAAGGCGAGTGTCTACAGGCTGTAAGGTATTGGGTGCTCTGGGTACATTTGCTCGAAACGTGCATGTATCTAGAGATGCTCGATTGAGTGTTTATAATGGTGTGTTAGTGCCTACATTGATGTATGGTTCTGAATGTTGGATGTGGATAAAGAAGCATGAACGACGCATAGCAGCTGTAGAAATGAGATATTTGAGAGGAGTATGTGGGTATACGAGACGTGATCGTATACGGAGTACATTGGTGTATGATGAGTGTGAGATTGAGAAGAATGTCGTTAAGAACAATTGCGTGGGCGTCCGAGACATAACTGGTTGGGTATGATTGATGGTTTGTTGCGTGAACGAATGATTCCGAGTGTGAAGAATAAACGAGCATGTATGAATCGCACTATGAATTTGGACGAGGCGAAAGTGGTGTGTCAGGATAGGAATGTTTGGAGGAGATTGATTGTTGGTTGACTGTGTTTCTGGGTTCGTGCTACCCCACTAAATGGGACATAGCGTGGTGTTATGTATGTATGTATGTTGTTTCAAATGTATATTTGATTGAAATAAAAGAGGAAACACATTCGATAAAGTGACATCAAAATTTAAAATATTACAAATTTTTAAAATAAAATAATGATACTAGGCCTCATAATTAACTAATGTATGAGGACTTCACACTTTCAAATCGATTTAAATTATCTATATTTTTCCGAAATCGGTACGAATGTACTCGATATCACTCCGCGAAGTTAGCAAAAATAGTAGCTAATGTAAAACTTTACAGACTCCTATGTAAAAATTTTACTTTACAGACTCATCTGTCAAACTTGAATTACGAAGCTAAAATAACAATATAATACCAGGCAACGGCTTGGCGGGTAGCGTTAAAGCCGGATCACTCCAAAACGCAAGTTAAGCAATGCTGCCCGCGGTCAGTAGTTGGATGGGTGAACTCTTTGCGAATACCCATACCAGCGAATACTGCGTGCTGTTGTCACACCACCGAAAACGAGGTTCAAAGGCGGCATATAACCGCTTAATAATAATAATAAAAAATTAATACTATTGGTGAATTTATTTATTATTAACATTTGATAATAATTTATCAGATTTAATGCAGATCAAATGCAGCCTCCTCTAAGAACATATAAAAAATAATGAAAATTATAACAAGATACTTTGACAGTACTTTTGTTATCACAGCCATCCGTCTCAACAGCTAGCTGACGTTTTACAAATACATAATGCTATTTATTTATGTTTTTAATTAATAATTTAACGATTTTGGAAAAAATATAATGTATACCTCTGCACTAAAGTATTTTTTAATACTCATATGGTTTATTCCCCTCGAGGCAATATTTGTAATAAAAGATTATACTTTAGTGCCTTGATATACAATTAACTATTTCCGATGACCGCTATAGAAAGTTAACTTTGTGCTTGAATTTGCATTTTAGTTGAAATTCACGGTACATTCTGGCCTGTTCCCTAAAAAATTGCTACTGTAACAACTTCCTTAGAAAATTGGGCTAATTAACGGTAGTAGAAAAATATATTGAACAGTTTACCTAATATTATATTCATGACATCATGTCGAATACTGTTTTACAAATTTTAAAGCATTGAACTATTATAAAATTTAAAAATTCCTACCTTCTGGATCTCCTCGAAGGTAGAAATCCCCAGGAATCTGCTACGAAATTAATAGTTTTTACACAGAAACTACACAAAAATACGTACAAACACTACAAAAACGCGAGCACTACTAACAGAGATTTACCTATTAATTCCAGTTTTAGGTTGCGAACTAGAATTTGCAAGTTCCTTTCTTTGTTTTCCTGCTGTAGAAATGAGATATTTTTATTTACAAATCAGTGAACCTCAAAATTTTATCATTGAAATATTTACTGTGGGCAATACATAACTTCCCGTTAAAACAACTTTTAACCCGTACAAAACAGAAAAATGTTTCAAATAATAATATATTGTAGCTAATATTATTTTACATCTTTTTTTAATATAACAAAATTAACATAAATTAATTATTTACTGAAATATGCCCAAAAAATCTGATAGGCATTCAAGTATACTACCACTTTCGGTTAATGGAGTGTTAGCAAATCTAACCAGCTACCAGCTAGGTACATGAATATTGAACTATGAAATTTGAAATGATGTCTTCATTAGATTTTGAGTTATCATGGACGAAAATTCATCACATACAGACGTCAACAATATAATGAAAATGTGTTTTAGGGAGCCTAAACGTACATTATTTTCCGCTTACATGTCGACTTGTAAATTTTTACCTATTTACTTTACAGCAAAAGTGTAAAAACAAAAATTATTCAGAATTTAAAATTGCATGCAATAAGACTCGAAATCATTCTTTAGCGTACCGAGGGGGCGCTAAAGGACACACTATTTTTTGTGCAACTCTAAAATATATGTAATTACAAATTTTATTAATTTTAAACAATTTTATTGTAAACAGAAAGTTGGCTTTCAAAACGTCAAAATGATTGTTAATTACCCTGTTTCGAGGTCGTTATTATGGTAGCAGCCGGGAAATAGGGTAAAAAACAATCATATTGAATTTTGCGGCCGTTACCATAACAACAGCCGCGAAATTCTGTTTCGCGGTCTGTATTGCGGCTGTAAAATGCTTATTTCGCGTCCGGTTGTTCAAAAATTTTCTACAAATTTACTACAGAAAATAATACAAAACTGTTACAATTTTTCTATTAAATATTAATTTTAATTTGATTAATATATCGTGAAATATTAACATTTACTTAACCAAATGGGCCTTGTTGCATTTGTAAATTCTGAACAATTTTTTTATTTACACATTTTCTGTAAAGTGAATAGGAAAAAAATTGCAACAATATAAAAAATAGCATTGAAATCCGTATATGCCACATTTCAATTTTACACCTGGTATGGGAGAGGGTGGTAAAAATTACAATAGTATGTTTATTTCAGATAACACAGGAGAATTGTTTATAACAGTCTCAGCAACAAACAAATTTAAAGTAGAGCTAAATTGGAATTTGTCAAAGGTTTGCGATGAAATTAGACTGTATTTGCACCAGCCACCTTATGATGTAAGCTGTACTCATTTACTCAAATGAAAATATTTCAACCTAACTCTAAATTGCAGAATATTAAGCCCAATGTTATGTTAAAACCCTTTGAAAAGGAAGGCTACTATATAACAAATGAATCATTTACAATTGACGATCTTCCATTTCACTGGAAAAGGGAATCACCTGGTTTTAATCTCACAAAAGGACCAATAAATCTAGACTACTGCGTGGCAGCTGTTGAAAACAACCAAATAATAAAAACAAACTGTCTTAAAATCGAGCCAACTTGGATGAAAAATAATGGGTAACATGCTGTTTTCTTAAACATTTTAAAGGTATCATTCTTCCCTAACGCATTTTAAGGAAAGTATCACTAAGTTTTATTTTTACAGGGATATAATAGGTGGCATTCCGCTAACGGAACTAATGATTCCAGGGACACACAACTCTGGATGCTATGGGGATTATCCGCATTTAGATATTAAAGATCCAGTTTTTAAATATATTTATACGCAAGACACTGATATTTGGACGCAACTGGTATTTGGAATCAGATATTTGGATGTAAGAGTTGGATACTACAACACTACCTTCGTAAGAGATTCGTAAGTATTATCATTTTGTATTTTATTTTAAAATTTAAGATAAGCAATACCAATGTATCCCTGGCAGGAATGCGCGTTAACTCCGCCCAACCAAGTACATAACAAATAGCGTTAACATCACTTGTACAGATTTGAATTGTACATTCCGAGTCAAAAGTTTATTTATTTAATATAGCATAATCTGTACAGTATTTTACTTTTAATACAATGTGGTCCACCACTATTTTTATTTCCCGTGTGACGGATCAGAATTTTCGGTAGTGAGTTTTCAACAAATATTGACGGCCAATGAGGCATTTTGACCATAACTCAGTAAATAATTGAGTTGAGTGAATTTTCTTTTAATAAAAAATATGTAAAATAATATTAACTACAATTTTTAGTTGAAGCTTTTTTTCTATTTTGTATCGTTCGAGCAAGTTGTTTAGGTTGGTGTTGGACACATTTAATTTCCAAGATCACTTGTTTTATTTCACTCGCTTGAGGGCACTTTATAATTAGATTTTGAAACAGTATCTATGTAATTTTTCATTACGTTAATAATCCCTTTTCCTCTATTCAAAAAATCAACAACCACTCCTCTCTTTTTATGTTTCCCTGGCAACCTTTTATATTTTACTTCTTTCCAAATTTTAGCAATTTTAGCATTTGATAACATTTTTATTCCGATTCTAACAAAACAATAGAATTTGAAAGCCATTTGTAAAATATTAAATTATATCAATTAAACCTAAAAAAATATATCTCTATATTTATTTATTGTTACCTTTGAAAATTATTTTCGTAGTATTTTTTTGTCAAAGAGATTTTCCTTCTTTCGTTTTCGATGATATCATCCAGTCCTCTTTGATGTCTTGGTCGTCCAATAGATCATTTTCTTTTCTTAGCTCTTGTCTAACTACTATACAAGATGTTCTTAAATGCCGTATTGTTTTTTCTTCTCTTCTGCATAATTTGCATCTTCTTTCATCTCCCTATAACCAATATTTATAATTTCTTTCTTCATTTTCACATCTGAACCACGCAATTAACTTTATTTAGTTTTTCTCATTATATATGTACCGTGGTATTGAGGACGTTTGTATTGATTTGTATCTATAATTATAGTCAAATTTGTCTATTTTATTTTACTGTTCTTGTCTCTGAATATCCACATCTCTTTGTTCCCGCGTAAATTCTCTATTTGTGGTACAGAATATCCATTTCTTACATAATAAGCTTTGCTTATATTTCTTCAGTATTTTACAATGTTGAAATTTTGGATTCTATTACTCTTTCTTCAAATTTCACTGCTCTTCTTTCAGCTTCTACCAGTAGTTTTAGAGTTTTAATCACTCCCATAACAATATAATTTTGTCTGCTTCTGTTCAAGCCTAACCTAAAATCCATTTTATGTATAACTTCTTCGTAAGAAGTAATAGTAAATATATAAATTACCGACTATGCAAACAAAACAATACCCACAAAATTATTTATTACCGTAATAAGAGAAACAACACAATATTTATTTGATAAAGACAGAAAATCGAAATCTTTAACGCATATGATATTAAAAACATGAATATTTAACTTTGATTATTACGGTTTAGATTTACAATTTGTATGACAGTGAAAAGTAAATTAGTCACAAACAATTATCAAGATTAAAATGTGCTTTCCATTTCAGATTTTGGGTGAACCACGACAAATTCAAAGTAAACCAACTGAAAGATTTATTTCGAGAATTAAAAGTATTTTTGGCGCGAGCAAAAGACGAAATAGTAATTTTGGACTTGCACAGATTCCCAGTTGGGTTTAAAAACCCTGAAAGACATAAACAATTAACAGCATTAATTGATAAAGAATTAGGTGACATCGCTATTCCCAGAAGTTACCAAAAACCTCCCAGAGGTCCTACGTTAAACGAACTTTGGGCTCAGAATGGGAGGCTTATTATTTGTTATGGGGACACTGCTACTGCCTTAAGTAAGTATTTAATTATTTATATAATACAACGTGTATGAGTGGGTAGTGGATAGACGTAATGGCTGATACCACAAGCTCTGTTTTCGGGTATACGAAGTGAATGGTTTTAGCAATGTTCTAAAATTATTTTATAAAAAATGCTTCACATAAAAGTTACAGAGAAATATATTATTTGAAATATATTTTTATAAAAAATTTTTAGAACATTGTACAGCGCTTGTATATTCGTGATAAATTTAAATTATATATCGATGTGTTGTTTGACTGATGAATGGCATTGAATGAAACGGATGGTGTATGTATTGATGAACGTATCGTAAAGTGTCTATGTTTACTTATGCCGAAGATGTTGTTATGTTGGGTGAAACTGAGGAGTATTGTGAGCATAAATAGGGAAAGGTTTTATTTCTTATTGAATATCGAATATTGTAAATTGTTAATGTTTGAGAAGAATGATTTGGTGACTAATTGTAATGTTTCGGTGAATGGTGTGAGATTGCAACAAGTAAATGAGTTTATATATTTGGGTAGTATGCTTTCGAGGAGTGGACATATTGAGTTAGGAGATTGAAAGGCGGGTATTTGCAGGGTGCAAGATATTGGGTGCTCTGGGTCAATTTGCTCGAAACGTGAATGTATCTAGAGATGCTCGAATGAGAATGTGTTAGTGGATGAAGAAGCATGAACAACGTATAACTGCTGTGGAAATGAGGTATTTGAGAGGAACACTGATATATAATAATATTAGAACGCCAACTGAAATTGAAAATGTGAGCTGAAAGACAGCCAGTCGTTGGGCTTACAGTCTTTGTTGTACAGTCCGCTTAGAAAGTTGATAAGAGCATATAAAGAAATTAACAATCAATGATTTTGAAATAAAAAGTTTAAAATAAAAATTAAAAAATACATTAATATAAATGAGTTCAATTTACTATTATGTATGTGTTAAGACTGTGTTTTAAATAGTGTAGCACGGTGTAGGAGGGGGGTGGGGGGCTTTGGCCTAAAATTAGAGTGAACATGATATAGAGAAGAATGTTGTTAAAAACATGAGAGTGATTCAGTTGAGGTGATTTTACCATCCCGAGCAAATGTCGAATGAAAGGTTGGTGAAACTAATATATGCGGGCAAGATTGAGGGTGAACGATTGCGTGGACGTCCGAGGAATAAGTGGTTTTAGTATGATTGATGGTTTGTTGCGTGAATGAATGATGTATGCACAATGTGGAAGGTGAAAGTGAATGCCAGGATAGGAATGTTTGGAGGAGATTGATTGTTGGTTGACTGTGTTTCAGGGTTCATGCTACTCCATTGTATGGAATATAACGGGATGTTATATGTGTAATTATTTCTATTTGTTTGATAGATTCCAACTATCTGTGGGACCCTCTCACCCAGAAATGGGGTAACAAGCAAAGGGTGGAAGAGCTCAAACAGTATCTCCAAGAAATTCGTACGAACCACGATTCCAAAAACAGCAACAAACTCTGGGCTTCGATGGCTGAACTGACAGCAACTCCAGCTTCAATTCTCGGGGGACTATTGTCTTTCGCAAATAGCTTTAGAAGTCTGGCACATATGTCCGACAATGTGAATAGAAATTTAAATACTTGGTATCGTTATAGTCCGTGTGATGTTAACATTGTAGCTACTGATTATTTTTTGGGTAATGACTTGATTAACGTTGCTTTGGAATGCAATTTGAGAAAAGGAGTAAAATGACTAGTAAAATTGTATTTGTAGATGTGAATATTTAAAAAAAGTTGTGCAGGAAATATTATGGTGTATATAATTATAATAAATTATGAATGTGATCTCTAATTTAAGGAATTTATTCTTGTAGCAGTTTAGTTGGGAAATAAATTGTTTAAGGATTATTGTTAGTTTATTTTTCTACACTTTATTCTGCCTGACAACAGAAACTCTGATATGATCATTACGACTTTCTTTCCCGGTCGAGAAAAAATATATACTCGTATTCAATCGTTTTCTATCCAAAGCACATTTCAGCCAGATAAAAAAAATACATATAAATTTAACTTGCATTTTACTGAGTAATTTTGCTACATTAGGACATGATATATTTAGTTTATATCGCTGTATTCAGTGGATAAATGAATAGGTTCTCATTTAAAATAAAAAAAAGTTGTACCACGTATTTCAGAATATCAGAATCACTGGTAGAAAAAAAAAGTGATTTATTTACTGTAATAGTCTTGTACACTTTGTCCGCGATGTGATGACCGGTACGTCATCAAAAATATTCGTATGTGTTAAGATTTTAATTGTGGGGGATATTTCATGGCGTTATACAGATACTCAAACACAGTGGCGCCTCGTGACTTTATTTAGGTGAGGGCTGCAAAAAAAAAAACTGCCATTCCTTTAAAAAAAATTTTTGTAAGTAAAAACCTAGTCATTTAAGCTAAGTGGATTTCTTTTTGTATAACGAAATGCTCTATGGCACGAGTATTTAAAAAGTTCTTCTATTCAATAATTTTTCCAATAAAGACTGAACTGAATTCATTTTATTTTTTTTTTTATAATAATTATACTCTAATTATTTATATATTAATAATTATATATTTATTTAATCTAAAATATTAAAACTTAGTTATTATATAACAATTTAATGACAATATACCTTTGAAAAATGCCTATTTTAGTCTACAAATTTGCTTTTACTACGCTCATATCTATTATGGATATGGCGCTGCGATTTTCGCAGCTCCATGCGCAAACTAAACTACACAGTGTTGCCTTCACTGCACACCCCGCTGTGCCCCCCACTTTTGGAATATCCCGGAGCTGTTTTGAGAACAGCTCTTAGAGTGGTGGGGATAAAGGTGCTGCGTATAGCAACTCTATGCATCGGTGTATAACAAATAGTATATATCACAAGGGCAACATTTCTAAATTTCACAAAATACATTATATAATTTATACAATATTATTATTGTTGATTATTTATTAATTATTATAAATGTATATAAATAGATCATGTTTTAACTCAGAGCTGCAGCCCCGCAGCCCTTACCCACGAGCCGCCACTGCTCAAACAGTCATAATTAACAAGTTAATAGCATTCTTTTATACTTACAAATTAAGAGTTGTTTATTAAAGAAAAAAGTTAAATAGTAATTATTTCATGCTAGCATCGTTATAAATTACTTCAATATTAAATACTTATGACAGTGGATTAATTTAATAATTTAAAACGAAGACCACTGTTTTAGAATCAACGAACTAACATTATTTTGATGTTTGAGTTTGACAGTTCGAGCTCGAGGTTTTTCGAGGTAACAATAATATAATACTCTTTTATGGTTTATGATAGTGTAAGTATTTCTTTTGATTTCTTTTTGAACGTCTTATTATTATTAATACTTATTATTATTACTATTTAATATGAAATTGTAGTTTCCTTGAAAATATAACCTGAAATTAATACTGAAATGATATTTCAGTCCGTGAAGTGTAAAAATAGTTTAATAATTTAACCAATCTTGTAGCTATTATATATCTTGAAATAGCAGTGGGTACACTGAAATTGAACATCCTGTAAAATAGTATAATTATCGAAATATATTTTGTTTGTGAAGTAAACTTCAACTTCCAGTTTTGCAATTCTGACCAAAACTAATTCAGTTATGCGCATTCTTATCCAATTTTAATTATGCAGTTTCATTAAACAGTGACTCCAGTCGCTTATTGTTGATCGTACATCGTACATAGATACCTAATGAATATAATATAAGTGGATGACGTCTAATAACTTATAATAAATTTATTGAACTAAAATATGGATAAAGTACAATTATAAGTACATATGCTATTAAAATTTAAAAATCACATTACAGTAAAATCATATAATCAAATATAATCACACAATCTAAAATCTTGACATCTACTTCCTCCTCTTGAAAACAATGTAGCCTACAATACCAACAATCGCCAGGACACCGACAACTCCAGCGATAGCAATAGGAACTGTTGTATCGGTTTTCTGAAGTTCCTCTTCGTCTTGGACGCCGATTCGTCCCGCAGGCTGCTGAGTTTTACTATTTTCTTCCTTCATGAACTCATACAGTGGTTGGAAATACTCCAGTAGAGCAGCTCCAGATTGTTTATTTTCATTAGTCATTGCGAGAAGAGCTTCTGACCAATGTTTGCTTGCTCCAAGACTCAAGCCGGCCCTGCAATATGATTGCATATCCGAAAGGACAACATTATTCAACAGTATTCTAAAAACTGAAACAATTCGCATTAAATGTAATTGACTATTTCCCACATATTAAAATAAACCAATCATTTGGTTTAATTTCGTTCCTTTTGACCAGTTACGTACGTATTACATCGGCAATATGTTCCAGGGGATTTTTAAGTGACAAAATGTCAGTTATGTAATCTTGACTGTGGGTGACAAAATATTGATTGAATTGCATATGGTATTTTTGTTTACAATTTGTCAAAAATTGTATTTATTTTATGTTAGCGTATTTGGGAAATAGTCTAATAATAGTATGTGTTGAAATAATAGGGCTTTTTGTGATGAATTCATATATTTGCGGCCGAGGCTATACAAATTGAGTGAAACACGAAAAGAATGTTCATATCCCAGTGACATGTACTATTTTTTCTTCAAACATTCCCATGTAATATCGAGGTATATAAAATATAAGTACGTAGGTCATTTTTGCCATTTAAAACAATAAAATATGACAGAACCACGCAATAGAAAAGTTACTCGACTGCCCTTGTAGATGCTGCCATCAGTGGTATATAAAATAACTAGCATATTATTGTGCTCTGTAAAATAATATTTATATTATTGTATGCCGTACAATAATATTGTAGGTATTAGTAACCAAATGATTAACTTCTATATCATATATGTATTGGCAAAATATAAATATTATACTATGCTTGAAGAAATAGTATATTATGTAACAAACACAAAATGAAGCACATTTTGCACGTGTTTGAAAGTTTCAATTCAAACGAGTGCAAAATTGCTATTTTGTGTGAGTTGCATACTATACTTTTTATACGACAACGACAATTATAAAAATAGATACAAATAAATAAACTGTAACAAACTGATGACATTTGACGTTTGGCGTTATATTGTTTAAGCCACCTTAGGTTTTTTCATCAAAAACAGCAGACCGAACACGAAATATTTCATATTGCATTTGTTGTCTAGCAACTTGCCTAACAACCGATGCAAAATGAAATTCAGTACAAAATGTAGCTTCTTATGATTCAATTTACACTCTTGATATGAACATTTTTCAATGTTGTCGTATAAAAAATATATTTCGGGCCCATTATTTTGCCAGTAAAATTTATTCTCAATATTTTTGCTTTTAGTTAATATGCTTCGACGAATGGAATGGCAAAATCCCGCGCCTTCGGCTCGTGATTTTAATCATATCATTTCTCACGAAATATTACCAGGCAACAATTTTTCGAAATACAAATAATGTTCTCTAACAGGATGATTCATAATATATGGAAAAGCAAGATTGAAAGTGTAGAATTTATGCAATTCACCAATTTTGCCATTATTTTGGGTGCATAATTTGAAATTGTCGGATTTGAAAGAAATATATTTCTATGGAAACTAGAAAATAATGATTCCTCCCAATTACTCTCAGAGGTATTCAATAGGTGGGCGTACCCACGAGAGAAAGACCCAAAGAGAAAGATAATTTTATCGAGTAGGTAATTCCATTTTCCCACGTGTGAAGTATAACGTTTTATCCAACACCTCTTAATAAATGCAAATTTTATTAAAGAAATATTATTTGACAGTGACATATGATTAAATATTCTAAATTAATATGTCAAACGAAGTAGTTACCAAGGTGTTGTGTGTTAATATTATTTTTACAAATAAAAAAATACTCACTACTCACTAGTGACTTTTCTCAAAATTATATCCACTAGTGGGTAATCTGTTACTTTCCTTGTTTAAAATCGCCATAGTTATAGAGCATTTATTGAGAGGTGTTGGATAAAATAATTTTAATTTGCTGTAACTTTTTGCCTAACATTTTGGCAAAAGTTTATTAAGGAAAAAGCATTATGAATCCATTTTAACTAATTTCGGTGTGACGTTTATACGTATGTATGTATTTCTCATAACTCAAAAACGATTAGCCAAAAAATGTTGAAATTTTGTATTTAGAACAGCTGTAACATCTAGTAGTGCACCTCCCTTTTTGATTGCAATCGACTGGAGCAAAATTGCACTGCACTCAAAGGTTGTTTTTTTTTATCGCATAAATCAAAAACGGCTAGCTGTGGAATGTTGAAATTTTCTACGTGGGACTGCTATAATATGTAAATGAAATAAGTTTAACATTGAGCCCCGGTGAGCACGTCGCCTTTCCTACTTTGGGACGGTGTGTGCACAGGTGGACATGATTTTAATACAATTTATCTCCATAGTCGATTCGCCGGTCGCATGAAGAGATACTGGATATAGCGGACCAGGCAGGATTGGCAAAGAACTAATTTTAAAACGATTTTTATAAAATACAAACAAAATTTTTAATTTTCAACTATAGAAATCTTTTTCATCCGAATCCAAACAAATTTTCAATATTAGGTTTGTTCCAAGTGGTCATTTCTGACAAGTTAGTGACATGTTTGTGACAATTTCAGTGCGCCTGCGAAAAATGTAAACAAGTTAAGTTTGAAACATAGACTGGAACGGCGAATGGAATGAAGCGCATGTGCATGCTCATTTTTTGTTTTGACAGCTAACCTTAAATATATTATAAATTCATACATTTTTCACCACAAAAAAGAAATGAAGCTTATGTTTCAAAGTTAACTTGTTTACATTTTTCTCAGGCGCAGTGAAATTGTCACAAACTTGTCAGAAATGACCACTTGGAACAAACCTAGTATGTTCAAGTTCACGCTGAGTGAGCTATCGTTTTAGCATTTTGACTTTATAATTATGTGTAATTGCAATTTTATGTTTTATAATTTTCACGAATACAAATAAGAAACATAACAATTTGTATAAGCGTATCAAGGGTTCAAACAATCATCTGAGTCTGAGATGTAATAATTCACAGATGAGCATGCGGTCCAGGGTAGTAAATTTACATGCCCTGGACAAAATACTGTAAACTAAAAAAATATTAAAAAAATTATAAACGTAATTCACAATAAATGGGAGAAATATAATTTTACAGAGCGGGGCTCAACGTGTTAAATGAAGTGCAGCAAAAAATGTGAGATACCATCTCAAATAGACATTAAGGAAAACGAGGAGGCAGATTTTGCGGCTAAAGAAGACTTCCTGAAAGTAATTAAACAGCAAATAAATAAAGAATGCGACACATTATGGAACAATGTAGCAGAAAATAACTTAGAAGCATTAAACTAAACACATCAAAGTGGACAAATGTAAATAATTGAAATGAACAAATAAAAACCACAAGAATGAGAATAGGACATACAAGATTAATTCATAAATATATGAAAAACAAAACGGAACCTGAGACTTGCAACACCTGCAACACGTATTTCAGTTGAACACATATTAATCCAATGCCCAAATTACTCAACACAAAGAACAAGAAACAACATCCCACCAAGAGTAGCAGAGGCCCTTGGAAATGATATCGACAATCTGAACAACACAATTGAATTCTGCGAAGACACCAACATTCTCAAATTCTTTTGCAACGGGTAGTAATAACCAAATTAGTTGATGTACCGTTATCTTTCAAATAAAAAATAGTATACTGAACAACTACAGTTAAAATTAGGCATTGTAACACGAGTTGTTCATACTATTTTTCCTATTTCACGTTCATAAATTCAATAAAAATAAAATAAAATTGTACGGCATGAAAAATATACCACTGGTCACCAAGGGGCTTTGCTCTCGGGGCCTATCGGGTTCCAGGCCGCAACCCCGACGCAGAGGCTCCGCTTCAATAATTTTACGTGAGCAATGATAGCCCCAAGTTTGACAGACTTAATTTTACAAATAATAAATTCCCCAAAAACAGTTGCACAAAATTCAAAAAACAGTGTTACAAAATTGACTTTGTGTACGTGAAATAGGAAAAATCTGTTGTGGGCACCACAATACATATATACACCATAGATTTCTTATCTAATTATTGCATGAACACGGACCACTACTATAAACGCCCATCCCTTCAAAAAATTTAGTTTTCACTTTTGACACTTGTCCAAAAAATGATATTTTTCAAACGTTGTTTTTTTTTTTAAAAAAGCAGATTAAACGGAATTATCAAAAAATAATTTTTATTTAACGTGCTGTAATTCGTAAATGTTGACAGTAAGAGAAAAATGTTACAAACAATAATTGTAGATATTAATATTTGAAACATTATTCTTATAACAAAAATTTTCATTAAACCATAATTTTCTAAGATATTTCAAAATGATTAAGGGCTTCAAGAAAACTACCACTTCCGGTTATTGGATTATCACCAAAAACTAATCAGCTTTTCCAAAGGAGATACAATTGATATATACAAAATATCAAAATTTTCAGATATGTTATTTTTGAGAAACCCTAACACACAGCCAGACAGACTGACATACACACAGATACATCATCGCGAAACTATTAAAATCGTATTCTAGGGACCCTAAAACGTGCTCATCCACTGAAAATTCATTACCGAATTTTTAACATGATTCCTATATTGATTACAGAATGTGGCGGAAGGTAAATATGTGTATAATTTAATAAGCGTAATTCATGTGGCGTCCACATCAGATTTTTAAAATATTACCGCAGTGTTTATTTGATTGTCGTGATTTATGATGCGTTGCTATAATTTTAAAAACTATGCTAGCTTCATGAATTGAAATTAATAAAAATTTTATTTCAAACAAAAAATATACCAATTTAAATATTTTACAAAATTCCCAATGATCATAGCATAATTTAATTTTTTTTATTATTTGACGATCGTCCAGGCTTCTGAGTTTTACAATTTTCTTCCTTCAAGAACTCATACAGTGGTTGGAAATACTCCAGAAGGGCGACACCAGATTGTTTATTTTCATTAGTCATTGCGAGAAGAGCTTCTGACCAATGTTTGCTTGCTCCAAGACTCAAGCCGGCCCTATAAGATGGTGCATATTCGAAAAGACAACATTATTCTACAGTGTTCTAAAAACTGAAGCAATGACTTATAAACTGCTCAAAAAAAAAAATCGAGCCACTTGGCCGAACCAAGAAAATGACTGGTTTTAAAATGTGGAGCATTTCTTTCAGGGACATGTTAACCAAAAAATGTAAATTCCCCCTGGAGATAACTTCCTCCTCTACGTTCTCCAAAAATCCCGAAGAGATTCGCTCCCCCCGAACCCCTGAAAAATCGCTTTATGTGATGTCATGTCTGAGCAATGAAAAATCTCAAAGTTTGAAGGCTTGTAGCTCCAGCTCTGAAAAGGAAATTGACAGAGCTTTGTGACAATCGAGTTGAACAACCCCCTTAAGAAAGGATTTTTTAGAGCTGCAAGTCTTCAAACTTTGAGATTTTTCATTGCTCAAACATGACATCACATAAAGCGATTTTTCAGGGGGTCGGGGGGAGCGAATCTCTTCGGGATTTTTGGAGAACGTAGAGGAGGAATGTATCTGCAGAGGGAATTTCCAGAATTTGGTTTACACGTCCTTGAAAGAAATGACCCACATTTTAAAAACAGTCATTTTCTTGGTTCGGCCAAGTGGCTCGATTTTTTTTTTTTTTTTTTTTGAGTAGTGTATTACCGCAGACCCCCTATTCCATAACTTACCTACTTTCACCCGAGCTTTAACCGGTGGTAAACGTGCTATTTTAATAATTTTTAGTTCCTTTTGTTCTCCAATAAATATATTTATGTTGGTACTGTGCAGAAAATTTCAAATTTTCTTTGTAGTTGCCAAATTGACATTTGCTTATTGGTTTTACTCTGTGTTTTTAATAATTTGCATTATAACTTTTCAATAATTTAATAGAATATTTGAAAAAAATACGTTTTACAAATGCAAATAGACACTTACTATAATAATCAAATCCTTTTCATAATAAACTGTTTATATATTAACTAAATAGTATGAACGTCTCAAATAAACAATTTTCATACAACACAAATTCAAACAAACGTTAAAGAATGACAGCACCGGTGATACAAATATATCACCACCTCTTTAGGAGGTGATATGTCACCAAATATAACGTCATATGGCCATGTCTGGCAGATTATCCGCTAGATGGATGTCCAAAATATATATTACCAGTTTATCACCGGTGATAAAAGTTATAGAATAGGGGTCCTGTAGTGCAACTTATAAATATTATTTGGTTGCCGTGATTTTCAATTAATAATGAAGTCATTACGAAACTCAGTTGCGTATTGAATAAGCCTTCATTTTCATTTGTAGTTTTTTGTTTTAGGAAGTTGAAGGTTGTTTGATGACATTTATTTAAATTTTTCTCGTAAAATTGTGTTCATAAATCGGAATTCACATGAACTTCAAATAATTTCATTCCAATGCTATCAACTACAGCATTATACACAACTCGATTTCATATAGCAGGTTTTTATAAATATTTTTGTGTATAAAAGATTCAAAACATAAAAAATAGTATAAAGGATTCATTTTATAAGAAATTTTCGCACTTGTAATTTAGAAAAAAAAATATGTTTTATCGTACATGAAACTATTAATTAATTTGTTCAAGAGAAATGGTTGATCATAACCTAAAAATGCCAGAACTACTTACAATTTCTACAACCAAATTTACCAACCCTTATCCATATGGACAGTATTTCAAAGCAACAGTGTTAAATTTATGAAGTATGGTAAATTTGGCTGTCCGAAACCTTTCAAGATTTTAAGTAATTTTTTATTTATTAAGTAGTCTATCAAAAACGATAAGAACATACCAACAATTTTGTGGTTTTATCTAAGATAAAATAGGCGTAAACCGCAGATAAAATAACTTAAGAATTATTTCGTACCTTAGTTTAGCTCCAGCGGCTTTGGATTTGTAAATGTCACATTTATGCAAGGGTGCAGAATTAGGATCATCGGGGTTGTACAAACCAGCTTCAATGCATAATGCTCTATGCAACTGGAACTCCAAAAGATGTGCTACAAAATAGCTGAAAACAAATGAGGCATATTTTAATTAGAAAGAAGATTTTGGGATTTTAGCTTTAGAAAACATGCTTTTTTATAAATGAATGTATCACACCAATTACCCATTTTTGAGTGTTGCAGTTTACGTAATGCAGATCTCGGTATAATATATTTCGCGTAAAATTCGGTTACCAGCCATCAAATCACGGCCTCCAAGGATGGTAGTGGTTGGTAGAGGAACCACAAAGATAATTTCATGAGGTGAAAATTTTCCTTATTAATTTTCAAAAATTTGTCGGCTGTGAGGAATGCTCTAAAACAGCATTTCCTATGATTTTGCGTGTATAAAATACCAATATGACTATTATTACTGTCACATTTGCTGTTTCGCATTTTATAAACATGTATTTGTCAGTATGAATACTTTAAACAGCATTTTTATGGTATAAAATACCAATGTGACCGTTATTACTGCCATGTTTGCCAATTCGCATGATATAAACATGAATTTGTCAGTATGAGTGCTTTAAAACAGCTCTTTCTATGATTTTGCATGTATAAAATACCAATGTGACCGTGATTTATATGTTTCATAATTATGAAGTATTTTGTTACTTTTTAAATTCGCAATACATAAATAAACATAAAAAACTGTAGCACATTGCCGACCTCGTTGCTTTTATAGTTGCTGAAATCCAACCCAATGAATTTGAGAAACTCTGTATACAATGTGTTCAAAAAGTTCCGATAAGGTAAAATATCGAATCAAAAACAAAAACAAAACGTGTCTAATATTTTTCTCTGAACAGCTGTGACAATTGAAGACCGCCATGTGTAAGAAAAAAGCGCACAATCAATATGGCGGTCGTGAAAGGCGATAGGTAATAGAATGTTAATTTTATGTAATTTATATTCTTAATTTTTCCCGTTATTTCACATTGATTATTTTGTATCATTCATATTTGCCGCCAATCATCTGTGCACATTTCTAAACTTATAATGGCGAATGTGTCACAGAGTCGTCTCATGCGTAGTCTATCAAGTAATGTACAGAGATCAGTGAATTGAACTTACGCAATATATTGGCTATTGCCAGGCACGTGGTACTTTGCACCGGGGTCGAAGTCATCTTCTGTACGTTTGTTGGGTGCTTTCACTCTTTGAATCTTCTCCCTATGTTGCAAAAAACAGTCAATAGAACTTATTTCAAGGAGCATATATACAATTTGTTTCAGCAATTACCTGTAATGCCACCATCTCGCATTCCATTGATCCTCTTGGACGTCTCCGCTGAAGACATCCCACCTCCACTTGTCGATCAACAACCCAAAGGGCAAGAAAGCAACTCTTTCCAAAGCCATCTGCATGAGAGCGTTAATGGAGGCTTCTTTCGACGGTACGTAGCCTGGGAGGAGGCCAATGGTTTGGAGATGCTCTGGAGTTGAGACTGAGAGAGCTATGGTGTCGCCTACTGCTTCATGAAAACCTAAGGTAAAAGAAAATAAATATAATGTAATCTAGAATCTAGCATATAATTAAATGTGATTGTACCTGGATTCGCTCCTGATCGTAAACTAATAGGTTGGTTTTTGTACAGCAGATAATATTGAATATGCCCCATTTCATGATGAATTGTGACGAAATCTTCCTGGTTTACTTTTGTGCACATCTTTACTCTAAAACCAAATTGAAAGTTTTATTGCATCGCAACAGAAATGTAATAATACTGGAACGCTATCTGCCTTTAAAAGGCGTGCCGAGAGAGACAGCTAATTGTTGGGCCATTTGTCTTTGTTGTGTAATGATTTTACATAGCAACCACTCTACAAAGAAGGGTTGTCTTACAACACTTATCTGTCTCAGGCTCATTTTTCGCTTTCATAAAAGCCTGCAAGTTACCGTTCCTATATTACTTATTACAGTGCTACTGACAGTTTAATTGTACATTCTGAGAAAAAGTTCAATATTGATAACAGATAAAAAAAATAATAAATGAGGTCAGTTTTGACGTTGCTAATGTTTTTTTCTATTCAGAACCTTAAAAACAACATTTGACGCACGCTACAACAAGGAAAAGTAATATTTTTCCGTATTGGTGTGAAATTTGTAATCGAGACGTAGCCGAGATTAAAAACCCATCGTATACGGAAAATAATACTTTTCCTACGTGTTGTACACAAGATTGTTTATACTACCGTTTCAAAATAGTTATTTTAAAGTTTTGAATTTGATATTGTTTGATTTCTGTCATTTTAACGTTTTGAAAAAACTAGGGAATCGTAGATAATAAGTCAAAAAAAAAAAATAGTCTCAGAAGTCTCCACGAAATGTTACTATCCGAACTTACCTGTAATCTTTACCGTTGTAAAAGTCCCACGCAGAAGCATGGCACACTACTTCTCGATCTTTCGGTTTTTCTATAATAGCACCCGCGCTAACATTATAGCAAATATCATTAGGTTCTAAACCTAAAGATTTGTAGAATTCATCAGCTGTCTCAAACATCTTCAGAGCAGTATATCCTTGTTCTTTCAAGGATTTGGTGACGTCGACTTCACTTGCATTTGGGTAGGGCTTGACAAAGTCGTACAGATACAACCAGGACTGCGCCCACATGTTGCCTGGGGAGAAATTTGAGGGTTTTCAGTTTTTTTACCTTTAATTTACCATTTACATTTAGAATCTTAAACTGGGGATATTCTGTATAATATGTTAAGTTATGGGGTAAATAGCTCCGTGGTAACGTGTCGGACTGTGGATCGTGAGATCCTCAGTTCGAATCCCACCGCCGACTGTTACAAATTTAAATTTACCCCTGTGGTTCCCCCTCCACTAACATCTTTGGGGGCTATGATTTGACGGCTGGTAACCGCACTTCATACGAAAAAATATATCAATTACCGAGATCTGCGTAAGCAGAGTGCCACACCCACAATGGGTCAAAGGCGTGATGATATATTTATTTATTTATTTTATATGTTAAGTCGTGTTTGAGAAGAATGTTGTTAGAAGAGTGATAGTGAATTAGTAAAGACCACGAAGCGTAAAGACAGAGAGTTACGAGGGCTGATCAAAAAGTTCCTGAACTTTTTGAACTGCGCGCCGTCGGCAGTACGATTGGCAACATTAGTTGTTGTGCCTCTTTCAGAGCTTAGCTGTTTTTGTAGATTCTTTATAACATTTTCTGATAGCCAAAATTGGCAAAATTTTAACAAACAAACAAACCGTTAATTTTTGTTAATTTAACAAGTTTCAAATTTGTTAGCAAAAATTTTTGTGTATTTCGTAACTACATATATTTGTGAATATAGTACTTATTAACATTTATTTTTTATGTTTTTGACTAAATATTTTAGATATTATATTGAAGCAGAACAATAAATCATAGTTATTATAACAAATTAAGTTGTTATTGTCACAAAGGATATAAACTTTCTTTAACAATTTGAAATTGATATGTTAGCTAATGGTGCAATTCTAAGCATAATCGTAAGGCTCGTTAGGTGTTCTCGTAAGACTCGTAACAGTTTACGAATCAAAGAGCAATTCTGTGCAAAACTATTGCTTACGATCGCTCGTAAGTATCTTACGATTTCTCGAAAACTTTACGTTGAGAGGGCAACTGGACGTAACACTACGGTTTTGATTTTTCTCTCTAATCATTGCTCAATTTTGTCAATAAAATGAATGAAAATATAAATATTTTGAATATTGCTCTCTTTCTTGTTGAACATAACAGGTAATGCATATCAAAAATATGTTAATTATACGTCAAGAAAAATTACCTTATACATATTTTAGATATTACTTGCGTCTCTTGCGCAGACACAGAGATTTGGTAAACCCATTTGACATTACTATTGCAAATTTCAAACAAATATATAGATTGGATCAGCAATGGACAATCAATTTTATTTGTAATATAGAACCATTTTATAATTCATCAAATTCAAGAATTCCATTGCATATTAAAGTATTCCATTTATATTTAAATATATCGGGTGATTAAATAAAAATGGCATCAAATACTGAAAAGACAAATTTTTCGTGTCATAATTGACAATGACACATATCACCGATTGTTCATGGATGATTGTTGACGATGGGGATGTAAAAGAAGATCTTGTTTCATAATTCGCAGACAAGACCATTTTTCTTAAAATTTGTAATGAAAACTCACCACATGGTTGTATTTGATAAGTAAATAAATAAATAAAATACAACTGTCATATTCAATCTTCGGATACTGTATTAGAAATGAAGTTAGACACTGACCGTAAAATATGACGTCAATCGTAAAGCTAATCTGTAACGTTCATTGATACAGTTTTCTGCACAGAATTGCATTTATCGTAAATCTGTAACTTGACTTGTTACGATTGTCTCGTACACTACAGTTTTACGATTTTACGATTAAATATAAAAATTGCTTAGAATTGCACCATAAATTTACTTGTTATTATTGACGAGTCTATTTGTTACATTTTATAAATTCAGCAAATAAATATTAATAACAATATTTCTTGTTAAAAATTTCGATGTGATATTTTTAATGCAACTGGTTAAAATGCCTAACAACGTAACTGTCAGTTTAATGTTTAATGAAAATTTTTGTATCGAAATCGTTGATCGTTCTACAAATTGCAAACATTATATCAACTGTCATTTATTAATGCGATATTTAACTGGTAATCAAGTTATCAGGAATATTTACTGTAGGCAATAAAACTGGTCATATAATAGTTTCATTAACAAGAAAGGTAAGAGCATACGAGGCTACATTCAACATAAGGTTATTTTAGAAATAGTATCGTACGTTTAAGCTTGATAATGCTGACAAAAACGCATCGAAACTATGTTTAATGGGGAATATTTTATTAGCTGTCAAAAACGATTTGTTTTGTCACAATTTCCAAGTTGTTACGGTAGCACTGCATTTTTTAATCCGAAAAGAATAGGTTCTCAAGTCGACGCGTATCTTTTTTTATTGGATGTGGTATACCTTAAAGTTGGCCCCATTTAAATTTGAAAAAATTCCACCCCAAAGAGTAGGAAAATAGGGATTGATTGATTGAATTTTTTCCGTTAACCGATTCTACCACGCATAAATTTGTACTGGATTATCCGATTTCGATGATTTTTTTTCTCCGTCCATAAGAGTAGAAAAATAGATTGTCACAAAAAATTTAAAAACAAGAAAACGTAGGCGTTCATCGATTGTTTGTTTGGCGCCGATTAAAAATTTGTTACATCAGTTTAGTTATTTTTCGCTTTTTAGTTTCTTTTTTCGTTGGTTTAATTTTTTGTTAGGTTAGGGTTTTTTTTTTTTGGGTGAATTGGATAAAATTAATTACTAAAATATTCCGGAACAACATAAGAAGTAACAATGGGAGCAGTTAGGCAGTTTTTAAATACGAAATTTTTGACATTTGTATATCGTTTTAACCTAAAATAATGACGAAGTGCTTTGTGCTAAAGTGCTTAAATATAACAGGAGGACATAGTTTTCCTCTAAAAGATGATAAAGGCATGGCTAGATGCCATAGGCCGAAAAAAATTATTAATAACGAAAATATTTTTTCCTTGTACAGAGGCATTGCGATTCCGTAATAATTTTTTTTATATTGGATAATTTCCACATTCCATAATCCATTTTTGAATGAATATTAATTTTTACCTCCCGCTTACCTCTAGGTAAGGGAGGTATTGTTTTTGGTCAAAAAATTGGGTAGTGAGTTTTCAATGAATAAGCAAGTTTTAGGGTCCCTACAATACGATTTTACTATTTTCGCGATGATCTGTATGTATGTATGTATGTGTGTGAGTAGTCTGTGGCAATTTTTTCGTCTCGCATAACTCAAATACTATAATTCCAAAAAATACAATTTTGTGAATTTTTGCTTCTTATATTTAAATGAAGAGCTGATTAGATTTTGGACAAAATTGGTCAATCGAAAGTAGCAGTTTACTTGAAGCCCTTAACAGTTTTTCGTGAAAAACACAATTAAATTTCATTTTTCAACAATTTATGTTATTTTGAAAGTTGAAGAATATTTAATTTTACATGTGTTTTGATTACACTAATTTTATTAATTTTCATTAGATTTAGAGATAATAAAATATAAAGAAATTAGATTTCACAAAAATCTTACACTCCTTGTACACCAAGGTAACATTTAAAAATTTTCAATTTTTTACGAAATGTGACACATGTCATTGTGATTGTGAAGCTGTTTTCTTAGTGAAATATATGTCAAAAAATGAAATAAATATACGAAAGAAAATTAAAATTCTCAAATATAAATAGAAAATAAACAAATAAGAAGGTATGTTTCTATATCAAATACTATTTTGTACCGTTTAAGGTCAAACATACGCGTCGAAAGAACGAACCCTTTATTTTTTAAAAAAACAGCAAATTCTGTATTCTTTATTTATTTTCATGTTTTTTATGGTCAAACAACCTCCATTCGTCAAAATATCATGGATTTTTTACAGTGACTTGTACATTACAATGTCAGATGAAGAAAATATTTTCTTTGGGTTCGTTCACTCCCATGAATTTTGTTTTGCAAATTCAAATTTCAATAAATTATTTCTTACAATTATTCTTATCGAAAAACAAAACAATTATTACTGTGAAGTCTTTGAACATTCTAGTATTTATATATGTGGATGAAAACGTTAACTGAAACATTCAACTATACAAAAATATTCGTTGAAGTCTAGTTGGTCAAAAATTCAGAATTTTGATACTGAATTTCTAATTCCCATGAACGACGACAGTAATGAAAATAATTCGTATATTTATAAATATAATCGTCTATAACATACTAAAATTATTTTACATTTGAATTTACAGTTTTTGAGAAACAAATAAGAATATACCAAAAAACACACTTTTTAGTATATTTTTATTTGTTTCTCAAAAACTGTAAATTCAAATGTAAAATAATTTTAGTATGTTACAGACGATCATATTTATAAATATACACATTATTTGCATTACTGTAGTCGTTCATGGGAATGTGTGACATATATTTGACTACTTTGAAAATTATGTTCATGTATAATATGTAAACAAAATTGGCATTTTAAAATTTATTACAAAACTTTGGACTTTTATCTACAAACGTAGGTAGAAAACATTATATGTTTCATTTATTATAATAATGATATATTGTTTCAAAAAAGTCAAGTTCATCTAGCGCTATCTTCAGCCCGTATGGTTCACCTTAAGAGTAGTATTGGGCGGGAGTTTATGTGCTGGACACATTAGATTTTTTTAAATGAAAGTATAAACTTTTTTGTAACAGTATCTACACTGTAAATTTCACAAAAAAGGATGATGTTATAGTGCTGCCATCTGGAAAACGTTTTGCCTAACTGCTCCCATTAAATAATATTACTTTCTTACCTAAGAGATGCGCTGGAATCAAATCATCGCTCTGTTTCTGCAGTTGTGGATATCTTTCTTTCAGTTTGGCAAGAACATATGTATGAAGAGCATCGTATAGAGGTTTCACTTCTTCCCAAAGTTGGTCCATGTCTTGGATGAAGGTGTCGGACTCATAGTGGCTTCTCCACATATCCCCCATGTCCTTGTACCCTTATTTAGAAAATAACAACGAAACATAAGTTATTTTTGAGAGAGAAAGTGCAGAAAACTAATCATTGTTATCATTGATGCAAATGAAAATAAATTGGTTGTTTGAAAATATAATTATTTATGATTGCAATAATTTAAATTTATAGAATCATTAATTATAATTTTATTGCTTACCGTTTAATCTGGCAGCCTCATTGGATAAATCAACGTAAGTTTTGTAGTCCTGTCTCATTTTCTTTCCTGATGCATTTCTCCAAGCGGTCCAAACGTATTCCAATTCATCATAGTCAGTGGATGAAGCTAACAGTTCTTCAATTTCTGTAGCGAGAATCAATAAAACATTAGAAATTAGTTGAAATAAAATTAATGTAATAAAAATACCTGGATCTAAAGAAAGTCCGTCTTTAGAAATATCGCAATCTTGTTTTTTATAGGGACATATTTTCGCTGTGCTATAAATGTTGGACATTTTAGTTTCTGTACTGGTCAACTAAAAATATTTGAAAATAATTAGAACATACAAAAATATTAGATATAGTTCATTCCACCAAAACTCGAAGGATCGTAATAAAACGATTAAGCACCTCACATACTAAAAATACAAAATAATTTTTCAACTTTTAAACCGCAAACTGCTGTATATTTGTCGGAATACTTCCAATGATTCTCAATAATGTTTTATTATTCGGATTATATATAGTACAGTACAGATTCAGTAAATGTTGTATTTATTAACCTTGTATTACCAAATTATCATTGTTCGAATATAAAGAATTTAATATTTTAATTTTCAATTTAAAATGTCATTTGCAAAAGACACTTTATGGGGTGCCTACTTTTTTATAGGATATGGGAAATGCAATATTTAATTTCTTATTAGCTAGTTCGTTTCCTATTAATTTAATAAAAAGTGTTAAAAAAAAAATGTTCAGAAACAAAAAGTGCACCAAATGAATCTATAGCATATTTGTAGAACTAGTGCTTTTCCGGCGACCACAATTAAGTAAAAAAAAAAATATAAAATTTACATAAAAATATTAAAAAACAGATTATGTTAACATCATTGCTATCAGAATTCACCAAAAATTATGTTAAAATCTGATAAATTAGGGTCCCACTTTCTTAATTCGTGGAAATTCAGCAAATTATTTGCAACTGTCAAACTTTTACAAATTTTTAGGTTAGTTCGCTCAGTTATCGCAGCGTGCGATAAAATCATATCATACAGTTGCGGACGCATCTGATTGGCTAACGAGCTTTCATATCACACAGCATTGCTAGTGATATGCAATGACCAATTCTCAGTATGGCTGCCAATTACCCGAGTATCTCAGATCCGTACATTTGGGTATCCGGATAATTGAAAGATCCGGATCTCGATTTTTTTATATTTTTGAAGTGAGTACATGTAAGATTTTCGATAACTTTTTTATACAAATAATAATATTCTTTTGAATATCGACGTTATTTTATTAGTGTACATACATATTTATATTCAAGATCAATTTACTGTTTTGAAGTAAATGTACCTAATTAATAACAAATGTTAAATAACAAATTAATAAGAAAACGAAATACATTTTTATATACCTATTTCAATTAATTGACGATTTGGTACAAGAATGTTAGTAAAATCCAGATTCGGATCCGGATACTCGAATACCCAAGATCCGTAATCCGGGTATCCGGATCCAATTGGCAGCCCTAATTCTCAGTAATAGTTTATCGTGTGAATTTATGTACTTTTCGTAGTGGTCGTCGGAAAAAATATTTATACATTTCTATCATGAGATAGACGTAAAATAAAGTTTATAATTTTAAGCTATTTGCAGAGTGCCATGGTAAACAAAACATAAATTTCAAACAGTTGTATTGTTTGAGTTTGTTACAGCTTTTGTTTCTGAATATTTTTTGTATTTACACTTTTGTAAGGAACGAACTATCGCCCAATGAATGTTTGAACATGGTGTTTCCAATATCCTATAAAAGAATTGACACCCGGTATACCTGTACTTATTATTTAACAAATCAGAAATAAATTTTCATCATAAATTACTAGCAACATTCGGATTCAAGCATCCCGTTAGGATTTCATATCTTCCCCATATATAAAAGTAGAGTATTATTAGAATCTTTCAATTATTGTATTTGCGTATAACATGTTAATATTGTTTATAAGTTATAATAATATACTGTTAATATTAACATCTTGAATTTCATTGGCTGGTACTACGAGCTCTGTTTTTAAGAGAAGGGTTTTAGCCTCGGTTTTGGAGCTGTACAATATTCTAAAATTATTTTATAAAAAAAAAATAATACTTCAAATGAAAGTGATAGAATAAATATAACAGTTTAAATAACTATAATATTTATAATACTAGAGAACAGCAGCATTATAATAAATATAGGTGTAAAAGTTATTTCCTATTATTTTGTTAGGACACAGTCCAACTCTATCATCTCGAGAAACCAGCGACAGAGTATTTATGACAGGTATTAATTTATATAGGTTTCTTTGGAAAAGTAATTGAGGGTTGTTTAATCATTTTTATTATCATACTTGGGTTTTGGTGGACTCAAATATACTGAAGTGTGATAAAGAAATATCCGATATGATGCCAAAATTTGAAATTCAGCGCCTTTAGTTGAGAGCGGTAAGGTGTCCCCATCTACTTGTTAATTTAGAACATGTTTACAGTTCAGCAATGTGCTTGTGTTTACTTAAAAAATGACCAAAATATACCTACATGTTATCAATAAATATGTAGTATTATTGTTGTTTTAGGATGAGTGATATTCGAGTCTATTCTCTAAAAATTTGCTACCGTAACAACTAGCTAATTATGACAAAAATCATACAAAAATGAATCGTTTTTTGACAGGTAATAAAATACATGTAGTTTTGATGCGATTTTGTCACCACTAACAAATTGTTACGTAGTGACTTTGTTAGATTTGGCGGAATATTGAAAAATACCGGTCTTGTATCAGAGTGGTGAGTGGCAACTACTTTATGTGTTATTTCATACGAAGCGATATATCCCAAAAGTACGACAGTCATTCTCCAGACCTGGCTCACTGTGACTTTTCCCGAAAATAAAATTCACCTATGATTTCAGGATGTTTACAACGAAATGCGACGAGACAGCTGTACTTCAGGATGTTTAAAACTAATGCAACAAGACAGCTGTTAACCTTGCAAGAAAATAAATTTAAAACAAGCTACGGACAACACTTTGAATGTGGTTTTCTTGCAACACCGTAAGTCATTTTTTACATAAGTTTAGTCCGGATATTTTTTGTTCACACTTCGTCCAATAATGTGACAAACTTCTTGACATCTAGACAGAGCATGAGAGGGTTTATAACCTCAACAATTTCATACAATTTGGAGAAAGTTGAAGTTGGATTGGCCGAGGTGGCTTACAATTTTATAACAAGCCAAATATTTTTGAAAGGCTGTAATATATTAACAAAAATTAATTCATTGTTTACTCCTTGCATGCACTAGAGGTTGGAAGTTTGTCTCACTGTATAAAAGATGTAATAATTACCGTGCTCAATTTTTTGTTGTCTAAAGCAGCAGTGCCCAATATAGATAGGAAGAAAACTTCTCTCTTCAAAATTGGGTCATTGAACTGAGATGGTTTTAGTCCTTTGAAATGTTTCTCCCAAGTGTCTTTTGTAAATTGGGCTGTTGTTAGTGTTTGCTCTGCCTAAATTAACAAAATTCACACATTGAAAAAAAAAAAAATTGTATATTGCTTGCTTTAAAAATAATGAAAAATTGTTTGATGATATCCTGGGAAAATTTTAAAGACAATAAAATGCAAGTGTAATAATCAAGGAACAATAACATTTTAATAAACATAAACTAAGTCAGGGATGAAACTTTTACAAAATTTAAAGATAACGATGAAAAGGTGCCTCAATTTTTGTTTCGTCCAGGAGTGTAGTTTAAGATAAACTTAGAATTTAAACAAAGATATTATAAAATAAATAAATAAACCATTATGTTATTTTATAATAATAATAAAAACTACATATAATCTTAGAGTTTTATAATATTTTCAATTTGAAATTCAAATAATGCAAGTCGCACGTTGACTTGATGTTGTTTTGGTGAAGCCAACCAAGGAGTCTATGATACATTGAGGTTTCTATCCAAATATGTCTTATATTTCTTTCACCAAAACTATAACACATGAGCCCTATAGAATAAAAACTTACAATATCCGAAATTGTAATTTTGCATAAAATGCAAAAAAACTGCTGCACTAGCTAGAAACATTGTAACTGATCTTAGTATTCTTAATTGCTTATTTATTACACAGCGCAATAAACAATTATTTTATTGACGTTTTAATCTAGAGTATATCTGTTTTGATTTCAAACTCTAGATTGTGTGAGTTTTGATTCCAAGACTTTGGGAGAATGTTAGTTTTAATTCTAAAACCTTGGGAGAATGTTAGTTTCGATTCTCATATTTTTAAATATTATAAATAGGTAATATCAATTATAATTACTTATTATAAAGAAATACAATGAAATAAGTAAAGATATTTGGTATTACAATAGTGACAGCGACAGATATGTCAAGATGAATTTCCAAATGTTCCAAATGAGAGTTGAATAAGCTCCTTGGATTGGTTGAAATATGTTTGGTTACAAAACTTACATAGTCCATAGGAGAATGTTAGTTTTGACCCCAACCGCAAAGTTTGAGTTTACTTTTTCATTAGTTTTTGGATGATGTTGACAATAAACAGTTTCTATATCAGTAAAGTTCAGAATAATGAACAAGATAGCAATAATAGCTCTAAAATTGAAATTTTGGAGTTTGTAAGTTTTGATTCTATAGGGCTCACATGTCCCCTCTCTCAATTTTAATAAATCATTTCTCAGAAACTACAAATAATTTATAGATTAAAACAAAAAATCGGGTATTATGTTTTTTGTTTAATATTATATAAAAAAATCAAAATTTAGTTGTAAGAATTATCAGATTCTTTCAATTGATAAATTCATCAAAATATTTTGTATAAGATTTCTTTCCATGGTTTTCAGGTGTTTTTCAGGTAATCCATACAAATATTAAATTTAAAATACCAGAAAATATTGTTAATATTTTATCTTCTAAGTATTGTTATATCCATTTTACGATCTAACACATGTTGATGATTTACAGTGTTTTGGTGGGTGCCTCATAAATAAGAAACCTCAACCATAAAATAATTTAAACCTAAAGTTTCATTTGTAACATAACTGTAATATATTAAGGTACTATACCTGGATATCCTCTTTTGTTTTGTTGTTGACATCGGTGGCTAGATCCCATTCCGCAACAACTTGTTGATACAGAACTTCGGATGCTTTTTCTTCGTATTCATTTCTCAAATAATTTATCAGCTGCTCTTCTTGATCACTATTCTCTTTATTTTTATGTTTTGGGGCAGCACTTATTACAACTATTATAAAACCCAGCACAAACTAAAAAGAAAATGTTACTTTAGACTCTTGTTTTGCAAATTATTATCAAACATTTAGGTAGTACATTTTTTTGCCCATTGTTCATTTGATATTGTATGATGAGTGTATAGATAGTTACCTTAAATAGAATTTTTAAAAATATAAACCTCATAGCTCGCTGTCTTCTATCCATATTGAAAATAAATGTAAAATGGAATAATAGAATATTTAAAATTGATTTTTGTTTGACAAAGAATTTCCAGCATATATCAAATAGTTTTAAATGACACCGTAAACTAAATTTAAATACTATTTTCAAATTTTAAAACATTTACTAAAATTTTGACATGAAAGATATATTATAGTTTTGTTTAGAAAACAATACTATCATTTGTTCCTTTCATGCATTATTAATAAATTACAAATAAAATAATTTTCAAAATATTATCACGCCATTTATTCATTATTAAGTATAAATAAACTTCTGCATGCTGTGTCGTTAAATTACAACCTCTAAAAATGTTAAATTATTATAAAATATTTTTAACTATTGTCTGATTTTTGAGCAGAAGTGTTTGATGTTCATAGATTTGAGTTCCGAGACGCAGATATTATCTTTTAATTTGCATATTCATTTGTTTTCGAAGAACATTTCTATTATTATATTTTTTAGTTTCCTTATTGTTTATTATTTGAAATTGCAATTAGCAAAAACGTTGACGTTGGTGGTATTACGTTACTGATACTACGGGCTCGGGTTTACGGTGTATTACGGGTTATTTTGACACATCTAAAATAGAGATACTGACGGGAAAATGTTCAAGTTATTTGTTTAATTGCTTAGGACAATCTGTAAATAGGCTCAAATTATGAATTTTCTTTTGCTTCTATTTCGTAGAGAAGAACGATTTGATTAATATAATTTAGGTGTATTAAATGCAGTTTTTCATTCTAAACATTTTTGTATTTACGCTTTAGTTAAATCCATAGATAACAAGCTGTCGATACAATACGCAAATAACAATGTATTTCCTATGTAACATAAAAAAAGTCACCACCCGGTATATGAAGTTAAAGGAATTTTTAAATACTTCCACAATACACTGATAATATTAATTAATTATATGGGACAAGATTATTCAACATGTTTTTTAGCAGACGCATAGTAACCTTTCTACAAACAAGTGTTAGACAAAGAAGAGTGGCCCTACACCTACGACTTCTATCTGTTTCAGACTCGATTTTTGCTTACGTAAAAACGAGAAAAAGAAAAATAAATAAAATAAAATAAATATATCATCACGCCTTTTACCCATTATTTCTCTGCTTACGTAGATCTCGGAAAGTGATATATTTTTTCGTATGAAGTGCGGTTACTGGCCGTCAAATCTTAGCCCCCAAAGATGTTAGTGGAGGGAGAACCACAGGGGTAAATTTTAACTGTCGACAGTGGGATTCGAACTGAGGATCTCACGATCCACAGTCTGATGCGTTACTACAGCAGATGGGCGAATATCAGTTTTTTTTTAAATTCGTATATCGAATTCGAATATTAACTGTATCTCGAATATTGAATAACTCGAATATTTCGAATATATTTCAGGTTGTATTCCCCCATCTCGAGTAAAAACCTACAAGTTAGCGTTCCAAAATTACTATATTTCAGTGATTTAGATATACAGGATGTGACACGAAATGCGGGCTACAGGCGATGGGAAAACAGTTTTTCTATACGCATTGTTTCCAAAATTATTTTAGACAAAAATGCTTCAAATAAATCTTCTAGAGCTTAAATTTGTGCATGTAAATCAGTAAACAAGATGCATTTACTATGGGTTGTAATTGCAGAAATTAAATATGAATAGCAAATATTTATGCCCGATATTATAATAGTTATATTTATGTATCAAGGCACTGAAGTTCAATTTTTTATCACTAATATGGAATTTAGTTGCCAAGGCCCGTAGGGCCGAGGAAAATAAACCATGTGAGTGATAAAAAGGAACTTCAGTGCCGAGGTACATATTAAGTTTTACTTGAAATCTAAAATTCGAAAAAACTGTAAATAAATTACAATATAGGTTAAGTTTATACATCTGTCAGTTGTCAATTGAAACTGACAGTCAGTGTTGCCAACCTCGAGAAGTGAAGTTATTGTAAATAACACTCAAAATTATGTGTTTTGTCCTCAATTTCGTCATCGGAATTAATTAGTTAATTCTTCTTGCAAATTTTGTTTCATGTTACGTCCAAATTTACTATAGTACGTTAATATATCTGCCAAAATTATCCTAATTGTACAATAATTATTTAACGGTTGCCAACATTGGGTTGCTCAAAATCGTTGTATAATGGGTTACTTTAGTGACGATTTCTGAGCTTTTAATGACGATTTTTGAGCACTTTAGTGCCGATGTCAAATAAAGAAATTTAACTGAAAAATTTAATTGTCATTTGGATAACTAGATGTAAATTTAGTATAGAAGTAAATTTAACTAGAGTTTAAATGTTTTAAATTTGGGCGGAAGCAATGCACACGAAAATACTGTTTTCTCATATTAAAAGCCTGTGGCTCGCATTTTCTCTTACATCCTGTATTCGTTTGGAAATTTACATTAAAATTGCGCTACAAAATTGTTAGAAATCGGTAAAATTTAAAGTGGTGGATTTAACCCATTAGCGCCCAGCGTTGCCAACGAGTATAGGATTATTTTTTAATTACAGTTTGTAGATTTTATTTATAACTTGTCTTAAATTATTTATTGTTTGTCTTATCAGCCTTCCGTGAAAAAAACATGGATATTGTATATGAGTAAGTACATTTTTCTTATTAATTTTTTTTTAAATAATTTTTTATTTGTAGTATTAATACCTTAATTCCTCTTGATTGTTGTCAAATGGCAACGCTAGGCATATTAGGTTCATTTTTTATTTATTTTTATGTTCTGTTATGTCTTCTTAAAAAGAATATTAGCAAAATTTCAGGCAAATTAAAAAATAATTAATTCGGACGCTAAGGGGTTTAAGTTTTTATCAAAAACACCATTATGACACGACGACCCTAGGCGTATCAGGGCCAAAGTACGGTGAGTATAGGGTATCCATACAAATTAATGATTTTTTACGTCATAAATGAAATATGTAAGTATCACTAGAATAATGCAGTCTTTCACCATTAAAAAAAATCTGATGTGGCAGCACATAAACTCCCGCTCAATACTACTCTTAAACGGTACAAAATTACAGAAACATACCTTCTTATTTGTTTATTTTTTATTTATATTTAAGAATTTTAATTTTCTTTCGTATATTTATTTAAATTTTTGACATATATTTCACTAAGAAAACAGCTTCACAATCACAATGACATGTGTCACATTTCGTAAAAAAAATTGAATATATGTTTCCATGGTGGACTAGGAATGCAAGATTTGTGAAATCTAATTTCTTTATATTTTATTATCTTAAAATCTAATGATAATTAATAAAATTAGTGTAATCAAAACACATGTAAAATTAAATATTTTTCAACTTTCAAAATAACATAAATTGTTGAAAAAGGAAATTTAACCGTGTTTTTCACGAAAAACTGTTAAGGGCTTCAAGTAAACTGCTACTTCCGGTTGACCAAATTTATCCAAAATCTAATCAGCTCTTCATTTAAATATAAGAAGCAAAAATTCACAAAATTGTATTTTTTGGTATTATGGTATTTTAGTTATGCGAGACGAAAAAATTGCCACAGACTACACACATACATACATACATACAGACATCATCGCGAAAATAGTACAATCGTATTGTAGGGACCCTAAAACGTGATTATTCATTGAAAACTCACTACCCAATTTTTGGACCAAAAACAATACCTCCCTTACCTATAGGTAAGCGGGAGGTAAAAAAATATTTTTTTAGGAACAATATCTAAATTGAAGAATATCTGCACTTTTAAAAAGTCTTAATTATTATTCATTAAGTCACAATGATTTTTTAAAAATGTTGTGGCGTCATAGTAGAGGTGTCACATGAATGTTCTAATTTATTGTTCGGGAAAATTATTTAAATGGAATTAACTATTTTGACACTTCCACAATCTGACAGCTCAATAATAAGAGAAGTACAAATAATTTAAAATAGGATAGATATGCGCCATAATACTTTCACGTCATTGTAGAGGTCTTTAAAACTCAAATATCTTCATAATTAATAATATTATGTAAACTTCTGTTATATCTAGTATGATGTTTTTGAGTTAATAATATAAATGAGTTATTTTCTATTTTGTGACTCTAGTGAGTAGTGAACGACCCCATTGATACGCGACCAATTCATTCTAGTGTAGTCAGAATTTCAATCTGAACGACGGCCTTTGATTTCAAATGTAACCAAAGAAAAAAATCTTAACAACACTAACTTATTTAATACGCTATTTATTAAGTTACGACACAATCAAACTGTTTTAAATTACATACATACAGTTCTTCATCGGAAGAAATATTTCATGTCAATAACACAACAAATAAAAAAAACCATTGAAAATAGAAAGTTACTGATCTATGTTTGACTAGAATAATAATTATTGTTGTGACGTCACAACTACTTATGTTGCGTTGAGCATGTCAGTTGACATTGAAATACTACGGGTCAATGATTCAAAAACGTAGGCGGCGAATCGAGATTTCATTTAAATATTGCCATAATTTATTCGAGCAATTGTATTCGAATCTCGACACAGATCTAAAAGAGAGATACTGACCAGGTACTTAAATAATAAATAAACGGGGTATTCCCGAAACATAAACGACAAATTCAATGCAATGATTTATTTTTATCTTCGTATTAAAGTATACAGAGGTTGGTAATAATTTCTTGGTTTCGCGTCAGACGAGACTTATTAAAGTATTTAATTAGCTATGTCGTTTTAACAAGTTGTAAATTATTATTAACATGTAATTTTGTCTATTGACGGTTGTTAGATACGCCAATCTTAACTTCTGAACATTTTCAGCTCTATTCTAAGTTCTGACAAATTTGTTTGTATTAAATGTTATTTATTGGTTTTTACTTAATATTATTAAAAAGATCATTAAA
Source organism: Poecilus cupreus (assembly GCA_963942605.1). Lineage (NCBI taxonomy): Eukaryota > Metazoa > Arthropoda > Insecta > Coleoptera > Carabidae > Poecilus > Poecilus cupreus. Next base: position 24,544,864 of record OZ012721.1, read on the forward strand.
ATACGGGACCACCACACCGTTTTCTTATACTCAGCATTAGAAATCTGAATTTGAATGTTTAATAAAATGTTGTAGTTATAATTTCACTTTTACTGCCTAAGCAATAAAAATTTGTTTCGTATCTCCATCCAAAAACATTAGTTTTTTACAAATCTTAAAATCGTCCAGAAACTACTTGGTTTCAGACCTAAGCCGACAAAACTTGGGACTTTTATAAGATTAGGGTTGACATCAACTGGCTATTAATTTTATACGTTGATTATGTTCAGTGTTTGAGAGCTTGAAGGTTAGAAATTTCTATCAATTTTAGAGCTAAATTGATAATTATAAGCCCAAATTATAATGAAAGTTTCAGTTGCAGTGCACATCCAATAAATAAATATTACCGAATTTTACAAAGAATAGCTATTAACATTCCTAGCGATGTTTTGAGTATCATAACAACCGCAGATGTCAGTTTGAAATCCGAGCTCGTAGTGCGAGGATTTTAAGACATATATGGCCTGTTATGACTTATAACATCCGTAGTTTGTTCAATAGTTTACCGGTTTCTGAATTTGAACACGTTAACACGTTAAATGATACATTATGTGCTAGAAGAACTAACTAATTAATTAAGATGAAGAAGTTGGGAACAAACATACATTTTTGAGTGTTATTTACGATAACTTCAATGTTAGTGGTTGGCAACACTGAGTAACTGACAGATGTACGAACTTAACCTATCTATATAAAAAGAATTTATAGTTTTTTCTAATTTTTGATTGCAAATAAAATTTAATATATACCGCGGCACTGAAGTTCCTTTTTATCACTCACTTGGTTTTTTCCTCGCCGGCCCTACGGGCCTCGGCAAATAAATTCCATATTCGTAATAAAAAGTAAAACTTCAGTGCCTTGATACGTAAATAACTATTATGACAAAATTGTAACGAAAAATTATGTGTATTACATGTCAAGAAATTATTTTGCGAGTGCTTGTAATTTGAGGAAATATAAATCGATTTGTTTCGAGACTGCTGTACTTCCTTATATTATGTACAAGAAAGAGATAACTCATTTAAAAGTAAAAGTATCTTTATCAAAATGGGTAAATGGCGTGATAATATATTTATTTAAATATCATATACATGTAACAAATTATATTCATTATCCATGATTTGTTTTTAAATGCAATAGCATATTGAAAAACCAGTTTTGTAAGACATGCTGTTTCGTATGCGTCCAAAAATCATATAAAATGAGTCCTTTATATTATTTTTTGTATTTTGCGTCTTTTATGTACTAAAATATTTATAAAAAATCTGCTTACAATTACAAAATGTAATAACGTCAAGTTGTTTTTGGGAAATTTGTATGTTGGTGGATTGATATGTATTCAATTATTTGAAAGTTTATGTACATAAATAAACATGTTTTTCTCTGAAACCGAAGCGAATGTACTATTTTCGCGCCTAAAATGCGGAGCGAAAGTAGTATTTCCCTGACAGTCACGAAAACGTTTAAACATTCTGTTATCTTAGAAACGTTGCGACAAAAACATGTTTAAATGTTATGTTACCTTGAAAACGAGAGAACCGCGCTTCTAGATACATATAGAAAATCAGATTTAATTTATAAATTTAAATTAATTTTTATTATTACCAATGGTTTCAGAAAAGAATTAATACATTACTCGTCAGTAAAATGTCTGTATTTGACTCGGAGCCGTAAAATACTCGGCCACGTATTTCGGTATTCGTATTTCAGTATGGCCCCTCGACAGTAATATACCGCTTTCCGGACTCTTATGTAAATGACTATTAACAGAAAAGTTTAAGTAAATGTTATTTAGTACCAACCTTCTACAACAAAAAATGCGCGTCGAAATCAAGGCTTTTTCGATACGCAATTGGATTTCGTAATGACTTCATTATGAACACAAAATATAAGAAATGAGTTTTGCGTTTTATTGTGCTCTTTTTTTTTAAACTATATGGAATTATGACAACAAAATATTACAAAATCATAAAAATACTTTTGGATTGTTCTGTAAAAATAAAATATTTATTTACAACGTTTCGAATTTTTGAACATAATGTGAAACGTTTAATTTAAATAAATTTTTTTTTAACTTAAAAAAGTCTTTTATAATTTTACAACTATATGTTTTGAAAGTTGTTTCAACTTACAAATTATTGATTGATGGATACAATAATTTATAATTATTGTAAAAGATTAGCAAATTGATTATTAACAAATAAAAATGATTAACTGAATTTAATTACATTAATAGATGCATTTATTGCTTATCAATAAAACAACAACATCAGCTTAATTATTTCATTATAAGTTTATTGAAAAATAACTGAACAATACATATATTTATCTTCATATCTCAATATCTTTTAGATTTAAAAGATATTCAATAATAAATAAATAATCATTTGGGTTTTACCATAACTAAAATATGCTTAACTAAATATCTGATTAATAAACAATGCAATTATTATCTAAGATCTTAAAGATAATCAGTAATATTTGATTCCGCGAAATTTGCAACAAATTGTATATAAAGTGATTGTTTATTTATCAGGAATTGCCTAACACAGCTGTGCAAAAAGTTTTTATATTGAAATTTGAAAGTAAGTCAAGTATATTGAACTTACAAATCCAGATAAAAACAAAGTATATTATTATTTCGCTTTCTTATGAATTATAATTAAAATTATCTATCGAATCATGCAATCAATATAATAATAAAGGAAATGATAATATGTATCAGGTATCACTTTAATACTTTCTAATAAAATTAAAATATTATTGTATGTAGTGTGTATATAAATTTTACAAGAAACACATCGGAGGAAACATGTTAATTTTCAATTCATAAAAATACAAGTTTTTTCCTACGCCCACTTAAAATTTTGTGTATTGTATTTGTATTTACAAAAAATATCAAGAGATAAACTTTATTCCAAATAACATGGCCTCTGCATCTTCACCATAGGGATTTCAATGTTAATTTGAAATATTCTAATATTGACTCCCCTAATATATCGTAAGCAAAACAGTCAAATAGTTTAATGTAGAGGAAAAAAATTCTAAATCTAGTGATATCCTAATTCATAATTTAGACAAATTATCGAATGTGATAGTTGCACAATGAAGCCATAGACTGAGTTTGTATATAACATAAGTGCGATAATTATATGATATCCCACGTATTCCGTACATACATTTATCTGCGAACGTTTGGAATTTTGTACAATAATTACATTGCCAAGTTTTTATTGAAATACAAATTTTCAAATCAAAGTAGCAGCAGGCCAGGAAAATTTTCAAAATGGTAGCAACGAGTGGAAAATCAACTAAATAAACAAAGCGATAATGTAAGTCATTACTTGTCAGAAATGTGTGGGATATGTAGCATATATCGCACGATCGTATATAAAATTTATTAATTAAATGTTAATTTTAATCAAATTACTAGTACTAGAATAACCACAGAAAATAAATATGCAAATTGACTTCTACTGTTTTTACCTCCCGCCACATCCTGTAAGGGAGGTATAGGAATCATGCTAAAAATTCGGTAGTGAGTTTTCAGTGGATGAGCACGGTTTATTGTCCCTAGAATACGATTTTAATAGTTTCGTGGAGATGTCTGTGTGTGTGTGCCTGGCTGTCTATCACACTGGATTACGGTTTCTCAATAACTACTAAAATGAAAATTTTGATATTTTGCATATATCAACTGTATCCCTTTTGGAAAAGCTGATTGGTTTGTAGTGATAATTCAATAACCGTAAGTGGTAGTTAATTTGAAGCCCTATCAAATTATTTTGAAATATCTCAGTAAATTATGGTTAAATGATAATTTTTGTTATTAGAATATTTCAAATATTGCTATCTACAATTATTGTTTGAAACATTTTTCTCTTACTGTCTCCATTAACAAATTACAAAACGTTAAAGAAAAATTATATTTTCACATTTTCGTTTAAATCTGCTAATTTGTGCTTTTTGAAAAAAAAAACCGTTTGGAGAATGTCATTTTCTATAACACTGTTTTGGAAACTACGCATTCCACAACGAAATATTGTATTGGAATAACTATCATATTATACGCCGCGCATGGAATAAATTCAACGAATTAGAGCCGCATATTATCGCGATTTATGAAGTATCTTGTTTCAGTTACTACGATTACGTCTGTTTGTTTTAATTTTATTTATTTCAGTTTGACGTTTTCAACAGTTTTGTATTTGTATTTTTTGTATAATTTCCAAAATCTTGTTATAGAAAGTATAGTCTACAACAGGTAACGGAATGGCATATCCCACACTTGCAAACCGTATTTCCTCGAATTCAGCTCTGACTACAAACTTTTTACTCGAATGGAATATGTGCCATTCCATTACTTATTGTAGAATATACTATTCTGATATGTGTCATAATTGAAAAGTAATTTTTTGAAAGGAAGAGCGTTTGTTGATAGTGATGGTCCGTGGTGACCACAACAGATTTTTAATTGACATTTTATGTTTGTATTTTAATAATATCAATATTATTTCTTCTGAAATGACTATTCAAGGAAAATTATAAATAGTGAAATTTACTGTGAGCGATTCGAAAATATTGCAGAATTTAAAAAATGTATTAGAGCAGAATATTATAATATATCATTCGACATATTTGGATATTGTTTGGCAGTAAATGGATAATTTTTTAACATTTGTTATAATTTTTTTTAAATAAAATATTTATTCTTTTGTGCTTCACTGTGAATCTTGTTTTTTTGTTATGAATTGTCAAATAAATTTAATTGCAAGTATTTGTTTTATTAATTTTCTTAATCCTGCCGGATAAATTAGAATATCATTACCACATTTTTTTCTCTATAAAAATTGTTTTACTATTTTGCTGAGAAACAATTAAGAAAGCCAATATTTGAATATTTAAAAATTAACAATGAAATCTCTATGGTGATGCCATGTTTATTAATTTAGAAGTAAACACCAGTGATGTTTTATAATATAATTCTTATCACTTTTAACTTTACTTCACTAACATTTATAGAAGTCGTGAGTCGTGACTTGACGATTGGTAACTACTCTTCGCGCGCAAAAACGTATCACTGTGAGGTGCTACAATATTAATACATGTTAGAAAAGTATATTCGTATATTTATTTATTTTAGGAATCATGAAAATAATCAATCAAATATCAAAAGATAATTTCGCGGAAATATATGTTTGCCGATCCCTTGATTTCGTTTTAATCATTTTCGCAATGACGTCTGTGTCCATATGTGCAATAATTCAAGAACAGAAAAATACAGAGTTACAAAACTTCATAATTATAAGTTTTATAACATTGCGAAAACTGATATTGGTGATATTGATATTGGTCATAATTGCAAAACCAGAAGTGGAAGTAGATACATTTACATGTGGGCAAAGTAAGGAATTATCAACGAGAGAAATTTTAGCTCACGAAGCCGAAGGCTGAGTTAGATAATTTTATCAAGTGGGTAATTCCACTTTGACCACGTGTGAAGTATAACGTTTTATCCAACACATCTTAATAAATGAAAAATTTATTAAGGAAATATTATTTGACAGTGACATATGCTTTAAATTTTTAAATTAAAATGTCAATCGAAGTAGTTACCAAGGCGTTGTGTGTTATTATTATTGTTATAATTAAAAAATACTCACTAGTGGCATTCCTCAAAATTATACCCACTAGTGGATAATCTGTTACTTTGCTTGTTTAAAATCGCCATAGTTATAGAGCATTTATTGAGAGGTGTTGGATAAAATAATAAATTTTATATATTTCTAATAAATGTTTCAAATAAAAGATGTCAGCAATAATATTTCTAATAATAGTTATTTGTTTAACTAGGCACCAAAATACCAGATTTACAGCAGAGTCTGGCGTTTTATTGACTAGGCGAAGTTGTAAATCTGTTTATTGCCGTGTTGAACACGTATTATTTTGTCGATTTGGAATTATTTTGGAGATTATTTTAATACCTATTTTAAAAGTTATCGCCATCAAATTGTTGCTGTAATTTTGTTGAAAGATTGCTATGTAAAAACAAAGTTATTTGTATTTTCATAAAAATTTAATTCTGTACCTTTGTGAAAATTCCTAATCAATCTATTACATAAAATGAAGAATAATGAATATGTTTCAGCTCGTTTTAAATACTTTAATTCGTGAGACACACGATATACGTGTATATTTGGACTATGCAAATTGCGGTTATGTTGATGAAATATACAAATATGTTGTTTCACCATCACTGTAACAACAGTAGACATTAAAAGAGATATTTTAGAGACTGCCAGCTTTCAAGAAAACCGCAGATTTAATGTCATTCGGCAAAATTATTTTGCAATTTTCTTGTATCTGTTTCCAATTTTGAGAAAAAATAAATCAACATTAAATAAGATATTTCATAATTAGAGTTGCTACGATGATATGAGAAGAAAACAAATAACTAAACGTATCACAATGAGATCTTCAGTTCGAATCCCTCCACTAAAACATTTAGGTGTGTGACTTGACTGATGACTGATTTTAAACTTGGATTAATTGGACAAAAAAAATCGAATGTTTCACAGAATTGTAAATTATTTCATATGACATGTAACTTCGATTTGCTTTTATTTATTTAAACGAAGTTTAAAGTTTAAGTTTTCTTGGTGCAACTGGCCATTAATAAGATTTGCGAAAGCATAGTGGTAAATCCACAATGGGAATATGATGTGATGATATATTTATGTTATTTATTCTATAAATAAAATATTTTAAAATTAAAGTAAAATTCGTGGAAGAAATATTAAAATTGTTATTTCGAACTATCAATATTGATTGGTTGTAGTCATTAGTAGCATTTATAATAATTACACTGATAAAACAAAAGACAGATATTAAAATATACTGTATTATAATTTAGCATATACACCACACAAAATTATGTAGAATTTTTTGTTTTATTTTAAATTTTTATTAAAACCTGTTTAATATTTTTGTTTTTTAACCGATCTACTTTCGATTTCTCTTTTATTTTACGATGCTGCAAAATTTTAAACAAGTGACTACTGATATTTATTCTGGAAACAGGTTAAGAAGTTAGGAAATAAATTATCGAATTGAAAAGTTTTTTTTTTAAATACTGCGGAATTATCTACGTGTATAACAAACTTGAAATTGCAAAAATAAAATAAACATAGCAAGGCATTTAATCACATGTTTCATACATTTTACCTTGGAACGGTACGTTTCATAAACACGGTACGCCTTACTTATAATACGGCAAAATAATTTTGCTACGACCACTTAGAAATTTGCCCATTGCATGTTTGTTGTTGTTTGGGAAATAAGGTACATTACAAGCATCGTGCGAAATGAATTTGTTTTGTAGTATTTCAATATAGGTCATTTCAAGTACAAGTGCCATTGCTAGGATACTTATTTAGAATTGTCAAATATTGGAATGGTGACGACAAATTTATTATGAAAATATGAATTAAAAAGGTAATAATATCGTTGTCGTAGAAAAAGTTTAGTGTACAACTCGCATGGAATGCCAATTTCGTACTCGTATGATTTGCAGCATGCTACAAATTTTCATACTCGTAGGAAATAAGTACCATTCCATGCTTGTTGTATAAAATGCTATTGTTGAACGATTGGAAGTTATTTTGCACTGTCATTTAATATTGGAATTTTAATATATACTCTTTTATCAGTTGCTGCCAAATGGTTTTGTTTTGAGCATAGTTTTTTTAGGAAAATAATTTTCTATAACACTGTTTTGGAAACTACGCATTCCACAACTATAAATTGTATTGGAACATCTACCATTCCAAATAAATTCGACGAATCAGAGCCGCATATTAACGCGATATATGAAGTATCTTAGTTCGGTTGCTATGGTTACGTCTCTTTGTTTTAACTTTATTTATTTGAGTTCACAAACTTTTTGCTCGTGTGGAATATGTGCCATTCCATTACTTGTTGTAGAATATACTATTACATGTTATAAATAAATAATTTTTAATTAAAACAAATTTTTGTCAAATAAAATGACATCTGTAAATGTAAATGTATAAAAAACTGAGATCTGCAATGAAAAGTGCACCTTCTAGAAAGGGGTAAATGATGTGGCGACATATTTATATAATAACATTAGTTGTGTATAGAATGAAGAGATATATATTTGTCATGATGTCATGAACACCGAAATATAATAATACTGGAACGCTACTTGACGTCGAAAATGCGAACTGAAAGAGACAGCTAGTTGTTGTGTTGTTGGACCATCTATTTTTGTTTTTACATACGCTCTATAAACAAATGTTAGACAAAAAAAATGGTGGCATTACAATATCTATCTGTCTCAGGCTCGTTTTTCGGTTTCATAAAAGCCTACAAGTTCGCGTTCCAGTATTACTATATTTCATTGAGCATGGACAGCAGTCCTGAGCTATTTAAAAATAATGTTGTAAACTGTAAAGAAAACTTTTATAAATTCTGATTATCAGTAAATATATTTAATTGGCAATCTATTATTTTTTATCAGCTGATTCATACAACGTGTTTACCTCTAATACCATTTGTTCCAATTTCAACTTCTTTTCCAAATTCACAAATCGTAATATTTGGCATTGTGGTGTTAAGCAAAACAATATGACTTTTGCAGAACTAGCCGAAACTCGAATGTAAATAAAACTTTTATTTTATTTTGCTAATTTCACTGCGAAATCTACATTTTATAAAGTTTACTCTTAATACTTTTTACTTTTGGTGTTTTATGGGATACCACATAATCGGCAAAGAAGTATATTAATTAAACTTATAAAACAATTAATATTAGTCTCGCATTTCCTAATATAACAGAACAGGTGCATTAATAATTTTTACGTACAATTTCCTTAACGTTACTTAAAAAAACAAACAATATTCCTCTTACCAGCAATATACCGGGTCCTCTCATGGTGAACGTGTACCTGGTACCTGGTTTAACAGAGCTCACGACAAGACTGACTGACGTATCTCACTGTTTAATTGTTTAGAGTTAACTTATCCCCTCCTTTAGTTAATCAAATGTGTATGTGAATACGGCTAAAGATGTGTGGGTTTCTTTACTACTTGCACGATAGTAACTAGTGTATTGTGCGGTCAGGTATGTGTAAATTGAAGATTAGAAGCATTCATGGTGTCAATTGTATTATTACATTATTTCTTGGTTCATTATCTAGCTTCTTCAGGAGTGTTAGGTTTAAAATCAGTTGTTTTGGATTACATTTCGTAAATATGTTGTGCAAAGTTCTTGTAATTGGAGCTGTATTATGTTATGTTGAATTGTATTGTTGTCTAAAGTATCAAAGAAAAAATCTGATGTGATCAACACGCCTTTCTTATACTTATAATAAATGTAAAATAGATATTTCGGTTATGTACATTTTTATAGCAACTATGATTATTGAAATATATATACCAGGTTTCTACTTTTTTTCAGCTATAGGAAATACAACGTTAATATTTAAATTTCGCTCTAAGTTTTTACCTATTAATTTTACAGCAAAAGTGTAAATAGGTAAAATATTCAGAATTAAAAACTGCACAAAATGAGTCTAAATTTATAGACGTAAAATAAAATGTATAATTTTTAGCTATTTCTAGAGTGCCATGGTAAACAAAACATACAAATAGTCGTATTGTTTGAATTTGACAGATGACATTTGGCAGAATTTTAATGATTATTGACTTTGGTAACGAGTCGGGCTGTGGATCGTGAGATCCTCAGTTCGAATCCCACTGGTGACAGTTGCCACTAATATCTTTGGGGGCTATGATTTGACGGCTGGTAACCGCACTTCATACGCAAAAATATATCACTTACCGAGCTCGGCGTAAGCAGAGTGCCACACTCGTAATCGGTAAAAGGCGTAATGATATATTTATTTATTTATATTTCTAAATGGTGAATATGTCCATGATTACTGAGAAATTCATTTGGCGCAGTTTTTAATTCTGAACATTTTACCTAAAACTTTTGCTGTAAAAAAAAAACAGTTTGTCGTGCGCATTGCTTCCCAAATTATTTTAGACAAAAATGCTTCAATAGTATATTACGTACCGTGAACTGTAAGTGATAGTTTTTAGGTCGGGAATGTAGTTTGGGATGTCAGGACCCGTAGGGTCGAGATTTCCTAAACATTCGAGACCTAAAAAATCACTTACAGTGTTACAGTTCGAGGTTAGTAAGATATTTTTTGCAATACCTGCGTAAATATAAGAAAATGAAAAATAGGTATCAAAATTAACAGCTGTCAAATTGAGGTTAAAAATAAAATTTGAATGATATATATTTACTTACCGTCCATCCTGAACGGTAAGTTTCACTTACCATCCACCGTGGACGGTAAGTAAATGATGTAACCATGAAAACCAATTGTGCAATAAAAGTTCCACTTACTGTGTTTAAATTTTGTTATTAATGGGTAACTTACAGTACAGGTATTGCAAAAATAAATGTTGTAGAGCTTAAAATTTTGCTTTTAAATCAATAAACAAAATTCATTTATTACGGGGTGTTACTATAGAAATTAAATATAAAAATTTAGAGAATACCATTTAATAGTGTTCGCCATGGAATAAAACAAAACAACAAACAAATTTGTGTGTTGTGTTCGTTTTTTTTTTTAACAATGTCAAAATTTTTGACAGGAAAACATTTCACATTTGTTTGTCATTTTATTTCATTCCATGGGGAATACTATTAAATAATAATTTTGTAAATTTTTATATTTAATTTTTTTTCTGAAATAAATTGTGAAGCAATGCGCACAAAAAAACTGGGAATCGTGAGATCCTCAGTTCGAATCTCACAGCCGACAGTTACTATTTTAACTTTTCCCCTGTGATTTCCCCTTCTATTACATCTTTGGTGGTCGTGATATAACGGCTGCTGCACTTCACGCGTACAAAATATATCATTTACCGAAATCTACGAAAGCGGAATGCCACCCCCAATATGGGTAAGAGGCGTAATGATATATTTATTTATTTTAATATAAAAACAATTGGTGATTGCTTAAAAGTAATCTTTAATATTTTTGTGCAGCTTTCCTCTTAGAGACCTTTAATTTGACACTAAACTAATCAAGATTTAATTAACTATTGTAAAACACAATTGACGATCGTTCAAAATTATTTTTTTGATATATAAGTTCAGTTCATTTTATATTTCAAATAATATTTTTAACAACTTTTATTTGAATTTTTTGTAGCTGATTTCATATTCATAATTGAATTTATTGTTTTGTGTGTCTTCCAGTTCCGGATCTGCTATTGTTACCAAAATCAACTCAGTTATTTGCATTGAATTAAAACTTATAATCATGAAGTTTCGTTTCTTTATTTTTTATCGTTCTTGAGTTATTGACCATGCCCACATCCAACCATCTATCCACACAGATGATTCCAATGACAATATCATTTTCATATTTAGAATTTGGATGTTCAAATTGTAAGGTGATTAGATTTTGGTACTAAAGTATCAGCCGAAAGTTCTTGTTTATTTGAAATCCTATAAAGTTTTATTAGCTTGTTGCTAGAAAATAATTATTTAGAAGTATTTACATTGAAGGAAAGAAATTGTACCATGCTTTATAAAAGTGAATTTAAACGAAGATTGCATGGAATAATAAAAATATGTCAATATGTGAAATACAAGTACTGGAATTCAATCTTTGTAATGAGTTTAATCTTTTCTCTTTTCAAATGTAAATAAGTTTGTAAATTTAATTTCCAAAGAAATTACTTTACTCGTTTAATTTCAGTTTGATAAGCTCATTTTCAAGTGGCTTGAGATTACATTTTTTAATTGTTGTAATCAGTACATTGTAATCTATACACTGTTGTAATTAAGCGGACATATCGTATTTTTAATGGTCAATTTCACATAAAACTTTGTAACTGTTGCATTTATTTTATTTATTTATATTTTCGGGACTGACACACTCAGCGCTATAGGAGGAAAAAAAGTAGAAGAAATAAAATTTGTGTTTCAATTTCATTTCTATTGAAAACTATTTAATTCATTATTACAAATTAAATAATACTTAAGTTGAGAATGCTGTCAGATCTCAAGTAATAAATGAAAATTTTTATTTTGTTATAATTCAACGTTCCGAAATACCGAACTTAAATAAAAAATCTTTTCATTTATTATACCGGATGTCACATTTTAATTTATCACTTGGAATATCTGTGACTGAATATTTTATCGATTGCAGCTCCATCTATCAGGATAACAAAAAAAAATTAGATTTAGGAACTTGATTTCCACGCTCTATCCGAATCTGCAATAAAAAATAGGGCTTCTCATTTAAGATTTTAAAGTGACCCCTTTCACCGCTCCTCAAGGGTGAGTGTCACCCTCCCCCTCGAAATCATTATACTTTTAATCGGAACATTTTTTCATTCGGTGCATTTTCACTATATATTTCAAGTGATAAATTACAATGGAACAGTCTGTATAAGAACTTATTACCTTTTTTGTAAGATTTAATTTGAAATATGCTTGTTAAAAAGGAATTAAAACGATATTAAACTTTACATATTTTATTTGTACAAACACTAAAATAAGTACTTTACAAAACCTTTTTATATATTTTACAGTGATAATTACAAAAATACATATCTACATTAAAAACTTATAAAGATCACAATATTTAAAGTTGGTGTTTTTTATTTTTTTCCCTAAAGTGAAGAAATAGTTATTTACATACCAAATGCGGGAACCGAGTTCATGCAAGAGGTTTGTACAATATTTTTTGAAAGAAACTAATAAATTAACTAAATAAAACTAATAACACCAGATTTTAAAAATATATACATATTTAAATGTACATATTGCAAATTTTGTTGGTTTATTTTACATTACTTGAAAACATAAATCCGAGGTAAAAATTACATTAAAAATTTCGCGCGTCAAAAATAGTTCTCGGAGACACCGCAAGGAGCGCTGAAATCAGTAATTGTCTATGGTACCTCTATATACAGGGTATAGACATGTTCAGGGTCGCCGCCATTAGTCTGTCAAATTTACTGACTGAGAATATGATAAATACGTTCTTTTTATACTTCCCTATTTATTTGTAGCAAAATTAATGTTGTATTATAAAGAAATATGAAATGATTACACTATAAATTATAAAGATAATATAAATTTAGTTATTTTCAAGAGTTAGATTATAAATAATATGATTTACACTGTTAATAAACTATTGAACTGTATTCGTAAACTATTTCAAAATATAAATCTCACAAATACATAAAAATTTATGCGAAAAACACTTAACACGAACCAAACAATATAATACACGCTATTCTTGGCAGACTAATGGCGGACGCAAGCAGAAAAGCGTACCACCCCAAGTCTTTACCCTTGGACATGGACATTTTGAACATGCTTAGGTACCGCTAAACAACACATTTCAATGTATGAGTACAAAAAAAATAAAATACAGAATAACAGAAATATACAAATGTTATTTATGTAAAAGAACAAAATTCAATCATCAAATAATTACGTTTAACAAAACTACAAAATATTATTATAAAGAAAATTCAGAAATGCATTCAATATCTTTTGTCAAACTATAATGAAAAAATGGGAAACAACCTCTTTTTATGTGCCACCATTGGTCAATACTATCATTAATTTGAATTAATTGTTTGTTTTGTTTTGTTTTAATATTAAAACAAGTCAGATCAAAAATATTATCACCATCCACCGATTCGTGCCTTGCAAAAATATACAGATTGTCGTTGTTTATGTAATAATTAATTTTTTCGCCCCACAGCTCTTCTGAAGGTTCCAGGCTTTTTACTTTGAGGTAAGGAGCCTCCAGTTCCATTTCCATTAAGTGTATCCCTAAAAAAAAAAAAAAAAAATAGTAATTATGAATATTAAAATTTTTATCAACCTTTAATAATTTCGAAATTAAAGATTTGTTGAATGACATAGGTTAGCAACATTTATCAGTGGTAACCAAACATTTTACGTAAATAATCTTATAGTTTATTCAGGTTTCTTCCGGAAATAAATGGAATTCATTTATATTTTAAGTATGCATCATGAAAAGTTATTTTAATTCCATTTAAATAGTTTTCTAAACATTTATGTGACTACAATTATTTACAATCTCCACTGTTTGAGATCCACCAACACCTACCTATACAATGACGCCACAACATTATTAAAAATAATTGTGGCTTAATGAATAACAAATAACACTTTTTAAAATTGTAAGTAGTCTTCAATTTAGATAAAGTTTCATAAATTTGTGACCCCATTAACTTAAAATCTTGTTGAGGCAAAAAATATAAGCGATTTAAAAATATGAGTATATTACCTTTGGTGTAAATCGAGTTGCCTTTGGAGAACAAAACAAAATTCCTGCTGAAGTCAAATTTAAAATTAGGAGGAAAGCTCAGTGTTAGCCTGATCCACCCTAAGGATTCCCATTGAAAAATATAAGCATACTTATTATCCTTACACGCAGGTAAAATCATCAGCTGATTCTTATATTCGCAAACACGCATATCCGCAGAGGAATTTGGTAACATGATATTTTTGGACCATACATCTAAAAAGAAAATCATATTAATAATAAACACAAAACATGCAAACAATGAATATTCCGATTTTTTTTTTTTTTTAATAATGTTCAACGTTCTAAAACCATTTTATAGAAAAATGTAGAAAAATATATTGACACGTTAGCTAAAAATCAAGAAAATATGATTCAAACAAATCTTAATCTACTTTAGAATGCTCTATGTTTTTCGCGCCGCCGTCCGTCATTGATACAATTACATATCTCTAAATCGGCCGGAAATCATGTTTTTGTCGTACTAGTTCGACAAAAATTGCTAACTTTTTATGGTTATATGTTGACATCACTTCACTAATTTTAGCTAACTTCTGACGCTAGAAATGTCAAAGTATTACATTGACAAAAATATTATGGCAATATATCTACAATTGAGTATTTACAATACAAGAAAACATAATATTTATGGATTTTAAACATATTTGTAAGTAATTATAATTGTATTTGTAGTGTAAAATAAAAATATGTAGATATTTTTGGTTATGATACTGGAAAATAAACATAATTGACATTCAAATATTGTGAAGTTAGCAACATAAAAAAATTACCCTGTCATTAAGAAAATGAGTAATAAATTAAATTTATTTATTAAATTTACATAAATGTTGGCGCGAAAAATCTTGTGTATCCCTCGGTTGGAAACTATTTTGCGGGTGTTCGTATTTGTAGGACTCGCCTACGGCTCGTCCTATCAAAATAAACTCGCACTCTCAAAATAGCAGTTTCCAACCTTGTGATACAAATAACTATTGTTGTATCTTACTTCTGCGAAAATCGTAAAACATCATTTCATTATGCGCTTGTATCCTGTATTTGCCAGTTCCGCCAATAATAAATAATTTTTCGTCAGTAATACAAGCTTGAAAATGACGTCTCTCTTTCGGCATTCTATAACAAAAAATTCATATATTTTTTTTCTACATCTTTACTGTTTATTCTGCATCTTACTTGGTAAATAATTGCCACTGATTTCTGAAAGTATGGTATATCCAAACGCTAGTGTTCCAATCAGAAGATCCATAGGAGTGTTCGCCACCAAGTAATATCAAGTTTTCTTTGTATGAAAGAACTCTGCATCCATTCAGAGTTGGTCTGCATTTGTCAGAAAACGACACATCAGACTGGAAAAGTTTCTGCATGGTTCTCGTTTTTTGATCTACAACCATATCATTTTCATTTTCTTTATAAGTATTGGAATGTATTGGATAATAATTTTTTAAAAACCACCATACCTCCCGCCATAGATTTCTTATCGAACAATGCAGAAACACGGACCACCACTATCAAGAAATGCTCATCCCTTCAAAAAATTATGACACATGTCAAAAAATAACATTTTTCAACCGTTGTTGTTTTTCTCAAAAAACACAGGTTAGCAGATTTTAACGAAAATAACAAAATAAAATTTTTCGCGCCGCCGTCCGACATTGACACAATTACATATCTCTAAAGCGGTCGGAAATCATGTTTTTGTCGAAATAGTTCGACAAAAATTGCTAACTTTTTATGGTTATATGTTGTCATCACTTCACTAATTTTAGCTAACTTCTGACGCTAGAAATGTCAAAGTATTTCATAGACTTAAAAATATTGTGGCAATATATCTACAATTGAGTATTTGCAATACAAGAAAACAGAATATTTATGGATTTTAAACATATCTGTAAGTAAATATAATTGAATTTGCAGTGTAAAATCCAAATAAAAATATATAGATATTTTTGGTTATGATATTGGAAAATAAACATAATTGACATTCAAATATTGTAAAGTTAGCAACATAAAAAAAAAGATGAAAATGTTTCAAACAATAATTGCAGATAATAATATTTGAAATCTGGTAATCTGTGCTTTTGAAAAACAAAACAACGATTGGCGAATGTCATTTTTGGACAGGTGTCGTAAATGAAGAGTAATTTTTTTGAAGGAATGAGCGTTTCTTGATAACGTTTTATCCATGTTATATTTATTTTATTTTTACTATATTCAATACGAGAAGATTTAGAAAACAAAATTGGTGCACAAAATGCATTTGAATAATTGAACTCTATCGGTGCGCTAAGAAGGGTATTTCATATAATAATGAATTTAAACACTGCAGAACAAAACGAATATATAAAGTTTAAAATATCTCACCATAATAAGAAATGTTCATTTCGCGTTCCATTCTTGTTCTTTTGGTCTGGTCGGGTTCCCATGGATACTCCGAAGAAATAATACACGGTAGAACAGTGCGATGTCTAGTTTTCGACTTAAAATACAAATCCTTTACTTGTTTTTCAATATCTTCATCGATTTTACTCGCAGGATCCTCCATTAATATTTGAATGGCTTTTAAAATACGTTGTATTTCTTCATTGTTACTCACATCTGGATAAGCTAACATGCTAATAAGCTCAGGTTTGGTGGTAGATTTGAAGTCAACACAACTTAAAATAACGTACAAGTGTTGCTTGGTATCCTTGTCTGTCCAATCATCAGATTCTTGAAGCTTTGGCGAATTTTCGTACCACCATTTTAATCCAGTTTCAAATACATCTAACTCGCTATTACAGTAAAGGAGAGTATTTGCTAAGTATGAATGTAGTTGCTTTAAATCTATTTGTAAAATACTATCAGTATCTTTGATTTTGTTAAATTCTATTAATGCACGACATTTTGCGTATTCGCATAACGGATGAATGTCTAGAAATTCTGTCATTTGCCATACATCAAGACAGTATTCTATTCGTAAATTATCCACAAATCTTTGGATGCAATCCTTTTTTATTTTCTCAAATTGCAACATACATGCACATTGCAAAGTATCGAGTACTTGATTGTAATCCAAACAATCTATTTGGTCATCAATGATATCTAGACAATTTTGAAAGGCCTTTTCTGTCACGTCCTACAAATATATTTATTTAAGTTCTTGTTAAGTAAAACATCTACTGCCATTCTCATTACCTTAATAGTTACGGATTTTTTATCTTTTTCAGTAAAGTTGCCATTAAACATTACATTAAAATAATCACTGTTTTTACATAATTTTGTTCGACTACATTCAAATTTCTTACCTTCTACTTCAATTGTAACTTTGTCTTTCGGTGATAACTTTTGATTATACATCTTGACAAGAAGTAAAAGTAAAGACAAATTTCGGGTTAACTCACATCAATCAAAACAGTTTTGTTGAATGACTCATGTGAACTTAGATGCGTCTGTCATGTGTGTTAACAGTGGCGGTACATATGTTTTTAGTGTTCAGGGGATCAATGTATTACATATTTCAGCAAGATTGTGCGGCCCTGTATATTATTATAATAAATTTTATCAATGGACCACAATAATAAATAAATGTCATGGTAAAGTTCATTTTAATGCAAAATTACTCTGCGAATATATTTCAAATTAAATTTATCTTGTCTACACCAATGTTGTGCGAGTTGGTAAACCTTGCCAGAAACATTTCAACGCTCACTTCAGTTATAATCGTTGTAAATTGGCGTTTGGAGTATGTACTGTATGTGACGATTTATATTTTGGAAGTATTTTCGTGTAATAATTCTCATTTGTATGAGTATTTATAAATACGGTAAGACAATTTGCATATTTAGCAACAAGTTAAGCTGTAATACAACTATTTAAGAGTCAATATTTTAACAAACCATTCTAATGAATTACAGATGGATAATCAAGCTAAAAAAGCTGATAGGTCTCGATGCTTTTTCGATATATCAATTGGGGGGCTTCCAACAGGGCGAATTGTTTTTGAATTATTTTGTGACATTGTTCCCAAAACATGTGAGAATTTTCGGGCATTATGTACTGGTGAATGTGGTCTTGGCCAAAATACTAAAAAACCTCTGCATTATCAGGTATTTTAAAAGAAAACCAAACCTGTTTGAGATTTTAAATTTATTGTAATTTTAGGGGATCATATTTCACAGAGTAGTGAAAGATTTTATTATACAAGGTGGAGATTTTTCTAATGGCAATGGCACTGGAGGCGAGAGTATATACGGAGGCATGTTTGAAGGTAAAATGTCTTTATACTATTTCATTTATTATTTATTTGGGAATTGAAACAAGTTATAGAAATTTTAAATACCACAAGTAATAAAAAATTGAATTAATGTTTCGTTAACAACGTAGTTTGATGTATCATATGCTATGAAGGTAGCGTCAAAATAATTGTAAAATTGAAATCTAGATTCAAAAGTGGTTTAAAGAAATTGCATTCAATTTAGATTTGATTCTCATAAATTCATATTTACAAATTTAAATTGAAACATTTTCATTAATTTAGGTATTAACTATTTTAAAGCAACAGTATCAAATTTGTGTGAATCAGAAAAACAAGTTTGTATTAGCGATTGGGAATTTGACTGTTGAGATTCAACATTCGGCAACTAATATTTTGATTAAATATAATAATATTAGTAACTTGAAGAAACTTTCAAAATTCATAACGTACAAGAAAATAAATTTGTCTTTTTTTTTTTATTATAAATTCAACGTGTACGCACTCTACTAGTAATATATTTAAAAAAAAAGACTTGTTTCTTTTCCATGTTACATTTTATTTTAAAACTAGGAGCATTTTCAAATCTTAGTTCCAAAATAAGCTTGTGATTGCCTTAGGCGAAGCCTCATTTACACCATAAACCTCTACACATAAAATAAATGTCCAACGTCGTATCATGCTTATTATTGAGTTCAAGTTGAGGTTAGTTTTTCAAAATATTAAAATATTGATAATTATAATAGATATATTTATCAGTGCTCTATTTTCGGGTTTATATTTAATAAGTTAAAAGCATTTTTGAAAATTACTCATAAATCTCGAAAAAATTCTATTAACTTTTCTGGTATTTTTCTACGGTGTAAACATGACTTCCGCATTTGATTCTCGTCGTTTATAAATAGACTACATTGTTTTATGAGATAAATATTCGATGACTAGTTATCGTACTTTAAAAGCATGTTTCACATATTGAGCTTGTATAATACAATGCTATACCTACGAATGAGTAAAATGATATTACTATTCACTTTATTCAAATCAAGATATTAGTGATATAATTTCTACTTCTTAAAAATGCTATGAAATATTTGCAATTCTTTTATTTCTTCCCATAATAATGAACTTTTAACTCGGAATTCATTATTTTAACTTGCATATAAAGATGTTCATTTTTTGTTCACACGGAGAAAAATTGACCAACTTGAAATTTAAATTTAAGTTTATATTTTAATATTTTTCGCGTTATTAGTATCATGAATCATAAAAATATCGATTATCCAAGGATTCCGTTTTGACCATTTTCACAAATGATGTCTGCGTGCAAGGATGGATGGGTGTGTGTCCGTATGTTCTACAATTCACGAATGAAAAAAAATAATGTAAACAAACTTCATAATTAGTAGCATTAGAAGTACCATTCATGACAATGGCACGAACAGACGAAATTTTCGTAACATTTACAAAACCGGATGTGGAAAATAACTAAACTCAAAACAATAAATTCAATTTATTTCTAACTTGAAATCAGCTGCGAACAAAAGTTTCAAGTAAAGTGTTATTGCATTTTTCTCTTATACTTTTTCCGGAATAAAAATTGATTAAATCCAATCGAGCTTGGTATCAAATTAACGGTTCATAGAGAAGACTCAAACACTAATGTCAAAAATTACTTTTGGACGATCGTCAATTGTTTTTTTTTTTCAATATGTATACTTTGTCCGCGATGTGGTGGCCGCTACGTCATTAGTTTCCGAACTAATAATGAACAGTTGTTTGTATAGTTTGTCTTTAGGTTTGTTCCAAGTAGTCATTTCTGACAAGTTTGTGACATGTTTGTGACAAATTTCAGTGCGCCTGCGAAAAATGTAAACTAGTTAAGTTTAAAACATAGACTGGAACTGCGAATGGAATGAAGCGCATGTACTGGCTCATATTTAGTTTTGACAGCTAACCTTAAATGTAAATATAAATAAAGAAATTCATACATTTATCGCCACAAAAAAGAAATGTTTCAAAGTTAACTTGTTTACATTTTTCGCAGGCGCACTGAAATTTGTCACAAACATGTCAGAAATGACCATTTGGAACAAACCTAATGTCACATACTCGCTTGTACTAAGGCACTAGAATATATGAGTATTCTCATCCGCCATTTTGGGTCCAAGTGTCATAAATAAAATAAATTATTGGAATCCAGTTACTTTAATTCTTTTCTGTCAAATTTGAAGTTGATATTGATTAATAATTGTGATATATCATTCTCTTAATTATTATATTTCATATCTAACAGGTAAGTGTACAGAATACTTTCTAATATATTACCGTATGATTTGTGTAGTTGGATTTTACAGAATTTCAAGAAATATGTTCTCAAATTTGACAGATAGAAATTTTAAATGTTTTTTTTTTAAGTAACTGGATTCCAATAACTTGTTTTATTTATGACATCTGGACCCAAAATGGCGGACGAGAATACCTATTCTTCTAGAGCTCTAGCTTGTACCATCGTTGAAAAGAAAAAGGATAGATGATCACTTCACGGAAATGTCAAACTTTAATCTGTTATTTCAGTATTTAATTTAAGGTTATGTTTTGAACGAAACTACAGTTTCATATTTAATAGTAATAATAATAAGTATTAATAATAATAAAATGTTCAAAAAGAAATCAGGCTAAACCGTAGTTTACGGCCAAATATGACGTTAGCTGCAGATCCAAGTTCCTTTAGCCGGTCATAGTTAAAGAAAAACAATTTAAAAAAAGAAGAAACTCAGATTTATTTTAGTTTTGAGGTTGAATAAACACGAATTTGTTCAACAGCATTTTTAGAATGCAAATTTACTAGGTTTTTGTTGTTCACCTCAAACTGTCATATCCACCAAATATCATTGGCAATCCGTAGCTAACGTCATATTTGGCCGTAAACTACGGTTTTACCAGAAATCATAAGAAGATACCTAC
This sequence comes from Poecilus cupreus, assembly GCA_963942605.1. Lineage (NCBI taxonomy): Eukaryota > Metazoa > Arthropoda > Insecta > Coleoptera > Carabidae > Poecilus > Poecilus cupreus. The sequence continues at coordinate 24,566,521 of OZ012721.1, forward strand.
AGTATCGTAAACCACAGAAGAGTATTATATTATTGTTACTTCGAACCACCTCGATATCGAACTGTCAAACTCAAACATCAAAAAATTGCCAGATATCAGATCGTTGATTCTAAAACAATGGTCTTTAAAATTATTAAATTAATTCATTATCATAAGTATTCAATGTTGAAGTAATTAGTAATGATACTAGCATGAAAAAAATACTATTTAACTTGTTTCTTTAATAAATAGCTCTTAATTTGTAAGTATTAAAGTGTGCTAATAACTTGTTCATTACAACTGTTTGAGAACATATATGACGTCATGAATTTTGTCCCCACCATTTAAATTTTAACCCATACGAACATTTTTGATGACGTAGCAGCCACCACATCGCGGAAAAAGTGTAGTTTATGGAATCTTGTTAAGTGGTTCTAAATTAAAAGTTTCACGAAAGAGAACTGCGCTGAAATATCAAAAATTACTTTTAAGCGATCGTCTAGTGTTCTTATAGTATTTATTAAAATTTTATCGAGATTTGTATTAAATTGAAGATTTTAGAAGGGGTAATTTATATTATCAGGTCATTTACTCATCTTAGACTTCACGGTATATGATATATTTTTTGATATGTGCAATTGTACATACTTTTTTTTTAATATCCCCGAAATTTCTCAATGTCGTTTTGTGTATCTATATTTCAATAATTATAGTTGTTATAAGAAAAAAACAACTGAAACATTTATTCTATATCTGTTATATTTATATGTATAAGAAAGTCGTTTGGTGCCCACACCAGATTTTCTAATTCTTGTTGATGAAAACCAATCTTTTAGTAAGTGTACGATTAAAATTCGTCTGAAGCCTTCGAAGCGTAAATTCTGTGGGATCTTGTAATTTATTTATTTTAGATGAAGACTTCGACCTTCTGCACGACCAGCCCTACCTGCTGTCCATGGCCAACCGAGGCAAAGACACAAACGGTTCACAGTTCTTTATGTAAGTTCACATCGTCTCCACTACTGGTAATGTATAATCACATATTTCTATGTATTTCCTTAACATTTACAATGGTTAAACACAAATTGTAGTGGTTTTTGTGAGAGAGAGGTTAATTTCCAGCGAATGTTGATAAGTTGAAGGACTTGCATCGTCAAACAATCACATTCTAGCAGCAGCTCACTATGTTGTTTGTTCTGTAGTGACTGCGCGACGTCGGGTTAGCATTGTTCCACACAACGCTGATCATATCATGTCATGTTTTGTGTTATAGTACCACGCAACCGGCCCCGCATCTCGACAAGTAAGTTATTTTGTTCTGTTTTGAGGTTATGTGGTGTACTGATGGCGCGTGTTGTTGCAGTGTGCACGTGGTATTTGGCCGTGTAGTTGGAGGAACTGACGTCGTGAGGCAGGTTGAGGCACTTCCGGTTGATTCGAACTCCAGGCCCCTCCAGGATGCCAAGGTGGTGAAATGTGGAGAACTTGTACGCCAAGTTAAAGGTTAGTGTTCATGCTTTCTCTATTACAAAACAAAACAAAAGTAGTGTTCCACCTCTTAAGGTCAAACATACGCGTCGAAGAACGAATCCTCTTTTTAAAATTGTTATATTCATTTATTTTCATGTTCGTTATGGTGCACAGACACATATCATTTTACATTCATCTGTCAACTTTTCATCATGGATTTTTACAGTGGCAGTTCAAGTCACATGCTAAAAACGAATATTTCATTCAAATTTGAATAAATTATTTATACAATTATTCTTATCGAAAAACAAAACAATTATCACAGTGATGTGTTTGAACATTCTAGTATTTATATATGTGGATGAAAAGGATAGCTATAACATTAAACTATAAAAAAAATATTTGTTGAAGTCTAGTTGGTCAAAAATTCAGAACTTTGATACTGTGTCTCTCATTCCCATGAACGACTACAGTGATGCAAATAATTTGTATATTTATAAATATGGTCATCTATTTCATACTAAATTTATTTTCCATTTGAACTAACAGTTTTTGAGAAACAAATAAAAATATATAAAAAACACACTTTTTGGTATATTTTTATTTAAAACAAGATTTGTAATTCTTACAGCCAAGAAGGAGAAGAAGCGCAAGGTAAGTGTAAGTGAAGAGGAATCAAGCAGCTCTGAAGATGAAAAGAAACCCAAAAAAAAATCTAAGGAAAAGAAGAAGAAAAAGGAAAAGAAGTCAAAGAAAAGGTATTTTATTTTGTGTTTTTATCTGCAATGTTTATTATTTTCAAAATTTAATCTCTAGTAAAAAACGCGAAGAAGCAGAATCTTCTGACGCCGAAGAAGGTGAAGTCAAAGAAGACGAACTCCATCCTTTAGTCACTGTCACTAACATTAAACCAGAAGAAATTCCCGATATTCCTGTCAATAAATTCTTGTTGCGTGGTGGTCCTCCACCGAATGACAAGGACAAGAAACTTAAACGAAACGACAGTGAGAGAGGTAAATAAATTTAAAAAAAACTCATTTTATTAACTGATGAAACAATAATAAAATCGTTATTTGGAAAAATAATTTGTAATATTATTAGAGGGAGATCGAAGGGACAATGACCGAAATAAAGTCAGAGATCGCTTGGGACCAAGATCGGACTGGAGAAATAACAGAGAGAGAGGAGGAGGAGGATATAATGATTGGGATAGAAGACGAAGAGAGAAAAACTTACCTGCTACTACCAAAAGTGGACGCATAATCAAGGGCAGAGGAGTATTTGTAAGTGAATTAATTCAAATTTATATTCCGTGGAAACATTTATTTTTATTATAGTTATTTGTGTACCTTGGCACTGAAATTTAATTTTTATGGTCGAGGAGCCCATTAATCCATAAATGCCCAAAACTATTTTTCTTTAAACATTGATTTCATATTTTTGTGTGTTGATAACTTGTAAATGTAATTATGTATAAAATATAAAGAGTAATATCAACTGAATATACTGTAAAATGTCCCCATTGTGTATTTTGCTGCTATTTTTTAAATTTCAGTGTTTCTTTCTACGTTCTTCGCTGCTGATTTCAAAACAAATATATTCTAAAATATTGTTTTTTTTTTAGCGTTATCGTACTCCATCTCGAAGCCGTTCTCGATCCGCAACTCCAATTCATTGGAAGAAAGCGGAATGTCGAGTAATAAAACTGTCCGAATTCGAGAAAAAGGAAGCCGAGCGCAAACAACGAGAGGAAGAGAAAGCTAAAAGAGAAGCAGAACGAAAACGAAGACATGAACAACGCAAAGAGGAAGAAGTCGAAAAGTCTAGCAGAACTCATTCCAGATCAGAAGGTGGTAATTTTTCTTAAATTAATATATAATATTTTAAATTTATTCCTTGTAGATAACGCAGAAAAGGATGATGTTCCCGTAGACTACAACGCTTTGGATTATGAGGAAAACAATGACCAGTCAGATAAGGAAGAAAGAGATGAAGCTACTGGAAAACAAACAAAAGCAGATGTACCAGAATTGGTTCAGTATCCCCCGCTTGGCTCATTCAATCCAATTGAAAAACCAGATAAACCTGAGAAGGTAGGCAAAGAAGACAAATCCATAGAAGAAAATAAGGAAAATGGTGAAGATCAACCTGAAAATGAATTAGTGCTGAATAAAAAGTCAGAGGTACTCGCTATGGCTCTCGGAGTTGAAATTAAGAGAGGTTAATATAAGTTTAGTTTAAATTCCTTCTTTTTCTACTGTATTTCTTCTTGTCAGGTGAAGATCCTTCTACTGCCGAAGCATCAATCAGCGGCTATGACAAAAAACGAAGACTCCAAGAAAAGTTCTCCAACAATCTTCAGCAATTGGACTCGAATGATGATGAAAAAAATTCTTCAATAACTTCGAAACTGATTGAATTTAGCCAAAGTAAATTCCCGAGAAGTGAGGTCCATCCGAAACATGAAATGGACACAGGTGGAGAAGAGAAACAGATGAATGCTAGAAGAGAAGAACATGATTTTAAACGTGCGGTGATTAGAGAAAGGGAGAAAGAACCTGAAAGAAGATATCGCAGGCCTGATATGAGAAGAAGATCGTTTGAGAGAAACACCAGACCATTCAATAGGTATGGTTATTATGGAATTATTTTTATGAAAGCTCTGCATTTTTATTCAAATCTAAAGTTTATAAACCGTTAACTTTCAGCACTTTTAAAACATTTCAACCTTTTTCCCAGGTTTAGAACAACTCTCTTCTATTAATATTTTTATTAATTTAACAACGAAAATATAAACTGAGAATATCTTTAAGGCTTTAGATAAATAATTATAGAATTTGAGTATCTTAATTAAATTGCTCACATTTCTGTAGTACAAGTTTTTCTATTTATAGTTTTTAATGAAACATCTTATATATTTTTGCAAAAATTTAAAGATCTTTTGTTTCTCTTTAAAACAGTTCTTATTTATTATAGACCTAAAATTATCAGTACAGTACTATCAATGTTTTTATTAATGCAGAATAACACACAGAAAGTATGCCACTAAATTAAGAACAATACATAAATGTATAAAAGATGTTCTAAATAAAATATAAAAACGAAAATTTGTTATAAGTGTAAAAAGCAAATAATATTTATTATTAAGTATATGACAGCAACTAATATAATTGTTTTAAACATTCACACACAATTCATTGCATACTTTCTGTGTGTGGTTACTTATTAATAAATACTAATAGTTTCTGTACTGATCATTGATAAGAATAAGGTGGTGTAGTGGCCTAGCACGCCAGAGGTCGTGGGTTCGAATCCCACTACATGGTCGTTTGTGTTGTTCACATAAATTCACAATCATCTATTCATTTAGCGACATATGACCAAAAGTAGTTAGTGCGCTTACCGTCTTTATAAAAAAGAAACTGTTTTAAAGAAAAAAAAAAATTGATCACTAAAATTTTACAAAAACTCCATTAAAAAATATAAAATTGTATATAATTGCGGGAAAATGGGTACATTATTTTAAATTAAACTTTGTTTGAAAATATTTCCGATAATATTTTAAATAATCGTATAAAATAAAATTACGGGTAGTATTAAGTAAAATTACAGTAATTCATTTTCTGTTGTAAAGTTTGTGAACTTGTTCTACTTCTGAAAACATCGAAATTACTCGATTTCAGACCAATGGTTTTTAAAATAAAATATGTAAATAGAATGAAAATCGAACCTGAAATCTAGTATGAATCTACACGAAAAAAGTATAATGTAATTCCAGCTTAACAAAAGGAATTTTTATTATTTAGGTACGGCGGAGGAAACTTCAACCGCTATGACCGTTACCGCCGCCGTTCTCGTTCTCGGGACCGTCGTCGCCCTCACCGTCGTACCCCACCACGTGACAACCGTGACCGTCGTCGTTCCCGCTCTAGAGACCGTTCCACAAACCGTTCCGATCGGCGTCGTGGCCGTAGCTCAGAGAAACGATCTCGAACACCTGATGCAAAAAAATCCAGAACACCTGAACAGCGCGAAGCGAGAAAACGAACTAGCACGCCTGAACAAACCAAAGAACCGGAGAAGAAGATTGAAATCAACGTTGATAAAATTAAAAGGAAAGCGGAACAACTTTTGATAATAAAGAAAAAGATGGAAGAGATGGAGAAATGGAAACAGGAGGAAGAAAAACGCAAAGAACAAGAGGTTTGGGTTTAGTTAATTATAGATTTTATATTCTGTATGTTACAAATTTAATTTCTGTTACAGATAATTGAAGAAAAACAGCGCAAAGCAAAAGAAGAAGCCGAGATGCTAGAAAAAGCCAAAAAAGCAAAACGCGAAGCCCTGGAAAAAGAAAAACTCCTGGAAAAAATCCAGGCTGTCAAAGCGCTAAAAGAACTTGACCGAAAAGGTTCTCGTCGAAAATCCCGCCGTTCAAGATCCTCCTCCTCAGATTCCAGTTCCAGTAGCAGCTCTGGCTCGTCACCATCTCCGAGGAGGCGACGCGGGTCCTCCAGGGGTCGAAGAAGCTCAAGTGGATCGTCTTCAAGTAGCAGCAGTCGCTCTAGAAGCAGAAGTAGGCGATCTAGGAGCAGAAATCGTGGAAGAAACCGAAAATAAAGATACATATTTTCAAGTTTATCTTGTAATCTTTCTTGTATGGTCCATGTTTTGATTTTTCAGGAGTTTTAAAAACGCAGATTTTTAATATTTTAGGTTAGGCATGATTTAATAGAATTACGTAAATATGTATGATGAGAGACCACTAATCATTTCAGATAAGACATCAGTTTTATAATAATAAAATTGTAAATATAATACAATGTTATGAATTTGGACAATATGTATTGTTTTCAATTTACATGTTTGTGGTACAAAAACATATTTTACTTGTACTTTTATTTTCATGTATTATTTTGAAAATTATATTTAAATGTTCTTACTTCACAATGTATTTCTTAAAATACAAAATATGCAAATATAATATTTTTTTATTTTTAATTTTCCGATAAACAATAAAAATTATAAGTTTTTGATGAATTTTTTAAACTACGTTTTTCTTTTCTACTGTAGGCGCACGCTAATGATTGAATGATAAAATGAAATGGCACGCCACTGCATTAGACAGATTAGATATCTTCCGTAAATGAATGAAATTACTACATTTTACTCGCTGAAAACAAAATCCGGTCTGTTCTATTAATCATCAACACTTTATAATCTATAATTTACAAAATTTAATTTCCGATTAATCTTAATTGAAACAACATGCGTATTATTAGCATTGATCCAGTAAATTGCCTGATAACCAGCAATAAATATTAATTTACCAGATAAACAACATCCATATCAGTGATTCTAGCCGTAAATTGAATTTCATTGAATGATTCTGAAGGAAACAGTAGTAAACGCAGGGAGAAACGATTGGGACAAATTAGCGGTCATTGCATCTGTGGTCGGCGTAATCGTTCGCGTATACGTCGGTGGTTAGCGGTTTGCGAGATTCTCGCAAGATTTGTCTAGTTTGCAGCGAGAAGAATGCGGGCAAATGAAACTTGTTAGGAAAGGGAGGGCACATACCTGCGCACCAGCAGCAAACGCGAGCGATGCTCAATGGCGACTCTGCCTTACCCGTCGAGTTAGTGAAGTGAAGAGAGTGAAGTAGTGTACAGTGTTCCGTATACAAAAGTGTCCAAATGACTACATATTTATGGCGTTTAGAACACTTCAACTCTGCGTTGTGTTTGCAATAAGCCTTTGGACGGCCTCTTGCACAGGTATGATTTGAATATCTTGTTTTTTTGCCCAAAATTATTTGACAACAAATGTTTTACGCATTGTGCTTCGTTTATAAACCAACATGGCGGGCCAATGTTGACTCTCATTTGTTTTTCTGCATTCAAATACTCGCTTATTTCAACCATTATACCCAAAACTAACATTTCCCCAAAAGACCACAAGTATCAAATATCTTTACAACTATTTTTTTCACGAATACCACATGTGGGAAAGACTGTCACCGTGAAAACATGTTTTGTTATTTCGTGGTTCTCAGTCATTGAATAGGAAGTACTTGAGATACAAAACAGGGATTAGATTATTAAGTGTAGTGATTACGGTGCATTAACACTAGGTTATTGATAATAGCTGTCATATCAAGTGATAATCTTTAGTATGATACTTCCTGTGGATTTGTGTATTTTGCGTTTCCTAGTTTCCTTGCCCAGTGCTTGTCAAACGAAATCTGGGCATGTGGCTTGTTAAAATTCATTCCGGAACTGTTTAATTAATTTAGTTGTAATAGTAAAAGGACACGGTGAAATTTAAAAACCTAACAAAGAATGAATCACGACTCACAAGGACACGTAAATATCGCAAATAATATCAATATTTGGAAGTGAATTTGCGACTGCTGTACTTTTGCGAGTGGTAAAGCAGTGTGAAAGTGAAATATGAACGTAATATTTTGTACCAAACTGTCATTAACCTTTTAAAATGAGAATTATGCCGATATGCCGCAATGTAAACAAAGTTATAGCACTGTGATGTGGTACATAAATCGAAACTATTATTACGTAGCGAATAGATGTTGTTTGTTAGATGAAAAATTTGGGTCACATCATTTTACATTCCACCGATTTAATATTGCTATAACACTTATCCAATTTTGTAAACAGGAATTATTAGTTACCGTTCAATGTTTTAGTTATAAAAATAAAATTTAGCACTTGTTTACGCACTATTTTTAAACATGCGTAATATTAATAAATTCTGGTTTTAAATGAACCTAAAATGTTTTAATTGTGACGCATAATCTCAGTTAATTTCAATTAATTTTTTTCTAGCAGTAATTAAAACGCGCAATTCATACAGATTTATCAACAATGTAGTCTCTAGTCAGGTGTTTTTCTATTTCATTCATTTATTTTCCTTTCGTAAAAACATCTGTTTTTGGAATAAATTAGTGTCTTTTAAAATCATTCAAAAATTGCTTAGAAACATATTAAATTATAAGCGTATACGTTTTTTTAGTAATTACATAAAATAACATGTGAATTAATTAAAATATATTTATATTAATTAAGGTCGTCTAAACTAAAATACTATAAAATCTAATATATTCAGCTGAGGCAGAATAATTCAAGGTGGTCACTAATAAATGTTATTGCGTATTTTCATATACAGGGTGATATTTAAATTTTGTTCAAAACATTCAACTAATTAGTATCAAAATAAAATAAATATATAATTCGCGCCATTTACCCATTTCTGGGTGTGGCACTCTGCTCTAAGCATATCTCGACATTATGTTATATTTTTTGCGCGTGGAGTGCGGTTACCAGCCGTCAAATCACGACCCGCGATGTGCAAAGTATGATAGTGGTGGGTAATTTTATGCAGAGAAATTTTTCAGATTTTATATTCGAAAATTTGTCAGCTGTGGGGATAGAACCGAGGATCTTATAATCAACAGTCCGATACGTTACCACGGAGCTATGTACCCCATTATTAATTTCAATTGTATATTTTATTTAAATATTATAATGGGTGAATTCTGCTAATTATAAGGTAAACAGAATTAGTTCTCTGTATAAAATTTATTTATTTCGCAATAAAACATGTATTTATTTTGCAATAAATAACAGTATGTTGATTAAAATTATAATTAAAATACTGTTATTATTTTCAAATAAGAAAAATTCTGAGGAATATGCGTATTATTTAGTTTTCAGTATTAATTAATTTTTTTTATGAACGTTGATTCCATAAGAATGCTTTTATGAACATCGCAGTTAAAACAACTGATTAAGTGCAGAAAATAATGACGTACAAAATAAAACAAGTGAACAAAAATTCAAAACAACAGAGTGTACTGAATTATGATAACAGCTGACGGTTAAGATAACATAATGATGCGTAGAACTGCAATTGTTATATTGTTAAACTAGTAGGGAAATGAAAATAAAACAGGTATCATAAAATATGATTTTTACTACGTTTTGTTTTTCCAATTCACTAATATCGTTTTTGTCCATGATTTGACGGCTGGTAACCGCTCGTCACGCTCGAAATAACATCTGCTTTAATATAAATGTCATCAGATAAGAATTTTTTCAGTTCTCCCTCTCACTAACATCTTCGGAGGCCTTAAAATGCCGACTGGTAACTGCACCAGGTGCAGAATAAATTATTTGTTGAGATCTGCGAAGTAGAGTGCCACACTAAAAAAAATATTTGAAAATAAAAAAAATTTTAGCAAATATTTACTGTTACAAGTAAATAGTAACAAGTATCATTTATTTGTGATATGATAAGTTTGAGTAAAATTAATAAAAACTGTTTATATTGAAATAATTTGGTCCATTTTCTAGGTTGATATATTCCTTTAATAATGTTTATTTGAAATCGGCCTAAAGTGCTCAAAAATCGTGATTAAAAGCTCAGAAATCGTCACTAAAGTTACCTATTGAGCATCCCAGTGTTAGCAACCGTTAAATAATTATTGTACAATTAGGATAATTTTGGCAGATATATTGACGTACTATAGTAAATTTGGATGTAACTTAAAACAAAATTTGCAAGAAAAATTAACTTATTAATTCCGATGACGAAATTGAGGAGAAAACACATCATTTTGAGTGTTATTTACGATAATTTCACTTCTCGAGGTTGGCAACACTGACTGTCAGTTTCAATTGACAACTGACAGATGTATAAACTTATTCAATATTGTTTTTTTTTTACAGTTTTTTAGAATTTTAGATTTCAAATAAAACTTACTATGTACCTCGGCACTGAAGTTCCTTTTTATCACTCACATGGTTTATTTTCGTGATAAAACATTGAACTTCAGTGCCTTGATACATAAATAACTGTTAATTAGGGGTTATAAAAAATCCTTGAAAAATGTAATATTTTAGTGTCATATTGTGGGAATGTACATACATACAAATATGAATTTACCTCACAGAAATTTCTCATTTAACGTAGGTGTATATATTTTAGATTAAATTGAGTTCAGCATTTCGTACTTTTAGAGTATTATGTAGGTGTGGGGTGGGTGTAGAATTTAAATGGAATCGAAGATAGCTTTGCTGAGAATAAAAATATAACGTGCCACCACATTATTTTCGCAAATTTCAATTTTTTAACGCTACAAAAATAAAAAATTTTAAATAAGAAGTTTCAAAATGATAAGTTATTGTGAATGAAAAAAATCTAGAAATAGGTAAGAATCATATCAGCGGTGCGAAGCAGAGAACACTGTAAACCACATTTATTTAATTTTTGCATTTTTCCACTTCCATGTTTATTTATTTATTTACTTAATGCAATCTATCCAACAGGATACAGAGATCCCTATTACAATACGAGTATACAAGAAAAAATAATATACATTGGTGGTACATTAATTAACAAATATTAAAAATTGATAACAACAATAATAAGAAATTAATTACTAAAGGAGTATAACAAATAACACAATACAATTCAAATTAAGTGTACTGAAAAGCTTATTATTATAACATGTATTACTATTACTATATATGAAATAATCAAACACAGTTTGCCGGAATTTGATTAGGTTGTCACAGAAAATATCACCATCACATGTTACAGTTATACGTGCTACAGAGTTGCCGTATTGGAGACTTAGATTCATAATTTGTCCTCGAAAAATTACAATGAAACGTAATTTTATCTCTTGATAAATGTTTGTTTATTTATGCTACATTTGTAGAAATTCATAAACAAAAGGATAACTTTCAGGCGTCTTCAAATTACCACAGATATGCAACACGAAATTCAAATTTAATTCGGTTGAGTCAAAAAACAATTTTTTAGATGTATATTTGTATAATTTTTTACCAACTGAGTTGAAAAATCTGAACTATTTAGTATATAAAAGGATAGTGAAGAATTTTTTATTACATCATTGTTTTTATTTAGTTGCAGAATTTTTATATTATAACTGACTTGACGCGGATTTTACATGAAGGATATTATATTAAATTATGTATAGTGACTTACTATAAACAATGTATTTTGTATAAAATAGTCAATAAATACTCTACTCTATTACAGCGTAGCATTATTTTCTGTAGAATGAACTTTATTACATGCACTTTTAAATTCTGAACAACTTTTATATTTACACTTTTGTTATAAAGTGAATAGGAGCAAAGAAACAATATTTTTAAAATAGCATTGAAAACAATATACGCCACACTTCAACTTTACATCTTATATACAGGCTGGTTTTGAAGTAATGTTGGCCAATGGAAAAATTTCCAAAATGGAATATTCCCAAAATGGTAATTTACCGGGAATATTTCCTTGCATTTAGAAACTTTCAAAATTTTCCTTTTTAACATAACCTATGTTTCTTGTTACTTCTTGTTTAGTATATTTTAAAATGTAATTCTTGTCCATCAGCAGAAAAACAAATACTTAAAAAAGAAATTAAAGACATTTCTACTAAAAGCGTAGTATGTGTATTATGATTATGATAGTTGCCAATGTTTCCAATGTTGTTATTTTTAAAAAGAAGCATTATTTAAGTCATTGACATAACTTTGAAAATACGAAGGAAAGTTTCCGGAAAATTTTTATGTTTTTCTTGGGAATACTTCCCAAAAAATAAATTCCCGGGAATTAGCCAACTGTATTTTGAAGTTAATATCATAAATTTAAGGGCAAGTAAATATGACATGTGTAGAATACAAAACAGAAAGAATTAAAAAAAAATGAATAAAGAAATTCGACTTCTCTTAAGAAAACTGTTTTTACTACTGTTTTAATTTATTTTATTAAAAATATGGTTATCAAAAATACATTAAAATTAGTTGTATAACATATTATTCTTAATAAATAAATCAAATAGAATTTTTAACGAAAATAATTGTGTAATTTACAGAAGAACGCAATTGCGTTGCCAGTGGTTCAGTCCACTAAAGGTTAGAGGCTTCTATCTGAATTAAAATCAAGGAACATATATTAATTACTTATTTATTGCTAAAATTAAGTTTGAAATTAAATATGAATACTTTTAAATAGTTGTCCATGGTCTGGAACAAATGTGAATTTTTTTAAAATAAATAGAATTAAACTCCAAATTATATTTTTATTATAAAACTGTTAACTTTTTAATGACAGCAGTGCGTAACAAATGACATCTGATTTAATATTTATTTTTTGTACTCATACATTGAAATGTGTTGTTTAGCGTTGCCTAAGCAACGTCCGAAATGTCCATTTCCCAGGTCTCCACCAGATAGACAACCGGGAAATTTCGACGAAAACATTCCTATTTCCAAAGCGTTTATTAATAAATTATATTTATAATAAAATAATATAGTATTTCAAACATTCCTTTACATAATATTAATAAAAACAATGATGGAATAAGAATGAAATAGAATTTAAAAATAACAAATTTAGTGCATTTGGTTACCAATGTTGGCAATAAAATCTGTCCGATATGACAGATGTAAAATACATAACCTACAAATGTAATGTTAATTATCTTAATGTAAATAAGAAATATAACAAATTTACAATTGAATACGGTAAATATCATAAATATTTTAATTGTTTTCTAATATATTAGGCAAATTCATTTGTGTTTATATTTATAGTGCAACTTTGAAAATTATCAGAATAACTACTTGAAGAACTTCATTTCTTTGTATGGATTCTTATTAGTTTTATACTTTTCGTACAAAAAATATTGTACAAACCTCTTGCGTGAACTCGGTTCCCGGATTCGTTCTATGGCGGCGCTCGCAAGCTCGCGCCGCCAAACACTCATCCGGGAACCAACCGTTCCCGCATTTGGTATGTAAATAACTATTTCGGTTTAAAAATACGTTTTGAATCCCATCAAATTGTTTGGTCATGAACATCTGACTTTATGATACATTTTATTATCATTTTATTTGGTATTTCTTTGTCATACTAATTATCGCTGTTGTTGACATTACAACATAATTATATCACTAGTATAAAAACAAAATAAACAAATACAGTTTATCATCTCATAGTCGAGCCTGATTCCATTTTACCGCGAAGATCACTTACATAATTCCAGTAGAATTTAAAACAAACACATTTGACAGATCCATTCTTCGATGTTCGTTGAACCCCTGGTTAGTCACATGCGTGCGTGCAACGCGCATGCGCACACGCTGGTGACGTAACTAGACAACTGCAACTGCTTACAGTTTACACATTAGTTGCATTCCAGTGGCCCCGTCTGCCCGCGCGGCCTCGCCACCCTTGGTAGGTAGCGACTAGCGAACGTAGAGTGCATTGGTGTCCGTTTACACCACTCCTGAATGGTGGTCTCTCTTTCTAACGACTCGATGGTGTTTGCTGGGTTCTGGTTGAGGCAGTGGATGTGAAAATGTTGCAGATTTTAGATTTATCATGGTTTGGACATAGATAAGAGTATCGGACCATTACCTTTCGCTATATTGTATTTATTGAGTGTAATGGCCTGATAAGGAAATATTTGATAACAAATAAGGAAAGTTTAAACTGATTCGTTGCTCTTGAGCACATTTTTATCGCAGCTATTTATTTCTTTTTTAACTATTTAATTTGTAAACAAACGTAACGCTTGTATAGAACACTTGGTCTATGGATTTAAGCTTCATTGAAATTAATAGCTTAAGATCATCAATTAGATTTCCCCAGCTGACTACAATTGTTACCGCATTAAAAATTACCCCTGTGCCTTTGCCTCCTCTAGCATTTTTGTGGGGCCGGGGTTTGACGACTGATTACCACAATAAATATGTAGAATACTAATGCTAGTACAAACTTTATAAAGGTCTTTCTCAATACTAATCTAAATATATGCATATTTTTTAAATAAAGTGACATTATATCTGAATATATTTTCATCTGATTTGATTGTTATATTCTAATTTCAAAATAATATATGAAAATAATCTGATACACAAAACTTTACCCTTTCGCCTAATCAACTTTTAAACGGTACAAAATAGAGAAAAAAGTTTCAAATAAAAATTGTAGCCTAATTGAATTACAATTTTTTTTTTATTATAACAAAATGTATTCTGACTCAATTATTTACTGAGATATGCGTTGAAAACATAATATACACTTCCGGTTGATAGATTGTTACAAAAATTTAATCTGCTCCGTAACTTGAACATACAAATTAAGAATATGAAATTTAAATATGATATAGTTATTTTAAGTTATCATGGACGAAATAATGGTAGTACGTACGAATAGTAAAATCGTATTGACGCCAAAACGTTTTCTGTCGAAATATTGACCTATCACAATATCTTTCTTAGTATACCAATGTGCGGGAGGGTATTTTTATTTTGAATACATGAATGTACATATTTTTATTAAATGCTTCAATTTAACCTAACCTGCACGGCATAATAAGATTCATTCATGTATAATAGCGAAATTTAATTTGTAGATAGTAAAGCCGTAAATATAAAAATTGAGAATGATTTCGAATCACACATACCGGGTGCAGAATAAGAATGTGATTTAAAGTGATCTCAATGCAATTTTTATATTGCTGTGTCTTTTACCTATTCACTTTACAGCAAAACTGTAAACGCAAAAGTTGTTTAGAATTTAAAAATGTATGCAATAAGGCTCATTTGGTTTCTAAATATTAGTATTTCACGATATATCAATCAAATTAATATTTATTTTTACAAAAACCGAAAATATTTGATATTTCATTAAACAGTTTTAGATTTATTTATTAGAAAGAAATGAAAGTTCGCTATTATATTATTATAACCTTTTACGAAATTTTACAGAAAATAATATAATACGACACTAATAAATAAATATAAATCTGTTTCTGAAATGTTAAATATTTTGTTTAATTTTCAATGGCCGTGTTACAATTTTTCAAATAATTATTAATTTTAATTTGATTGATACATTGTGAAATACTAATATTTAGGTAACCAAATTCCATATTGGTATTGCATACATTTTTAAAATCTACTCAACTTTTTCAATTACACTTTTGCTGTAAATTAAATAAGTTTGAATTTGTATTCTACACTCATTATTCTATGGTCTTATTTATTGAAAAATTCACTAATGTCCAGTTGCACCAACGTTAGTTTAATTTTAAACTTGGTTTAAATAAATAAAAGCGTATGTAATTTTTGACATCATTGTCAATTATTCCATATGACATACAGCTTTGATTTGCTTTTATTTATTTAAACCAAGTTTAAAATTAAACTAACGTTGGTGCAACTGGGCATAAAGTATTGTATTTTTGGGCCTGCCTCCTTTCCTCCCTTACATTATTCAGCCCTTTTGTGTACCGCAGATGGCGAAGAAACCGATTCGAAAATCTGCAAGTGCGAAGTAAATAAATAAATCTCATACAGCCTAATAAAATCTAAAAAATATAAAATATAACTCCCAAGCTTTAAAGTAATAAAGAAAATATCTAAATATGTAAGTTATAATATGTATTATAATAAGTTATCATCTTCAAGTAGAAGTAAGAGGGATCAAATAAAGATTGCACAATCTGTAAACCAAGTATGTGGTCAAGATTGTACCCAACTTAAAAAATAAAAATATCGGCACGGTGTTTGTATAAATTAGGTATTTTTATTTTTTAAAGTTAGATTCATTCTTGATCACTGCTTTTGTTTACAAGTTGTGGAATCTAGATTTTATCCCTTAAATAAATTAGATATACTCTTTAGTACAAGGCTTAGGGGTTAGATTTAATATATTCAGATAGTTCTTAGCTTTAGAATTTTACAATTAATTTTTTGCCTAATCCAAATTCGCACATTCCGCACATCACATACCGATGCATCTCTCTCCAGTGGCGGCGGCGCGGGGCAGCGCGCTGGCCTTGACCCGGGTTTCCTGCTAACAACGCGGTCAAACGTTCTGTAGTTCCACAAGCGCACCGCGCCCGTGCACCCAGCCGCCAGGTTGCGAATTTCCGAACCCCACACCGCCTCAGACACGGCGCAGACACAACGCAGAAAACAGAACTGGTAATGTGAGATCAGGAAAATACACAAGTTGGTTTGGCGAGCGCGACGGGTTATTGTCTTTTGTCACGATAAAAAGCTTTAAAATAATTCTGTCAAAATGCAATTCAAAGTAATTCTTTACATTCTTTCATATACAAGTACCTGGACCTGTTTGCTATTGTACTGCGAATTTTTTACACTTCAGTATTGTAAATTTGCTTCTATCGGTAGATGTAATTAACATAATAATTAGACTAACTAGGAAAATAAAAATGGTCGCAAATACAGATGTGTAGAAAATTTATTTGAATGACTTAATCTAACAATGATATAATAAATACCTACCTTATTAATAACGGCTTCAGAATGATACATTTTTTTTTTTATAATAATGTAATGATACTATATGCATTGTAGTCCATTAAAGATTTCGGCATCCATATTTAGAATCTGATTAAATTTCAAAGGCAAATATTTCCAAACTTGTACGAGTCACTTTTCGAAATATTGGGGCCTATTCTGTAACTTATCTGTTAATTATTAATTCTCTGTTAAAAATTTTAACCTATGATAACAAACGTCACTTAATAAAAAATAGATAATTTCATTTGACACATATATTTTTAATTGGTTATTATTTTTAACATGCCGTTAAAATAAAGAGGTAAGTTACAGAATAGGCCCCATTTTCTGCCAACTTTGTTTTTAAATTCTATTTGTAACAGATTTAGAGGCCTATTCTATAACTTGCCTGTTAATTAACTGCCTGTTAAAAATTTTAACCAATAAAATTATATGTGTCAAATGAAAATTTCAATTTTTATTCAGTAACGTCTGTTATCATTGGGCGCGTTCAGTCGAACCTAGCGGCCAGCTAGCGTTTGCTAGTAGATTCTAGCAGATGAAAAGTAGTATTAACATGAACAGAATTTTTTTGGTACTGTCATCGTGAGTAAAAGATGTTAATTACTTCATATACTTCAGTACATTTTAAGTTTTTATAGTTTATTTGCAGACATGGTTAATATTGATGACATTACAAATGAATTTGTATACATTTGACAGTTCTAGAAGGTTCGCTACCTCATCTAGCGCAAATTTATTTAGCTAGGTCGCTAGTCTAGCTGCTGAAATCTAGCGGTTACTTAGCAATACGTTCAGCTGTGACCACTAGGTTAGCGATCTAGCTGCTAGGTTCGGCTGAACGCGCCCATTGGTTAAAATTTTTAACAAACCGTTAAAAATTAGTTAAGTTACATAGTATATTGTAAAAAAATTTGGTGTGGTTATCACACGACTTTCTTGTACATACAATGTATTCAAAAAGTTCCGGGATGGTGAAATATCTGGAGAAATACACATCGAAACAAAAAACAAAAAAACACGTGTTTAATATTTTTCAAAAACCTATCTTATGTCACCAAGCACGATCCCCCCCGCCACCCTTTGGGGATAGGGCAGGGGTCCACTATGAAATATTAAATGGGAACCATGACAATAATTATTTTTCTGATTTCAGCGCCATCTATCGCGAATCGGAAAAAAGTTTCATACAAAACCTACTTACTTTTAGCCGTACTATCCGAATGTACAATAAAAACATTTTTTGTTTGTTTATATTCTGACGAAGATTTACGTGTAGTAAATCGAAACGTCGTATTTATTAAATATTTTACAGAACTTAATCCAAAGGTCTTTTTATTAATTAATAACATCGTTTATTTGAAACTTTTTCGCAGCTAATTTCTTGTTGAATTTATTGTCTTGTATGTCAATAATTATCCACATATACCGAGTTTGTAATTATTAATATTAAGTTTTGTAGATACTATACAGCAATTCGAAAAAATAAAATAGCAGCAATTTTGTTTAATGGAACTTTGAAAACTGTTAACCGTCGATTTAAATCTCGCTAATGGTTTATTTACACTATTTGTAATGTGGTAATTTTTGACTACACGAAAGAAAAAGTGCCTAAACTGGAGCTAAGGATATAAGATACAACTAAGTAATGGATGGTTATAATTTTGACATCACAGACAAGAAATGCATCTTATATCCGCAGTTTACCAAATAATTTTATCTACGATTGTTGTAAAAAGTGGCCCTTTAAACGCATGCTTAGCATTAAAAGTGTCACTTTCTGGCACTAATGTTAAAAATAACATAGCAACGTGTTAAAAGTGATTTCATTGTTACTTTTAAGACGTTGTTAACGATTTGTATCAATAAATATAACCCTACCTGTCAACATATTATTCTACGTGTTTTAGTAATTACTATTACAGTGTAAGATACGTGTTAAAAGTGACATTTTATGAGTAAGTGGAGAAGCCGAGTGAAACAAACCCACGAACGGAATAAATAACCATTTTGTGTATTTTTAGAGAATTCTGCTATTTTTTTTTTATTTTCTAAGAATGAAATGTTTGAATCCGTCCCTGCGCTGTCTCTGCAGCAGCTCGCCGACTCGTATGTTCATTAATGAAATATTATTGACATTCATACAAACATATTTGTAGCAATGTTGATTGTTTTATTTGTAAACAAGGCGTGGTCCCCAGTTTGCTGCTGCAACTGCAACATTTTATCCTTGCATTTCCATTGCATGCTCTAGATACGATTAAATGCTAATAGATATTGGAACGTACTCGTTGTTGAATGTAGAATAGAAATAAATGCATAATACGCAGTGAGTAAATGTTGCGTAGCATCGTCGTTCGTAGTGGTACACATTTGTTTTGGTTTTATTTTTTGCTTTAGTTTTTGTTTGGTAGTAATAGCGACGCTACGAACTTCAAGTGTTTGTTGATCAATAGAGGAGAGTACAAGTAATGAACGAACAAAAAGATATATCAGATGTACTTCTTAAAATTAAATGTATATTTTGTATTTATGTTCTACAATAATATTTGTTTTATTAGCATTAAATAGTTCCTTTGTATTTATTTGAATAGAATGTTAACTGTTTATTGTATGATTATAATTATGTTGAGACAAAATAACACAATTCTTGTTGAAAATATTACGTTTGGCCTTAATACTAAACATACATTAATAAAAAAGTATACTGTCAGTGGGGTCCTTTATCTTTAAAATATTTTTTTTATGAAATTGTATCTAAATTGAAGACTATCTCCACTTTTAAAACGTCTTAATTGTTATTCATTATACACAATGTTTTTAAAAAATGTTGATACGTTATTCTAAGGTATTGTTGGGTCTCAAACAGTAGAAATTGTAAATAATTGTAGTCACATAAATGTTCTATTTTATTGTTTAGAAAATTATTTAAATGGAATTGAAATAACTTTTATCCAACACCTCTCAATAAATGCTCTATAACTTTGGAGATTTTAAACAAGCAAAGTAACAGATTACCCACTAGTGGGTATAATTTTGAGGAAAGCCACTAGTGAGTATTTTTTATTTATGACAATAATAATAAGACACAACACCTTGGTAACTACTTCGATTGACATTTTAATTTTAAAATTTAAAGCATATGTCACTGTCAAATAATATTTCTTTAATACATTTTTTATTTATTAAGAGGTGTTGGATAAAACGTTATACTTCACACGTGGGAAAAATGGAATTGCTAAAATTTCTCTCGTGGGTAATTCCTTACTTTGCCCACTTGTAAAGTAAATAACTACTATTCCTGGTAAATAATTAATATATGCACGAATTCCATTTATTTCAGAAACATGAATAAACTGTAAGATTATTTGAGTCAAATATTTTTTTGAAACTGATAAATTTTGCTAACCTATGTCATTCAACAAGTCTTTAATTTTATTGAATCGACCTACAGTAATTTTTTATTACTTAGAATATTTTTTTTACGAACTTGGGAAGCAGACTAAATACTATGGTTATGTGCCGTCTCATGAGATAATTATGAATTTTATGTACACAAACGACCATGCTCTTCAGAGGGATTCGAACCCACGACATCTTGTGTGCTAGGCTAGCCACTACACCACCGAGATCGAGATAATGGCTGGTACCACGAGCTCTGTTTTTGGGTTCTAGGTTCGGTTTTAGAGCTGTACAATGTTATAAAATGCTTCAAATAAAAGTTACAGAGAAATGTATTATCTACCACTTTTATTTAGAGTATTTTTTTTATAAAATAATTTTAAAACGCTGTACAGCGCTAAAACAGACCTTAAAATATTGCTCTTAAAACACCCAAAAACAGAGCTCGTAGTACCAGCCAATATGTATGTATTTAATATATACTTACGAATTAAAAGCAAAACAAAAATCTTCATTATTAGTTGCCAACCATTTTGACACTTCGACAATCTGACATCTGACAGCTCAATAATAAAAAATGTGCCATGAATTTAGAATGGAATAGATATGCTGCATAAAACTGATAGATGAATTTCATCCTTCAACTTCATACCGTATGTGTGAATTTCGGAACAAAAATAAATAGTTATTTATGTATCAAGTGCAAAACGTACATATTTAATGTACGCGATGTGCAGTCGTAATCGAGGGTTGCAAACGTATATCTTGTTCGGAGACATAAACTAAACACATGGTATTTCAAAATTGGCGGTCCAACTCTTCACAACACGATATTTTTGCCGGCGATGTGACCAGGCTTGGATCAGGAAAATGATTACTTGCAAAGGAAAAGATTATTTTGAAATTCCAAATATGATTAAATATAATTGACCGAAATTAATATTAATTAACTGTTTAAGGTTATTTATTATGTCAATATGATCATATTTTATCGATGAGGCAATAATTATACAATATTTCGTGTCGATGTGTATATTAATTAAGGAAATATAAGAGTGTAAATTAAAATTTTGTGTACTTATATATGCATTGGATTTTGAGTCAGAAAACAAATAAATAAGGTGACTACTTTTGTTTGTAAAAAAATTGTAATGTTTTAATAATTGCATGCAGGATATTATTATTTTTATATGTACTTTAATGATACTAAATTGTTATAAATACGACATGAATAAATTTTTAAGTGATATACATCTTGGTTGTGAAATCAAAACCAAATTAATTAATTAATTAATTCTTTACCATGTCTCAATTTTTATAATTTTTTTTTTCATGGGTTTTTCAAGTGAGTTTTTTCGGGCAGGGTATTTTTTTTTTTGACAACTCTGATCAAATTCAGTTATTAAGTCTGTTCAACTTTTATTTGAAAATTTTTTCGCTAAAATGATTAAGGAAGCAGGAAATTACATTATTATTATTTAACATGTAAAATGCCTATGATCGGCTGAGTCAGTCACCATACTGGGTATTCAAAATTCTTTTATCTACGACCGTTGTTAAAAGTGGCCCTTTTAACGATTGCTTAACAAGTTAAAAGTTTCACTTTCTGACACTAGTGTTAAAAGTAACATGGCAAAGTGTTAAAAGTGCTTTTATTGTTACTTTAACACGTTGCTAACGAGCTGTATCAACAAATATAACCCTACCTGTCAAAATATCATTCTACCTTTTTTAGTATTTACTAATACACTAGGAAGATCGTGTATGATGTACGTGATAAAAGTGATTTATTTCATTTGTACTTATATCATAAATAACTATTATATTGGTATTTTGTATTTAAAGAATAAAACGTTTAATTTAATAATATAGATATTGCAATTTAATTTAATTTTTGTGTTATAATTAAAGTTTAGTTCATTAATACAGTAAACAAAATAACAACTGTATGTTTTCGATTTATTTACGATATAGATAGACATGATAATTGAATATTTATTTCATTTGAAACATTTGTCTAAATCAATATTGGAATAACTGAATTTCCGATGGTTCGCTTTTTAATTAACGGATTAGTAATCTATATTTACTGGAAAAATACTCGACTATATAAGCCAGGCAATCACATTACGTTGGATTAAAATACAAATAAATTAAAAGTCAATGTTTATCTGTAATTTTTTACCGTAAATAATGTTCGATACCTAATCTGAAATAATTATCATTAAGGGCAAAACAAATACACTTCCTTGAAGACAAATGTTTCCTGAGGTACCTAATTAAATCCCCGATAATTTCTGAATCGGCATCAGGAACTCGTATCTTAACAATACGAATAAAACGGAATTAGCAGATGCAAGGGCGTCAAGTGGAAACTCGAAACAAATTTACACTTAGATTATCATTTCTGTTTCTGGATCTGCATTGTTATTCACTTTACCTTAATTAGAACCTGGAATAATTAACGCGGATTTGAATAAAATTATTGGGACTTCTGACTTCTACACGAAGTAGGGTGTTTGATTAAATGAAGATTTGAATTATATTATGTTGCATCGAAGTGGATTTAACGTGAATCATAATAAGTGCATACTTTTCCAATTTAATTAAAAATATATATCATTAGATTAAAGCGTGAAACTGACTTTGTATTGTATGTATTTTGGTAGCTAAAGAATAAAGGTTTCAAAGTAATCTATCTATTTTCATAGAACTATAAGTGGTTTGGAGTAATTAATTTACAAAGATTCAAAACTTTATGGATAATTTTCTCGAAACTGTATCATGTGTTGGTATTAATTAAAATATACATAATTAAAGTGAAGCTACTCTATGTAAGACTAAATTTCCAGTAAGTTAAATAAAAAAATATGTTGTGGGCACCACAATACCTCCCGCCATAATTTTTTTATCAAACAATGCAGGAACATGGATCACCCCTATCAAGAAACATCCCTTCAAAAAATTTAGTTTTCAATTATGACACATCAAACAATGACATTTTTCAATCGTTGCTTAGTTTTTTGTGAAATTTTAAGGACCTTTTGTTTCTCTTTAAAAAGTTCTTATTCATTATAGTCCTAAAAGTATTAGTACAGAAACTATTCATTTTGTTAGTATTAAATAATCAAACACAGAAAGTATGCCATGATTGTATGTGAATGTTTATACAATCTGATTAGTTGATGTCAGATTTGTAATAATTATTATTTGTTTTTTTCACACCAACTTTTGTTACTTATATTTTATTTGCTTGCTGAATTGATGTTCAATTCAAACATCTTTTATAAATTTATTTATTGTTATAAATTTCATGGCAAACTTTCTGAGTTGATTTTTCACTAATAAAAATATGAATATTTTCTGCACTGATCATTTTAGGACTATAATGAATAAGGACTTACCTTGGTCTTTAAAATTTTTCAAAAAAATATGAGGTAGGTATTCCATTTAAAAATATAAAGTTGCATATCACTGCGCGAAAATGGAATACCCGTTAGAAAAACTATACTTAGGCATTTTAATGTAAAATAAACTTTGAAAATAATTCTGCAATATTTAAAATAATCGTATAAAATAAAAATAAAATAATGGACTATTCAGTACGTATTTCTTTAAATCACCTGGAATTCTTTATAAATTATTCTGGAATACCGACGCATTGTAAATTACCAAATAAGTCGGTTCAAAAATGAAACGCTAGTTGGCTACGAATATATTTTCATTGTTAATACACATTTCTTGTAATTCCTATTTGAAATATTACAGTATTTTATTCTGCAAAAGTTTATTTTCCTCATAGTTTATTTAATGTTTAAACCATCATTTCACAGTTTATGAATGAACTGTATCTGAACTTCTTCTTCCAAACAGTTTGACCATCACTGCATCGCAGTGTATAATACCCGGTGTACGCTTCATAAAATGTCCAGTTATGGTATGTCGTTTGTGGTGTACACACACATGCAGACGAGTTGGTTGAATCGTTATGCAGTACCAATGAACGGCAGAACGTTGAATTAACATCGTAGATTATAAACTACAGATACAAGTCAATTAAAATACTTAACATTCTATAGACTGCTATAGTTCATCCGCTACCGCTGCATGGTTCTGTGGTTGTGCTGCGGTTGCCATGGAACCCAGCGGCGTAGGATGAGCTGGGAAATAGGGGACGCCAATGGGGTCACACACCTTTTTTCGCTTTTTTTTCTGTAAGTTATTTACTTTATAAGTGCGGCAAAGTAAGGAATTACCTACGAGAGAAATTTTAGCACAGGAAGCCAAGGGCTGAGTGTGATAATTTTATCGAGTGGTAATTCTACTTTGCTCTTGTGTGAAGTATAACATTTTAACTAACATCTCTCAGTAAATGCATTTATTAAAGAAATATTATTTGACAGTGACATATGCTTTAATTTTTTGTAATTAAAATGTCAATCGAAGTAATTACCAAGGTGTTGTCTGTTATTATTATTGTTATAATTAAAAAATTACTCACTAGTGAATCTTCTCAAAATTATACTCATTAGTGGGTAATCTCTTATTTTCCTTGTTTAAAATCGCCATAGTAATGGAGCATTTATTAAGAGGTGTTGGAAAAAATTATAAATGTTGATACTAATTTTAATATTAAAAGGCATTTAGTTATTAAGATACGATTTTTTAAAATTGGCATCCCATTTCAAATTTTTCGCTTGTGACGTTATCACCTACGTCATCATGTAATTCTACAAAACACGCTCTTGCGGAGAGCGAGGAACTACACCGACTGTCATCTGTCATTGTTATTTGCTGAGAGGTTTTTACAAATATAGTTTATTGACATTACCTAGGCAAAATAAAATAAATATAATAAACATACGTTTAACTTGAAAATTCATTGTTAGCTGCTACATATGACTTAACATGACAGGTGTGATATTGAGACTACCGACATTACCGACAAGCGACAAGGTATAGTACATCAAAGCATATTTATTTTAACACGTCCTAAACTCTTTGTTTAAAAACGTTATAATTAACGAATACCTAATTTAATTTATCGAAGTGTTCATTTTAATAATTCGAAGTAATTATTACAACCCTGAAAAGCAAATTATTATTTGTTATAAACACTTCTTTTGCCTTGCCATACTCTGCATTCTATTGCAAGATGACGTCACGATTTTGCAGCCGCGAAATTTTATAGTGGAAATTATGAATGAAAAGTAAAAAAATTATAAGAAATATTGAATAATATGTGACTGAAATGATCTAAATTTTTTTTAAGTGTATGACTCCATTGTGGTATTCATTCATAAATGACAGTAAAGTTTAAAACTGTCTGTGGTTACGAGCAAATATCATGAATGCTAGATAAGACACTTTAGTGTAGACTGTTTACATTTATAGTGAACTCACTTGGGTTTTTAATAGAGAGGTTGAAACATTTCTTAGAAAGGTTTGTTATGTAGAAAAATATTTTAATGCTCTCAGTTGAACTGACAAGAATATTAAATCTGAAAGTTAAAAATCTTGTCTTATAATATAAGTCAGAATTTGATGATTAATACAACTAATTACACTTGACATATGACTAGATGTTTCATTAATTTTATGTTCGCATTATAACTATTACATTTGACATATGAATAGATGTTTCATTTATTTATATGTTCTCATTATAACTACAACTATGATTATTCCAATATATTATTAAACATATAATTTAGTTTTATTAAACCTGGAGACAGATACAAGGTCCAAATAATATAGATATATTTTTTTACTACTAGTCTACCAACATGCCATTATTGATCTGTAATTTTGTAGTCATGAATTTATTTTTCACCACCGCTTGCTTCGTAATATCAGAAGAGGTTAATAATGGATTATTATTGATCTATAAAATATCACTTTTTAGTGAAATTATGTTTCTGAATTATTTAATTTAGTAGAATTAAGGAAAGTGAATGAATATAAAAATTTATATATTTCTTTAGTATTTTGGAGCTTAAAATGTATATATTATCTTTTAATGAAATATTCGATTTCAATATTGGAAATGTGGCCCTCCTATTATGTCTTTGCTCCTGGAAGTATACTAGAAGAAGATTTTCAGAGATTTTATTCACCTTTTTCTTTTTGTTAGACATCATTTTTTCAAATTTTTATACACTTTCATATAAATAAATTTAGATTCTGCAAACAGCAATATATCAATTTGAACATGTAATTTAGTTTATCGAACACCTCTCAATAAATGCTGTAAAACTATGGCGATTTTAAACAAGGGAAGTAAGGGTTCATTCACATGAAGATTAGTTTTATGTTTTGGTTTTATGTTTTATATTAACACAACATGAGCGTTCGCAAGATTTTAAATAGTTTTAGTGACTAGTGCCATCTATGAGCAATTTAGAAAAACTGTGCCAATTTTCCTGCGTGTAACGTTTCTGCACTACAGGCCGAACTCACCATCACCGTTTCTTTTTTTTTTTTTTAATATATATTATAATATATATTTTATTTTAACGGTTCATAATAATACGAAAAACTTTAAGTTTATGAATATTGTTGACATTTCATACAGAGAAATAACTAGATAGTTCTAATACATTCTATGCGTGTTACTATTGGTTCATTCCTAAACATATACGTAAACCTAAACCAAAAGTTTGAGGTTTGCAAACTTTAGTATAGTTTTATTTTAACTGTACACCGTATTTGGGAAGTGTGAACGTTCTCGTATGGTAGTAACATGGACACAATATTTCTTAAACCTAAACGTAATTGTAAACCTAAAAACTAATTGCTTATGTGAATGAGGCTGAACAGATTACCCACTAGCGGTATAATTTTGACAAAAGTCACTAGTGAGTAATTTTCTATTTCTAACAATAATAATAACACACAACACCGTGGTAACTACTTCGAATGACATTTTAATTTAGAAAATTCAAAGCATATGTCACTGTCAAATAATATTACTTTAATAAATTTTGCATTTATTAAGGGATGTTGAATAAAACGTTATACTTATAAAATTATCACAGCCTTCGGCTTCGTGTGATAAAATTTCTCTTGTGGGTAATTCCTTACTTTACCCACTTGGAAAATAAATAACTCTTTTTTAAAATTTGGAATACATACAAGATTATTGCAATTTATTATCCTAAATAATATTGAAAACATCATTATTTAAAACGTTTTTTTTTAGTTGATTTTATTTGAAATAAATTGAATTTATTGTTTGTGTCCAGTAAACTTCCACTTCTGGTTTGCAATTATAATCAAACTCAGTTCTGCGCGTTGTTATAATGTCATAAAACTTATAATTATGAAGTTTAGTTATTCTATATTTTCTCGTTCATAAGTTATTTAACGTACGGTCATTGCGGATTTAGGGGATCTCAAAATATGTATTTCCGCGAAAATCTCACCATCGAATTATTTCATGTTTTCTATACTTCGAGAATAAACATCATTAAATATAATTGGTACTTGCTCTTCTTTGTACTGAGGTATATAACTCCGTAGTTAACGCATGAAACTGTACTTTGCTTTACGCTAGTGGTTCCCCTTCCTGTAAGGGTACCTGATTTGACAGCTGGTAACTGTAAATATAACACTTGTCGAGATCTGAGTAGCAGAGTGTCACACGCAAAATGGGTAAACGGCGTAATAGCATTATTTTTTTCGTGACCCCGTCCAAAAACACTAGTTTTACACATCTCAAAATCGTCCAGAAAATGTCTTTTTCTGGTCTAGGCCAGCAAAAACTAGGTACTTTTTTAAGGTTATAGTTTGTATTAACTGGTATTGGTTTTGTTCAGTGTTTGAGTGCTTGGAGGTTAGAGATTTCTATTAATTTTAGAGCTAAATTGTTAAATGTAAGCTCAAATGAAAGTAATGATAATTAAATTTTCAGTTGCAGTGTGCAATCAATAAATAAATATCAACTAAATAAATGTTACCGAATATTTCAAAGGAAACAAATGAATTGTTTATATTTATAAATCCCTCGCATGCTTGTTTACCGACATAAAATATTCCTAGTATTTCTTGTTTGACAAATAAATCAGAATTTCATTTAATAAATGTATGACAAATCGACACGAAATATTATTTTGGTAACACTGCACACATCTGCGCTTGCGGACATTCATGCTGTAATGATAAACTTCAAAGAGTTTGAGTTTGAGATGTCATTTCTTGTGTCTGAAGAGTTAGAATTATTATTATTAAATCTTGACAAAAGTATGATCGTAGAAAAAGTATAGTGTGTAACTCGTACAGAATTACCTATTTCACGCTTATGTGATTTCAGCACTCGACTTTGTCTCGTGCTAAAACTCTCACTACTGGCGTGAAATAGATAACTTTCTGCACACACTATACTTTTTCTACGATCACATTTTTGTCAAGGTTTAATAATAATAATTCTTACTCTTCAGAAACAAAAAATGACATCTTAAACTCAAACTATTTGACGTGTATGATTACAGCATGAGAGCGGCGCAAGTGCAGACGTGCGCAGTATTACCAACTATAAATCTATAGATTGTAATATAAAAACTTAAGACATATTTTGTTTAAAAATTGATATTGCATTTTCTTTGTAATCTCAATATTGAAAACGAAGATTAATATTAACTCTGAAATAATTATTAATTATTTTATGATATATAAATATAATTATTATTGACATATTAATATCATACAGTACAATATTATTTGTAAGTTCGTTACACTTGCGTGTGGAATAATTGCCCACGCTATTCCACACGACTGTGCGAAATGTACAATTTTACAAGCTTTGTTTAGTGTGGAGAAAGTGTAATTTTCAATAGTGATCGTATAAAAAATAATGCTTATTACACAGTGTTGCCACCAGGCTGGTTTTCACCCGGCAAGCCGATTTTAAGGTTCAGTTATTAATTTGCTCGGTTTTCATAAAAACTATGAAATTATGCAATTAAAAAAATATTTAATGCATGCTAACTAAAGTGTGAATCATGTTTCACACATCTCAATTATTTCAAGTGAGCCACTTGAAGTGACAGTTGAAACGTAATATTTTTCTAACCTACAAATAAATATTGTACATAATTTTATACATTAGATTTAAAAAATGTAAATTGTAAACAAATGTGATAATTTCAGTTCATAATGGGCCCATAAACCTATTTAAAAATATTTTTTTTATGAAACTTTATTAGATTCTATGATGATCAATGAAAACCCGACGTCAAAATTCCATATATTACCAGAGATATGATTTTTAAAAGTGTGTCACGTCACTGGTACTGATCCAGTAGCACTAAAACAACAATTTTTCATGATAGCAGATATTATATATTATTTAATGTAAAAATAACATTTACATATTATAAGTCTTAATTTACAATAATTAAACTTAATATAAATAAAGATATAATTCATTTGGAAACTTTAGATTATTTTACTTTATATTCGAGTAAATAACATACGAAAGTTTGAGAACAGTGGCGCTGGTAGTTAGTAAGGTCAACAAACAATTTTATTCAATAGTTTTTCAACAGCACAATAAAACAGTGAAATTATGAAACAAGTAATAGAAGCCCAACAAATATAATCTTAAATACCAACAAATAAAATGACATTTCGTAGTTCTATTTTAGCCCACAATAGGCGTTGCGCGCAGCGGTAGACGCGCGATTTGCAATTTTCATATTTCTGGCCAATAGCATCAATGCAAGTACCTGTGACGTCAAAATATGTTCAATTCGTTATATCGCTTTACTGCAAAATATTTAAAAGAAAAAAATACTTTGCTACTAATTATTCCGTAAGCGTTACACGATTTTGATATAAATTTGTCATATTTCGTTTATGGTTTATGCGCCCATGAATAAAAGTGATTGATTTTAATACATAAAAAGACTGATTATAATAATAAAAACTTATTTTCGTGTTCCAAGGATTGTTTTTTTTTTTTCTCAAATGTCCGGATCAACAATTTTCCAAAGGTGGCAACACTGGTATCACATGTTCAGAAACTGTTTTACGAGTGCATTTTCTGGACTAGTGATACAATTAATTATTATTTATTTATACTTCTTCCCTGTGGATAGTCTGCGCGGATTATCTTCCCGAAACGGTTTCACTAGAAATAAAAACGACCGATACCAGATGCCCAACGTTAACTTCTATCGTTTCTTAGTACACTCGTGTATAGATTCCAATCCTTCCAAGTTATTTGGGACAGCATGCACATCGGCATGTCCGCTTGTCGAAGACAGGTGTTCAACGAAATCTACCAAGTTGTTACTTTACATGGAAAGTGTTTGTATGTGTTGGAGTGCGAACATTTAGTACGATTTATGTTTCCTGGCCGGTGTAATACCTGACTACGTGATTACAAACACATGCTCACTTATGCATACATACGACACACAGCACAGCGAATGAGGTGTTAATGTATGTGTCACTGTTTCCTCTTGCTTGATTGTTGATTGTCAACTGTTTATGTTTGAAGTTTGCAAGAAGTATCGATGGACGGGAGGCGTGGAAGTTTGTTTAGATGTTTCTGTCCATGAAAGGTTTGCTTGCCTTCGAGTGCTGCATACTTACTTTCGAAAGAATTTCATTTAAATTTGTTAATATAAATATATACAGTTGCTGCAACAAAACTACAGTTCCAGATAATATCCTGAGGGTACTTACCAACATCTTGAAAGACCAATATACTCAAAAAATAAATATATCATCAAAACTACAACTATGTAACCAGACAATAAACATTTTTTATTGCAAATAAACTAAAATATATCATCACTCATTTTACAGATTTTTGGTCTACTTGGTCACAGATTTCGGCAAGTATTATATTTTTCCGACGACCACTACGAAAATTACATAAATTTACACGCTAACTATTACTGAAAGCTGGTCGTTGCATATCTGTGTGATATGATTTTATCACACGCTGCGGAAACTGAGCGAACTAACCTAAAAATTCGTATTTTAAAGTTTAACAGTTGCAGATAATTTGCTGAATTTACAAGGATTAAGAAGGTTGGACCCTGATTTATCACATTTTAACATAATTTTTGGTGAATTCTGATAGCAATATATTTTTATGTAAATTTTGTATTGTGTGTGATTAAACCATTCGCCTTCGGCTCGTGGCTCGATTTCACACTTGTGTCAAATATCAAACTTTCAGCACTAGTTATACAGTATACAAATTTTTCTTCGATCAATACTGCAAATTACAGTACACTTCCTTCGCAGTAAACAAAGCTTGAAAATTATATATTTCGCAAAGTCGTGTGGAATATCGTGGACAATTATTCCATACGAAAGTGGGACCAACTTACTAATAATATACTACTATATGATATTTATATATATACCAAGTATAATTACATTTATGTATTAAAAAATAATGAATAATCATTTCCGAGTTAATAAAAATCTTCTTTTCCAATATTGAGATTACAAAGAAAATACAATATCAATTTTTTAATAAAATATTTCTTAGTTCTTATATTACAATCTATAGATTTATAGCTGGTAACACTGCGCACATCTGCGCTTGCGCCATGCTTCATGCTTGTAATCATACTCGTTAAATAGTTTGACACTCCATTTCTTGTTTCTGAAGAGTAAGAATTATTATTAATTAAATCTTGACAAAACTGTGATCGTAGAAAAAGTATAGTGTACAACCTCACAACTCGCGTGAAATAGATAATTTTCTGCCCTTGTTGCACAATATACTATTACGCGTGAAGTGCGGTTACCGGCCGTCAAATTACAGCGCCAAAAGATATTAGTGGAGAGGAAAACATAAGGGTAAAGTTGTGATAACCGATTCATCGACTGTAGGATTTTAAAAGTGCACTGTGTATCGAAGTGAAATTAGCAATAGAAATGCGTCGCTCAGCGATGGATCTGTATGGTCGTACCGTTTCGATAAAGTTGTCCCCAAGAATATCGTACTAGATATAAATAGAAGTTTGAAAAATATTAATAATTAAGTTATTTGAGTTTTAAAGATAGCAATTCTGGCGCCAAACTGTCAAAGTATTATGCTTCCTGTTTAAGCTTCTCCCTCACACATCTATTCTATTTCAAATTCTTTATACTTCTTTTATTATTGAGCTGACAGATTGTCGAAGTGTAACCAAATAACATAAATCACACTTGTTTGAGATTTCGCGCGATATGTAACCATGTGGTTAGGTCGGCACAACGACATTAAAGACATGTTGAATGACATAGGTTAACAAAATTTATCAGTGGTAACCAAACTCTTGACTAAAATAATTTTACAGTTTATGTTTCTTCCTGGAATAAATGGTATTCATGTTTATTTTAATTATTTACCATGAAAAGTTTTCTTAATTATATTTAAATAATTTTGTAAACAATAAAATTGAACATTTATGTGACTACAATTATTTACAATCCCTACTGTTAATGTTAGGGTAAATTCACAATGTTACAGTTTACTTAAACCAGCCTAAAATCTATGTTTGGTGCAATGTTGAACACTAAATTTTTGTTGCTAAGCGTTTGTTGAGCGGTTGCTATGTAAAAAAGTGTCACTTTTAATATCAATCGACAAAGAAAACTATACCGGATGTCTACGTTTTTTATAGGATATAGGAAATACAATGTTAAAATTTTCATTATGAGATAGTTCGTTCCCTATTTTAGAACAAAAGTCTCTACAAAAATTTTCAGCAACAAAAACTGCGACAAATGAACTTAAATTTATTGATGTAATACATTTCTGTTATGAGTTAAACGTGAAATAAAATTTATAATTTTCCTTTTTCCAGAGTGCCATGGTAAAAAAAAACGTACAAACAGTCGTATTGTTGTAATTTGACAGATGACATTTGGCGTAGTTTTATTGACTGTTGACTTGTTTAAATTATTTCTCTATAATCATAGATACATTATCCATTTAAACAAGTCAATAATCTTTAAAACTATGCCAAATATCATATGTCAAAGTCAAACAATGCGACTGTTTGTATGTTTTGTTTACCATGGCACTCTGGAAACAGCTAAAATTTATACATTTTATTTTACTTCTATCTCATGACAGAAATGTATCACATCAATAAATTTAGACTCATTTCATAAATTTTTTGATTCTGAACATTTTTTAAATTTACACTTTTGTTCTAAAATTCATAGGGAACGAACTATCGCGTAATGAAAATTTTAACATTGTTTTTCCTATATCATAAAAAAAGTAGATACATGGTCTACTCCAAACCGAAATGATGTATTGAAGATAATGGAGATTTGATTATAAAACTTTAACTCTTTGGTTATAAAAATATCCATAACAAGTAACATTTTTTGTAAATATTTTTTCTTGGTATTTTGGTGTGTTTGTTACACTTTCAAAATTCTCATAATTAATTACACCTTACGCAGTACACATTCATATTGCCATCTCTTAGTCGAATTTAAAACTCCATTAATTCAAAGTATACATTATCTGAAATTTATGCAATAAAAGTTAAAATTTACGTGGTCGAATGATATTAATATTTCCTATCCCTAACACATTTGGAATAAATTTCGTTTTATGGCCAAAGTAAATGAAGAATAATAGATGTGAAGGAAGCAATAAATTATTTTATAATTTAGAGAACCCTTAGCCTAGAACAACGGTTTGAACTTAATGATTAATTAGTGAATTTTAGGAAATGAAATAAAAATAAGGAAGTGTGATTTAGAAGAGCAAACTGTTAGTTAATTAGCAGTCGCACAGCTCAGCCAATTATTCCATCAGAAAAAATATCTTTATATTTACATTTTCAAAGCCCGTAGCTCACTTTTAGATAATAATTTCGTCTATTGTAGAAGTTTCCAACCTTTTTGTCTCTGGATACATATTCGTATTTTATTTTATTTTACATATATACTACCCAATATGTCTAATAATAGGGTAGGAACAACATGAACGAAGTGATAAGATAATACGTAATCATTTTGCAAGTTACGTTAGTTACAAAGTAAAAGAAATAATAAATGTAAGTCATTGTTCTGTTACAATAATATTTGTACGATATGTAGAAAAGATCAACATCAATATTAAGTTTATTGAAAATGTACATATACATACCAATTATCGGAGATTGCAAAAGTGAATACGTGCGAACACGCTATAGATAAAGTGTTTATGAAGTCAGATTGGAACAGAGCGAACAAAGAAAATTATAGAGGTCAAATAGTTTGGAAGAATCATCAAAAATATAATTAATTAATTTATAAAGATGCTGAAGACTGAAGAGTATAGTTATTTTGTATCACTAGTCTAGAAATTGCACTCGTAAGCAAAACAGTTTCTGGACGTGTGATACACATTATTTTTCGTGTCGACTTTGTACATGTATCAAATAAAATTCTAATTTATTTTTAAAATATGATATACTAGAAATTTTTAATGTTGAACATCAGATCATTCATAAACAAGGATACGAGGACTTTACAAATATAAACAATTTATTAATTTTCTTTAAAAAATTCGATGATTAGTTGATATTTATTTATTGGTTGTACACTGCAACTGAAAATTTAATTTTAATTATGTACATTTTTGCTTACAAATAAGAATTTTACTCTAAAATTGATATAAATCTCTAACCTCCAAGCACTCAAACATTGAGCAAAACCAACGCCCAAAATTGACAGCCAGTTGATGCCAACTCTAATCTTATAAAAGTCCCTAGTTTTTGCCGGCCAAGGCCAGAAATATGCAGTTTCTGGACGATTTTCTGATGTGTTTAACTAGTATTTTTGGACGGAGGCACGAAATAATATTGTTGCACACAATACTTTTTCTACGATCACATTTTTGACAAGATATAATAATAATAATTCTTACTCTTCTACTGTTTGTCGTTTATGATTACAGCATGAAGGGCGCAAGCGTAGATGTGCGCAGTTTTACCAACTATAAATCTATAATAATATAAAACTAAAGACGCATTTTATTAAAAAAATTGTTATTGTATTTTCTTTGTAATCTCAATATTGAAAATGAGGATAATTTCTAAAATAATTGTTAATTATTTTATGATATATAAATGTAATATACTTGACATATTAATATCATGCAGTATTATATTATTAATAAGTTGGTCACACTTGCGTGTGGAATATTTGCCTACGCTATTCCACACGATTGTGCAAAATATACAATTTTCAAGCTTTGTTTAGTATAGAGAAAATGTAATTTTCGCACCGCCGTCCGACATTGATACAATTACATATCTCTTAAAGCGGTCGGAAATCATGTTTTTGTCGTACTAGTTCGACAAAAATTTCTAACTTTTTATGGTTATATGTTGGCATCACTTCACTAATTTTAACTAACTTCTGACGTTAGAAATGTCAAAGTATTACATTGACATAAAAATATTATGGCAATATATCTACAATTGAGTATTTGCAATACAAGAAAGCAGAATATTTATGGATTATAAACATATTTGTAAGTAATTATAATTGAATTTGAAGTGTAAAATACAAATAAAAATATGTAGATATTTTTGGTTATGATATTGGAATATAAACATAATTGACATTCAAATATTATGAAGTTAGCAACATAAAAAAATTCCCTGTCATTAAGAAAATGAGTAATAAATTAAATTTATTTATTAAATTTTCACAAATGTTGGCGCGAAAAATCTTGTGTATCCCTCGGTTGGAAACTATTTTGCGAGTGCTCGTATTTGCAGGACTCGCCTACGGCTCGTCCTATCAAAATAAACTCGCACTCTCAAAATAGCAGTTTCCAACCTTGTGATACAAATAACTATTTCAGTAGTGATCGTAGAAAAATAGTATATTCTACAACAAGTAATGGAATGGCACATATTCCACGCGAGCAAAAAGTTTGTAGCCCGAGCCAAAGGCGAGGGCTACGGTTTGCGAGCGTGGGATAGGCCATTCCGTTACATGTTAAAGACTATACTTTCTATAAAAAGGTTTTGGAAATTATACAAAAATACAAATATAAAACTGTCGAAAACGTCACACTCAAATAAATCAAATTAAAACAAACAGATGTAACCATAGTAACTGAATCAAGATACTTCATATGTCGCGCTAATAAGCGGTTCTGATTCGTCGAAAATATTCCCTAACAATTTTTAGTAGTGGAATGCCCAGTTTCCAAAACAGTGTTATAGAAAATTAATTACGTAATATGATAATCACTGATCAGGATAAGTAGGTATCTATCAACTATTATGAAATGAATAAATTTCATAAATTTATACTAAACACACTCGATAGTATTTGATTGATTTTCGTAAATCGGGACGCAAATAATTGAGAAATATTCAAGTTTGGATTTTACGAAAGTATATAAAAGTGAAAATATTTGCTGTATATTGTGAAAACGGTGGGTATAACGAATAATAAATCCCAGATTTTTAGAGGCAGAAGTTGACGTATTATTTACATGTCAATAATGAATTTTTGGGACAACTTTATTGCTCGTGTAATTAAGAAATAAGTTGTTGAGAAGCACTGGGACGTCTTCAAATGTTAGTGCTCCCTTTATATCAAAGAAATAAACTAATGAGCGTTTATTTGAAAGCGCAGAATTGAAAAATGTTCCGGAACTTGCTTTATTAAACGGAAACTTCTTGTACTTCAATTCTGTTAACTACACTTCCTGGTATATTATAATAACCTGTAAATTATCAAAATAAAACGTACTTTGTCGTTTGATGTTAGTATATATAAAAGAAAATCATTAGTTTTTGGGTTCAAATCGATCGTAGATGAAATTGTATTTGCAAATATAATAAATTGACTGCCTTGCCCGTGTCAGATGATTTTTTCAGCAATGGGTTCGCTCACTTTATTTAAAATTGAAGTGAATCTCATTCTTAAATAAATATATAATCACTCCATTTACCTATTTTGAGTGTGGCACTCTGCTTGCGAAGTTCTCGATAAATTATATATTTTTACACGTGGTCAACTGCAGTTACCAGCCGTCAAGTCGCAGCTACCAAATATGTAGATGCAGTTTAAAGTTTCGCTATTCTCGCTAATATATTTTTTTTTCAAAAAAATGGTGAAAGACCCCATTGGCTATTATTGTAAGATTTCGTCGCGTCGTTTGGTTAGTTAATTTTTGGGATACTTTTAAAAGAAATTAAAATATGGAAGTTCAACAAGTGATAAATGGAACAGACAACAGATCAATCACCGAAAAATGAATGTGAAATTAAAATATGGACGTTCTTAAAATACAATATCTGTCCCAAAGATATATTTGATTATTATTATTTTTTTTATCTCTTATAATGAAACAATTTAAATTTTCGCGGCATATATTAGTTGTCAGTTGTACCAACTGAATACAATGTTTCCGAAGCCCCACAGCTTACCTTTGACAGCAGCAGAAAATAGTATATTCTACAACAAGTAATGGAATGGCACATATTCCACGCGAGCAAAAAGTTTGTAGTCCGAGCCGAAGGCGAGGGCTACGGTTTGCGAGTGTGGGATATGCCATTCCGTTACATGTTGTAGACTATACTTTCTATAACAAGATTTTGGAATTATACAAAAAATACAAATATAAAACTGTTGAAATCGTCAAACTCAAATAAATCAAATTAAACAAACAGACGTAACCGTAGTAACTGAATCAAGATACTTCATACATCGCACTAAAATGTGGCTCTGATTCGTCGAAAATATTCCATACGCAGCATATGGAATGTTAGTGATTCCATAACAATTTTTAGTTGTGGAATGCCTAGTTTCCAAAACAGTGTTATAGAAAGATATATTTCCCTCCTGGATGAATCATCTATTTCTAGATGCAATGGGGTCTTTCACCATTTTTTTTTTTGAAACTTTATCTAAATTGAAGACTATCTACACTTTTAAAAATCTGATGTGGCCAGCACATAACCTCCCGCCCAATACTACTCTTAAACGATACAAAATAGCATTTGATGATACAGAAACATACCTTCTTATTGGTTTATTTTCTATTTATATTTGAGAAATTTAATTTTCTTTCGTATATTTATTTAATTTTTTGAATATATTTCACTAAGAAAACAGCTTCACAATCAAAATGACATGTGTCACATTTAGTAAAAAATTGAAAATTTTTAAGTGTTTCCATGGTGTACAAGGACTGCAAGATTTATAAAATCTAATTTCTTTATATTTTATTATCTCTAAATCTAATGGAAATTAATAAAATTAGTGTAATCAAAACACATGTAAAATTAAATATTCTTCAACTTTCAAAATAACATAAATTGTTGAAAAAGGAAATTTAACCGTGGTTTTCACGAAAAACTGTTATGGGCTTCAAGTAAACTGCTACTTCCGGTTGACCAATTTTATCCAAAATCTAATCAGCTCTTCATTTAAATATAAGAAGCAATAATTCACAAAATTGTATTTTTTGGTAATAAAGAATTTGAGTTATGCGAGACTAAAAAATACATACATACATATCTACATACATACATACAGACATCATCGCGAAAATAGTAAAATCGTAATGTAGGGACCCTAAAACGTGCTTATTCACTGAAAACTCAGTACCCATTTTTTTGACCAAAAACAATACCTCCCTTACCTAGAGGTAGGCGGGAGGTAAAAAGTCTTAATTGTTATTCATGAAGCCACAATAATTTTTTTAAATGTTGTGACTTCATTGTACAGGTGTTGCTATCTAAAACAATACAGATTGTAAATAATTGTAGTCCGTATATACCTCAGGACTGAAGTGCCTTTAATCCCTAAGGTGATTATTTCCCTCGCCTACGGCTCGTGAAATAAACTTCACCCTCGGGATTAAATCAGGCACTTCAGCCCCTTGGTATATAAACTTCTTTTATTATATCTGGTCTCATTTAAATGATTAATTTTGTTCCTCTCTATAGCAGTTGTATCGTTAGAAGCAAAATAAAATTTAAACAATAATGAATATTATACAGGCTGTAGAATTGAAATGTGGAATATAGGGATTTCAATGCTATTTTTTTATAATGTTGCAAATTTTTACCTTGTCACTTTACAGCAAAAGTGTAAAAACAAAAGTTGTTTAGAATTTAAAAATGCATGCAATTAGGCACATTTGGTTACCTAAATGTTAGTATTTAATGATATATCGATCAAAATAAAATCAAAATTTATTAGGAAAATTGTAGCAAGGTCATGAAAATTTAAACAAAAACGAAAAATATTTGACATTTCAAAAAACAGATTTAGATTTATTTATTACAGCGTTGTATTATTTTCTGGGGATTTTTCGTAGAAAATTGCAATGATGCAATGGCAAATTTTAGAGTTCAAATTTTTCTGTTAAATAAATAAATAATTTTTAACCTGATTTTGAAATGGGTTAAATAGCTCCGTGGTAACGTATCGGACTGTGGATCGAGAGATCCTCAGTACGAACCCCACTACCGACAGTTGCCAGTTTAAATTTACCCCTGTGGTTCCCCCTCCACTAACAAATTTGGAGGTTATGATTTGACGGTAACCGCATTTCATACGCAACAAATATCACCTACCGAGATCTGCATAAACAGAGTGCCACACCCATGATGGGTAAAAGGTGTGATGATATATTTATTTATTTTTTTGAAATGTCAAATAATTTTCGTTTAATTTTAATTTTATAGTTTTACATGGCCATGTTACAATTTTTCTAATAAATATTGATTTTAATTTGAATGATATATCGTGAAATAATAACAATTAGGTAACGAAATGAGCCTTCTTACATGTATTTTTAAATTCTTAATAACTTTTGTATTTACACTTTTGCTGTAAAGTGAATAGGTAAATATTTACAGCAATATCAAAAAAATTGCATTGAAATTCCTATGTTCTACATTTCAATTCTATACCGTTTATATTAGTAATATTTGTACAATATACAATATTTCTTTCTTGTAACAAAACGATTACATTAAAATCAGACATATAACAAAAAATCTTAGTTTTGCATCCT
This sequence comes from Poecilus cupreus, assembly GCA_963942605.1. Lineage (NCBI taxonomy): Eukaryota > Metazoa > Arthropoda > Insecta > Coleoptera > Carabidae > Poecilus > Poecilus cupreus. Next base: position 24,606,763 of record OZ012721.1, read on the forward strand.
TCAATTACTCCATTTATAAGTAATGCCAAAAATATCTGTCGATTATTCTAAATGCACTTCCTTCATATCAATTATATAAATTAATCTCGATTCATCTAAGCCGTAACGTACCTACATAAACTGTGTCAAAGCATCATAACATAACTCGTAGACTTGTTTACTGTTTACGAAAAATGAAATCTGCGACGCGTGGAAAATACGAATCAAATTCGCTCTTCATTACATTCAATACACTGCGTTTGTTGCAGTGGCGTATTGTCTGTTTTTATGTATTGTGAACTCACTTGCCTTCTTAGTGAGTAGGTTGACACTAACACGATTTGTTTTTAGGTAAATAAATAATTATATCATCACAGCATGTAGAGTGCGTACACTTTAACTTCAAGCCACCTAGCCTAACAAACTGATAGGCTTGGTGGCTCGAAGTTAACGTGTACGCACTCTACCAATTGTGGATGCGATATAATTATACGCGTGAAATTATTACCAAGTCAAATCACGTTGCTTAAAGATATACGAGGTATGTTCAGAAAAAAAAACTGAACTTTAATATTTTAAACTTCGGTCCTTGTCTCCTTTAAGGCGCCAAGTCTGGTGAGTAAAGAGGCTGAGATGTGATTTTTGGCACAAACCTAACTAATTGACAAAGTTGAGTGTGTGGGCGCTTTGTCATGGTGGAAGAACCATGAATTGTCTCGCCATAACACTGGTCCCTTTTTACTTTCTTATACAAAGTATAAGGAAGTATTAGATTCACGAAAAAAAATCGCTGACGAGATTTTTGCGGAAATACATATTTTGACGTCCACTGAATCCGTTAAGATCAATTTCTCAATGATCTCTGTGTGTGAGGATGGATGGATGTCCGTGTGCGCAATAGCTCATGAACGAGACAGGATATGTAAACGAAACTTGGAATTTATAAATTTCTTGAAACTGACTTGATTTGGAATGAAATTGAAAAACCAGAAGAGGCCACACAAAACAATAAATTAAATTTTTTCAAAAATAGAATCAGCTGTGAGAAAAGGTTTCAAATGAAAGATGTTAGCAAAAATATTTGGAATACAAAATATAATTTACACTTTTCTTGTACATGCTTCTAATTATGAGAAAAACTAAATTATATATTTAAGAATATACTTCAATAATCTTAGTTACAATGTGAACAAAAACTAAAACATTTTTAATATCTATGTATCAAACGTGTCAAGTAATTGTGAAGTGTCAAAAATATGTGTCGTGTGAAATATTCTAAAAGTAATATGTGTATTATTAATTAGAAAGTTTTGAAGACTAGATATTAATTGATTTCTATTTTAAAATAAATGCATAGTTACAATGAGAACAAAAATTAAACAGGTTTAACATCTATATATCAAATAATTGTCAAAATATAGTCATACGCAAGAAACAAGTCATACGTGTTCAGTTTGTTTTATGTGTATAAGAAAGTAGTGTGGTGCCCACACTAGTTTTTAAAGTTTATTATAAATTAAAAAGATCACGAATCTGCAGTATACGTTTTTCTACCGGATGTTCCATTTCGCGTAATGATATGCAACTTTATATTTTTAGATGAAACAACCTTATATTTTTTTCCAAATTTTAAAGACCTTTTGATTCTCTTTAAAACAGTTCTTACTTATTATAGTTCTAAAATGATCAATACAGAAACTATTCATGTTTTATTAATGAATAATTAAATTTATAAAAATATGTTATAATTGAATATCAATTCTACAAACTAAATAAAATATAACAAAGACAAGTTATTAAACGAAGGGCCGGTATTTCCAACCTCTGATAAACTAGAGAGTAAATTTATTAGTCAAACAAAAAATATTGCATCAAAATGTGATAGCTAGAATAATAATCATTAATTAAACTATGATTTTGATGCGATATTTTTTTTTATTCCACTGGTAAATTTATTCTCTAGTTTATCTAAGGTTGGAAATATCGCCTAAGTAAAAAAAGTAAATAACAATTATAAAAGATATGACAATTAATCTGATTGTTTATACATTCCCACACACATTATGGCATACTTTCTGTGTGTGACCATTTAATAATAAAAAGATTAATAGTTTCTGTACTAATCATTTTAGATCTATAATGAATAAGAAACATTTAAAGAGAAACAAAAGGATTTCCATGCAAAAATTGAAAGTTCCATGTCATTACGCGAAAATGAAACACCCGGTAAAAAAACTAATACTGCAGAAATGTGGGCTTTTAGATGTAAAATTAACTTTGAAAATAAAATTTGGTAATATTTAAAATAAAAAATACAGGCCGATGTATCATCCGGTATGTAGATTACAGGAAACGCGGCGTGAAAATTTGCTATAATAAGGGAGATGTGTTTTTTTTTTTTCATAAATGTTATGTATTACTTCTGACAATTGCTGCACAAGATCCAAAACTGAAAAGGAAAGTAATACATAAAAATAAAATAAATGTTTCGTCACCCCATTGAACCCAGGTAGGGTGTGGCACTTTGCTTTCGCAAGTACTATATTTTTACACGTGAAGTGTTATTATAAAACAAGATTCTTCCCATAGTTTTTACTAATTGTAAATACATTCTATAGTTTTTAATTACAATGACTCCTACCACGAATTTTGTTTAACAGTTGTTACATTAGCTAATTATTGTTTTATTCGACATTGATCCTCAATTTTTAAACGCTTATATTTTTATTGTAATATAGATTAAGGCCCGGTATTATAAACGAATGTTAAAATTAAATGGCGTATTTTATGAATTAAGTAACCTACTATTTGCAAAAAGTGTATTATAAAGGTAATATAAATTCTCCTACTAAATCAGCTTATTAAATAAGCAGGACAGTTTTGGTGCTATTAAATTTAGTTAGTAGACTATTAAAAGTATATTTCAATGTTATTTTATATTTTTGTTCTATAAATACTTAATGGAAAATAATAAATAAAGACAATACTTGTTAAATATTAAAGATATTTAAATCTTTAAAAAATTGTAGAAATTTACATAGGTATTTCGAATATAATGTCAGTATCATCGATTGATAGCATTACAACAATTGATAGGTTTTCATCTGTTTATTTCTTTTTATATTATTTCCTCCAGTTCTACCTAAATAAAAATATATTCTATTTTTTACGTGCCCCATATTAAATAATATCCAGTTATATTCTTCTTAGATTTCAGCTGTATTGATTTTATTTTAATATTTTCATAAAATAATTTTAAATAAATTCCTTATCTTTGTCCTTCCTGAACTGTACATTGAATTAAATTAGACACATATCGTTATATCTGCCCATACTTTCGTCTTAGTCTGCATATCCACTGCGTCTGTTTCTTTGTTTTTCAATTATGTGCCTGGATTGAGACATCATTTCTAATAATTTAAATTTTTATTTTTACTGCAATTTTTACCTCATTCTATTAATCCATTTTTCTGAATATGTATTAGATGAATATAATTCTGCTAGCAGTAACTGATGATGATATCAAATATCATATTTCATACACTCATTGATTATTCAATAATGTAATGGTTTTAATAAATATTTGTATTATTTTATTTCAAATTGTTCCATTTAGTTGATTTCGTCATATTTTATGTAAGTTTTAATTAGTAAATAATAATTTTCACTTCCGCCATCTACATGGAATATATGTATACTTCTGATAGGGATTCTAACTTACCAACTAAATTTAATATGATTTGGTAACTTTTCTAGGGAGACTCGATTAACTAATAAGTAGGTAATCAAATAAAATTTTGCTTTATATTACCCACACAAATATTAAGTAGCATATTAAATTTAGTAGCATATTGGCTAACCGGCTATTAACCAGCGTTTATAATACCGGGCCTATGAGTATCATTCTCTACTGAGTTACGTACCGTTAATTAATGACCTCTACAATAATTGCATAAATACAAAGATATAGTTATTTACATTACAAGCAAGGTAAAACAGTTTTTACATCTGAATGGAGGAAATGACAAGCGTGCCGATTAGACTAGCCTGTCACTTCTTGAATCAGTAAAAATAGTTATGCATAGCAACTAATTTGATGGCAATAACTTTCCAAATATGTATTAAAATATTAAAAATAATCACTAAATTAATATTAATTCTAAAATCGTCAAATAATAATGTGTTCAACATGGTACCAAATACCAAATACAGGTTTACAGCTTCGGCAGTATTCATTACCTTGGTTTTGCCTCATCAATGAAGCGGCAGCCTCTGCTATAAATCTGTTATTTTAGTGCCTAGTTAAACAAAGAACTATTTATTAAATTTAAACCAGGTGTATAATTTCCTAGCAGAACAAAACAGTACGGATGAACCACTATTGTAATATTTTTACTGTATAAATTATTTAGAACGTAATAATAATAAAGCCGCGTGGGCCCTTTCCCTAGGGCTCCGCTCTTTGAAGGTATTGTGGATGGTAGTTCCACGTACGCCACTGGTTTATTTATCCGTCCAAAGTGCTCATTGCGCAAATATTCGCCTTTGCGTGGGTACAACGCTAATAAATAAATATACACTCCATACATTGAATTTTAAATTCATTTTAATGTGTTTCAAAGTCGTAGAATCGCCGAAGCGGCGTTTTTGGAGTGGCCGATTCATTCAAGGGCAATTTTGAATATGTTATGGGGTTTTCGGAACTTGATACTTGGCATTTTTTCACGTAGATGTGGAATAATTTTAATATTATTTTACATGTTGAAAATTGTAATTAAAAACGAAATGTGTTTATTTAATCTCTTCTCTTTCACATAAATAAAATGGGTTTTTATATTTGTACATTATATTCATTTAAATAACTTTTTTACATTAAAAATAATTAATTTAAAATATCAATTTTATTTCCACAACTACCTTTTATAAATATGTAAATTAGTAATTAAAGATGAATTTTTATTACATCGGGTTTACTTGGAGAAATATTGGAGCCAAGATTTTCTAAAGGAACGTATAATAGATGAAAAATATTTTATCTACGACCGACCGTTGTTAAAAGTAGCCCTTTTAACAGTTGCTTAACAAGTTAAAATTAACACTTACACAAACAATAGTGTTGAAAGTAACATAGCAACGTGTTAAAAGTGATTGTATTGGTATTTTTAACACGTTGCTAACGATTTGTATCAATAAATTAACAAATATTACCCTACCTGTCACAATATCATTCTACATTTTTTTTGTGTTTGCTAATCCACTAGGAAGATCGTAGATAATAGTTATTTGTGTATCAAGTGCGGATAGAGCATTGTTTGTTGCACGCGGTGAGAAATTGTTGATCGAGGCGAAGCCGAGATCAACAACTCGACAAGTGCACCGAACAAGCTCTATCCGACGAGATACACACAATATTTTTTCTACAATCGTTGACCAATGTCAAGCTGTAGAAAAAAATTAATTTTCAAAATTATCTTTGGTCACGCTTATAACAATTCAGTAACATTGTAGTTACCCTTGTCACCGTAATCATGACAACGTTTATGAACAAAATAAAAATTTTCAAAGAAATCATAATTTGACACATGGAGTACATTTGACATATGGTGTACATTTGACATAAAGTCTACAGAGTGAATACGTTTATGGTAATTAAGTTGAAGTGTATGTACGTATATGCCAACTGTATTTGCAATAGCAAGGTTATTACCAGAAAAATCCAATGCATCATTTACTTCTTTTACCTAATTTATTTTTGTTTTGTTTTTGTCGCGCTAGTGCGACAATATGTCACTTTGTCGCCCTAGAGCGATAATTTTGAACATTTCCTAACCAAAAATGGAATAACAATGTCGATATTGTGCAACGATTGTAGAAAAAATTTTGTATGATATACGTGTTTAAAGTGATTCATTTTGTTTGTGGGGTTGTTTCACTTGGCTCATAAAATGTCACTTTTAATACTTATGTAATAAATAACTATCAACACAAAAGTTCACTTCACTATACTTTATTTCACCTTAGAAAATATAACAAATGATGCCGAAGTACCTAAGCTTGATTTATATTTATAGTTTACATAGAATAGAACACAGGAATAATTTAACATAAGACTCTGATGTGGGCACCACATAATTTACAGAAAATTTTAATTTCTAAACGGTACAAAATATAGAAAAAAGTTTCAGATAAAAATTGTATCCAATACTATTCTACATCTTTTTGATTATAACAAAATTTACTGTAACTCAGTTATTTACTGAGATATATCCAAATAATTCTAGTTTACACAATCAAGGCGATGTAGAAACCGAGTGTTCCACCTAGTAGACCAGCTGACGGTCACTACACGTCTTCTACTAGCCTAAACAACATATTTACAAAATCTTAACGGTGTTAGTATAACCTAAGATTTTGTGACGCTGGGTCTCGGACTATTAGAAAAGACGAAAACGGAACCGTTAACAATATCAAATCCTCATTCAACGAGATGACTAAACTTAAATACATGATGAAAGGTCTGATGGAGCAAATGGGCACCATGCTCCATCTTTTCACAATCCTCTTCTTGAAAATAAAACAATACGACTAATGCCCGGTTGCACCAACGTTAGTAAAATTTTAAACTTGGTTTTAATAAATAAAAGCAAATCGAAGTTATATGTCATATGGAGTAACTGACATTGATGTAAAAATTAGATACGCTTTTATTTATTTAAACCAGGTTTAAAATTTAATTAACGTAGGTGAAACCGGGCATAAATGACTAAAATGCTACAAAAATGAACTAGTTGTGAAACTCGTGCCGTGCATTTTGGACCCTCGATGTCGAACTATGGGGGTCAGCAAGTACCTCCAACATCGAAATTATCGAAAAATGTCAATCTAACATCCTTTTGTATTATTTATTTTTTTATTTAGAAAGAATAGGAGAACCAACAGTACACAAATACCAATAACAGGTTCTCACATATTACAATTAACAAAATATACAAAATTGTTAACACAATAAAACATAAGCAAAATTAGGTTAGGTCCTTTTAATAGCTTGTTTGAAACTATCAAAACAAAGGTAGAACAAATCAGTACGCGTAAATTTAGTGTTATAAGTGCACATAATTCTATTGGAAGGTGAATTTTTAAAGTTATTGGTGTTAGAAAATGGAACTGTAAAAAGATTGTTTGATCTTGCTTTTTTTTTGCTACAAGCATATAGGTATATTGAACAGAGATAGTATGTTGTTTGAGTATATCATATTATTAAATATTTTGTATAGAAATACCAAGTCAGATAAACATCTTCTATTCTCTAAAGATACCATATTAAAATGTTCCAGCCTGTTCATAGTTTGGAATAAGTATTTTAAATTTGGAACAAAGTGCATTCACAATTTTTTTTTGAACACTCAATAATAGATACATATTTGTTGTAAATAGGGTTCCAGATATCTGATGCATATTCTAGCCTTGAGCGAACAAGATAATTATATAAGCATTTTATTGAATCCAAATTCTTGAAGTGTTTCCTGTATTTTAAAAGAAAATCAAGAGTACGGTAAGATTCTTTGACAATTTTTTCAATGTTTAAATTAAACAACAATTTAGAATCATATACAACTTCTAAGTCTTTGGTAACAGATTTTAATTGCAATATTATTAATTGTGTAATTAAAAGATATAATATCATGATTTCTTGTAAAGTTCATTACCATTTAGATATATTAAGATCCAAGGGATTTTTTGACAGTAGTCATAAATTATTAATATCAAGTTGTAAATTATTGCAGTCAACAAGATTAGTCACACTATCACACTTTGTATGATTGTCAATGTTTCGTGGTTTGTCCTCTACTGGATTATTTCACAAAATCTTCGAATGCCTTCCATTAAAGACGAAATCCCTAAATTGAGTGCAAGATACATTCAAAGACTAAAATTAAAGTGTCACAAAAATAAACTAGTCGTGAAAGTCTGGCAGTGCGGTTGTTAAACGTTTAAAACATCACAACCCTTTAGATTTACTGGATCGATATCTGAGGATTAACTATTTAGTTTATTTTCATAGTATTATTAGTCAATTGTAACTATAGTAATTAAGTAAATGTAAGTAAAGTACTACCAATGAGCAGTTACTTTCTTATGTCATTTAATCTTTTATTACTAAAATATACTAAATATCTTTGTACAAATATATTAAATATCATAAAAAATGACCGGTTTATTTTATATATGGGTAACAGGCTAATAGTAGTTTATATATCAAGGGAGTAAAGTTCGCACGCAGTATTCGCTGGTAGGAGTTTTCGCAAAGCGGTCACCCATCCAACTACTGACCGCGGGCAGTGGTGCTTAACTTGCATTATCGAATGAACCGGCTTCAACGCTACCTACCATGGCCATTGTCTTCCAATTTATTTTAGTTTAAAATAGTTTTTACAAAAATTATTAAATTTTCTTCCAAAATAAATATAATTGACTATTTTCCTCATTAAATTTAAGGCACTCAGAATTCTGACATTTTTGAATATCGTCCAATCAAAGTAGAATTATCGATAATTCGCACTAGTGCAAATTACCAATGTGATTCTGACTTGCTGTCAAATGAAGTTTTTAAATTTTGCTTTATTTTTTTATGAGAGAAACAGCGTTTGGCTAAATTTTAATCGGGAAATAGTTCTTCGAATATCCCTCGTGCATGTAATTGTCGATAATTTGACATGCACTTGGGATATTATATATGATAATTTTCGATATAGGTTTGTTTTTCGAATTGGCAACACTTTTTCCAGTGACACCTAATTTGACAGCTGTTTTGTGCTCAGTTTGGTTTGCCATTTTACATTAAATAGACTTATGCCAGAACCAAGGGACATATTGGACAGAATTACATTTTCAAATTGTGCAAATATATTTTGAAAATTTTATTCAACGATGAGGATAAATTTTTGTTAAATGGCTACGTCAACAAGCAAAATTGCCGCATTTGGGGTGAAGAAAATTCACAAGCCATTATTGAAACGGCGTTACATAAACAAGAAGTCACTATTTGGTGTTGTGCTTTACGGGCTGTTGAAATCATTGGTCCATATTTCTTCAAAATGATCCCGGTGCTTGCTTACTAACTTTTTCATTTCCCAATTGAATGGCATTAATGTAGAAGAGCGGTGGTTTCAACAAGACAGCGTAACATGTCACACAGTGCGCGTCTCAATCGATTTATTGAGGGGCACATTCGATGAGTGCATAATATCGTACAGTGAACCCGTGGATTGGCCTCCAAGATCTTGTTATTTAACACCTTTAGATCATTTTCTGCGCCGATACACCCGAGACGATGAACGACATGGAAGCGAACATTCGCCACGTTATTGCCGATATACGGCCCCAGCTGCCTCAAAAATGATCGAAAATTAGACTTCCAGATTGCGCTTAATTCGAGTTATTCACGATGTCCCCCTTTCCGAAATCATATTCAAACACAAATGGCATAAAATTATCTTTCCAAAATTGCCACGATTTTCATGTGTTTTATATCAGTTTAAAGTTCTATACCTCTAAAAAAATACCCGTTATGTTATGAAGAATACCTAGGTAGGGAGTACTTACAAAATACATTTTTTTTATGATCCCATTAGTATTTACAATCTATCTTTGTAGAGATATTCAGTAAATTTTAGTGATTAACGACTATATGATATGTGAAAGAAACTGCACATTGGCAGTACTTTACTTACATTTACTTAGTTTGCTATAGTTACTATAATTACAGTTGACTAAATTAGATAATATTATGAAAATACTTAATCCTAAGATGAACTTATTTATACCAAACGAAAGCAGCTGGGTTTGAAGATAAAACAGCTGTATTGGTTCATTGGCAGAAAATCCATCCTCTCCACCGACATCAAATTGCTGCTGGATAAAGCAATAATCAAGCCAGTCTGGATAAAAGGCATCGAACTATGGGGGTCAGCAAGTACCTCCAACTGGATAATTTCACAAGATCTCCAAAGAAGAAATCCCCAGACTGAGTGCAAGATACATTCAAAGATTAAAGTGTCACAAAAATAAACTAGCCGTGAATCTTGTGCAGTGCTGTAGTGTTAAACGTTTAAAACGTCACAACCCTCTAGAATAAAATACATGAAGTAATGATTTTAATAAGAATCAAGTTAATCTTTTTTATATATATTCAGCGCTACTATCCTAGGAGGATACTGGCTTCCGCAATAATTCGCCTCCATTCGTCTCTGTTTCTTGCTACGGTTCTCCATGCCTGAATTCCAGCAGTTTGTATATCCTTAGTCACGCCGTCCTTCCACCGGCTCTTCGGTCGACCTGGTGGCCTTTTCCTTGTTGGCTGCGATTCATAGGTTCTCTTCGTTAGTCTACCCGCATCCATTCGCTCCATGTGTCCTAGCCATCTTAGTCTATGGGTTTTCGCATCTGCTACTAAATTGTTCTCATTGTATAACTGTTGCAGCTCATGGTTCATTCTCTTTCTCCATGCATCTCCTTCCTTCACAGGCCCATATATTCTTCTGAGTACTTTTCTTTCAAACCTGAGCAAAATGTTTTCATCTTCTTTCTCAATCACCCAGGCTTCCGCTCCTTATAGTTATAGTACCACTGGTCTGATGATGGTCTTGTAGATGTTAATTTTTATAGATTTGGACAGAGAGCATGATTTGATTAGGTGTTGTAATGCAAAGTAACTTTTTTCCCATATCTTTGATCATTTTGTGCACTTTTCTTATAATATAATATAAAAATGTTATTGAAATTTTGAAAATCTTTTATGAGTTTTATAGTGTATGAGAATTATTTATCTTTACGATTTAGTATTTGTTCTTTTCTCACGTTATGTGCAAAGAAAAAGCAATCAAGACTTGCTGCAAGCGATAAAGATATTAATACCTGTGTACGTCTTACAGAACGTAACTCGGGAAAAGAAAACAAAATAGCATAACAACTAATTTGATTCCCAATAAATGACATCATAATGGGGTCGTATCGTAGTAGGCCACGCGGCGCTGACAAAGCCCGATGCTAGACGTCACATCACGGCAGGCTGTGACTGCGGATCATACATAATGCAGGAGCATGCTAAATAACTTATTACGTAATGCGTTGGTGTCTCGACTGCTCTGCACAAAATGAAAATTGCAAAATTTGAATAAACTCAATATCAAGAGCACAACTGACAACTGTGAGAGGTCTTCTGTTCTTTAGACACGTAAACTTGAACGTGAAATTATATACGGTCGTTTCAGTAAAGAAAAAAGAACGATTGTTGATTGATAACAGTCAGGATATGTTCTATTGATATAAGGACACATTGCATGCAAGGATTTAAGTTTTATCCATAAATAAGGATTTTTACAAATAAATGATATGATAATATTTTTTATAACCTAACATATTTTATGAAACTTATTCCTTTTTATTTTCTTACACAAAGTATTGGAATCACGAAAAAAATCTTTGACGAGATTTTTGCGGAAATACATATTTTAACGTCCACTGAATCCGTTAAGACCATTTTCTCAATGATGTCTGTGTGTGAGGATGGATGGATGAATGTCCGTATGCGCAATATCTCAAGAACGAGACAAGAAACGTAAACGAAACTTGGAATTTATAAGTTTCATGAAAAAATGAAGAGCTGAGTTGATTTTGAATGAAATTTAAAAAGCGGAAGAGGAAGTTTACTGGACACCCAAAACAATAAATTCCATTTATTTCAAAAATATAATCAGCTATTATGAGAAAAAGTTTCAAATGAAAGATGTTGAATATTATAAAAGTAATATTTGTATTATTAGTTAGAAAGTTTTGAAGACAAGACATTAATTAATTTCTATTTTAAAATAAATTCATATTTACAATAAGAATAAAAAATTAAACAGGTTTAACATCTATATATCAAATAATTGTCAAAATAAAGTCTCGCAAGGAACAAGTCGTACATGTTCAGTTGGTTTTATTTGTATAAGAAAGTAGTGTGGTGCCCACACCAGATTTTTTTCATAGGTAATATACCGAGAGCCGAGAATTTATCGATAAAATTTTGAATAGTTGTTTGCATGGAACCGGACAGTCGAATGTCAAAAATCATAATTAGATACTGACAGCGTATCTGGAGAGATTTAAGAATCACTTTTTGAATGGAGTACTTCACAAGAGTCACAAAATGGTCAATATAGTATATTATACATTAAGGGGGAGATGTGTATGATTTTTCCCGCAGAGAAATTGAAGCACAAGCCGTAGGTCAGGGCTACAAAACGACAAGGAAAAAAATACACTTCTCTCCTGCGATGTACATACTATTTTTTTCACGACCACATTATTTATGATGGTTCAAATGTATTTCAAAATTATTTGAATTGTAACATAATTTAGGATAGTTACCTTTGCTTTGTTTAATTTTGTTCATTTTTCACATTATTTTGAGCACAGTCTCTCACGATGGGAGAGAAAGTGCATAAATCTCCCGTAGATATGAAATTGGCTGTTTCTGTCATGATTTTGGTATCATAGAAACCACGTTTCTCTCTTGGTCGTGAAAAAATCATTTATACTAGAACTAGACCCAAAAACATCGTAGGTATTAGATACAATGGAAGTTTAAAAAATATTATTACTTATTAATATTTTTATTATCTTTATATTTTTAATATATATGCTTCATAGACAGTTTTCGATTTTTGAAAATATTTACTACTGTTGGAGTTTAAGAACGGTAGATGGCTCTGGGAGTATTTATTTACTTCTCAGATCCATTTACCAATCTCGCTGAACCAATCAATTGGTGTCACTGCCTCACAGCAGTTAACGGGTTACACTACACTGATGAGCTCCAATAAGAGCGAAACGCGTCTGTAGCTACCGATTGATTGGCTTGGCCGGTCTCTGTGAATTTTGTTTCTTATTAAGATATTTGAGGTTTGAAGATAGCAATTCTGTGAGTATTATGCTTCCTGTTTAAGCTTTTCTGCCACACATCTATTCTAGTCTAAATTCTTTGCACTTGAGCTGTCATATTGTCGAAGTGTCAAATACTCGGCACCTATTTTGAAGATTTTTGTTTTGTTTTTAATTCATAACTAAATAATATAAATCAAACTTGTTTGAGAATTCGCACGATAATAAAACCACGTGGTTAGGTCGATATAACAAAATTAAAGACATGTTGAATTACATAGGTTCGCAAAATTTACCTATCAGTGGTAATCAAACATTTGACTAAAATAATCTTACAGTTGATCTATGTTTCATCCTGGAATAAATAGTATTCATGTATTCATTTTAATTATTTACCACGAAACGTTATTTTAATTTCATATAAATAATTTTCTAAACAATAAAATGGACACTTCTGTGACTACGATTATTTACAATTTCTACTGCTTTAGATCCACAACAGACAACATCACAACTTTAAAAAAAAATTATTTCGGCTTAATGAATAACAATAAGACTCTTTAAAACTGCAGATAGTCTTTAATTTAAATAAAGTTTCGTAAAAAAAAATAATAATAAAAGGAAGAAATTAAATAAAAATAAACAAACTAATTTTTCAAATGTCAAAATGTCCTCATGTTGCAAATGAAACATTTTGATTGCCTTATAATGTAATGAAAGAAATAATAATTTAGGTTTAACAATTTGTTTATGTACTAAACAATTTCATAAATATGTACCCCAACGATAAGTCTGGAAAAATGTTATGATCGTAACATCTCAGACGACCTTGATAACAGACAAGTTCGTCTGATATATCAAGAATTTTCAAAACATTCCGCTAGGTGGACACCAAGAGAAGTATGGTATATCAACTTGTTATTTGAATTTAAATTGGCCAGGAGATATGCTACAATATTTTCCAAATAAGATTAAATATGCTAGAAGATGTCACTGTCATTGTTTATAGTCCGATTTAACATAGAAACACTAATGGTCAGTTGCACAAAACTTTATTGTTAACAAGCTGTTAAAAATTAACAATTTCCAAAATGATTGAGACATATTTTATAATTTTAATTCCATAATTATTAATATACAGTTTCATAATAATTAAATATTAAATCACAAATCATTTTTTTTTTTTTTTTTGGTGAACAATAATAAAAGTAAATGTATGTAGAACTCATTTAGTAATAGTCGATTAGTTTGTTCGGTAGGTTCAAAAAGTTGTGATACAAACTCCCTTCTGACAAAATAAAATTACAATTATGAAACTTGATCTTTAATATAGTTTTATATTTTACGTACATAATGAACTCATTACTAAACCCAATTCCGTATCGATAGAGCCTTCATTATAATACAATTTTTGACTTTCATCTCAAGATGACAAGAACATGGTTTGACGTTTGACGGTTGAGTAGAATACTGTTTTGATAGAGTTTTGTGCGAGCTTTTGTCCCTAATTTATAATTTTGTCACTTATTTATGTCATATTTAAATATATCAAATATGGTAAAATTCAGTTGTGCATATAATTTTACAAAATGGACGGTGTTTCATTTGATAGGTAAATATCTCACATTTAGGTTAAAACTCTGTATATATACATATTTATTATAGTTTTCCGATAAATGTGGATTTAAGCAAGAAATGGATATTAATATTAGCTATAAAACGAGAAAATTTTCAACCTAATAAAACTACATGAATTTGTGGGAAACATTTTCTTGATTTTTGCATACAGCAGTTTAATACCAAATATAAGAGAGAGATGGTCTTATCTAAAGTTACGCAGTGGGAGAAGAACAGCACATTCATACCACGTGCTGGGTGGCATGAAAATGTACTGTTTTTCTACCACTGCGTCATTTTAGATATGACTATCTCTCTCTTATGTTGGTTACAGATTACTGTAGGTTTGTTCCAAGTGGTCATTTCTGACAAGTTTGTCACATGTTTGTGACAAATTTCAGTGCGCCTGCGAAAAATGTAAACCAGTTAAGTTTGAAACATAGACTGGAATGGTGAATGGAATGAAGCGCATGTGCATGCTAATTTTTTGTTTTGACAGCTAACCTTAAATATAAATATAAATAAAGAAATTCATACATTTTTCGCCACAAAAAAGAAATGAAGTTTATGTTTCAAAGTTAACTTGTTTACATTTTTCGCAGGCGCACTAAAATTTGTCACAAACATGTCACAAACTTGTCAGAAATGACCACTTGGAACAAACCTTGTATTAAAAGCATAGCTAACGCTCCATCCACATATATTATTAAATCTATGATATACATACTTTAAATTATTTTACAATTATGCCTTGTATTTTTCTTTTTCTAGATTAAATCACAATTTGACAACTTTAATTTAGATTTAAGATTGGTTTATTGGTAACACTGTTACAACGCCTTGCGTCTGATAACCTAACTTTTGACGTGTCAGTTGTGTTGTCAAAATGTATTTAAGGTCCGAGCAAATTGTCTCGCCCCCTTGTGGCCCCCATTTGGTGGGAGAACCACAAGGGAAAATGTAAATTGCAGACGTGGGCTGTGGGATTCAAACTGCGGATCTTACAATCTACATTACTAAGATTTGAGAAAAACTCAATAAATGCGAAAGATACTAATCTTTCTTGTTACAATGTTATTTTTTTGCCAAGTAAATTGGTTTAATTTTGACGTCTACATTAAAGTACTTCCTGTGTTATAGAATACTGCAATTTCAATGAAGAATACTATAATTTTTATGAAAATCTCGTAAAATTCACGAAAACAAATTACCAAAAATTCTCGGAATCTCCATAGTATCACATTCAAATTCACCCCTAACGAAAACATTGAAAACAGTGACTTGTCGTTTTTTGGCTCGTTTAGGGGTCGGCTGTTGAACTGGCCGAGGTTGCGTTTATTGATTTGTCAGGAGGGGGAGGGTGTACGAATTTCCACCCCTGCAGCCGCCCCTGCAAGCCAGAACACCACACGAGCGGTTTTTATGTTTCCTGAATCTTTTAAGATCGGAATGGGTAATCGGGGTGGATTTTAGGTTGTTGAACTGGAATTTGTGGAGCCGAAAAGTTAGGGGTGGCTTCATTTTCAGCCAGGGGGCTGTTTTATGCGTTTCATATGTAGAGGAGAAAGATTACAATACAATGAATGTAACTGAAGATTCTTTATGCATATCACTTTTATTCCAATTTAGAATTACTGATTAAATTCAAAACTTTGTTATTAAAATAAATAAATAAAATAAATATATCATCACGCCTTTTACCCATTACGGGTGTGGCACTCTGCTTACGCAGATCTCGGTAAGTGATATATTTTTTCGTATGAAGTGCGGTTACCAGCCGTCAAATCATAGCCCCCAAGGATGTTAGTGGAGGAGGAACCACAGGGGTAAATTTAAATTTGTAACTGTCGGCAGTGGAATTCGAACTGAGGATCTCACGATCCACAGTCCGACACGTTACCTCGGAGCTATTTACCCCATTATTAAAATAAATTATTAAAAACTCTAATAAAATAAAATCAAACTCACTTTGTTTATACTCAAGGCTTGCAAGTTTGAAATTATTTTATTTTATTTGTTATTATTATACAAATTGAAATATTTAAGCATTATGCTAACAAATTCTGGAGAAAGAGAAGCACAAATCAAAAAAGATAAGCAACAAATAGAGCTTTCCGCGCAAATAAAAATTACTAAATACAAGATTTTTAACTGAAGATACAAAAATGAGACTTTATAGTACAATTACAGGGTGTTTCATAACTTCGAGTACATACGTTAATGATATATGATTACGAATCTAAAAGAATTTTTTTTTAATTCAAAAATTAAGGGTTGTTTACCTAAAACATTTTTTGTAGTACTGAACTGGATTCGCTTTCCTATTAAACACAAACAATGAAGTAGGTAATCAACAATTCAAATTACATAATACTAGTAAAATAAACAAACAAAATTTAATTATTTTTAATGAAACGATAATTATTAACATAATCATCCACCCAGTGGCAGTGGCAACGAAAAATTTTGGACTGGGAAACATGGAAAATAATTTTGCGATTTAAAAAAAAATTCTTTTGATTCGTAATCATCATATCAAATAACATATACCATTAACGTATGTACCTGAAGTTATGAAACACCCTGTATAAAACTAATAACAATGTACGCAGCTGAGACTATGACAATGACAATAAAAGATGAAGAAGATTTAATAATAATGGAATGAAATAATTATTTGTCAAACTAGAGAGGAAAGCTCGAGCTCAAAGTCAATTCGAGAGAAACAACATTTTTTTCACATGTTTCTAAAAACGATTTGCTCGAATCTTAAATACACTTTGACGACACAACTAATGCGTCAAAATATAGGTTATCAGACGCAAGGCGGTGTAGCAATGTTGCCAATGAACCAATCTTAAACCTAAATTTAAAGTAAAGTTGTCAAATTGTGATTTAATCTAGAAAAATATGACAATTGTAAGATAATTTAAAGTATGTATATCATTAAAATCAGGAATTTATTGTAACGGGCCAGTACTTTTTTAACTACTGTTTTAATTAATATTTCATAAGAAATATTGTTATCAAAAATACATTCAAAATGTGTTGTATAAGAATTTGTGTAGAATGAAGATTTGATTACCCACAAACATTAAGTAAATTAATTTCAATTATTAAAGTTATGTTTTTATTTACAGAAGAATGTAAGTACGTTCCCTGTGGTTCAATGCGAATTAAAAAAAAAAATTTTTCTTTCGTAATCTGCACGTCATAGATACTACTTATCCTTAAATTTGTGACATAAACTTCAAAACCAGCCTCTGTATTACCACATTGTAACTCCATCTTTACATTTTTAAATTGCTTAGAAGTCTTTGATAGTCTTCTCTGGAGAAAGTATCTCAAATTTCCTGCGGCCTGTGTCGCAATTCTTCGATTATCCTTGCGGAATGATTTCTTTTTTTTTTTTTATTAGGTTCTATAAAGTTTCGATTGGAGATAAATCGGGTCTACTATAGACAGCCATTCCAGCAACGGAATATTATTTTTATTTTAGATTTGAATATTAGTGAATTGAAGAACTTCTAAAGAAATAAATAATTAGGGGGGTATCAATCATTGCAATAAAATATTAATCAATTAACTCACTACATGTTAAACATGATTTGTATTTTATTTTGACGTTTCTTTCCTGAGGATGACCTATGTAAGCAAGAAAAACGTTAAGTGAATAATATTTCATTACAAGAATTGATACTCACCTAATTATTTTTTCCTTTATTATTATTATTAATACAGCTTTTTTATAAAAAAAAACCCAATGCATTCCACTCGTGTTTGAATTTAAACTTTTATAAAACATGAAATGAAAAATTTGAAACAGGCGAACTCAAGTGAATTTGAGCTCGTAAAAAAATAAAAAATTGTCCATAAACTCCATTTCGTGTTTTTCATAGAATTAAATATTCTTTTTTTGCCGATTGACATTAAAGATGACACCTCACGGACTGCTAACAGTCTGTAAGGTGTCACTTTTATGCCGAGGCTGTAAAAATATTTTCTATAAAGCTGTTTTGGAAACTAGGCATTCCACAACTAAAAATTGTTATGGAATCACTAACATTCCTTACGCTGCGTATGGAATAATTTCGACGAATGAGAGCCGCGATATATGAAGTGTCTTGATTCAGTTACTATGGTTACGTCTGTTTGTTTTAATTTTATTTATTTGAGTTTGATGCTTAGAACAGTTTTATATTTGTATTGTTTGTATATTTCCTAAATCTTGTTATAGAAAGTCTATAAACGTGTAACGGAATGGCATATCCTACACTCGCAAACCGTAGCCCTCGCCTTCGGCTCGGACTACAAACTTTTTGCTCGCGTGGAATATGTGCCATTCCATTACTTGTAGAATATACTATTACATAACAACCGCTCAACAAACGCATAGCAACCGTTCAACACATATATGGCAACGTAATTTGACAGCAATAACCTTCAAAATATCTATATAAAATAATCACTACCAGGCAGTTTCATCAAAGGGATTAGCGCTAACTCCATTTTTATTATTACTCGTAACTTCATTCTCCAATCTCAGAACATAATTATTTTAACTAAGGTTATAATCAAGATTGGTTAGCACAAAATTTGACACATTTTGATAATATAAATAATTTAGAAACTAAGTTACAGATGATTGAAAAAATGGAGTTAACGCTAATCCCTTTGATGAATCTGCCTGTAAATTAACATTAATTCCAAATCGGCAAAAAAATTATGTGTTCAACTCGGCATCAAACACAGATTTATAGCTTCGGTAATCTCTGCTGTAAATCTGGTATTTTGATGCCTAGTTAAACAAATAACTATTAAACGTCTGTATATTGCATGTAAATGGGCTTTGTCCACAGTGCCATTTACGGTTTCCTTAGATGAAATGGAGTATAGTTCCCATCGTTTCAGTTGCCTGTTGCTGCCGTAGTGGAAGATATACCAAAGGGATTATTTATTCATGTTTCCTACGGCTATTTCGAAATATCAAATTTAGTTACCCTGCGGCCGTGGCTTAATTCCTTTGGTTTATTTGTACCTATTTTAATTATTATAAAATGTGTTCAAATTGGGACTAAATTAGAATTTACAGTTAATCAGTTGAGTAAGTTTGGTTGAAAATACTATATACATTTAATATTACACAAGAAAATGTAAATAAAGTTTGATATTATCAACAATGTTATTTATTACAGAATTATATTTTGTATAGAGTACAAAGTGAAGAAGCAGCGCTTATCCTGTCATATACATGTGCTTTGTAATTGGTATACCTTTTTCTTTAATTTTCCATTCGAAATGATTAATTACGTTGTTTATAAATATATTACCCCTAAAAAAATATATGTATTAATAGGGTTATAGAAACATGCAATGTATGTATACTTTATTAAACTAAATTCATAAATAGATCATCACAATATTCTCCATTATAGTCTAAATCTAATCAAGACAAATATCGAAAACTAAAATTGCTACTAGCCAGAACAACTATAATTACTAAAAAATATTGTTAAATATACAGGATGTTCAATTTAAGTGTGCCACCATTGCTATCTCGATAACTATAAGAGCTACAGGGTTGGTTAAATTAGCAAACAATTTTTATTTTACAAGACTATTTTAATGAGCTTAAAAAATATTTTTTTAAGTACAAGAAAATTGAGAAACTTTTTTTTTATATTTGCTAACATTCTTCGCATCTTCAAATCTGGTCATAGTTTGAGAAATGTTTGTGATATAATATTATAATAAGTTCATTTAATATTGACATTGCATTTTATTTGGAGCAATACTTTCTTTCATTTTAATGTGAAACATAAGGTGTTTTTTTATATCCATATTTACGAATTTGCCAGCAATATTGTAGAGCAAACTTTTTAATATGAAACGGGGAATAAATTTGAACTATTTGTTCTGAATTTAGAATGAAAAGTTCCATTTGAAAACTATTACACCTGCCCAAATATCTAATATAGTCTAACAGTTTTATAAAGTTATTGTTTAGCAGTGAATGAAGGAATTTTGAAAATTTATTATAACTATTTGTTTGTTATTTTGTAACTTTCGCATCTTTAACCCTTTAGGTCCTAGTGGTTCCAACGTGGAACCACATAGAAATTAAATTCTATTTCGCGTACTAGTTAGCGAGCGTTGGAACCACCGATCCTGTTAAGACTTGTAGTGGCTGGGTATGACCAGAAAAAAATTTGTCTTTATAAATTAAATTTTGTGCGCATTTTTGTCATTATGTGTCTGTAGCTCAGCGAGGGTAGTGTGCTCTTTTGTTATTGCATTTCTTATTATTCAACATAATCATAAAATTAGCATTGTAAGACATGTCAGGTGGGATTATGTCTTACCAATACGAAGAACTGTTTTGAAGACTTCCATAAAATATAAGTATATTTAAGTACTAGTGGTACCTCTAAGGAACCATCATTTTTTGTATGTTTGAGGTAAAATATAATTTTTTTTCACAATAATTGTTATTTTAATAGTTTATCTAATAACGAAACAATTGATAAAAATATATTTTTCAAAAAAAAAATTAATCCGGACTTAAAGGGTTAATATTTCAGTTAAATGTATTTTCCATGTTTCATTTTTAAAAAGTCCGCTCTAATACATGTCTGTCAAATTTCTAAGTCTAGGGTATAAAAAATCACGTGAAAGTTATTATTGTGAGAAATACGACACTTTACGTCAATTTTTTCTTCACCAATAAATTAGTTAATTTATTGACGAATTAAAACCTGTTCTATTTTTCGAAAATTCTAGGGAATTCTAGGGGATTTTAGTCATTGCTAAGTGCCAACAATTCAAACTTGTTTATGTTAGTTGCATAGGTGAATGCTGATATCATGTTGGTACTACTGAAATTGTGGCAAAAAATTGATGGAAAACTTGAAGTGTGTAAAACTAATAATATTTTTGTTTTTGGCAATATATTGACAAGAAAACATGGCCAATTTACAAACCAATAAATTGCGCCGTGGAAAACGGACATTACAGTATGTGTCAAACATGTGTCAGTCAATTGTAATAATTATTAAACATTCAAATTCAGATTTATACGTATGAGAAAGTCTTGTACTGCTCACACTATATTTTTGATCCTTCAGTGTAAACGAGCCCAGAATCATATCATTTGGTCCAATAAAAAATTTTAGAATAACTTTTAAAAAAAGTTCTAATCTTACAAAGGGAAAATGGTTGTAATCAATTTATTTTTATCTTAAATTCTGTTATTTTTAAGAATATTTTAAAGAAAAATAACAACTGAAATAATAACAAACGTATTGGCTTTGACTTTGTTTTTGAATTTGATGACAACCAAGGATGACAACAAAATATAGAAAAATGTTTCAAATAAAGATTGTAGGTAATATTATTCTACATCTTTTTGATTCGAATAAAATTTAGTCTATCTCATTTATTTATTAAGATGTGCCCAAAAACTCCAATAGGCCTTCAAATAATCTACCACTTATTATTGATGAATGGGGTCATACACTTTTTAAAAATTTCAACTTTTCATTCATAATTTCCTTTCTGAAGTTTCGCGGTTGCAAAATCGTGATGTCATCATGTAATAGATGCAAGCAGGGCAAGGCGAAAGAGGTGTTGATAACAAATAAAAACTTGCTTTTCAGTGTTGTAATAATTACTTATTATTATTAAAATGAACACTCCGATAAATTAAATTAGATATTCGTTAATTATAACATTTTTAGTCAAAGAGTTTGGGACGTGTTAAAACAAAATGCTTTGTTGTACTATATCTTGTCGCTTGTCGGTAATGTCGGTAGTCTCATTATCACTCCTGTCATCTCAAGTTATATGTTGCAGTTAACAACGATTTTCAAATTAAACTTATGTTTATTATATCTGTTATATTATTTTGCCCAGGTAATGAGAATAAACTATATTTGTAAAAACCTCTCAGTAACATTGACCTGATAACAGTCAATTTGACAGTAGGTGTAGTTCCTCTTTCTCCGCTAGAGCGTGTTTTGTAGTAGTATAACATGCTGACGTCACGAGCGAAAAATTTGAAATGAGATGCCCATTTCAAAAAATCATATTTTTATAACTACATGCCTTTTAATATTAAAATTAGTATCTACATTCATAACTTTACTCAAATTTACAGAAAAAAAAAATAAAACGAAAAAAGGTTTATGACCCCATTGTTCCCAAAAACTAATCAATTCGTAACATAAACATAATAGCTCCGTTACGTATATGTATGTGCGGGAGGTAAAAAATATAGAACTGAAGATAAAAATATGGTGAATTATACAATTTTCCCTTGTATGATTTTAGCTAGGCTAAATGAAATGATTCTGGGCTCAACACATTGGAAAATTATTTGAAAACAGATCATACGAGTAAAGTGTACCATAGCTTCAATGCTCTCACTGGAGTAAAAACACAAAATCATCATTGCTAATTGCGCAAATGCTCAAAAGCATACATCCTAATTAGCAACAGAGTAAAGCATGTAGGGCCGTACGCCATCCCTAGCCACTGCATGCATGTGGTAATTTTAACACCTCTAGTTAATTGCTAGCACCGCCAGTGCATGTGAAACTTTGTATTTTGTGGGCACTTCTCCCGGTGCTTACAACTTTGCTTACGAGCGATTTGGGACTGGAAGACTGAGACGAGGAGGTAAATTTGAAGATTTTGTTATGACTAACTGAGGTGCAATACTCGTATGCTGCAGAATATTATACTACAAATTGAGATTTTTATATTTTAGATCTTGTACGCTGATTTTGATGTATAAAGAGTAACAAATCAGTCATTTATATTAAAACTACACCTTAAAAGTTTATGACAGAAACGATCAAAGTTGTAATAGTATATTATGATACAAGTATATAAGTAAGCTTTTAAAGCACGTACGACGAGTTTAAGAGCACGACGCGAAGCGGAGTGCTTTTAACGTCGCTAGTGCTTTAATAGTATATTATGATACAAGTGTATAAGTAAGCTTTTAAAGCACGTACGACGAGTTTAAGAGCACGACGCGAAGCGGAGTGCTTTTAACGTCGCTAGTGCTTTAATAGTATATTATGATACTAGTGTATAAGTAAGCTTTTAAAGCACGTACGACAAGTTTAAGAGCACGACGCGAAGCGGAGTGCTTTTAACGTCGCTAGTGCTTTAAAAACACTTATACACGTGAGTCATACGCTATTTTTTATTATACTTGCATCATATTCTGGAAAAACACTGGAAAGCAACATTTTGAATTTGATTCATTTCATAATTTTGATGTTTGACGTATATCGTTTACATGGAGATTGGTTTGCATTTATTGTTTGTCATGACAGTTTTGACAGATATTAATAGTAATTATTTTTGTTGTTGCTTAGCAACCTTTAAAGCACGGCGTGTTTTAATCGTGCGTTTACAAACGCTCTAGCGTGTTTTAAACGCGGATTATGACATTTTGGGTTTGATTCATTTCATAATTTTGCACGTGTGACGTTTGACGTATATCGTTTACATGCAGATTGGTTAGTATTTATTGTTTACGTTACTATACAGGTGTTTCCTTTAAAACAACCAGCGCTTTTTTGGGCGAACTAATGACTTTCGAGAAAAATGTTATATACAAAAAATTACCAGGAAAAAAGGCCCTATGTAATAGAAATTCCAAACATAAAATTAAAGCATTGGTTTTAAAACGATAGAATATAATTATATTTTTTTAAAAGTAATCTTAAGTAATTAAACAATTACGAAAACAAACACTTATTAACGTAAGTAACAAAACTATATGTCACATGTACCATTTGTTTATTGCATAGCCTACTTCAATATTGTAAAATTATTTCTGATTTTTAATACCATTTTTCTCAAAATAATTGTTATACAACTTCGTATCATATTTATATCGTGGAAATCATATAAGAAACCTCTATCTAATGGACTAAACATTTATATAGGTGTAACAAGTCTTAAGTCAGCACATTTTAGTTCACGCAATGATTAAGTAAGTAGAGTACAGTAAGTCAGGGTTGCTGCATTTGTGCAGAGCAGGAAGAAAAACAACAGGAACCACAAGAAATTGCCGAAGAAGAATTCTGTGAGAGAAGAGCGGAGGACTCTGAAGCAGAAGAGACTGAAATAGGGGAAGAGATTATTGAAGTTTTAAAGTGGAGGGTGCGTTAGAGAGCGCACCGATCCTGAGTTTGCTGATCGGTGATGAATTCTGCGAAAAAGGAGCGGAGGACTCCGAGGCAGAAGAGGCTGCAGTTAAGGAAGAAATAATTGCAGATGTCAAAGTTGAGGAGTGTGCTTTAGAAAGCACAAAAATCGAGAGTACCCTAAACAGAGAAGAAAGTGTAGCGGTAAATGATTGTCAAACGGAGGTTCAGCGGGTCATCAGAGATTTCAAGGGCAGCAGCAGTAAAGGGCAGAAGAAGAAAAAGAAGAAAAAAGGGTTCAAAGTCAAAAAAATAAATCAAATTACAGGCAAGCACCATACAGGTCCGAGTAAAGTGAACTTTTCCAAAATGTCAGACAAGAAGTACAAAAATTATACAAATCCAGGGAGGAAGCAAATGCCAAAGAAAATAGATGAGTCACTTTATGCTTGATATTGTAAAGACTAATAAATTAGAGGTTAGAATAGTACATCACAGTATAAACTTTAGAAGGTGGTGGTGTATTTATGGACAATATTGTGGAGATGAACATTTTTAATAAATTTTAGTGAAGTGTTTAGGTTTTAGTGACATTTTGATATCAATATTTAATTTATAATTGTGTTTTGGTATTAGATTTTTATGTGTTTTTATTTAAGAAATTGTGCCCTTCGGAGCAAATTTCTCAAAGAATGGAGGAATGTAACAAGTCTTAAGTCAGCACATTTTAGTTCACGCAATGATTAAGTAAGTATAGTACAGTAAGTTGAAGAGAACATTCATCATTGATTATCGTTCAATAAAGATCATGTAAGTTGTCCGACGGTACGAAGTTTTATTTCTGCTGACTCCCATTCTCGACAGGACCCCTTTTTATAATGTACCCTCGTTTAAGGGGGTTACATAGGTTACTATTTAAAAAATATAATTTTATTCTATCGTTTTAGAACCACTGGTTTAATTTTCTGTTTGTTATTTCTATTAAATAAGGCCCTTTTTCCTGGTCATTTTTTGTATATATCATTTTTCTCTAAAGTCATTAGTTCGCTTAAAAAAGCGCTGGTTGTTTTAAAAGAAAAACCCTGAATAATCATTTTGGTGGATCGAAAAAAGGCTATTTTTCCAAATCATCGATGACCCCTTCTAGAACTTAGATTTTCAGAAAATAAGATTTCGGTATATGTCACACCATTTTGATGCGTTGTGCTCAAGCGCTGAGGTCTTAAAAATGATCATTTTTGTACTTTTTTTACATTTTCATTTGTAAAAAGTATAGTTATCCTTAAATCATGTTTTACTGATATGTGTAGATGCGTTTTGATTTACTCTTATTGACTATCAAGCTTATTTGTATACCATTGCGCTTGTTCAACGTATAAGCAATTAGTTTCAAGGTTTACAATTATGTTTACGTTTAAAAAATACTGTTACGAGAGTTTTCACACTACCTAATTGCGGTATACAGTTAAAACTAAAGTTTGCGAACTTCAAACTTTTGGTTTAGGTTTATGTTTAGGAATGCACCAATAGTAACACTCAGAATGAATTAGAACTGTCTAGTTATCTCTCTGAATGAAATGTCAGCAATATTTACAATCTTAATTTTTTTTTATTGTTATGAATCGTTAAAATAGAATAATTTTGGCAAGTACGTTGACTTGAACGACAAAGATTAAAAAATAGCCTTTTTTCACGACATGATAGGAAACTCCACCGTTCTTCTCCCGAAATAGAGAGGAAAATATAGAAGTGTTACCAATATGAATGTTATTTACAAAAAAATTATTATGAAAATTATAAATAAATTCCTAATTTGATTGAAAATCCTTATTTTAGTGATATACATACTTTAAATTGTCTTACAATTATGTCTTATATATTTCTTTTCGTTATTAAATCACAATTTGACAACTTATTAAATATATTTAAGATTGGTTCATTGGCAACACTGCTACACCGCCTTGTGTCCGATAACCTAACTTTTAACGAGTCAGTCTGTCAGTTGTGTTCTCAAAGTGTATTTTAAGTCCGAGCAAATCGTTTTTAGAAACATGTCGTGAAAAAAATGTTATGTCTAACACGAGAGGAAAGCTCTTTTTCCACTCTCGTTCGAACTTCGAACTCGAGGGGGAAAAAGAAGCGCTTTCCTCTCTAGTTTGACAAATAACTATTTTTCGATCCATCCTAAACATGGGATTTTTTTTTTTGCAAATATTCCGCCTAACAGTTTCTAGTCCTATTCTGACTACTAGATTTGTTTTGTTTTTTTTTCCTGCTTTTTTATGAAAATATAAATGAAATGTTTATTAAAATAAAATATAAATATATAATTTTTTGCCGTCTGAAATTCACTTTGGGCGCGTTTCATTTGTTTATTAAAAAAATAAAACATGACTCGCATAGTATGTACGTTGTTAACTGTGATGATATATTTATCATTGTAGTATCTAATTTTTGTAAATATTATTGGATTGTTACTTACTTTCCATTTATTGCCATGTTAATTAATTTTTTAACGTAGGTGGGCGTGTAACTTGGTAACATAAAGTTGAAATGGAACAGGACTCCACAGCAAAGTGCAAAGAACAGTTCCAGGAAGTACCATTTTGGTACTTTGTATTTTTCTCGGAAATTTATCCATGCAAGCTGGACAAATAAATAATAATTATTAGTACCATAGAACTAATAAAATGTATGGAAGTATAGACAAAGATAGTCTGTAACCGACGCAGCGCGATAGAGATAGAGAGATAAAGTCAGGTGACGTGTGGCAAGATGACAAGAACTTGGTTTGACGTTTGACTGTGAGTAAATACTGTTTTGATAGACTTTTGTGCGGGCTTTTGTCCTCATTTAGAATTTTGTCAATTATTTATATCGTATTTAAAAGTATCAAATATGGAAAATCCTGTTGTGCATATAATTGTACAAAACGGGCTATAAAAGACGGTGTTTCATTTGACAGGTAAATTTACATTACACTTTTAGGTTAGAACGCTGTACATATTTGTTACAGTTTTCCGAAAAATGTGTAATTAAGCAAGAAATGGATATTAACTGTAAAACGGGAAAATTTTCAACCTAATGAAACTACATGAATTTGTGGGATAACACTTTTTTGAAAACTAAAAATTGTATTGGAGTAACTATCATCCCATATGGAATAAATTCAACGAATCAGAGCCGCATATTAGCGCATTATATGAAGTATCTTGATTCAGTTACTATTGTTACTTCTGTTTGTTTTAATTTTATTTATTTGAGTTTAACGTTTTCAAGAGTTTTTTATTTGTATTTTTTTTGTATATTTCCAAACTCTTATTATAGAAAGTATAGTCTACAACAGGTAACGGAATGGCATATTCCACAATCGCAAACCGTTGTCGTGTGGAATATGTGCCATTCCATTACTTGTTGTAAAATATACTATTCCATAATCGTGTAAAATGAGTCAAATTTATGCTTTAAAATAAAAAAAGTCGTCTTTTTTCCTTTTGTTTGACGAATGAAACACGATCATAAAAAAAGTATTACATACAATTCGTGACGAAAGTAACAATGTCAGCTATAAATAGTCACTTTTGAGACTAGTTGCATAAATAACTATTATTTTATTAATGTTGTAAATAAAAAATTACCTGAAGTGTTAGAGTGAGAGGTAACAAATTAATTTGGAGACTTGGGTTAATACTGTATGTAATTCCTGCTACAAATCCTGCTATTAAACTGTGGACACCTTTTTCTTTCCCATCTATTTCGTATAAATATCGACATATCAACTGAAACAACAAACAAAAATTCATTATTGTCTTCTTAAAATTTACTTTCATTTGTACTTTTGTCTCAATATACGATAGTTTAGAAAATATACCGTGTGTCTGTCTTAAAGGTGTACATAGGAGATTAACATGGGAAATCAGTTTTTTGCGTGCTGTTGCTCGGTGTTCTATCGGACAACAATGATTGTAGTACCTATCGAAATATATCATTGTTCTGAATCAAATGATGTAAAATACATTACAATTTAGTTGTAATTTAGTTCAGTAAATTAACTTTTAAATTTTGAAAATTCTCCGATTTATTCAGATTTTATCGAAAATAAATGTAGTTACCTATGACTGTTTTGTTTTGATTTCTTTTAAGTGATTTATTTGACGTTTCTGTCAATTTATAAAATATGGTTATTTACAGTAATGACAAGCGTATTATTATAATTTTATTAAATAAATTAAAATCTAAAAACCATTTTCTAAATAATATTAATTTATTAAGAGTTAAGTTTTTCAAATCGATGACAAAAAAAATTTATTTTTATTAGCTCTGTTTTGTATATCATCACAAAATACTCTTCCACTTTCTCCGTCAAATGGAAAAATTTCTTGATTGCAGTGCATTTTGTAGGAATAATAAGAACTTTTTTTTTTCAAAATATGAACGATGTACACCCAATTCATTTCCAAAAAATCTAGTGCTATACGAAGGATCTACATTTATCATTCCTAAAACCCTTTCTTCCAATAAAGCACGTTCTTCTGCTCTTGCTAAATTGCAATTACTAAGCTCACGTGTATTTTTCATGGATACTGGCATTTGTCTTTGCACTTGGATGCGGTCGATTCATAAACTTAATAGAAATTAGATTTCGCACTCTGAGCTAACTATTTCCTCCAAAAAATAGTTTTACTATAAAGATACGCTCTTCAGTAGTATAACTAGCCATAATTTTACAAATTGTCTTAAACAAGACCAAAAGTCAGAAACGTCAAATAAATAGCTTGACAGAAATCAAAACAAAACAGTCATAGGTCACTATATTTATTTACAATAAAAATTGAATAAACCGGAGAATTCTCAAAATTTAAAAATTAATTTACGGAACCAAATTACTATTAAATTGTAATGTATTTTACATCCTTTGATTCAGAAAAATTATATCTTTCGTTTGGTACTACAGTCATTGTTGTCCGGTAGAACACCGAGCAACAGCACGCAAAAAACTGATTTCCCATGTTCATCTCCTATGTACACCTTTAAGACAGACACACGGTACCTATAAAAATGAAAAATATAGGTTTTTTGTAGGAGTAAAGTGAAGGATACCCGCAAAATTGCTCTTGATCTCTAACGTGGTTTACACTTCTTCCATTGCAAGCGAAACATTGAGTGGTGTTACAATATAACTCGTACATGAACCTACCTTGTAAATTAAGACATAACTTCCGAAAAATAAACCGTTGGAAGCAGCCTTTTTGTTAAAAATAATAGAAAAAATACTTAAAGGATTCTTAGTCAGTTTTTGAAGTTTTGGAATCAATCCCTTGATTAGATGAAATGTATATCCTGTTCCAAAATATTTTGTTGCGTCCTAGAATTGATAAGCATTATTGAGTAAATAAATTATAGTACAGCAGGTTTGTTCCAAGTGGTCATTTCTGACATGTTTGTGACAAATTTCAGTGCGCCTGCGAAAAATGTAAACAAGTTAAGTTTGAAACATAGACTGGAACGGCGAATCGAATGAAGCGCATGTGCATGTTCATTTTTTGTTTTGACAGCTAACCTTAAATATAAATATAAATAAAGAAATTCATACATATTTCGCCACAAAAAAGAAATGAAGTTTATGTTTCAAAGTTAACTTGTTTACATTTTTCGCAGGCGCACTGAAATTTGTCACAAACATGTCAGAAATGACCACTTGGAACAAACCTAATATCACTGAATTAAAATAACGGGAAAAATGTATATTTCATTTTAAAGATCATTACGCTATTCTCATAATGGATGTGCTTTTTCAGATTTAGATAGTGATGTATTTTTGTGCCAGTTGTACCGTCAAAATACACCTCCCTAAGATGTTAGTGGAGGGGGAACCACAGAGGGAATTGAATTCTTATGGTTTAGACAATTGATTTAAGCATTATCTATATTTTATTTAAGAGTAAAACAGAATGAAATTCATACCTTTAAAATATGTTTCAAACATTTATTGATCCCATCACAACAGGGCAATACTGATTTATTTTCCTTTTCGTTGTTCTTGGGCCGAGGATCAAAGAACCTAAAAAAATATTTCCAAAATTTTGTGTGTTTTTTTTTTAGAGGTACGTAGTATGATTATAGTAAGAAAATTGATGGTCATATTATTTTATGGTTCTTTTTATATGTATCAATATATCTGGTATAAAATTGATGTGTAACTACAGTATTTGAATTGTTATAGATCAACAAATCGATATGCGTCTCTACACAGTATGGTGTATGGTTTCGTAGGCCTACATTCTGAGTTTAAAATATATTTAAAAAACTTTTTAACAAAAACTTAAATCGACAAAAAGAGAAATTGAAGAGTTAAAAATAAAATAAATCTTTTTAGTCTTAAGCTCCTAAACTTATGAAATTAACTAATTTTGAGTCGGTAATGTAATTAATTTGCTTGTTTGTTTTTTCAAATTCAAATGGAACCAACTTCGAAGTACGGTATATTCCTATTAAATAAAAAAGAATCATTGAAATCGAATAACTCAGTACAAAGTTATGTGTGGTAGAATGATTAGCAGGTAAAAATTCATTGGGTGAACAATCAGTCATCTCCTATTTTCCTACTCTTAAGGGTGGAATTTAAATGGGACCAACATCAAAATCAGACTACGGTGTAAAAAGTTATGCGTGGACATACAGAAAAAAAATGCACGTCGACTTGAAAAGGCCCTCCTTTTTTTCGTCGGTTATTAAAAAGTGCACACAATAATACGAAAAATCAGCAAATTTATTTCTATGTTGAAAATTATTAAAAAGTCCCACAATAGTATATTGAACAACTAGTGTTACAATGGCCTTTTTTGTAATACGAGTATAGTTTACGTAAACGAGCCGCAGGCGAGTTACGCAAAATACGAGTATTACAATTAGGCATTGTAACACGAGTTGTTCATACTACTTTTCCTATTTCACGTTCATAAATTTAATAAAAATAAAATAAAATTGTACGGCATGTTTAATATACCACTTGTCACCAAGGGGCTTTGCCCGCGGGGCCTATCGGGTCCCAGGACGCAACCCCGACGCAGAGACTCCGATTCAATAATTTTACGTAAGCAATGACAGCCCCAAGTTTGACAGATTGTTAATTTTACAAATAATAAATTCCCCAAAAACAGTTGCACAAAATTCAATTTTGTAACATTTTTTTGAGAAAAACAGTGTCACAAAATTGACTTTGTGTACGTGAAATAGGAAAAAATAGTTTTAGTGTCAATAATTCACACAAATATTATTATTTTTATTTTAACATTAATGAAATTTTGACGCAGATTGCATAATTTAAATTTGTCGTTTGTTATATTCTTGGGTAGACGAAGATAACGCATATTCTTGCCCTTGGACGAATATCGGTTTGTCGATCTATGATCTATAATATATTTTCTTTCATTTACCTTAAGAAAAAATTGCCAAAAATAATTTTGAACATTCGTCATAGGTGGTTTTTCTCAAAAGTTACTTGAATAAATAATAATGTAAAATATTTACCAAAGTAAACTAGCTCTGTTTGCTAAGGCATTTGTTTTAAACGAATACAGAAACAAAGCATTGTTGATCATAAAAAAAATAGTGTCAATAACAATGGAACGTTTGATGATTTCTTGACCTTTCAAACATTTCACACCACATTCTAAGGCCTGAAGATTTAAATTCAATTAACAATTTTTTTTTTTAATCATTAATAAAAATACCAATGTTGTAAACATAATTGTGTCCAGTTGTTTCATTCTTCTATTCTCCCAAAAAATTGATAAACCGCTAAGAATTCCTGGGAAGAAACTGCAAGTTGAGTAGTAGAATTTACCTAACGTGCGCCTAAAAATAAAAGAAACAAAAGTTAATAAATATATCATCACGCCATTTACTCGCAGCACTCGGTTTATACAGGGTGTTCAATTTAAGTGCGTGTTTGTGTTCTATCCAAACTATAAATATAATTAATATAAATGTAACTTGAATTTTTCTCATTTATTTTGTTATATTGGGATATAACATGTTTATATCGTTTAATACAAAAAAAAAAAAAACAATAAAATAAGTGAATAAAAAATAGGTTCCTATTTAAAATATAAAAAGTGTACACTGTTTTTGAGAGCCACTGGTACAAAAAAAAATTCTCACGATCGAGATAGAAATTTGTTTTCCATGATACTCAAATTATGACAGAAATATTAAATTTTAGCCCGCAATGTACTTATTTATCACTACCAGGATTAAAATTTTTTTGTCCCGGTTGCTAAGACTATTTTAGTCCCGGTACTAAGTGAGAAAGAAATCACCTGTATTTTTCTAAACTCTTGTGGCTAGTTTAAGCTGGATTTAATTTACAAAATTTGGTTCAGAATAGTTATTTATATATCAAGGCACTGAAGTTCAATTTTTTTTCACGAATATGGAATTTAGTTGCCGAGGCCCGTAGGGCCGAGGAAAATAAACCATGTGAGTGATAAAAAGGAATTTCAGTGGCGAGATACATTTGAAAAAACTGTAAAAATTGCAATATAGGTTAAGTTTATACATCTGTCAGTTGTCAATTGAAACTGACAATCAGTAAATAACACTCAAAATTATGTGTTTTGTCCTCAATTTCGTCATCAGAATTAATTAGTTAATTCTTCTTACAAATTTTGTTTCATGTTACGTGCAAATTTACTATAGTACGTTAATATATCTGCTAAAATTATCCTAATTGTACAATAATTATTTAACGGTTGCCAACACTGGGTTGCTCAAAATCGTCGTATAATAGGTTACTTTAGTGACGATTTCTGAGCTTTTAATGACGATATTTGAGCACTTTAGTGCCGATTTCAAATAAATTTAATTAAATAGTATATTACGTACCGTGAACTGTAAGTGATAGTTTTTAGGTCGAGAATGTAGTTTGGGATGTCGAGACCCGTAGGGTCGAGATTTCCTAAACATTCGAGACCTAAGAAATCACTTACAGTTCTAGGTTAGTAAGTTATTTTTTGCAATACTTGCGTAAATATAAGAAAAGGAAAAATAGGTATCAAAATGTCAGATTGAGGTTAAAAATAAAATTTGAATGATATATATTTACTTACCGTCCACCATGAACGGTAAGCTTCACTTACCATCCACCGTGGACGATAAGTAAATGATGTAACCATGAAAACCAATTGTGCAATAAAAGTTCCATTTACTGTGTTTAAATTTTGTTATTAATGGGTAACTTACAGTACAGGTATTGCAAAAAATAAATTACATGTAAATACCATTACTAGTTTATGCTGGATTTACAAATTTAAAGATTTAAAATTTACATTTAAAATATCGCCATATTTCATATTATAAATGTAAATTTCTAAATTCAACCATTCAGAGCTTGATTGGGTAATGAAAAACAACTTCGACAACAGTAAAATATGTCAAGATTGTCAGTTAAATTGATTATTTGTGATCATAAAATATTGTTGTAACATAGATGCGGAGAGTGTTACATATAATATTAATTTTTTATCTTTGTATTAGTCACTTTTGTTGTTAAAGGCGTATACAGGGTGTTCATTTTTAAGTGGCTACCATTGCGATCTCGAGAACTAGAAGAGATACGAAGTTGGTTAAATTAGCAAAGAATCTCTATTTCACATAGGTATTTCAATGATAAACTGAAAAAAGAAATTCAACCAGTGGTTCTCAAAATATGGATACCAACTTTTCTATTTTAAATAGAAACATATATTTTTTATTTGTGCATTCAATAGA
This sequence comes from Poecilus cupreus, assembly GCA_963942605.1. Lineage (NCBI taxonomy): Eukaryota > Metazoa > Arthropoda > Insecta > Coleoptera > Carabidae > Poecilus > Poecilus cupreus. The sequence continues at coordinate 24,641,217 of OZ012721.1, forward strand.
GCTCTTTATTCTGAATCCAACGATATAAAATTTTCATACCCTTACATAACAAAATTTTCGAAAAAAAATTAATAAAATTTTGAACTAATTTTTCCTAAATATGATATTAATTAGAGTGCCATGAATGAAAAAAGTGAATTAATCCATTTTTAGGTATTAAAAATGATATGAAGAACAATTTCTCATTTAACAGAAGTAGCAATAAACAAAATATTCACTTTTTTCATTCATGGCACTCTAATTAATATCATATTTAGGAAAAATTAATTCAAAATATTAATTTTTTTTTCGAAAATTTTGTTATGTAAGGGTATGAAAATTTTATATCGTTGGATTCAGAATAACGAGCTCTATTGAATGAGCAAATAAAAAATATATGTTTCTATTTAAAATAGAAAAATTGGTATCCATATTTTGAGAACCACTGGTTGAATTTCTTTTTTCAGTTTATCATTGAAATACCTATGTGAAATAGAGATTCTTTGCTAATTTAACCAACTTCGTATCTCTTCTAGTTCTCGAGATCGCAATGGTAGCCACTTAAAAATGAACACCCTGTATATAAAAAATCTGAATTCGAATCCTGATTGCTAGATTTTAAATTTAATAAATTCAGTATGAACCAGGAAGGTAAATCGTAAATTTAAAATATAAATTTGTAAATCAAATCCAGTATAAACTAGCCATTGTTCTCTTATTTATTGAAAATAAAAATCAACAAATAATAGTTATTTGTATACCAAGGCCGCGAAATCACTATTTAGCGTACCGAGAGAAAATTTGTCGCCGAGGCCGGACAATCTCGAGCGCGATAAAGGATTTCGCGGACAAGGTGTACACACTATTTTTTGTGCAACCGTAAAAATATGTAATTAGTTTTATTGTAAATAGAAAGTGGCTATGGGATTGACATTTGATAAACAACACAACTAGTTTTGAAAAAATAATGTCAATTCTCGTGTCAAAATTATTGTTTTTTACCCTATTTGGATTTTGCGGCCGTTACCATGATAACAGCCCCGAAATTCAATTTCCAGACCTGTATTGCAGCTGCGAAATGCTTAGTTCGCGTCCGGTTGCACAAAAATGATTTTTGTTGCCTTGACATTTGTTCAATTTATTACCAACAAATAAATCAATGGCAACTGCAATATTACATCTTTAAATAATTATTTTCTTCAAACGTCATAAAAATACGTTGTTATGTATTTGTATTCAACAAGCAGAAGTTCAATATTGTCGCCGCCGGCGTAAAAGTGTATCCTTGGCAACACATTTACGCCGGCGGCGGACAAAGTAAAATATTATGAAAAATAGTTAGGTTGTAATTCAATAATTTGACAGTTAAAAATGAAACAAATAAATAAAAATAACAAAACAGCATATTCTACGGCAACTTGAAATGCTAGATAAGACCGAATATTTTTGAAGTTTTGAGCATTTTATAATATTTAAAATTTTATTTTCTGTGTTTGAAGAAAAAATAGCATGTGTTATTCGGAGTAAATGTGTCTTCGGGTGCTTCGCATGTAATTGTTCGACTCGCTTCGCTCGTCGTTCAAACTTACATGCTCAGCACCCAAAGTATCACATTTACTCCTAATGACACAATATACTATTTATAATAATTAATTTTTATCTTAGGGTCGTGGAAAAAATAGTACATTGTTGTCCACCGGTCTGTATTTTTTATTTTACCCAATTATTTAAAATATTTACGAAAATTATTTTGAAACAAAGTTTATTTTATATTAAAATGCCTACATACTCGTATTTGCAATATAAGTTTTTACCGGGTGTTTCACTTTTGCGCAATGATATGCAACTTTATATTTTTAAATGGATCACTAGGTATATATTTTTGCAAAAATTTAAAGACTTTTTGTTTTTATTACACATGAACCAATCGATGTTTTGATTCTCATCCGACCAAACTTTCTCTCAAAAATGGTTGCATACAGGTAAAGCTACTCTAGCAAATTGACAGATAAAATTACTCTCGTCAGTTGTTACCAACATCCACATTTTCATAAATAAAGGTATATTTAAAAAATTTGTCAAATAGTAAAAAATAAAAGAATGTCTCTTTACCTGAATAAGCATGCTGAACTGAACATCGTTATTGACATAGTAATTCCATAAGCCCAAGATCTCAAAAAATATTTTAGTTGCTTCTTCAAATATTCTTTATTATTTATTTTCCTGTGGTTCATTAATAATTCTGCCTGAAATTAATTAAATGTTATATTTCGTTAACGAATATGTTATGTTTGATAAATTAATTAAAAATATATTTTGGAAATATTTTCATTGTGTAAAGGAAATCTTGAATAAATTAATTAAGAACAAACAATGTATAAAATACAGGTGGGAGATGGCTGCGGTTTTTTTTGTAAACAAAGATAATAGATATTATTTTTTTATAAAGATGTTTCCTGGTAATTGAAAAATGTATGTATCAAAATTTTTTCTGTTTGTTATTTTCAACTGAAAACACTGATTTCAAGGTTTGTTTGTTATTATTGGAAATAGAAGGAAAACAAATGAAGTATATAATTATATATTATCTCAAATTTAGATTTATATGCTGTGTAGAAAAAAGTAAATAATCTTATGTCCAACACATAACCTCTCGACTAAACAACGATACGACACAACCTTTCAAAAATATTAATTTCTAAACGGTACAAAATAGTTTCAAATAAAAATTGTAGCCAATACATTTGTTGGAAAAAACTCTTAGGGTCGTGTGACAAGTTGCATTATTCTTTTCATAATGGGGTCTTTCACCATTTTTTTTTTTATATTATTTTATGAAACTTTATGTATATTGAAGACTATCTACACTTTAAAAAAGTCTTAATTGTTATTCATTAAGCCACTATGATTTTTTAAAAAATGTTGTGACGTCATAGTAGAGGTGTTGCTGGATCTAAAACAGTACAGATTGTAAGTAATTGTTGTCATATATTTTTTTACTTATTTTATTATTATTATTACAATAAAATAGAACATTTATGTAACAAAAATTATTTAAATCTCTACTGTTTTAGTCTCTACTGTGACGTCACAACATTTTTAAAAAATCATTGTGGATTAATGGATAACAATTAAGACTTTTTAAAAGTGTAGATAGTCTTCAATATAGATAAAGTTTCATAAAAAAATATAAAAAAAAAAAATGGTGAAAGACCCCATTGTACACATTTTTTTTTATTACAGAATTATGAACAAACAAATTTGTCGTGACGTACAGTAAGTAAAATACATACATATTATTATACATTTTCACAGATTTTTTTTTTAAATGCCCAGAGAAGATGCGCATTATTTATGTATAAATCTATTCACAATAGAGAACGTTTATAAACTAAATTTATTAATTATTTTATCCAACACCTCTCAATAAATGCTCTAACTATGGCGATTTTAAACAAGCGATTTTAAACAAGCAAAGTAGATTATTCACTAGTGGGTATAATTTTGAGGAAAGCAACTAGTGATTATTTTTTTAATTTATAACAATAATAATAACACACAACACCTTGGTAACTACTTCGATTGACATTTTAATTTAAAAATTTAAAGCATATGTCACTGTCAAATAATATTTCTTTAATAATTTTTTCATATATTAAGAAGTGTTGGATAAAACGTTATACTTCACACGTGGGCAAAGTGGAATTACCCACTCGATAAAATTATCTCACTCAGCCTTCGGCTTCGTGAGCTAAAATTTCTCTCGTGGGTAATGCCTTACTTTGCCCACTTGTAAAGTAAATAACTATTAATATAAATTTTAATGTAAATTTGAGGTATAAAATTTATGTATCAAGACAATAAAGAAAATAAACCATGTGAATGATAAAAAGGAACTTTAGTGCCGAGGTACATATTAAATTTTATTTGAAATCTAAAATTAGAAAAAAACTATAAAAAATAATTAAATAGGTTAAATTTATACATCTGTCAATTGTCAATTGAAAATGACACTCAGTGTTGCCAACCTCGAACATTAAAGTTATTGTAAATAATACTCAAAATTATGTGTTTTGTCCTCAATTTCTTCATCGGAGTTCGTGAATTCTTCTTGTACATACTGTTTCATTTTACATATAATTTTACTATAATACGTCATATATTTGTCAAAATTATCCTACCTTTACAATAATTATTCAGCGGTTGCCAACACTGCGTTTCTCGAAATCGTCGTATAATGGGTTACTTTAGATACGATTTCTGAGCTTTTAATGACGATTTTTGAGCACTTTAGTGCCAATTTCAAATAAAATAAAAAGAATAAAAATTGTCAACTGTTTCATAAAATATAGTCTCAGGGCCGATATTTCCATCTACGAATAAAGTACCGAATAAATGAAAAATGTCGCATCGAAATCATAGTTCAAATGAAACTTATTGTTCTAGCTGTCACTTTTCGATGCGTATTTTTTTATTTGTTCTACGTATAACTTATTCGGAAGTTTATTTGTAGATGGAAATATCGGCCCTAAGACTAATAACAAAATTTGAGTTATTTAATACAGTCTACAACAAAATATTTTCCTCAAACTTCATAAAAATACGTTGTTATGTATTCAATAAGCAGAAGTTCAATATTGTCGCCACCGGCGTAAAAGAGTCGCCTTGGTAACATTTCTACTCCGGCGGCGGACAAAGTAAAATAGTATGAAAAATAGTGAGGTTGTAATTCAATAATTTGACAGCTATAATGAAACAAATAAACAAAAATAAGAAAACAGCATATTCTATGGCAACTAGAAATGCTGGATAAAACAGAAAATTTGGGCATTTATTAATGACTTATAATTCTGTTTTCTATGCTTGAAGAAAAAATAGCATGTGTTATTCAGAGTATCACATTTACTCCTAATAACACAATATACTATTTCTATTTTCCTGTTACGACATCCAAAGAAATTTCGTAACAAATCTAGTGTTATAATAGAGCATAACAATTTATAATTTCAAGGTTGGTAACTCTACTGAAATGTCATGTGTCAAAAAATATAAAATGTCACACTTCGCAAAATACATAAATACAAATTGTAAGAATGTTAAGAATAGAAAGAAGAAGAGTGTCACCAATTAACACAAAATTACCCGAATTTTGAAACTTGGATTTTTTTTTTATTAAAAAAAGCATAAAAGGCACAAAATAGAAAAAATAGTATAAAGAACTTGTTTCATAATTGTCGTTTAATTTGTTCGAAGGGCTGGGTCACTCCCCTACACCTCGGGACCCAAACTTCCTTCTCACAAAATAAAATGACAATTATGAAACTCGTTCTTTAATATACTATTCCACTTAGAGATGACAAATAAACTATAATTTATATTTTTGCTGTATAATATACATGTGTTAATATATACTTACTATATAAATCGAAACAAAAAATTTAAAAACTCCCTGAATTGATTGAAGTAGTATATATAATCCACTGTCCAAACAACCGTTGAAATTTGGGTGTAAAACTTGTCCACAATTTTCATAATCTACAACTTTATAAAATAATTCTTTACTGATAATCGCCATTTTACTAAATTCGTTTTCAGCTAACTGAGCTGCATGTACGTTTGAACTGAATTAAAAAGGCAATGAATGTGACAAAATGAAAATGGATTCCGAACGTCATTGTTTTATAATTTTATACATGAGAAGTAAATAAGCTTTTAACCTTTGTACTTCAGCGCAGTATAATGGAAATTATAGTAATTTAAATTAATTATCTGTTTCTCATTCTTCTTTAAAGTAGTAACACAATTTTCATTTCTTTCTGCCTTGTTTGTTTTGTTTTTATTTTTTATACGTAGTCATTTTTATGGAAAACACGTGTTGCTCCGATTCCGATTTAATCAATTTTCAATGGCATCTGTATGGATAGATGGATGTGTGCTCGAATGTTCTAGGAGTATAACTCACGAACGAAATAAGATAGAGTAACGAAACTTTATAATTATAAACTGAGTTGATTTTAATAGTAGTTGCTCAACCGGAAGTGGAAGTTTACTTAACACGCAAAATAATAATTTCCAACTATTTCGAATATGAAATAAGCTGCGATGATAAAGAATAATTAAAATATTTTAGTGACATTATTGGTAATATAAAATGTTATTTGCAATTTTCTTGTGTCTGTTACCAAATTTCAGGGATTATTTTTTGGCGTTTCTTTAAACCAATGAAATACTTTATTGTATGTCAAGTGTCTGTCTTTTAAGTTTTAACCAATCCTGTCATTATTATACTGAGAATAATGCTCTTGTGATTATTCCCGGCAATTTTCTCTGTAGCTTTTTTGTTTTTGTTGACAGATGTCAAATGTCAGATAGGTTTCATCAACACAAGTATAAATGAGCAAAAAAGATAGATTTAGTGCTGTGCCTGATAATGAAATAAAAAAAAATAATCTAATTAAATATAACTCGAGAGTTCGATAAATTAGAACATAATTCTCCAGTACCTACGGGCTTTCGTGGCTATTGCCTGGCAACAAGTTTTCGAAAGATCTGTCAAATTATTTTCAATTTATTCTCACTCTCTTGTTATATTATCACTGAGAATAATCTTTTTTGTTTTTTGTTGACAAATGTCAGATAGCTTCATCAGCACAAGTAAAAAATAACCAAAAAAGATAGATTTAGTGGCGTGCCTGATAAAGAAATAAAAAAATAATCTAATTAAATATAACTCGAGAATTCGATAAATTAAAAAAAAATTCTCCAGTATCTTTCTCAAACTTGTTGCCAGGCAATAGCCACGAAAGCCGTAGGGCTTGAGTGGCTATTGCCAAATGGCAATTATTTTCAGTAATAATATAACAAGAGAGTGAGAATAAATTGAAAATAATTTGACAGATCTTTCGAAAACTTGTTGCCATTGCCAAATAGCGACAATTTTGAGAAAGATACTGGAGAATTATTTTCTAATTTAACGAGCTCTCGAGTTATATTTAATTAGATTATTTGTTGATTTCATCATCAGGCACGTCACTAAATCTTTCTTTTTTGCTCATTTTTATATAACTATCTGATATCTGACATTTGTCAATAAAAACAAAAAGCTACAGAGAATATTGCCGGGAATAATCACAAGAGCATTATTCTCAGTATAATAATGACAGGATTGGTTAAAACGCAGACACGTGACATACAATAAAGCATTTCATTGGTTTAATGAAACGTCAAAAAATAATCAATTTAATCTCACTCTCTTGTTATATTATTACTGAAAACATGACACCTTGACTGAAAATATTGTGACCTTAAAATCTTAAGGCAATGCTAGTGACCTCGGAAACACCTTCCCTCAAGAAAATTCATTTTATTTTTGTTTCCCCAAAAAATTAAATTTGTGAAAAATAAGAAAAATACCTCACAGTTCTCGAGTGGTTTGTATCTTTCTGATCTGCGAGGCATCATTCGTTTTGTGCCTTTGCAAAGTTTGTAATTAAATTTTCCCCGTCACGCCGAATAGGTAATGTAATTAACTTTGACAACGAAAAATTACGATTTTTAACTTGGCTTCCTGCTTGGCAAAAATTGTTTTCTTCTGAACAATTAACGTCATTGTTACTTAAAATATGTTTTAATTTCGTTTTCTTCTCCAGATTTGAAAGATTTTTCTTGACAGGTACCATTACGGCAACGGTAATATTGTTGATTTTCCTCTAGTTTTTTGTAAATGTGAAAAATTATAATAATATATTTTACGAACGGACACTTTGAAACATGAGATCCTCAGTTCGATTCCGACAGCCGAGCCGCCGAAATTTAGTGTGATTTTTATATAAATTCAATTCATTGATTTAAATTTTTTTTTTCTATTTTGTATTAATTTAATTATATATCTGGTCTCGTTTCTGGTGCAGAACAAAACAAAATTCAGTTGTTTAAAATTCATTTTTAAGGTTTTTATGAAACAGACAAAATCATTTTCAACATATGTATATTTATTAAAAGAATTAATATTAAACAAATCAAAACTATGTACATAAGTAATTTTTCATATAAATAGTTTAATAACTTTTACTCCATTTAGTGATATAATTTTTAAAAACCAATAAATAAAAAAATCATGATTAATTCAACAAAATCAATGTGTTTGATTATTTTTTTTAATCATGATTCTTGGCAACCCTGTTTTCCATAGAAATAGCAACCGTTCAATAAACGCAAAGCAATGTAATTTGATGACGATAACTTTCAAAATATGTATTAATGCACTTACATTCCTAATCTTACACAAAACGATAAAAATAGAATTACACTGATTCAGAATTCCTGTTTGCGCTTTGCTTACGGCATACGTAAATATGATCATATCTCTGAGCACCGTAAATCAGCTAAAATGATTTCAGTTGATGATCGTGTAAAATCTGTATACCTCTGTTTAGTACACAAAGTAATTCAAACTGGTGTACCGGGTTATCTAAAAAACAAACTAGTTTACAAAGAATACAACTATGCTCTTCGTATTAAACAGTTATATATTGTTCCTTCATTTAGAAAATCCAAATTTAAGGGTTCATTTTCTTATTTGGCCCCTTCTTTATATAACGAAATTCCTATGTATTTAAGATCTTTATCATCACACACATTTAAAAAATCTATTAAGTCAATGTTTGTTACATAATTATAAAAAAATTCTCACGTTTTCAATACTATTTTGATGTATCTTATATTATTATTTGTCAATGACCTATATGTAATTGTTATTTATTTCTTATGATTTTGATACTGTGCTACGCTACTTGATTGTTCTCATATTGCTATTGTTTTATAATTATATATTACATTGTATGGTTAGGTGGAAGATCAGCCTCTGGCTGAACCTCGCCATTGACTGACAGTCAATAAAGATATATTATTATTATTATTAATATTAATCACTGAATTAATATTAATTCCAAATAGGCAAAATATAATGTGTTCAACAAGGCACCAAACATAGATAAACAGTTTCGGCAGCATCTGCTGTAAATCTGGTATTTTGTGCCCTAGTTAAACAAATTTTTATAATTTAATGATGTACATATAACTTTGTACACTTTTAGTAATAATTTTCGTAAAAATAATTAGTTACTAATTTTTGTTCGTTGTGCGATGAGTTTATGAATTATTTTTACAGAAATAACCCAAGTTGTATTTGAATTAACAAATTAAATTTTACAAACAAATGATTAATAGTTCATTAAGTAGTCCTAGTATTATATAAAGTCTACTGAATTTATTATTAGGACTACTAAGTTTTTAGAAATGTACAAAGTTATACTTCAATAAATATATGAAAAAATTTACTATTCTACTATGATATTTTTTATTATTGATTATTTTACTCATTACAAATTTAACCAATTAGAATGCCTCATTTTCCATTGTTGTGCATTTGAAATAAGAGATTAAATAGCACCAAGCTGTTTAATCGCAATTAAATTGAAACTAGCTTTTATATGCGAATTTTGAACATTTTTAAGGCGTATTTAGCTGGATAATTAGTCGTAGAAGCAAGATACTTTTTTACCCCTTTACTGGTATTCTACATCTTTAAATATGCTGAATTATTAAATTCAAGTTAAACAAATAATTTGCTATAGTTACATATAACAACAAAATTTTATGATGCTTTTGTTTAGGGCTGTACCGACTTATATATGTAAAATGTGTCAAAATCAACGTTTTAGTACAATTTCTTCGGAAATATTACAAGTTTGTACTATTAATTCATGAAATAATTTTGACATATATCCCTCGTACTACAGAATTGAATTGATTAAATTTGATGTCAGGGTTATTAATAAAATTTTGCTTTAAAAAAATGTTATCGTAAATACTTAATAATTTAAAATAAAATCCCTCGACCTGCAGTCGATTATTATGTACTCAAACGCTTTTTAAGCAAAATTTATTGCATAACCCAGACATGTCAAATTTAATCGATTAAACACTTAGCACTCACTATTAATAAAATTAAAAAAAAGTTTGTGTTTATATCTCGAATATGAGCCACAGAAAAAAATATTTTTCTACGCCACTGATTAGAGAGTAAAATATGTACCTATTTTTTTATTTGAAATATTTTTCTAAATATGTGATAGTAGAAATTATTTAAAAATGATAAAATCTACAATTTTTGTGCATATGTAGTACATTTTTGTGAAAACAAAAACATTAAATTGGTGGTAACTTTTGATTAATCGAAGTCGTAGCTCTTATAGTTCTCGAGATCGCAATAGTGAGCCTCGATATTGCAAAAAACTTTTCGAAATAACATAATTTTCAGAATTTTGATTTACCGAGAAATTAGTTTGCCGGAAAGTTACGATCTGAATTTTGTTCGGCTTCTAATATTTATTTTATGATGAGATGAAGAGGATGAGGTTTGAATTGCCTGTGAAACGAGTGTTCTACCACTCTATCAATTGCCCAAAACCCAGTGACATGTGTATTAATATCTTTTATTAAGCAAAAAAGCTTGACGAAGAACTACGTTCAATAATTCGAAGCGTTAGTATTTTAATAAAAATACAGAACTTTAACAATCTGTTTTGTTTGCAGCAAGCACCACGGGCCGGGGCTCAGGCAGTGGCAGTGGCAGCGGCAGCACCGGGGGCGTGTTGTCAGGGGGCGGCGGCGCGCCGGGGGGCGGCAGCGTGCCCGCCATCCCGCTGTCGCTGCAGGTGGCGGACCCGGTGGACGCCACGGTGGCGCGCGGACAGAACGCCACCCTGCGCTGCCCCGTCGCCCACAACAGCACCGGCCGCCCCATACTCACCACGTGGTGGCATGATGGCCGCGTCGTTAGGACTGACTCGAGGCGACAGGTGAGTGATTTTACACAATATTACTTCAGTTTGTCAATTATAGAAAGTGCTGTATGATTCAAATCATTGACGCAGTTAAAGCACCAAGCTTTGTGTGTTTTTAATTTTTTCCTCTAGCGACATCCCTTAAGGGAGGTATAGGAATCCTGCTGAAAATTCGGTACGATGATGTCTGTGTGTGTGTCTGTCTGTCAGTCTGTGTGGATCTCTGGAGTTACGGTTTCTCAAAAACTACTAAACTACTTCTGATATTTTGTATATATCAATTGTATCCCTTTTGGAAGATCTGATTAGTTTATGGTAACAATCCAATACCCGTAATTGATAGTTTACTTGGAGCTGTATCAAGTTATTTTAAAATATCTCAGTAAATTGTGGTTTAATAAAAATTTTGTTATTAGAATAATGTTTCAAATATTATTATCTACAATTATTGTTTGGAACATTTTCCTCTCACTGTCACCAGTTACGAATTACAACACGTTAAAGAAAAATTATATTTTGATATTTTCGTTTAAATCTGCCAACCTGTGCTTTTTTTAAAAAACAAAACAACGGTTGAAAAATGTCATTTTTTGACATGGGACATAATTTGAAGGGATGAGCTTTCTTGATAGTGGTGGTTCGTGTTCCTGCATTGTTCGATAAGAAATCTATGGCGGGAGGTATTGTGGTGCCCACAACAGATTTTTGATAAATGTTGTAAGAAATGCCAACCATGCCAACAAAACAAAATTGGTTGCTATTTTTTTCAATTTTTATTTAGACCAAAGCAACATGATTGTTTTTAAGAAAGAAAGTACAGGTACGAAATAAACCGTTGTACTACGTCATACATCCGTTAATGATTTTTACGCTCCGAAATGTCCATTTCCCAGGTCTCCACCAGATAAGCGTGCGAGAAATTTCAGGCGAAAATATTCTTATTATATATAGGACAAAATTATCGAATATTTATTTATGACGAATCAAGGAAAAATTAAAGATGGTTTTAGTTCACAAAATAAAATTTGCAGTCTCTGATGTTATTAATACGTAGTATTACTCATCATAATTAAATATTCGATAATTTTGTCCATGAGTATATATATTAAAAAAAACTATACGTATATAAAATAAATGTATAGTATTTGAAGTATCCTTTCCTTAATATTAATTTTGAAAATAGTGCAATATGATTGAAATTTAATTTTAAAATAATAAATTTAATGTATTTAGTTATCAATGTTGGCAATTTTTTTCCTATATGACAGTTCTTGGCTACAGTGAAATACATAACTTACATGCGCAATGTTAGCTGTCACAATATAAATAACAAACATATTTATTACATTTTTACAGGTGAATATGGTGAAAGTTAAAAATATATTAACTTGTTTGCGATATTTTAGACGAATTATTATGTATGTATAAATATAGTGAATTTTGACAATTAGCAATAGTAACTCCTGGAACAAATTCGTTTGTTTGTATGAACTGTGTTATGTTTCATACTTTTCGTACAATAAATATTGTACAAACCTCTTGCGTGAGCTCTGTTTCTGGGGATGTCAGGGAACCAAACATTCCCGCATTTGGTTATTTAAAGCACTATTTCTTCACTAAATTTAATGTTGAAAGTGATCACTAGTGAAATAGTGAGAGAAGTAATTTATTGTTTGCGGTTATCAAGCAAACATGATGTGCATTTAATATTAACATTGCAAATATTTTTTTAGCTTCAGTTAACAATTTGTTGAAGTAGAAATGTAATTATCTGTTTTTTATAATGTGTTAATTTGAGTAGCGATCTTCAAAGCCACACTTCCAGAGCTGATTGCTTAATCAAAATATTTTTTGAGAATTCTAATTGTAAAGCTGCGTTCAGAGATTCCCAATTATCAATTACGATTACTAACTAGAATTAACAGTTGCGCTTTGACTTATTGGGACCACCCTGTCGTTCACAATGAGAAGCTTGTAAATTCTAAAGTACCCACTTACAATTAGTAGGAACGCATACACTTCTTGAAAAAACATTTCACGAAAATACATTTTTGGAATATACAAATGTCGAAAATTAAATGCAAAGTTTAAATTTGTCCCGCTTTCACAATTGCAATATAAGTATCCTAGCAATGGCACCTATACTGAAATGAACTGACCTGTATTGAAATACTCACAAAACACATTCATTTCGCACGATGCTTGAACAACAAACATACAATAAGCAAATTTCGGGGTTGTAGAAAAATATATTTTTTGCCAATTGACATTAAAGATGACACTTCACGGACTGCTAATAGTCTGTAAAGTGTCACTTTTATGCCTAGGCTGTAAAAATATTTTACATAACAACCGCTCAACAAACGCATAGCAACCGTCAATAAATACATAGCAACCGTTCAACACATGCATGGCAACGTAATTTGACATCAATAACCTTCAAAATATCTATATAAAATAATCACTAAATTAACATTAATTCCAAATCGGCAAAAAAATTATGTGTTCAACTCGGTATCAAACACAGATTTGTAGCTTCGGCAGCATTCATTGCCTCGGTTTCGCCTCGTCAATGAAACGACAGCCTCTGCTGTAAATCTGGTATTTTGATGCCTAGTTAAACAAATAACTATTATCTATGATCGTTGTTAAAAGTGGCCTTTTGTCACTAGTGTTAAAAGTAACATAGCAACCTGTTAAAAGTGATTTTATTGTTACTTTGAACACGTTGCTAACTATTTGTATCAATAAATTAACAAATATAACCCTACCTATCAAAATATTCTATATTTTTTAGTATTTGTTAATACACCAGGAAGATTATAAATAAATTTTGTATGACATACGAGTACGTGTTAAAAGTGATTTATTTCGTTCATGGGGTTGTTTCACACGTATTCGCCTCGTATCACAAAGTTCCCCACTTACTCATAAAATGTCACTTATAACATAATAATAATAACGATTCTCACTTGCTATCTAAATTAAACTTTTATGTTAATACACACCATACTCGTTGCAACAATACGTTCATTTGTAATTTATCTAAAAGTAATTATCATTTTAATTCTCCAATCATTTCGATGTGCCGTTCTTATAACTCTGTTTGTTCTAAGCTAGATTTTAGTATTAGTATAAATGAATTTAAATCTATATTAGACAGTACTATTCAATAAATTTCTATAGTTATATTCATTATTATTCACTACTGTAAGAAACTTTTATATTATTCTGTAATTGGGACACTGTCCTGTTGAATAATAATAAACATTATTATTATTATTATTATTATAAGAGATTTTTAAGATTCGTCATTTGTAATATTTCCAACATTCTACAGTTTTATTTTCGATAAAAGTACAAACTCTGAATTTAACTTTCGACATTTGTTTATTCGAGAAATGTATTTCGGTGAAATGTTTTTTTGAGAAATGTGTTGTTGTTACCCAATTAATGATATAGAAATTATTTCTTCCTTTCTTTTGGTTTTTAAACCTCAAACAGCATAAAAAATTATCAAGACAGAAAACAGCTTGACATGAAACATTTAAATAACAACAAATACTACTTTACATATCATTATCACTCTATACATTGTTTCTGATTACTTCAACAGCACTGCCACTAAAGGTCAGTTTTTCAATCTACGAATAAACTTGCGAATAAGTTATTTGTTGAATAAATAAAAAATAACGGATCAAAAAAAAAAAGCCAGCTAGAACTATTACTATCATTTGAACTATATTTTCCATTTATTCAGCGAATAACTTATTTGGTATTTTATTCGTAGATGGTAAGATCGGCCCTAAGTGATGATTCGCAGTTTTGATACACTTCAACCGATTATTAATTCTTGAGGAAAATAGTAAATAAATCACTATGTTTTATTGGATAACTTGGCTTTATAGTATATTACATAACGAGAGAAGTAAGAAGCAATTTACGCACGAGTGAAAAAATTGACACACGAACCGCGTAGCGGCGAGTTTGTAATTTCACGAGGGCGTAATTGCTTTACATCTCGAGTTTTGTACTATACTTTTTCTACGACCACTCAATACTATTTCTAAATTAAAAACAATTTTCAAATAGTTAGAAATTTATTATGCTTTTTTGTTTTCCCTAATCCATGAATTTTTGATACACAAATTCCTATCGTTCTCGAGATTTTGTCACCAAAAGATTATTTGTTGCACTTTTAGCTTTAGCTTGTATCTCCAGTGGTGTTCCAATTGAAATATCAGTGTCGCTCGACATTTCTTACTTAAAATATTAATAAATATAAGTAAAGGATAATAATATTTAGTAGTATATATTTACCTCACAATAAAACACAGGTTATAATCTATAGATGCAGATGGGAGACTATAAAATATTACCAGTTTACATGTAATAATCACACACATAACCTAAATGTCAAACAAGCTTTGTTTGTGTTTTTAAAAATAAACGACAATTATTGAAATATTTATTGGTGTCATAATTTATAATAAACCCAGCAAATTATGAATTTAGTTATAAAATTTTATCAGTTAGCCTTTGAATCCATAACATTTAAATCTAAGATTTGATGCATCAAATTTTAATTATATTGGTAATGTGACAGTCAGTAATGCCAATTTAAATTTCATTTTCAAGTGTTACGTAATGAACATTACGTAACACTTGAATGAACATTACGTAACACTATTCGTAACAACGCACTTACATTGATTGTAGTTTGTTCTGTAATGACATACTTTCAGTAATGGTCGTAGAAAAAGTAAATTTATTTCAATTTATTTCGTCGTTGACGACGTTTCGGCTATGGTTACAGCCATCTTCAGGTCTAAATTTAAATTACAAAATATATTTAAATATAGTCAATTACATGTCGAAGTTAAGTTTATAAAAAAAGATTTTTAATTACATTTTGTAATAAAACTTTATTAATTCTAAATGGTATTTGTAATTGATAATTGAGTGTCACATGAATACATGTTAATTATTAAAAACACTACGTTCCTTTGTGATTTTTAAATTCTTGAATATTTGCTGATGTTTGTGTGTGCAGATCCTCGAGGATGGTTCCTTACAAATCCGCAAGGTGGCCGGCAAGCGCGTCTCCTCCCTAGAGGGCAGCTACAGCTGTAACGTAACCAACGAGTTTGGCAGCATCGTAACTAACCCGGCACGTGTACGGATAGCTAGTGAGTATGATCTACCCGCACTTCTTTACTTAGAGAACTGTTGTTAACCTGATGCGGTATCTTCTCTTGTAGTGCTAGCAAGAGACTTCACCAGACAGCCCCAGGATGCCATGGTGCACGGAGGCCAGCCGTGTCACCTCGCGTGTGAAATTCAGTCAAACCCCCCAGCGTATGTAAGCTGGGAACGTGATAGATTGCCTCTACCTCAAAGTCAGAAGTGAGTAGAAATAGATTTGACTACGTTACTTTGACTTGACTTTGAAAAGGCGACTTTTGAAAAGAAAAATTACTTGTAATTATGAACAAATATCAACTTCAAATACTTCAAATAAAAGTGGTAGATAATTTATTTCTCTGTAATTCCTATTCGAAGCATTTTTTTTTAATAAAATAATTTTAGAACATACTAGCGGACCAGGTAAACTGACGTTGTCCTGACACAGACCTCATCTTTATATATAAAATTCCTATGTTCGTAATTCTACTCTTCCTAAACGGCTTGACCGATTTTGATGACATTTCTTTTTGTACTTATGGCGGCACATGGATGGTCAGATGCATAAGCCATGAATATAAGTAAGGAAAATTAAAAAAAAAAAAAAATCTGGATCGCGACAAAAGCACCATCTACCGGGTCCAACTGTACCTAAGAACCATCCAGGTTACTCCATAAGAAAAAAAAATAAATTAATTCATCAAAATCTGTTCAGCCGTTTAGGAGAAGAAGAATTACGAACAACACGCACAACTGAATTTTATATAAAGATTGTACAGCGCTAAAACCAATGCTAAAACACTTCTCTTAAAACACCCAAAATCAAAGCTTATGGTACCAGTCATTTTATTAATAAAAAATATTTTTTTTTAAATATAGAATTTTTAGTTTTAACCAGGAAATTATTGGAATTACAACAAAATACAAACAAACTTTTGATGATTTAACTATTAAATAAATAATTAAATTTTTCCGAAACTACAATATTTAAATCACAAATGTTGTTAAAAAGTGTATATTAAAATATAAATTATTATATTGTAATCTATAAATCTAAATTTTTTACAGTTAGTAATCTTAACTAAATTAAAATTGTCTGGATCCTTATATGGATACATAATTTTATAAAACTTTTATTTGAAATTATTTTCTTTAAAACAATAATTTAATTAAGGAATTTTATTTAAAAATAATAAATTACATACATATAAATTAGACTTGCAACGAATAGTGTATTCGGCCATTGGCCGAATACCGAATATTCGGCGGATTCCTTGGCCGAATAGCCGAATATTCGGCGAATAGTATTACTCAGTAAAAAACTTTATTTGCGATTTGTTAATTTTGCGGTTATTTAGTATTTTGAATTAATATTGACAAATATATTGTGTTAAATTAACAATTTGAACAAATATGACAATTTGTTAAATTAAAATTTTGTCATTTCTGAATTATTAACAGGAAAAATTGTTGTTTTTATTTATTTGCTACATTTATAAAATTTAATAAATAGACTCGTCAATAATAACAAGTAAATTAACTAATTTATCAATTTAAAATTGTTAAATAAAGTTTGTATTCTTCGTAACAACTTAATTTGTTATAAAAACTATGATTTATTGTTCTGCTTCAATATAATTACTTAAACATTTTGTCAAAAGTACATAAAAATAAATGTTAATAATTCCTATATTCACAAATATATTTCGTTAAGAAATACACAAAAATAATTTGTTACTTGTTAACAAATTTGAAACTTGTTAAATTAACAAAAAATGACGGTGGATCGTCTGGGACTAAAAATTTTCTTAAAATTTTGTCAATTTTTTACTGTGGTAAATAGGTAATCTATATTTATTACCTATGTCCTCTATGTTTGGAGCCTATTTAAATCAAATAAATATTTTAACCAATAGATATGTGGCAAATGAAATTTTCAGTTTTTATTCAGTACCGTCTGTTATCATTGGTTAAAATTTTTTACAGGCCGTTAAAAATTGACAGGTAAGTTACAGAACAGACACCCCTAAGTGTTTTACTTTTATTATTTTATTTCAAGCAAAAATTACCGAATGAAACACCCGAAATTTCCACTTTTTTCTACATTCTAAACTATTCGGTATTCGCCCGAATAATGCTTAACTATTCGGTATTCGGCCGAATAGTAAAAATGTGGCCGAATAGGCCGAATACCGAATAGTTGCCGAATATTCGTTGCAAGCCTAATATAAATACCTTTCTGGTTTATGCTGGATTTACAAATTTTAAGATTTAAAATTTGCAATTAATATATCACCATATTTTATATACAAAATCTAAATATCTTAATCCAACCATTCTTTGAGTGGGAAACAAAAACAACTTTGACAACAGTTTTAGGCATTAGACATTTATTTATAGTTTTTACAAACTATTTTTTGCAAATAACATTCATATTGGTAACAATGGTATATTTTCCTCACTAGAGAGGAAAAACACATTTTTCTCACTATTTCGGGAGAAGTACGGTGAGGTTTCCTGGCATGTCTTGAAAAAAATAAATTTCTAATTTTTTAAACGTACATTGGCTATTATTAATAATCCATGTAAATTATCCCTTTGTTAAAAAAAGAAAAACCGTTTTAATACTTTGCTATCAATCACTTTAACTGTAACTATGGTAAAGATGTATACTGATAGAAAACAAAACACTGTAGATGTTTGTACAACTAGTGAACATAGAAATTTTTTATACGAATTTTAAATTTGATTCGACATAAAATAAACAAAATGACTTACAAAATATGTATTCATACTTTTTGTATTCGTATATTAATATTAGATATATTTGACAGAAATAAACATTAAAAATTAGTTTGACATATGCCAAAGTTTCATTTTCATGTTAGAAATTTTATATGATCTCGAAGGACATATTATTGCTATTACGATTTTTAAAACCTCAATGAAATGCTATTTTCGTCATATATTGTCGTGATTAACTTTAATTGTTGATATTCCAAAAATACAGTTTTCATTGTTAATATGCAAATAAACTCATATGCTCCGTATTCTTTGCATTGTGTTAAACAATTCTTGTGACCAATATGATTTAAATTGCATATTTACAAAAGACAATAGGTTCAAATTGATTATAATTCCGAACATATTTGTAGTATTCGATTGTCCTATTTTAGATTTCGGCAGCGTAGCAATCTGATAGTATTACGCAAAACCTTAATCCTTCTCTCAATTAATGAAACAAAGTCTAACATTGCTCGTGTATAAATGGTAAACATCGCTAAAGTAATTTATTGCAGTATCGTGTATTATTACACTACATCGAACATGTGTTATTGAATAATGAAACAGTTAACATATTCAGTTTTAAATTCATCAATATAACTAGGTCCCATTTGGAAATTATTCATTTATAAACATAATATATGTTTGTATTTCTTTTCTTTTTTGCAGATATGTTAAACTCCCTTCCGGAGATTTGTTGATTCTGTCGACTCAACCGTCAGACGCCGGTTCCTATAGGTAACACTTTTTTTATTACTATTTCTTATTATTATGCATTATACGAGGTGTGATCAAAAAGGTTTGTATTCGGATCGAACGTATTCTAAAAAAATGTGGCGTTGGGTGATTCTATTACAACTGACACATGTTTGACATACAGAAGGTGTTCCTTGACATACAGAAAAGATGTTTCAGTTATTTGGACTTCTGGACTCGTGATTGAATGCACTACTTTGCTCACTAGTTTTAAAAATAGCTATTTTTGCACGATTTGTATTTTTCATCAACTTACCTGTTTCCAAGGCGGCATGTTGTTCTTACCGCTTGCTAGGTTAAACAGAACGGTAAATAATTTACTTACAGTACGGATACTTTTTGATCACGCCTCGTGTATAATATGTCTTTAAAATTTGTACAATGACGAATAACATGGAAAAGAAGTTTATCCAACACCTCTCAATAAATGCTCTATAACTATGGCGATTTTAAACAAGCAAAGTAACAGATTATCCACTAGTGGGTATAATTTTGAGGAAAGCCACTAGTGAGTATTTTTTATTTATAACAATAATAATAACACACAACACCTTGGTAACTATTTCGATTGACATTTTAATTTAAAAATTTAAAGCATACGTCACTGTCAAATAATATTTCTTTAATAAATTTTTCATTTATTAAGAAGTGCTGGATAAAACGTTATACTTCACACGTGGGCAAAGTGAAATTACCCACTCGATAAAATTATCTCACTCAGCCTTCGGCTTCGTGAGCTAAAATTTCTCTCGTGGGTAATTCCTTACTTTGTCCACTTGTAAAGTAAATAACTATTATCCAATACCTCTCAAAAAATGTATATAACTATGGGGATTTTAAACAAGGAAAGTAACAGATTACTCACTAGTGGTTATAATTATGACTATTTCCCACATATAAAATAAACCAATCATTTGCTTCCATTTGCTTCTATTTCGTCACTTTTGACCAATCACGTACTTATTACAGCGGCAAAATAAAAATGACAAAATAAAACTGACAATTTTCCCGTTACGTATCCATGACTACCATGTGTGACAAAATATTGATTGCTTTTTGTATTTTTATTTACAATTATTTTCAAACTTCAACATGAGTCGTTTTGGGACTGCATGTATTCATGAAATTCATAAAAATATTTTGATGTTAACTCCAAAAAATCTGATGTGTCCAGCACATAACCTCCCGCCCAATACTACTCTTAAACGGTATTTAATGTTACAGAAACATACCTTCTTATTTGTTTATTATTTTTATATTTGAGAATTTTCATTTTCTTTTGTATATTTATTTAATTTTATGACATATATTTCACTAAGAAAACAGCTTCACAATCACAATGACATGTGTCACATTTCGTAAAAAATTGAAAATTTTTAAATGTTTTCATGGTGTACTAGGAATGCAAAATTTGTAAAATCTAATTTCTTTATATTTTATTATCTCTAAATCTAATAAAATTTAATAAAATTAGTGTAATCAAAATACATGTAAAATTAAATATTCTTCAACTTTCAAAATAACATAAATTGTTGAAAAAGGAAATTTAACCGTGTTTTTCACGAAAAACTGTTAAGGGCTTCAAGCAAACTGCTACTTCCGGTTGACCAATTTTATCCAAAATCTAATCAGCTCTTCATTTAAATATAAGAAGCAATAATTAACAAAATTGTATTTTTTGGTATTATAGTATTTGTGTTATGCGAGACGAAAAAATTGCCACAGACTACACACACACATACATACATACATACATACATACATACATACATACATACATACATACATACATACATACATACATACATACAGACATCATCGCGAAAATAGTAAAATCGTATTGTAGGGACCCTAAAACGTGCTTATTCATTGAAAACTCACTACCCAATTTTTTGACCAAAAACAATACCTCCCTTACCTAGAGGTAGGCGGGAGGTAAAAATACAGTAACATCAAAAAATTCGATTTGGAAACAATTCAAGAAATTCTGCGAAGTAAAAATTATTATCTAAATGCTGACACAGAGGTTGGTACACTTGCTAATATTTTAATGGGTTATGCACACAACATGAGAAAATCTAATTATAATTATTTTTTGTGTAACCTTATTTGGGAAATAGTCTAATAAAATATATTTCGGGTCCATTATTTTGCCGGTAAAATTTGTTCTCAAGATTGTTGCTTTTAGGTAACATTTCTCGACAAATGTAATGACAAAATCCCTCGCCTCCGGCTCGTGATTTTGATCATGTCATTTGTCTCGAAATGTTACCAAGTAACAATCTTTCGAAATGCAAATTTTACCGGCAAAATAATGTTCCCTTAATATACTATTGAGAAAAATCACTAGTAAGTAAGCAATTTTCTATTTATAACAATAATAACACACAACAACTTGGTAACTACTTCAGTTGACATTTTAATTTAAAATATCACTGTCAAAAAATATTACTTTAATTAATTTTGCATTTATTTAGAGATGTTGGATAAAACGTTATACTTCACAAGTGGGCAAAGTGGAATTATCCACTCGATAAAATTTCTCTCTTAGACAATTCCTTACTTTGCCCACTAGTAAAAGGCGATTTCGACTGGCACTGGTTACTTTCCGGTTACGTGATTGGTTGGTTTTAAACAATGACGTCACACTGACCGAGCGGTTACTGAAAATGTGCGGTTTATTTTGACATTTATCAAATTTGACAGAAAACATGAAAAATATGACAGTGTACTAGTTTGAAATCATAACAAATAAAATTCAACCAATCAGCTTAACCGTTGGACGAACTGAGCTCTCGAGCATGTTACTAGAGCTCTAGAAGAATGTAGGTATTCTCGTCCGCCATTTTGGGTCCAGATGTCATAAATAAAACAAGTTATTGGAATCCAGTTACTTAAAAAAACATTTAATATTTGTATCTGTCAAATTTGAAAACATATTTATTGAAATTCTGTAAAATCCAACTACACAAATCATACGGTAATATATTATTATAAAGTATTCTGTACACTTACCTGTTAGATATAAAATATAATAATTGAAGGAATGATATATCACAATTATTAATCAATTTCAACTTGAAATTTGACAGAAAAGAATTAAAGTAACTGGATTCCAATACTTTGTTTTATTTATGACACTTGGACCCAAAATGGCGGATGAGAATACTCATATATTCTAGTGCCTTAATGTTACTGATTTGCCATGCCAAAACTGTCACCGGCTACATATGAGTAACCAATTGACCAAGTACTAACCGGTGCAAGTCGAAATCGCCTAAAGTAAATAACTATGATTCATTATTATTGTTTCTCTAATTATTTAATGTCCGGTTTTATAAAGAAATTTAACAGTCACTTAAATTTAATTTTAAAGTAAATTTATTTGTTTTTAATAAGTGCATAACATTTAGACAACTCGATGTAAATTTAGTATGGATGTAAATTTAACTGGAGCATAAATTTATTTATTTCCACCTTTTATGTAAATGACACTTTACAGGTACTTTGGTAACTAAGTAAATGAATAATTACAGCACATAGCCCTGTAAAGTTTTACAGGAAGATTGAAATTACTTTTTTGCAATACCTGTACTGTAAGTTACCCATTAATAACAAAATTTAAACACAGTAAGTGGAACTTTTATTGCACAATTGGTTTTCATGGTTACATCATTTACTTACCGTCCACGGTGGATGGTAAGTGATACTTACCGTTCATGGTGGATGGTAAGTAAATATATATCATTTAAATTTTATTTTTAACCTCAATCTGACAGCTATAAATTTTGATACCTACTTTTCCTTTTCTTATATTTACGCAGGTATTGCAAAAAATAACTTACTAACCTCGAATTGTAAATGATTTTTTAGGTCTCGAATGTTTAGGAAATCTCGACCCTACGGGTCTCGACATCCCAAACTACATTCTCGACCTAAAAACTATCACTTACAGTTCACGGTACGTAATATACTATTTACAAGCGCCTACCGCCAACCATATTTGATTACAAAATCTAATGTATATTTTAATAGAAATAATTTTTATAATGCTGTGAAGGTGAAAATAAAACTTTGTACACGGCTTGCTTGCAATTAATCTTTACTGGACTCACTGGATTATGGAGGCTCACTCCTTCGTGGGACGACCACAAACTTTCCAGCACGCTCGTAAAGATTAATTTACTACGCTCGCCACGTAAATATCTATTATAAAACCGGGCGGTAGTTCAATAAGTAAAATGCAAAATGTAACTTTTATGCAAAATATTTTGGTGTAAAATAATCAGGGAAACAAAGTTAGGGAAAACTTATAGCATATCGTAAATGTATTTCTTCTTGACAGATGTAAAGCTTTAAACAAAATATCGAAGAAACACCGCTACAGTAACGAAGCCCAAGTGAGTGTGCTGCCCTCGATGACCGAGGTTCAAGCCCCGAAATTCATAGTTTTAAGTAACGAGCTCAATTACACCGTACACGTCGGTACGAATCTGTCGCTGTTCTGTGCTGCGGCAGGAAACCCTAGGCCTAGTATCCGGTGGATTAACAGTGAGTGCTTTATGTACGATCTTCTTCTTTAATCGTTATTTACTTTAAATAGATTTATAAAAGAAAATATTATCAATCAATGTCAGACTTATTCTAATTCAGAACAACATGTAACTGGTAATCTATAAGATGACATCACACAAGGTTGTTAAATTTTATAACAAATAGGAATATTTGCATTTATAGCTGATTTCTTTCGGTTGAAAAAATCTGATTGTGTACGTTCTTTCGAGTTTAGATACCCTCATCACAAAATTCTGGATTG
Source organism: Poecilus cupreus (assembly GCA_963942605.1). NCBI lineage: Eukaryota > Metazoa > Arthropoda > Insecta > Coleoptera > Carabidae > Poecilus > Poecilus cupreus. The sequence goes on from OZ012721.1 coordinate 24,665,583, forward strand.
CAATCTGAATTTTCAAATCTAGTCCGTGAACCAGCTTTAAAAACTGCGACCCATTTGACCAAAAGTTTCAGTATGTTCTATGGAATCTACCCGTTTAGGTACATCGAAAAGCGCACCTCTGCCATTTAGATCTGGGTGGTATTAAAAATGGCTTCCATTCAAAAAGGAAAGTAAATGATGGAATTTTGAATAATGTGACCAAAATTTTCTTTTGAATCTCGAAATACTAGACGAAAATACAAATCAAAAGACACCAGTCTATTACTCGTACGTGGTCGAATTTCAAAATTTAAAATTTGGACCCGAAATTTGGCTCAAATGACCAAAATATTCATATTTATCTCATGATACTAGACGAAAATACAAATCAAAAGATACCAATCTGCTACTCGTACGTGGTCGGGGTGTCTTGCAGACGAATTTCAAAATTAAAAATTTGTGTTCCGAAATTTGAGACAACAAATTTTGAAATTCGTCTGCCGAGGCATAGACATGCTTCTTGTAATATTTAGAGGTATTTCCAAATTTTCATCTATTGTTTTTACCTTTTTTCGTGTTTACAATTTACAATGACAAATCACAAACTATCATTCCATGGACACTTTCCTATATTTCTTTATTTTATAAATAGCTTATCAAATGTCTTGTCAGCATTAAACAAAAAACGAAAATATACAAACGATTTAAGAAGACGTTTTAAGAGTGGTGTTGGGTAAAACATTGTAGTGCACTCGTGTGGAATGCATAATAGTCACTCAAGAAAAGTAGCCACTCACCCTTCGGGTTCGTGGCTAAACCTTTTCTTTCGTGACAAATATGTCACATTCCACTCTAGTACATTAAATTACTATTTAATTTTTGCAGTTTAACTCATAGTAAATGCATTTTGTTTACTGATTTGTATGTAGAATTTTAAGCTCTGCAAGATTTATTAGAAGCGTTTTTGTCTAAAATAATTTGGGATGCGCACGAAAAAACCCTTTTTTTTTCATTTTCAACACCTATGGCCTGTATTTCGTAATACACACTAAAGCACATAAGTCAACTTTGTCTGTAGACTGGCGAAATAGACAGGCGTTCTTTTTCAATCTCAATTATTTTACACACATTTCATAATATATTATGTGCTTTAGTACATCTAAAGTGTAGAATAATTGAGGTCTGGTTTCTGGTTATAAATTGATTACAACCCATAACTAAAAAAAAAAAAGAATTTTTTGATTTATGTGCTTGTTATGTGCCCTAGATATAGACAACAGTGATTTTTATTGAACCAACATCTAAGCGGCCTTTGATACATATAACAACATGAACTTCAAAACAGATCCGCTAGATGAACATCAAACAATAACAAATACAACATTTTAACTTGTTTGAATTAGAATAGGTCTACATCTAGGCACTGTCCGAATTTCACACGAGCTTATGATTTTAAATTATTTTGCTATAATAGTTATTTACATATCGAGTGCTTATTGAAGCACGAGTGAAGGTTTCATTAGCGCAAATGCGTGGATGACCTCTTTCCGCAAGAGGCTATTTGTAACGGAATTAAAATTTAATTAAAATATTCACAAATTCACAGCAGTAAAGTAATAGCAATCACCGGTTGCAAAGGAATTTGATAATATGAATTATTGGAAATTGTCAATGGGGTCAATGGCTTTTGCGGATTTTGATACATACAAATCGATGTAAATAACATTTTATGAACTAAATTTTTTTATATTAAAAGCTTGTATCAAATGTTGAGTACAAAAAGTAAATTTTGTTATGTAAGGGTAAGCTTTATTAACAAAATTTTTAATCATATACAACATGGATGTTGAAAAATGTTTATAAATTATGTACTCATAACCTTGGAAACAACATTTGATGCACACAGATGATAGATAACACAGATTTTCATGTACCCGCAAAAACCATCGATACAAGCTAATAATTCAAAGAAAAATTTTTATACAATAGTATATTGTGTCATTAGGAGTAAATGTGATACTTTGGGTACTGAGCATGTAAGTTTGAGCGAAGCGAGTCGAACAATTACATGCGAAGCACCCAAAGACACATTTACTCCGAATAACACATGCTATTTTTTCTTCAAACATAGAAAATAAAATTATAAATATTATAAAATGCTCAAAACTTCAAAAAATATTCTGTCTTATCTAGCATTTCAAGTTGCCGTAGAATATGCTGTTTTGTTATTTTTGTTTATTTGTTTCATTTTTAACTGTCAAATTATTGAATTACAACCTAACTATTTTTCATAATATTTTACTTTGTCCGCCGCCGGCGTAAATGTGTTGCCAAGGATACACTTTTACGCCGGCGGCGACAATATTGAACTTCTGCTTGTTGAATACAAATACATAACAACGTACTTTTATGACGTTTGAAGAAAAAATGTTTTCCGTGCCTTCTAAATAAATATCAACTAAAAAAAGTCTCCTAATTTTTCAAAGAAAACAAATAAATTGTTTATATTTATAAAACCCTCGAATCCTTGTTTACGAATGGTCTGAAGTTACCAACATAAAAAATTCCTAGTATTTCATATTTGACAAATAAGTCAGAATTTCAGTTCATAAATATATATATATATATATATATATATATATATATATATATATATATATATATATATATATATATATATATATATATATATATATAACAAAGTCGACACGAAAAATAATGTGTATCATACATCCAGAAACTGTTTTGAGAGTGCTCGTAATTTGCAAAAGTGCGGTTTCTAGCCTAGTGATACAACTAACTATTTTCACCTGTCATAATTCTTAGCAACCGGTGGTTGCTACTTTGCTGCTTTACGAATATTTTGAATAAATTTTAATTCCGTTAAAAATAATTTTGTTCGTTACAATGAGCATTATTGTGCTCATACGAAAAGAATGTCTTCCTGCGCATGGTATGTAACTATTTTTATTCACAATCAGTATAGTAATATATCAATTCCAAACCTTTTAGAGGTTGGGAAATACGTCATTCCTTACAAATATGACAACCTCTTGGGTGGGAAGTGACAGATTTATCCCATGGGTGGAAAAAGTTTGGGTGTTTATGTAGAATTGCCTAGCAACACAGTCAAAAATCGCTGAAAGTAAGTTGATAAAACTTTAAAACATCAATAATTGCAATATGGATAGAAGAATTAGTTAACCGCAATAAAATTGTTTTTGAAGCGCTAAATTCTCAATGTTTTCGAATAGTGTCACTCTGCGCATGCGTCAGGTTTAGACCGTATACTACACTTAAGCCGAATTTTTATAATAAAGTAATATAAATAATGCTGTCTTGTTAGGATTTGAGTTTCCTGAACTGTTGACACATGTCAAATTATTGAAATAAATTTAAACATATGTTTTTACAGACTATCTGAGCCTCGAGGCTTAGTCCCAATTCACAATGAGCATAAGCATAAGAACTACATAAGAAAATACATAAACGTAAAGTTGAGCTAATGGTTTTCAATGGCCGTGTTCACAATGCCGTTATGTATTTCTTACGTTTATGTAGGTACATAAGACCACCCGTAAGAAAAACGTAAAGTTGGAATCGGTTAAACTTTACGTAAAAATTACGTATGTTTAGGAACATTGCGCATGCGTTTCATTTCGTTAACAAACGTCAACCATTAATTGAGTATTTCAGACCAAATAAAATATATATAAAATTGATTAAAATAATGTTGAATATTTAATGTATTGTTTATTCATATGTTTCAGTCATTTGACTGTATGACAAAAACATAAATTTTAACAATAATAATACAATGGCAATATCGTTGTCTTCTATAAAAATTACAATTAGTATCATGAGTTACTTAAGTTTTAATAATAAAGCCAAGACGGCAAAATTGTTTTCTAACTGACATTTTATAACAAATATTAAGAAATGACAGCTAGTACATCCAACAAGAAAACAAGATTAAACCCTATACACTACCAACGTAATATTCTAAAATAACTAAATTTCATTATTTATGTTTATGTTCATTGTGAACATACGTAATATTTATTACGTTTTATGTTATATAGTTCTTATGCTTATGCTCATTGTGAATTGGGACTTAGTCTCTCGGTCATATAATAAGCCCTCGGCTGGAATGAAACATGTCCCACCTCACATGTAATATTCTACAAAATATCCAATTAGTAATGTCGTTTATCGAGCAAAACATATTTGTTTCTTTTTCTGAATTTTAGAACATTTATGAATCATTCCAAACTATTTCATTGCCCAAATATATTTCTGGAAAACATTTACAATTACATATTTTGTATTATTGTTCAACACATTTTAATTTTTGTAATGATTATTGTTCTTTATTTGTTGATGCGTAGTTTTATCGTTTACTGAACGAGCCCTGCTGTTCGTTCTCTCTACTTCTGCTTCTGATCTCTCTCTCTCTACCACCGATAAATTAGATTTTAACAGTAAATAGCTCGTTAATTTTATGTATGTAATTTATCATTATTATTTGTATCATTAAGTATTACGTAGGTATTAAATGTAATATGTTTTAATGTTTACATAGGTGAACGATCTCATTCGGTCATTATTTAAAAAAGAAAGTATTTAAATTTTTATTGATATTTGTGATATGTAATTTAGTAAAATGTTAATCAGGGAAATATGTGCGCAACTTTTTATTCCGTTTAATTTTTACAATTTGCAGGATTGTCATTCCTTGAAGAATTGAATTAATTTTGCAATTTTACTTGAACGCATATTTCAGTTAAGTAGTTTGGCTGTAAAACAAATAAGTTTGTACTGAATTAATTAAATATTTAGCATTCCTTTGTACTTTTGCTTTAGAAATGTAATTGAATTACAATTTTCTAATAAGTACAACAAAGTGACAATCCTTTGGTTCCTATCTATCTTACATAAAATAATTTACAAATAAAATAAGTAAATTTATAAAATAATTATCTGCAAAAGTGCAATACGCTAGATGAACATTTTAGATATAAGGAGTTTTATAGAATGTATGTTTGTTTTGTAGATGCAAACGCAGTAGTCGGAAACTCAAGCATTTTGACGTTGCGAAATCTGACTGCTGCACATGGAGGAAACTACACTTGTATGGCTTATAGTTCAGCAGGTCAAGTTAAACAGGTGAGTAATTCATTGATTACCAACTAATTTGACTAATTTATAACATTTTCCTCTACAATCTCTAGCTTTATTGCAGCGGTCAATGGGCGCATAAACTATAAACGAAATATGACAAATTTATATCAAAATCGTGCAGCACTTATGGAATTATTAGTAGTAAAGTATTTTTTTTGTTTTAAATATTCTGGAGTAAAGCGATATACCGAATTGAACATATTTTGACGTCACGGGTCCTCGCATTGATACTATTGGTCAGAAATATGAAATGTGCAAATCGCGCGTCTGCCGTGGCGCCCACCGCCTATTGTGAGCTAAAATGGAACTACGAAATGTCATATCATTTATTTTGTTTGTTGGTATTTAAGATTATAATTGTTGGGCTTCTATTACTTGTTTTATAATTTCATTGTTTTATTGTGCTGTGTTGAAAAACTATTGATTAAAATTGTGTGCTGAGGTTATGTTACATTATTATCAGCGCCACTGTTCTCAAACTTTCGTATGTTATTTACTCGAATATCAAGTAAAATACTCTAAAGTTGCCAAAGGAATTTTATCTTTATTTATATTAAGTTTAATTGTTGTAAATAAAGACTTGCAATATGCAAATATTAATTTTACATTAAAAAATATGTAATATCTACTATCATGAAAAATCGTTGTTTTAGTGCTACTGGAGCAGTACCCGTGACGTCACACTTTAAAAAATCATATCTCCGGTAATATATGGAATTTTAACATCGGGTTTTCACTGATCGTCATATGTGCTAATAAAGTTTCATACAAAAATTTAAAAAACTGCTAATAACACATATAATCCCAAGAATACTCCCAAAAATATATTTGCATTGCTTAGCAATTATACGTTTGGCAGTGATTTAAATAAAATGTTTATTCTAGAAAAAATTGTTCATATACGAAATATAATAACAGAACACGTGTTTATTATAAATAAAATCATGCGCCATTTATCTATTTTTGGGTGTAGCGCTCTGCTGTCGCAGATCTGGAGGAGGAGGAGGATTTACAGGAATAAAGTTGAAATGGCAATGGGGTCATACTCCTTTTTTCATTATATTTTTTTTTCTGTAAGTTTGAGTTATAGATACTAATTTTAATATTAAAAAGCATTTAGTTATTTAGATACGATTTTTTGAATTTGGCATCCCATTTCAAATTTTTCGCTTGTGACGTCAGCACGAGAGCACCAACTGTCAAATTGACTGTTACCAGTCATTGTTATTTACTGAAAGGTTTTTACAAATATAGTTTATTCACATTACTTGGGCAAAATAATATAACAAATATAATAAACATAAGTTTAATTTGAAAATCGTTATTAATGCAACATATGACTTGAGATGACAAATGTGATTATGAGACTACCGACATTACCGACAAGCGACAAGATATAGTACATCAAAGCACTTTTATTTAACACGTCCTAATCTCTTTGTCTAAAAACGTTATAATTAACGAATACCTAATTTAATTTATTGGAGTGTTCATTTTAATAATAATAAGTAATTATTACAAACCTGAAAAGTAAATTATTATTTGTTAGCAACACCTCTTTTGCCTTGCCATGCTGTATATTCTATTACAAGATGACATCACGATTTTGCAACCGCAAAATTCATAAAGGAAATTATGAATGAAAAGTTAAAAAATTACAAGAAATATTCAATAATAATGCGACTGAAATGATCTAAATTTTTATAATTTGTAAAATAACAACTTTTTTTTAAGTGTATGACCCCATTATTTTATAATAAATACTTACTGTAGTTTTCGGACGTACTCCAAATTTCCGAGACTTCTTACTTAATTTTCTCCCGCAAGTATAAATAAAGGTGGTATTATGACGGGTAAAAATTTTTGGTAGGGAGTTTACAACATATAAGCACGTTTAGGGTCCTAAGAATATGATTTCTCTATTACTCCACGGTAACTCAAATTTTAAGGACGATATCATTTTATATTTGAAACGAAGGTGTTCAATTTTGGTAGTAATCCATTAACCGAAAGTGGTAGTTTGCTTGATGATCTATAAGGTTTCTGATATATCTCAGTACAAATTGAGTTACAATAAGTTTGGTTATATTCAAAAAGATGTAGAATAATATTGGCGACAATTTTTATTTGGAAATAATTACTATATTTTGTACAGCTTTAAAATTGAAATGTACTTATTTTTATAGCATATCAGTGAATATTAAAAGTAGGAAGTAGAATAATATTAGATACAATATTTTAAACTTTTTTCTATATTGAACCGTTTAGCATTTTATTTTTCTGTGGGTGGTTATGCTTTGAAAACTTCCAATCTATCTATTAACAAATCAAGTTACTAGAGATAAAAACGGTCTGACTGCAAACACAAACTAGCGGAGCCGGTAGGCAGACGTTGTCCTTCTACAGACCTCATCTTTATATATAAAATTCCAGGGTTCATAATTCTTATGAACACACGCACACCAAAATTTTATATATAAAGATAATTTTATTCCAGTTTAAATATAAAAAATCTGAAAAATTTGTCTATACTTTGTATCGTTCAAGGATTCTAGATGTTCAACAAGAATATGAATTATTTTATTGTTAAAATTCTTTTTTATAGATTTTCATACGGTTATTTTTTTTTCAAATACTGTATATTTCTCGCTACTACAGTACCTGTAGTAACAATCTTTTATCTTCCGGATGCTGTAAGATAAAAGCTATGACTAAAACCTTAGCCATGAAATAATTAAATTCTCGTTTTGAACATTGTTAGTGTTTTTGATTGAGACCCGCTAACGCTAGAATTTAAGAAAAACAGTTGTTTAGTCCCAAAATCTGTCAATTTCATGAATTGCTTTTAATGTTCCATATTGATGAATTCTGCCGAATTTAAAGTAAATTTGTGTAGATTTATTCCGAAGACGCGATGCATTGCAGAATAAAAGTGAGTGCACTTCAAATTTGAATAGGCCGACACAATTTGACAGACTTATAAATTTAACAAACCTTGAAATTTTGATGCGCCGAAAATTAGAAGATCAGACACGAGTATTTGTTTCAAGTCATGCAATTCCTGTTTCGAAATTTGGTAGTGAATTCATTTCGAATAACAAATTTGTTGATTTCTGTTCTGATAATTTGACGATTTGCCTCACACGGTGCTGCATTTGATCAGATCTGTGTAAAGTGATTCATTTCTATTTCAAAAAGATATAGTAATTCGTCTTCTACAAATTTTTATATTGGTTTTTTATGCATTATTTGTGCGATTTTTTATTATTTCAATAGAAAAGGTGAAGTATGACACTTTGCGATCATAAGTTAGTTGTGTCGTTGAATTTTGCCCATACAAAGTTTAAATTTTCTCACCAGAGATTTGAACAGATATCATACTTCAAATCTAATTGAGAAGGGCTTTCTTTGCACCATGTATATTTGTAGAATAATTAATCAAATAACACAAAAATCTGATGTGGACAACAAATTACTTTTTTATTCACATAAATTTGAATTTAACTATTTAATAATCACACACAATTATTACAAAAGTTCTGTGCAGTTTAACTATTGCTTGTGATAACCATACTACGATTCGTGACGGTGATACAGTAGAAACATCCATGAATCCAAAATTTGCCGTTGATTATAAAGGGCCCCAGTAGAAAGTACTGAAATTTCATTAAAAAAAAAAGCAATACTTTGTCCTTTTATAAAGAAATCACATAAATAATTAAGGGTATTCTAACCCTTCCTATAAATTGAACTGGATGTTACCTCGACTGTGTAAATTGTAAAGTGTGAAAAAATACTGGAATTCTCAGTCATACAACATATATTCTTCTTATATAACCAACGTTTTGGTTTACACTTAAACCTTTTTCAGTATTAGTAAGCTCTTACAACAAACAATTATGTAACAAACATATTCGTAAACTATCATTCAGTTTTTTTTTAAACTTACAAACGTAAAGCTTATACACATTCATCATCTCAAAACTAACAATGGAATGCTATCCGCTATGTATTTATTACATATTACATAAGAATATATGTTGTATGACTGGAATTCGAGTATTTTTTTACACATTCATATACAGGCTGTTTCATAACTTCAGGTACATACGTTAATGGTATATGTTATTTGTTATGCTGATTACGAATCAAAAAGAATTTTTTTTAATCGCAAAATTATTTTCCATGTTTCCCAGTCCAAAATTTTTTGTTGCCACTGCCACTGATTGGATGATTATGTTAATAATTATCGTTTCATTAAAAATAATTAAATTTGTTTGTTTATTTTACTAGTATTATGTAATTTAAATTGTTGATTACCTACTTCATTATTTGTGTTTAATAGGAAAGCGAATTCAGTGCAGTACCACAAAAATATTTTGATAAACAACCCTTAATTTTCCGAATTAAAAAAGAATACTTTTAGATTCGTAATCAGCATATCAAACAACATATACCATTAACGTATGTACTCGGAGCTGTGAAACACCCTGTATATTTTCACTCTCATATACTTTTCTAACTATTTTATTTTCAATAAAGCATTCATTCAAGCATGTTATCAAGTTAATCGTCCAACAAAACATCTTGTACCTCGATATTATATTTATTTTTTTATCTATATAAATTTAAATTAATTTGGCATCTTTAAATATGATACATAAGATTTATTTTCCATGGTATTAAATATAAGCATTCTCGTAAATGAACAACACTAAATGAGGTTCGTCAGTTAAACCATCAATATTCACGGTTTAGATAATTATTCTTAAACGTCATATTAAACAAAGTTTAGATAATGGTACAAACCATTAGAAAATATCTAGGGTTTAAACAACAATGGGCCATAAACCAATTTAAAAAAAAAAATTGATGAAACTATTAGAATATATGACGATCAGTGAAAACCCGATGTGAAAATTTCATATATTACCCGAGATATGATTTTTCAAAGTTTGTGTGACGTCACAGGTACTACTCCAGTGGCACTAAAACAATGATTTTCCATGATAGTAGATATTATATATTTTTTAATATAAAAATAATATTTTCATATTATAAGTCTTAATTTACAACAAGTAAACTTAATATAAACTAAGACAAAATTCCTTTCACAACTTTAAAAGTATTTTACTTGATATTCGAGGAAATAACAACAAAAGTTTGAGGACAGTGGCGCTGCTAGTGATGTAACCTAACCTCAACACACAATTTTAGTCATAGATTTTCAACACAGCAAAATAAAACAGTAAAATTATGAAACAAGTAATAGCAACCCATCAAATATAATCTTAAATACCAACAAAGTAAAATATGAAATGACATTTCGTAGTTCTATTTTAGCCCACAATAGGCGTTAGGCGCAGCGGCATACGCGCGATTTGCAATTTTCATATTTCTGGCCAATAGCACAATGCAAGTACGTGTGACGTCAAAATATGTTCAATTTGTTATATCGCTTTACTGCAAAATATTTAAAAGAAAAAAAATACTTTACTACTAATTATTCCATAAGTGTTACACGGTTTTGATATAAATTTGTCATATTTCGTTTATGGTTTATGCACCCATTAAATATTTAACTTGGATGGTGCAAAGGGCCATTAGAGTCAGATTTTGGTATGATAAATGAATGTTTCCGCGAGAAGTACTACCAAATAATGGCCCTCAAAGATGTTAGTGGTGAAGACATAGGGGTAACTTTTTTGTGGTGCAAGTTAGTCAGCTGTATAATAAAATATAAAGAAATTAAATTTCAGAAATCTTGCATTCCATGTACACCGTGGAAACACTTACAAATTTTAATTTCTTTTTACGAAATGTAGCATGTCATTGTAATGGGGTCTTCACCATTTTTTTTTATTTTTTATTTATGAAACCTTATCTATATTGAAGACTATCTACACTTTTAACAAGTCTTAATTGTTATTCATTAAGCCACAATGATTTTTTAAAAAATGTTGTGACGTCACAGTAGAGGTGTTGCTGGATCTAAAACAGTACAGATTGTAAATAATTGTAGTCATATATTTTTTTAATTTTAATCATCCTGACGGAACAGCCCATGGTGGAACAGCTGTACTGGTTAGTGATAAAATCAAACATTTCGAAATAGAAAAATACGAAAAGGAATATTTACAAGCCACATGTGTTAAAATAAAGGAAGCAAACGGTTCATTAGTAGTCGCCGCAGTGTACTGTCCCCCTAAACACACCGTAATGAAATCAAATTTTGAAGATTTTTTCCAAACGTTAGGACACCGATTTGTAGCAGGTGGTGACTACAACTCTAAGCACACCCAATGGGGATCAAGACTCATTACTTCTAAAGGTAGACAACTGCAACTCACTTTGTCCGATAATGGCTATGAGTCCATTAGCACCGGAAAGCCTACATACTGGCCTACTGACACAAGCAAGATACCCGATTTATTAGATTTGTTTATAACTAAAGGATTGTCTAACAACTACACCGACATAGAAGAAAACTTCGATCTCACGTCAGATCACTCTCCAATTATACTCACTCTCAGTACAACAATAATAAGAAAAGAACAAAAACCAACACTTTATAATAAAAAAACTAACTGGAAAATGTTCCAAAAACTACTTAACGATAACATTAACCTCAACACCCCTCTCAAAACTGAAGATAACATTGATCATGCAGTCGAGCAAATAACTCAGAACATACAAACAGCAGCCTGGAATGCAACACCTGTACTACAATCTAACTGCAGTACAATAACCAACTACCCTAAACACATCAGAGATAAAATATCAGAAAAAAGAAGAGCTAGACGTAAATGGCAACTCACTCGGCACCCAAGCGATAAAAATATACTCAATAGATTAAGTAAAGAAATAAAATACCTAATACATTCCATGAAGAACGAATCATTCCAGAATTACATAAATAATCTCTCACCTCATTCCCACGACGATTATACACTGTGGAGAGCAACTAAAAAATTTAAGCGACCAACACAAGCAGTACCTCCACTACGAAAAGAAAACGGTACATGGGCCAGGTCAAACGAAGACAAAACTGAGCTCTTTGCGGAACACCTAAGTAATATATTTAAACCACATCCTTCGCAATCAACAAAAGAAGAAGAAAACGATTTGCTCTCATTTTTAAACGCCCCTCTGCAGTTGTCACCTCCAATAAAACATATTACAGTCAAAGAAGTCAGTGAAGAAATCAAATATCTAAACAATAAAAAAGCACCTGGTTACGACCTCATAACGGCTATGATACTTAAACAACTCCCGAGAAAAGCTTTAGTTGCAATAACCCAGATTTACAATGCTATCATCAGAACCCAGTATTTCCCAACACAATGGAAATTTGCCCAAATAATAATGATTCACAAACCTGGCAAGCCTAATCACGAAGTCACATCCTACAGACCTATCTCCTTACTTCCCATCCTATCTAAACTCCTCGAAAAATTAATTCTGAAACGATTGAAACCAGTTATCGAAGACAACAACTTAATACCGAACCATCAATTCGGATTTCGACAACAACACTCCACTATCGAACAAATACATAGAGTGATTAAAGAAATTGAACAAAGTTTTGAAGAAGACAAATACTGCTCAGCTGCCTTCCTCGACATAAGCCAGGCATTTGATCGTATCTGGATCACTGGGTTATTATATAAGATTAAACAAAATCTTCCTCACCCATACTATCTATTGCTAAAATCTTATTTGCTAGATAGATATTACCAAGTAAACTTCGATGGTAGCTACTCCAGCTACTATAGCATTAATGCCGGAGTCCCGCAAGGAAGCGTCCTGGGCCCAGTACTTTATCAAATGTACACAGCAGACCTGCCTTGTATAGATAATGTAATGACAGCTACCTATGCAGACGATACTGCATATCTCGCAATACACGAAGACCCGGCAGAAGCCTCAAGACTCCTTCAACAATCCCTTAACAATACAGAAACATGGGCAAAAAAATGGAGGGTTAAAATCAATGAAACCAAGTCTGTACACGTAACATTTACTAAAAAACGTAACACATGTCCGGAAGTATCAATAAATAACCAAATGTTACCAGTAAAAACAGAAGTGAAATACCTAGGAATGCACCTGGACAAAGGACTAACTTGGAAAAAACATCTTTCCACGAAAAGGAAACAACTAGATCTTAAAATTAAAAACATGTACTGGCTTATAGGTCGAAAGTCGCAACTCTCATTACAGAGTAAAATATTACTATACAAAGTTATATTAGTCCCTATCTGGACTTATGGTATTCAGTTATGGGGCTGCGCTAAACAATCAAACATAAACTTAATTCAACGTGCACAAAACAAAACATTACGCATTATTGCTAACGCCCCATGGTACGTCCATAACGATACACTACACAATGATCTAAAGATAAAATATGTAAATGAGCAAATCACAACGTTTTCCAAAAGGTACGAAAGAAGACTACATTACCACCCCAACGAACTAGTTCCCGATCTTCTAAATAACGAAAACGAAATCAGAAGACTGAAGAGAACAAAACCATTAGACTTATGTATAAATTGAAATAACATGTAACATTACGAAGGACTACCGCTGGGTAACTCCTTCTCGCATGATATAATTACTTGTATCACATTTATTGGTTGGCTTAAAAACGGCCAGTTGTAAATTAAATTATAAAATAAAAAAAAAAAAAATATATATTTTTTTAACTTATTTTATTATTATTATTACAATAAAATAGAACATTTATGTAACAAAAATTATTTAAATCTCTACTGTTTTAGATCCAGTAACACCTCTTCTATGACGTCACAACATTTTTTTTTAAATCATTGTGGCTTAATGAATAACAGTTAAGACTTTTGAAAAGTGTAGATAGTCTTCAATATAGATAAAGTTTCATAAAAAAAAATTTAAAAAAATGGTGAAAGACCCCATTGAGAAGCTGTTTTCGTAGTGAAATATATGTAAAAAATTAAATAAATAGAAAATAAACAAATAAGAAGGTATTTTCCTGCATCATCAAATACTATTTTGTACAGTTTTTAAGAGTTCTATTGGGCGGGAGGTTATGTGCTGTCACATCAGATTTTTTTTTGACACATTTGTAAGATACTGAACTAATAAAAATAATCTCACTGCCTTATAAAGAAACTTGCACACAAAGCAGTGCTATTGCCCTCACTTTGAAAACTGTAACAATATCTTCACTTAAACCATAAGATGCAGTTTCAACACCTCTGGCCACATACTCGTATCATTTGATTGCGGTGAGTGGTGAATGCACTAACAGCAAGATTTAAGAATGAAAGTGCTGAGGCCAGGCCCTGATGGCATCGAATATCAAAACACTCCGCTCGGTCCAGTGTCGGGTGTCGCGGCGGGATACGGGGGCACTATCACCACCGCGAGGGTGTTTTGTTACAGTGTGACAGATCACGTGACTGCTAGGGGTTCGTGAACTTTAAAGGAAAGTTCCATGCGACAGGGCGGTAACCGCGAATGAAATTAACGCAAAATTCAAACTATGTATTTTAAACATATAACTTCATGTTACGCATGTAGCTAATTTTCAAAATGGCTATGATTTTTTTAAATTAAGTTGTTCATATGGGATACATAATGTGTTTTAATTTAGAGGCTCATCATTGGGATATCGAAAATTATAAGGGATACGACTTTGATTAAAATACACAAACGTTTGATACACTAGTATACAATTATTTTAGTTTAAAAAAAATACATAGATCACTAAATATAAACAAAAAAAACTTATTTTCTTTTACTTTTTCAATTTTTACTTTCTTATACAAAGTATAACGAAGTATTGGAATCATGAAAAAATTATTGATAAGATTTTTGCGAAAATATATATTTTGACGTCCACTGAATCCGTTAAGACCAATTTCTCAATGATGTCTGTTTGTGAGGATGGATGAATGAAACAAAACATGTAAACGATACTTGGAATTTATAAGTTTTATGAAAATATGAAGAGCTGAGTTGATTTTGAATGAAATTGAAAAAACCGGAAGAGGAAGATTACTGAACACACATAGAACAATAAATTCCACTTTTTTCTAAAATAGAACCAGTGTGGCAAAAACATTCAAACGAAAGATGTTAGCAAGAATTTTTAGAATATAAAATGTTATTTGCACTTTTCTTGTACATGCTTCTAATTTTGAGAAAAACTAAATAATATATTTATTAATATATTTCAATAATTTTAGTTACAATGAGAACAAAAACTAAAACATTTTTAACATTATATGTCAAACGTGTCAATGAGAAATGTCTAAAATATATGTCATTTGAAATATTATAAAAACAATATTTGTATTATCAGTTTGAAAGTTTTAAAGACTAGATATTAATTAATACCTATTTCAAAATAAAATTATAGTTACGAGAAGAAAAAATTAAATAGGTTTATCATCTATAATAATTATCAAGTTATACGTGTTCAGTTGGTTTTATATGTATAAGAAAGTAGTGTGATGCCCACACCAGATTTTTTATTAATGAATTCTAAACTATCGCATAACCAGTGGCGCAGAAAAATATTTCTTTCTATGGCTCATATTCCAGTCCATATGACACTAATTTTTTAAATGAAACTAATCGTAAATAATCTGTTGTAGGTAGCACATAATCTCCTACAAATTTTAATTTCTGAAATATACAAAATATAGAAAAAAGTTTCAAATAAAAATTATAGAAAATATGATTCTACATCTTTTTGAATATAATAAAATTTACTGTAACTTGATTGTTTATGAAATTATGTGAACATCACAAACGAATTGCTCTTCAGTGAGATTCGAACCCACAACCTCCGGCGTGTTTAGGTTAGTGACAGAGCCACTACGTCACCGAGATCGGCTGTAACTCATTTATTTATTGAAATATGCCCAAAAAACCGGATAGTTCAAGTAAACTACCATTTCCGGTTAATGGATTGCATCAAAAATTCAATCATAACATGAACATGTAAAATCTAAATAAAAAGTTTTGAGTTATTGTGGATGGAATAATCGTCACACACACGTACACAGACGTCATTGTTAAAATAGTGTAATCATATTCTAGGGTCCTTAAAACTTTCTTATCTGTTTTTGTTTGATCTACAATACCTTTTTAATGAGCAAAATTGTGTCATTTAAAAAAAGAAATTTGATAAAATCAGCCAATAATGAATTTTATCAGCGGTTTACAAAATATGGGACAAAATGTATACATTTTTTTCTGTTTAAAGGCCGTTAAATTATGTTCAGAATTTTGTTCAAAATCCTGTATCAGAAAACTACATTTTTCTGCTCAGTAGAATTTAGTAACTGTATGCTATTTGCTATTGCTACAGAATTTTTTTTTTTATTATTCTGCGAATACGCATGCGCACATACTACTTCCATTTGTCAGCAGTGAATTGTTAACTGTCAAAATAAATGCTATGGAAGAATACAATTTGAAATTGTTGTTACTATTAACTTCGGTAATCAAAGTAGTAGCCGTAGATTAAAAAATAATAGCATTAATGTAAAGAAAGAAGTGGTGCAGAAATTGTCTAAAACAATGGGAAGAGGGTAGAGGTGTTCTAAATATAGAACTGAAAACGGGAGCTTTTGACAGCAAAAATTTATTTTTTCACGACATGGTAGGAAACCCCACCGTTCTTCTCCCGAAATAGTGAGGAAAATGTGTTGTTCCTCTCTAGAGAGGAAAATATGGAAATGTTACCAATATGAATGTTATTTACAAAAAAATCATATTAAAATTCCTAATTTTATTGAAAATCCTTATTTTAGTGATATACTTATTTTAAATTATCTTACAATTATGTGTTATATTTTTCTTTTTCCTATTGAATCACAATTTGACAACTTATTAAAGATATTTAAGATTGGTTCATTGGCAACACTGCTACACCGCCTTGTGTCTGGTAACCTAACTTTTAACGTGTCAGTCTGTCAGTTGTGTTCTCAAAGTGTATTTTAGGTGCGAGTAAATCGTTTTTAGAAACATGTGAAAAAAATGTTACAACACGATAGGAAAGCTCTTCTTCCACTCTCGTTCGAAATGCCTCATGAGCGCAGCGACTTGCGGCAAACTTCGAACTCGAGGGGGAAAAAGAAGCGCTTTCCTCTCTAGTTTGACAAATAACTATTTTGTGAGCAGTGGTTTTTGTCACACTCAAACAATACGATTGTTTGTATGTTTTGTTTCCTATAGCACTCTGGAAATATCTATAAAAATTATGCATTTTATTTTACATCTATCTCATGACAAAAATGTATTATGTCAATAAATTTAGGCTCAGGTGCAGTTTTTAATTCTGAACATTTTACTTATTTACACTTTTGTTTGGCTGTTTCTCAAAAATCTGTCTTAATAATGTGACTCTTTTATAATGTGTATTTTCTTTCAAGGTCTACAATGTAACAGTAGTACAACCCCCATACTTCGTGACCGTGCCCGTCTCGCAGTGGTTCCCCAATTCCATGACAGTGCGGCTGGACTGCCTGGCGGAGGGCATCCCGCCTCCGAAGATCCGATGGCTGAAAGATGGACAACCTCTGCAGTTCACCGCACGAGTCAAGCTCAACACACCCACACAACAGAAGCCTGTCTGGGCTCTAGTGTTTAGTCATACGTTCTCCTATGATCAAGGTGAGAGTTTAACTTTTTGGTGACGTTGAAGTATAATTGTAAGTCCAGAGATATATTAAATTGATGGACGGGTAGGCTAGGCTACACAACAAGCTGTAAGCAGTAAAGAAACGATCATTGCTGCGTTCAGAGTGATTCAATTCACCAATGGGCCAATAAACCAATTTTTTTTTATGAAACTTTATTAGAATATATGACGATCAGTGTAAACCCGATGTGAAAATTTCATATATTACCCGAGATATGATTTTTCAAAGTTTGTGTGACGCCACTGGTACTGTTCCAGTGGCACTTAAACAACGATTTTCCATGATAGTAGATATTATATATTTTTTAATATAAAAATAATATTTTCATATTATAAATCTTAATTTACAACAATTAAACAAAATTCCTTTGACAACTTTAACAGTATTTTACTTGATATTCGAGTAAATATTCGAGTAAATAGCAACAAAAGTAGTGATGTAACCTAACCTCAACACACAATTTTAATCAATAGATTTTCAACACAGCACAATATAACAGTAAAATAGGTAATAGAAGCCCAACAAATATAATCTTAAAAACCAACAAACAAAAATTTGAAATGACATTTCGTAGTTCTATTTTAGCCCACAATAGGCGTTGGGCGCAGCGGCAGACGCGCGATTTGCAATTTTCATATTTCTGGCCAATAGCACAATGCAAGTACCTGTGACGTCAAAATATGTTCAATTCGTTATATCGCTTTACTGCAAAATATTTAAACGAAAAAAACTTTACTACTAATTATTCCATAAGTGTTACACGATTTTGATATAAATTTGTCATATTTCGTTTCTGGTTTATGCGTCCATTGCAATTAGTAATATGTAGGAGTATCTTAATATTTTCAATTTAAAATATGAATTATAATTAGAATTACCTCTTAGTGGAAGTGATCTATTGAAATATTTTTGAAGCAATCAGAAACAATATCAATAATTTAATTATTCGGTGATAAAGTAGTATTTATTGTATAAATTATTAAAAAAAATTCCGATTAATTTAGAAAATTGCTGAAACATCTTGTGATTTATTTTTAAACTATTCTATAGGCTAGTGGCTTTATGTAATGTTGTCAAAAATCAAGTAAAAAATATTCAGAATTGTAATGAAATGCATATTGTCAAAAATCCAGTAAAAAATATTCAGAATTATAATGAAATGCATTTTTGAGAAAATTATAATAAATTAGCATCTATTGACCTAGCCTAACTTTGAACCCAATACATATGCTTTTAAGTTTCGTTTTTGATGAGATTTATATAGTTTTTTTTAGTTAGATATCATTTAAATATTATTCAAAAAGCATGTTAAAGAAAGGTGTCGGAAAAAATATTGCATGCATCACGTGAATAAAGACAAATTAACCACTCGCGAAAATTAGATCATTCCACTTGTGGTTAAAATATGTCTTTATCCACTTAATACATAAATAACTATTAATTAATTGTTAATGTTTATTGTAATCATTTTTTAAAGAAACAATATTAGATATCAATTTTTCATTAAATTTTGGAATGTTTTATATAAAATTTCCTATTTAATATTATATTACTTCTCTCCTTTGAATAAAATTTTGAAGTTCTATAAAGCCCTGTTCAGACATGGACATACAGAGGACACATTCATGCCACACACAGGCAACAATTGCTCAATGAAGAAGAAATACTGAGACACACGGAAGACACAAAAATTTGGGCCGTTCACACATGGAATTTGTTTGTGACCTCAAAATTAAGCAAGAGAGGCACTCAAAATTAGTTTTTGTTATTTCTCTATTTTTCTTAATTTAATTAATTTAAAAAAATTAATAAAACCAAAAGAAAAATTACAATCGACAATAATCAACAATGCCAAAAGAAATTGCAAGTGACAGAAGAAATAAATTTTTAAGCCTACAAACAAAACATTTCAATGATTTGAAGTTATCAGTCAATTTCAACTTGTACTTTCCCAAGACACTTTGAAGCCACAAATTAGCGGCGCCTCTATTTGACAAGCGACACACACCGCACTTCTTCTTCATTGTGCTACTGTTGCCTGTGTGTGGCTTGAATGTGTCCTCTGTGTGTCCATGTCGGAACAGGGCTTAATATTACATAACTTCCCTCCTTTAGGATTATACCAGTGCATAGCCGAGAACCCCTACGGCCGAGTCTGGTCCGCCGTTCAGCTCAGCTGCCCCGGGTGTTTTAAGCAGCAGCGCCCGAAGCAGCCCCCGCGACCACAACTTCCTTCTGCGCCCCAGAATGTCCGCTGCCGCAGCTTCAACAACTCCAGTATCTGCCTCCAGTGGGAGATGCCACCGGGGGTCATGAACTTCACGGCCTTCTCTGCGCATTCGTACAACCCAGGTAGCAGTGGATTTTGCCAAACACACTTTTTAATTGATTATACGTATTTAGTATTTATTGTCTGTAAATAAGTAAATGTACTCATCAGATTTTTAAATCGTAAGGAGCACCTTCAATAGTAATTTGTTTCGTAAATTTAATTTTACTGACGGAATAGTAATTTACATTGCAAGACCCGTTACTCATAACTTTATTGGCAAACACAGTACCGAAAGAACGATCAAAGTGAGCTTGTTATCTGTGTGAGCATGTAAAGTTCGTGTTACGGTCGAACACTGTACAATATTTTATGGCATACTGAATCGTATTTAATTATATTAAAAATCTTACTTTTATTGGAACTTGCAGCAACATTCAAATATTCCATCGAAATAATCTTTGAAAACATACAAAATAAATATGTACGAGGCCTGATCAAAAAGTTTCAGGACTGATTTTTAAAAATTTACAAATCTTTGGACATTGTCCCCTTTTAAATATTTCGCTTGGAAAGCTGTTTAGCTCCTCCAACGAAGTTTCTTTAATTTAGTCAATTGTGTCAAATCTCTGCCCTATCAATTGTCTTGAGTTTCGGAAACAGAAAAAAGTTCGCAAGTGCCAGGTCTTATGAATACGGGGGCTGGGGAATAATAGTCATTACTCCTCGGTCAACAGTGTCAGAACAAACTTTTGTGCCACTCGGCACATCTACAGTTGTTCAGTTACAATTTCTTGACGTGAACCAAATGAAATTTTGCATTCATCTGCCATTTCACGGATGGTTAGTCGAGGAATTGATCTCCCGAGAACGTTTACTCTGGCAAGATAATCGTGGTCAGTCGAAGTTGATGGACGTCCTGGCCGAGGATTGTCTTCTGACGATGTCCAGCCTTCTTTGAACCACTCATGACACCGTGATCGACTCAACCATTCATCCCCAAAATCCTCTTGCAACATTTGAAAAGTTTTTGTAAATGTTTCACCCAACTTGACAATCGCGATGCTCTTCTTTTTGATTTATTTGACCAAAGATCACAAAATAGCAAAACATAAAAAACTTGCTTCCCAAAAAGGACTGTTACTTCACAACAAAGGTTACAAAAGCATCTAAGCTCAGGAAGATTCATAACAATTAATGCTGCCAACTTTACATAATAAGACCGGAAAGTGATACTTTACTGGGTAAGCAAGCATATTCCAGAGCGAGCCGTAGGCGAGCTTAGAAAGCTAGCGAGGTCATGTTGGGTACAATATTTTTTTCGCGATCCTGAAAAAAAGAAATAATAATTCTTACTGCAATATTTGACACATGAATGAAAAATAAATAAATAAAGAACTGATCACTATGGAAACATTGCTTTCCGATCCCTTATAGTCAACTTTCCAAGCTAGCTCAGAAAAGAAGGAATTTTCCGAGCTAGCTCGGTAAAGAAGGAATTTCCGGTCTAAAAGAACTATTTGTCATTGTGTAATCGAAATCCTTGATTATAGATGTTGGAAAAGAATACGTAACAAATGGTACATACTACCTAGCTGAAAAACTCGATCCTTACACTAACTATACTTTCTACGTCCGTCTCTACACCTCCAATAGCGTCAGCGACCAATCAGACAACGTCACGTGTGAATCAGGTACATCTGTTTTTATTTCCCTACACCTGACACTTTTATAATTATTTCTAATTCATTGCAGTACTGAAAGGCAGCAGAAATTTAAAAATGAAGGCCCTCAACAATACAACTTTACACGTGGAGTGGACTACGATTAGTAGTGACACTCCTTGTGGCGGTGTGGCCGAGTATAAGTTACAGTGGAGGAGATACAGATATGCGTCGAATAATGCGAAAGTTGTTGTCAACGAAAACACCTACACTCTTACAGGTTAGAAATTATACTTATTTAATAAAATCGTAGACTTCTACGATGTGAGTTCTCTCTCAAATTTTGATAACACCTTAAATCGAAAGTAGTATATGAATGGCACAAAAATATGTAGTTCGAAGTTGCTTCCAGAATGAAGTCAAAGGCAATTCTTTTCTATTTCGCAGATCTCTCACCATCACAGCGCTACGAAATCCGAGTACAAAGTCCGAACACCGAAGAAGAAGAGCTTCCATGGATGGAATTCGTGATGCCAAACAATTACGACAATTCAAACACTACTTCACCTTTACCGAAACCGGTAGCGCCGGTAATTCTAGAAGCCGAACCGTTGTCTCCGCACAAAATCAAACTCTCGTGGAAAGATCCCAGACACCCGAACGATATTAAAGATGGCGGATACTATTTAATTTGTTACAGGGAGACCCGATCGCTCAAGAATTGCGAGAACGAGAAATCATTAACTAGGTAAGACTTTTGTAATGAGTTGTTAACATTCGTTTATCTTGCTATTTTTCTTCAGCAAATCAACAACATTAGAAATCGACAACCTAAATAGCTATACTCAATACGAATTCAAAGTTCGAGCTCATAATTTAGATGGATCTTACGGCCTATATTCTCATTCCGTTGAGTGCAAGACAGAAGAAGATGGTAAAAAAGCACATTTTTTATATTTTCTAACCTAACTTGTATTTGGTGTTTTATTAACAGTTCCAAACCCAGTGACCGGTTTAATTACCAAAGTACTAAATGGGACTATTTGTGTTCGGTGGCGTGTTCCAAATCCCAACGGGCAGCTACTTCAATACGTCATTTCGTATTCGGATAAGAATGAGTCCTTGGATCATTGGCCTAATATTACAATTCCAGCCAACAGGGTTATGGAGAAGGTAAGCTTAGTATTTTTATTATTTGAGTAAATGAAGTACATTTATTTAAATGCAATAACTTTATTTTACCGTACTTAAATCGTTGAGCCGTTTTACCATTTCTCGTCGGGCTTTTTGATCATATTTCTTTTCTTGTACCACTGGAGTTCTTCGTAATTTCTCCAGCCCTTTCATTTAATTTAAAGAATCGCCCTTCTCTCTAACGCTCTCTTGATTTCTTCAATCCATTCTTTAGGGTCTTCTCTTCGCCTTGTTTTATTTACTCTTGCTTAAAATACCTTCTTTGTTTCTCTCTCTTATCCATACTTTGTATATGCCCAAACCATATAAGCAGTCCTTCTATTACTTATAGTATATTCCGAAAACGAACCACGGTTACCGTGGTAAAATTTTCAGGTTACCGGTAAGATTTCGGAACGCGGTTCCTGTAATTTGTGGTACTTTCTGCTTACCACGGGAACCGCGCACAGATGGCGGTTAGCGCGGTAAACATTAGAGCTCTAGAAAAATGTAGGTATTCTCGTCCGCCATTTTGGGTCCAGATGTCATAAATAAAACAAATTATTGGAATCCAGTTAGTTAAAAAAAAACCTTTAAAATTTGTATCTGTCAAATTTGAAAACATATTTCTTGAAATTCTGTAAAATCCAACTACACAAATCATACGGTAATATATTATTAGAAAGTATTCTGTACACTTACCTGTTAGATATAGAATATAATAATTGAAGGAATGATATATCACAATTATTAATCAATATGAACTTCAAATTTGACAGAAAAGAATTAAAGTAACTGGATTCCAATAATTTGTTTTATTTATGACACTTGGATCCAAAATGGCGGATGAGAATACTCATATATTCTAGTACCTTAGTAAACATCTGTCAAACAAGATAACGTCAACCGTCATTGTTGAAATCAAACTCTTCATTATAGTCTCCCTCAGAATTATTACGATCGGTTAATACAAACTTGTTAAAAGTATTCCACGTCTTCATTTTACAAGAAATATATAAAATCAAACATTGACATAATCACGGTGTTCCGTTTCTTTACCGTAGAAGTGGTAAAACCGCAACCGTGGTAAAACCGTAACCTCTCACCGGTTTGTTTTCGGAATATACTATTATTTTACGAGTTTCATTCCTAGTTCTTTTATACTGTTAATATTTTTTTAATGGATAATTCTTCCAATTCTTCGCCAGGCAAACAAATAAATAAAAACAGTAACAGAGTAACAACACATTAAGATTTATAAAACAAAGGAAGTCTTGCTTTGTTCAACTGATTCGCTGTATGAGGGTTGAATAAAAAGTTTCGGGACTATTTTTTTTTTTAATTTATTAAAAAAAATTACAAGTTATTTGACATTGTCCAATTTAAAATACTCCTCTTGGGAAACTATACATTTTTTCCACTGCTTGAAGAACCCTGAGGACTCATTTTCTGGAATGCTGTTCAGCTGCTCCAGAGATTTTTCTTTAATTTCATCAATTTCACGGATGGTTTGCTCACAATTTGTCCGCCAAGAACGTTTACTGTGGCATGACACCGTGATTGACTCCGATATTCATCCCTAAAATCCTTTTACAATGTCTGAAAAACTTTTATAAAAGTTTTACCCAACTTCACACAAAACTTAAAACAGGCGCGTTGCTCTACTTTTTAATTCATTTAACTAAAGATCACAAAATCGCAGAACACGATAAACTTGTTTCACAAAAACAACTGTTACTTCACAACAAATGTTATAAAGAATCTATAAAAACAACTAAGCTCAGGGGGAGTCACAACAACTAATGCTGCCATCCGTACCGCCCTCCGGCTCTGGTAGGTCAAAACAAATGGCCCGTTTTTGTTCTGTAATTCTTGTTATTTTCTGCCAGTTTGTCCAGTGTAATATTTTCCACATTCACACGGAATGGAGGATTCTTATAACAAAATCGCGGTGGCGCTAGGAACTATCAGTACACACTCAACCATTGTTTCCATTTTAGATCTGCGTAAATTTCACATCAGATTTTATTTAAAAATCACCCACAAATACAAATAAGAGATTTTTACTTCGAAACAGTTCGAATACAACTGAAAACTATTTCTATTCGTATTTATACCTCCTAACTCATTTGTATTTTTAGTTCATAGCGTGGCGCTTGTGTCGCGTGACGTCATTATAAGAATCCTCCATTTTGTAAATTCGAGAAGACTGAAACAGAAAATATCCTTTGCACTTTTCAACATACGCTCCAATTTGAGATATGGAGCAAAATATGTTTTCAATTTAATAGAAAAATACGGAACTGTATCTAAAAATTCTTTATTTAGTTGCTATGAGTTCTGAATTATTTTTCTATTTATTTTAACATTTTTCATTCGAGCCAATTTCGAAGATAAAAGAGAAATACTTTATTTTATAAAATTAGAATATATTTGTTTTTTATTCTTTCAGAGTTGTCTTCAGCCGAGCAGTGATACAGTCTCAATTCGTTTGCCGTTAGAAGCCGGTAAGAAGTACAAAGTGGCTGTCAGAGCTGCAACGAAAGTTGGATTCGGCAAACCAAGCATACGTGACGTCAACACCAACATTCTCATTCCAACCAAAGCACCTTCTGCAAGTACAGAAAAGCCTTTAGAAGATATGGAGGACATTTATCGAAATCAGAAACTTGGTAAGAATTGAAATAAAATAAATATATCATCACGCCTTTTACCCATTATGAGTGTGGCACTCTGCTTACGCAGATCTCGTGAGTGATATATTTTTGCGTATGAAGTGCGGTTACCAGCTGTCAAGTCATAGCCCCCAAAGATGTTAGTGGAGGGGGTAAATTTAAATTGGCAACTGTCAGCTGTGGGATTCGAACTGAGGATCTCGCGATCCACAGTCCGACGCGTTAACACGGAGCTATATACCCCATTAAGAATTGAATTGCAGCAATATTTTGAGTTAAATATCATCATCAGCAATGTCAAACAGTTCTACTACGACTGCTCCTTGATACGCAACCAACTCATTTTGGTGCAATTAGAATTTCAAATCTGTGAGGCAGCCATTGGTTGCTAATGTAACCAGAAACTACTGTTGCCCGAGTGTAATTAAATATCTGCTATTGCGATAATTTTGAGTAAATAGTGTGATGTTTCATCTTATTGTTCTTTCTCAGGCATAATCGTCGGTACCTGCATCTCCCTCATGCTGATCGTAGCCTGCATCAGCTGCATGATATTCCGCCGCCGCTGTCTGAAGGCCCGAGCTTTGGAGCGTGCTCGGATGTACGCTCCTCGTAGCTCGAATGGGCAGGGCCTAGGGCTAGCAACAGCGGCGGTGCCGGCCCCAGGAGCGGTGCGAGCTGCATGTCCTCCGCTTCCCGCAGAATCTCCGTGCGTTGCCGAGGCGCACGAGTTGCAGTGTCTGGTGGAGACGAATATTCCCCCTGTTGAGCAGGCGCATCTGGATACCAAGGTAGGAGATTTTACAAACTACGCAATTTTTATGACTAAAGCTGCATTCACAACACGAAATTAATAATATTAGTTATGGTTATTGATTATGGTTGGCATTAGAAGTTTGATATAAACATTTCTTTTGACATTTACTCATTGCTTTTGCGCATGACCCAAAAAAATTAGTGGTTACAGCTAAAATTGTAACTGTCTTCTGTGGGATTCTACGTTAATTTTAGCACAAGAGTTAGAAAGTTACAAACTTGGTTAGTAATTTTACCACTTAGTAGAAGTGACATGGCATACATGGTGAATTTATCTTGAGACTACAAAATATCTCAAAAAATACGCTTCGGATTAAAAATCGGAAAAATACGTGTTCAATATATTTCAAAATGCTATCAGTCGACACCCCAAGGTGGGTGGGGGTCAATTTTGAAATCATAAATAGGAACCCCCATTTTTTATTGCGTATTCTGATTCAACTGGAAAAAATCTCGTCGAACAAAGTGCCCTTCTAGCATTGCTGATTGCAATAAGAAAGAGAAATGCAAAACTAGATGTTATAACAGTCCCATATTATATAAAATTTAACATTCTACCGTTTTTGATTTATGCGAAAAAATAAATATAAACCTTCGTTTAAAGTACCCTTTTGGCCCAGTCGATTGAAATAAAAAAGTTACAACATTCCTAAACATTCTACGGCTAATTGTTTTTGAGTTGAACGAGATGCACTCATATATACAGACGTCACGCCGAAACTATTCAAAATGGATTCAGGGATGGTCAAAATGGATATTTCCGTTGAAATCTTAAAACCGAATTTTTTCGCGAATACAATATGTATTTTTTTCCTTCGCTCATGCTACAAACTTTCATATTCGTAGGAAATGAGTACCATTCCATGCTCGTTGTACAATATACTAATTTTTCTACGACCACTGAGAAATCTGCTCATTGTATGTTTGTTGTTGCTAGGGATATGAGGTACATTGCAAGCATCGTGCGAAATGCATTTGTTTTGTGAGTATTATACAGATCAGTTCATTTAAGTACAGGTGCCATTACTAGGATACTTATTTAGAATTGTCAAATATTGGAATGGTAAAAGCGAGACAAATTTATTATTTAAATTAAATTAATTTTGAAATTATATCGTGGTCGTAGAAAAAGTATAGTGTTCAACTCGTATGGAATGTCCATTTCATACTCGTAGGAAATGAGTACCATTCCATGCTCGTTGTACAATATACTATTTCAAGACTTTAATTTCTAACCATAACTACTAATTTCGTATTGTGAATACAATTAACTCATATGTATATGACTAAAGGGATATTCCAAGGTATCAAAAAGTTCATATCGTAATTCTGATCAAATGTACTTGAAAACATTTAAAAAGAAGTATTTTCATAGTGAAGCGAGCTTTAAACTGTAACATTAAAAATTCTTAAGCTGCAACTTATTTCACACTAGTTCGAGTGATAGTTCTAACGTTGTAAACAATGTTGTTTCTTTTTAGTGAACAGTAACAGGTAATTTGTGATTATTGTTATAGGGAGGTGTAAGTTATCCCAATGGGCAAGTGAACGGGTTAAAATATGCTGCTAATGGACATATTCCAAATGGTCATGTTCATATTACCGAGAATCCACAGGTACTCATTAATACCGTGATAATTCATTTACAAAAGATGCGGAAATACTTTGATCTGCATTATTATGTTATACCTCCGTTCGCTAATTTAAACAGATTCAAATTTAGTTGATTGATGAAACACATTGATAGTTTCTTACAGGCGACACAAAATATGCTAACATTTTACTGATCACTATTTTGACTAGGTTACTAATAATTTATTGGTCAAATAGGGGATATTTTGCAACCTCAAGTCACTCTTAAAAATCTCCAATCATTATATATACAACGTATTTCACACCTCGTGTTATTCATATGCCGTTTATACTTATTCATCTATACCCAATATTCACTAGACAAACACATCATCATACATAGACACTCAATTTAGCATCTCTACATGGAAAATTGTTTCCAGATAGTCATGTTACATATGGCAAAGTTATACAGTTTACGTATAAGCCGTCTTGCATTTGTGTTTGGTTTCCGTGTAGCTTTCAAATTGATGCAGATTAAACTGTTTCCGCATCTTATATTTTATATTATTTTTCCGACGACAGCTTTGGAAAGTTGACATTTGCACTTGTATTTATCAACGCAAGTTTGATTTCTGAGGTATTGGGCTTTCAAAATTAAAATACACTACCTAGTGGTAGGAAGCTAAACTAACCATAAGGTACATAAATTTCATTGTATTTTGAAAGTAATTGTTATTTTAAAAAAATTAGGTAAAACCGTAGTTTACGGCCAATTGTGAAGTTAGCTACGGATCGCCAATGATGTTTGGTAGATATGACAGTTTGTGGTGGTGCAAGTCAAACAAAAACCTAGTAAATGCCATGGAACAAATTTATGTTTATTTAACCTCAAAACTAAAATAAATCTTAGTTTTTTGCTTTTTTAAATTGTTTTTCTATAACTATGACCGGCTTAAGAAACTAGGACCTGCAGCTAACTTCACAATTGGCCGTTCAGTTCTGCTGCCAATAAAAGCAAACTACCAATACTAATACAAGCATTCGCCAACATAAGATATCATACAAGATGAATTTGACATGTATCTTTTGGGAATTGTGATCAACGCCATCTCTTTAATTTGGAAGCCCAATTTATTTTTTTCACGACATGCTAAGAAACCCCACCGTTCTTCTCCCGAAATAGTGAGGAAAATGTGTTGTTCCTCTCTAGAGAGGAAAGTATAAAAGTGTTACCAATATGAAAGTTATTTACAAAAAATGTAACAAAAATTATAAATAAATTCCTAATTTGATTGAAAATCCTTATTTTAGTGATATACATAATTTAAATTATCTTACAATTATATCTTATATTTGTCTTTTTCTTATTAAATCACAATTTGACAACTTATTAAAGATATTTAAGATTGGTCCATTGGCAACACTGCTACACCGCCTTGTGTCTGATAACCTAACTTTTAACGTGTCAGTTTGTGATTTGTGTTCTCAAAGTGTATTTTAGGTCCGAGCAAATCGTTTTTAGAAACATGTCGTGAAAAAATGTTGTGTCTAACACGAGAGGAAAGCTCTTCTTCCATTCTCGTTCGAAATGCCTCACTCGCTGCGCTCATGAGGCAAACTTCGAACTCGAGCGGGAAAAAGAAGCGCTTTCCTCTCTAGTTTGACAAATAACTATTGTTAATGTTAAGCCTGTAATACACTAGTCAATATATCATTTGAATTATCATCTTAATTTCAAAATGATATTTCTTCTGGAAAATATTGTATTTGAAAATAAATTTTATTACCTCCCACGTGGCTTTTCAATACAATTTTATTTTAATGAAATTGGCTCATATTTTTTTCTTCTCTAATCATTCGTCGGAAAAATATTATTCATATTTTGAGAGCAAATTATTTTTGTTGGTCGCGCGATTAAAGCATTCACGTAATTCATGTTTGAGGGACAAAATATAACTTTACTCTCAAAATATACAAACAGCTGTTTTAGTTACTTATCGGTCAAGGAGTATTCTAATTATAGAATTAAGTACATTCATATCATATCACTACTATAAAATAACAGCTAAATATTGCACTATATTTTCTCTAATTGGCAGTATAAGATTTGTCTAATACCGTTTTCTGTTTCTAGTTCGAACCATTCGAGTGCAACGGCCACTACACAACCTCCGAATCTCACCAACTCCTAACCGCCCGTCCCGCGGACGACTCCCTTCTGGACGAAACGTTTAACTCCACGCAGCTCACAAACCTCGAAGAGTCGCTCCCGATTTCATCTACAAGAACTCTCTCACCCATTCTCGGGCCGAACGGGTGAGCTTGCTAGGTTATCCCGCGTCAAACAGGTTAGTGATACAGCCAAGTCAAGCCAAGCCAAGCAGCTACCGAACTCAACCACAAATGAAATAGCTCTGTGATGTAAACTGCACTTTCAAGCGATGCAAACTATTGGTAGTTAGTTGTGTGATCGCTGATTGTTATGAGTGGAAAGTTGTTTTGTTTTTGACAGTTGATATTGGGTACTACGTTTATGTGCAGCTCTCAACTACTTCCTGTATTTACTTTTCATTTTACAGATATTAAATCAGCTGGTTTGATTTATTATTTTTAATAAAAACAATGGAAAATCTTTTAAAGCTATTTTTAAATTTATTTCTCTCGGTATTATTACGTTTGACAATTTATTTTATTAAACTGAGATAAATACGATTATACAATACTATATTTTTAATTTCAATATAAGTGCGCAGTAGTATATATTACATTTTACATTTTATACAATTTTCACAATCCAATCGGTTTTTAATATGTGCGTTTTAAATATGAATTATATTAATATTTTTCGACAGTTTGATTATAACTTGTTTAATCTACTTTAAAATAGAATAGCCACTGGTAGTCAAGAAGCTAAAGGCGCTCAGTTTTACATTCTGTAATCTTACTGTCGGGATTCGCGTCCCGCACAATACATCTCAAATTATAATAGATATTTACAATATAAGTGGGATAAGAGCGTCATGTGAAATTTGCACAATGAGGCGATAGCCGAGTTGTATAATCACATAAGTATATTAATAATGCAATTTTCACACGTGTATTGTACAATATTTTATCTATGCCCGCCCAAATTAAAAAAATTAGAAAGTGTCAATTTTTTTAGAAAATTAATCCAAGTGGTTGCTGTAAAAAGGTTTTTATTATACCTGTATCATAATCCGTGTTTAAAACTCGCTACAGCGTTCACAAACGCAAGATTAAAACACACCGTGCTTTAAAGGTTGCTAAGCAACAACACAAATAATTACTGTTAATATCTGGTAAAACTGTAAACGTAAACAATAAATACTAACCAAACTACTTGTAAACGATATACGTCAAACGTCACACGCGTAAAATTATCAAAATCAAAATGTTTTCAGTTTTTTCCGGAGTATGGTGCAGGTATAATAAAAAATAGCGTATGACACACGTGTATAAGTGCTTTCAAAGCACTAACGACGTTAAAAGCACTCCGCTTCGTGTCGTGCTCGTTTTACGTGCTTTAAAAGTTTACTTATACTCTTGTATCATAATGTACTATTTTAATCCATGACTTCCATAATTTGACATTAAACAATTATGTAGTTGTTTTTCATAAATTTTACAAGCATTTCGTGAAAATGTGTGACATAGAAAGTATTTCGTCGGGTATAGAAGAAAAAGCTTAAAGAATTATTAATTAAATATTAATTAATTTAAGAATTGTAAAGATTGTATTATCATCATTTATAATAAATAGTACGTTAATGAAAACGAGTGCGATCATAAAGCTCTTAACTCACAAAAAATGAGTGGGATAAGTAACATTAACACACGGGCGTAGATAAAAATAATTCGTAACTCTACTGAACAGAAACAGAAGGGTCTGAATGATTCGGAGGTCACTATAAGCCGGCGGTCCCTTGCATTTGTCTGTTGACTGATTATCAGCAACTTCGCTAATGCAAGTAAAAACACTCGGTCAATGAAACCAGTGGAATTCCGGCCCTATTCTTCACAACAGGAACACCTTACTTACTTTAAAATAAAAATGACAAAGTTAACTTGAGAAAATGTTTATTAATCCTGTCATTACATAATATATCAGTTGGAAAGTGACATTTAACTAACCGGAATAGTAATTTTTATAACAAAGACCTGAAAATTCTATTTTTCTGGGTGAGCAAGCATATTCCAAAGCGAATTTTGTGAGCCCAATAACGTATCACTTTAAAGTCATGTTGAGTACAATATTATTTTCGCGGTCCTGAAAAAAGAATAAATAAAATGCAATTATGCATTATTTTATTTTATATTTCGAATAAATAGTAATGGTACATTATGAAGATTGGCTATCTGAAAAATTGATGTACTTCCCAAACTAGGAATAGTAACATTTTGGAAACTTAGAATTTGTACGAACATTAGCATCATCAACGATGTTCCTGGATTGTTTATGTTCTACATTTTTGCAATATTTGACACACATGAATTAAACATAAACATTAAATTTAGTGATCGAAAAGTAATTTTCCCATCACTTATAGATAATTTTCCGAGCTAGATCAGTAAAAATAATTATTTATATAACAAGTACATAATTTAGGGTTTTATGGAGGAGACAGTTTAGGGATCCAGCGAACGCAGCGAAGCTTTGCAGATTGTTTCTTAACTCAGAATGACATTTATATTTGATACATGACGTTTACCTTAAATAAATCTATAATATCGAATGTGTCTGTTTTTTGGTTAGCAATTTGTTTATTGGTTTTATTTATCGGACTAGTCCATAAAGATCCACTTTATAGCCGCTTAACAATATCATAAACAAGTGATTATACTACAGTTGAACAATTTACGGTCTAATAATTTTCAGAACGCAAAAAAAATAGCTAGAAAGTATAGTAAGCAATAACTCACCACCCAGCAGTTTATAGTAGATTATAAAAGCACATATTACTAACCGATTGTGAATAATAGTACA
Source organism: Poecilus cupreus (assembly GCA_963942605.1). NCBI lineage: Eukaryota > Metazoa > Arthropoda > Insecta > Coleoptera > Carabidae > Poecilus > Poecilus cupreus. Next base: position 24,698,618 of record OZ012721.1, read on the forward strand.
TTCTGCGCCAATGGAGGTCCAGCAGCGATTGCAAACGAGTGTGAAGTTAGTAACACGAGAAGCAGGCCGGGCTCGAGCGGTTATTGAATGTTAAATTTCGTAGTCTGTAATAAATACCATAGCACCCTACAAATAGGTCGGTTAAAGATCGAAAACCGTACACGTGATACAAAAAATATTTATTTAGCGCACTAGGTACAAACAATATTATTTTGCAACTACATTTTATTAATGAAAAGTGAAAATACGTTTTTCCAATAAACGTTTTATCGTGATTATCATAACAAGAAAATCATGTTAACAGTAAATTGCGTATTAAAAGTAGTAAAAAACTCAACTTGTTGACAGAAATAGAATAGCACTTCCGGTTAATGGATTGCTACCAAAATCTAATAATTGTTTGAATATTCAAATTATAAATATGAAATTTGAAAATTAACGTTCAACAGATTTTTAGTTATCGTGAACGAAAAAATCGTCACTAACGAAATTTTTGACCTGTCATAATACCTCCCTTACAAATATATGCAGGAGGTAAGAAATACATTTAGTTTAAAAAACTTTACATACTAAAATATCTCTACCTTTGTACGTTTTCCAAAATATATTATTCCATTTCCTATTTTACAAATTTTAAAATACGGTTCATTTTGCCATGTTTATTGATGTAAAATTAAATTTATTTGTTCATATTATCTTGATTTATTAAAGATATCAAAACAAAATATATTATGCAGCTACAATACAAATGTATTTAAATGATTGATGATTTTAGTAATTTTGAGAGCTGAATGTAAACGTAGTAATTGTTATAAAGTCCTAATATATTGTTACAAGTCTTCTTATATATTTTACAGGCTGCTGTTTATTTATTTGCAAACGGTTAAATGTACTAGTGAATAATGTTTTCATTATTTATCAAACTTACTCAGTAATAACGAATTTTCCGTGCAAATATCGATACAAATACTACAAATAATAATGAAAACAGTTGGTATATTTTTATACGATACCGTTAAAAATACTCAGAGTTAATTAATATTGCTTATTTCGTGATCCTGACTGAATTTTCAAAAATTATCTGCATATTTTTGATCTGAAAGCAATATTACATTAACAAACAGATTCCAAGACAAATGCAAACCGTTGTTAACGAGACACTACAATTGTTTAAGCAATAATTTTTGTTTTTATTACCAGATTTTTGTTGATTGTTTGCATTTGTTTCTATTCCGACGATTTATTTATGCGGGTAAAACTCTTATATCGCTACAGAACCATAGCTACAGAGATCCTACTTACAATATTTATTGTTTTACATATTATATGACATTTCTATTGACTGCCGTTTTAATATTGTTTATTATTATTTTATATTTGTTATTAACATATTTATGTGAATTCCAGTGGTATTTGAGCCTAAATTTACAGATTACTTAATTATTTTTATCTTTTACTTTTAAATAATACATCATGTTTTCGGCTATACAAACAAGTGCCAAATTTGATATAACAAAAAATCATCGAACTTTTCATCTTTGGCTATTCACATACTTTTCCATGAGTATATTTCGATAAAAAAGTAGATAAATATTCCGCAAACTGCAATAGTTTTATGGTTTATAAATAAATAGATTTTGTAACTAATCTGTTTGACAAAATATCCGTTAGATGTCTCTATTGCAGCTTTTCTTGACAGATAATGAAGTTACACAATGTATTTATTTAAAATCATTCTATAGATTGTTTAATTAATTATACTATTTGATTTAAAAGTTTTAAGACAATAACCAATTACCTTCATTGTAAATTATACAATAATCATCTTCCTTACCTAGTTTTATTTGAAACAACACAACTAACGCTAAGAGAAGATTTACGTATGTAACGTAACAAAAATGCAATTTAAACACAACGAGATGTTAGATTTTTTATTACACAGATATATTGTAAGGTCAATTTCAAATGAATGTATTTTCGTACGTAAATGTTGCAGTATAAATGTTGAATTTACTAGTACAGTATTTAAAAACGATAAATTTCCAGTAATCCACCTTTGCCAGTGAATCAAGACTTTCCATTTTATCCACGATTTCATTATTGATTATTCATAAGACGACTGAATGTTTCTGTTAAGACCCAAATAAATTTGTATTTTAGAATTTATTTTGGTTGCAGGGATTTGAATCGCCAATTTAAACATAAATAATAATTAAAACATGACTATTTAATACTTCCTTCGCTTTAGTGAGAAATTTGAACCAATTCAAGAGAAACCGACTGTAATACACAACATTTTATATACTCGCCTCGGGTACTCAACTAATGCACATCATCACTTACTGAAAAAACTTTATAATATTACAATAACAGATTTTTTTTTTATATTTTTAAGTGTCAAAAATTATTTAATTGTACACATGTACTAAAACATGTGTATAATGTTTATTATTTACCCCACATACAGTATGAATAAAAATACATTTATCAAATAACAAATAAAAATGACTTTTACAACTCGATGCTTTATACATTTTTGTTATTTGCCCTGTGCTTTTATTTTTATTCTTACTCAAATTTATATAAATCATTCTGTCTAAACCGTAGTTTACGGCCACAAATGAAGTTAGCTGCAGGTCCTAATTTCTTTAGCTGGTCATAGTTACAGAAAAACAATTTAAAAAAGCAAGAAACTAATATTTATTTTAGCTTTGAGGTTAAATAAACACGAATTTGTTCAACGGCATTTTCAGAATGCATATTTGCTAGGTTTTTGTTTGACTTGCACCACCACAAACTGTCATATCTACTAAACATTGGCGTTGGCGATTCGTAGCTAACTTCACTTTTGGCCATAAACTACGGTTTTATCATCATTCTTTTTAAAGACCAGTTTATGTTGGTAGGTAGAACGATTCTTTGATTAATTCAAAGTCGATAATCCTAATGCAAAGAATTTGTAAGGCCCTTCGTAAAGTCACACGAGCTACATAAAAGAAATGTAAATTTGGCAATACCGAATCAAACAGTTGTTATAGCAGTCATCAAGTGGCTAGGCAAATCAGTATGAATGTTAAAATGTCAAATGCTAAGTGTCAAAATTTGACTAATTATTTTTTATTTTTTTGAAACAAATACAAATACTTGTTTGTTTAATTTAAAAAATACATCTGAAGAGAAGTTAAAAACTATTGTATTAAAGTACTGATATTAAACGATTAGATACATCAACACAATTTTTTCCAATCCTTCTTGAAAGTAAACAATCAATGATATTTTATAAAAAATCTAAAATTTCGTTTAATACTAATCGCCCAATTACAAGTTTGATGGCTTCGTGTGGCTTTACGAAGGGCTGTACAATTTATTTGTATTAGATTTGTCGATTCAGAATTAATTAAAGAATTGTTCTATCTGAAGCTTATCACTACTTTTCAGTAACTCCTGTGTAAACATACCGATTAATTACGTCATAGATGCTAGTTACTATTTTGATGACGCGCATTGGCTAAGTATGCGAGGTGACTATATTTTTGTTATAAAAGCTTCTTTGATGGAGATAATATTTTTGAAGAACTTGCTTCGCCTTCCATATTTTAACATCACTTAAAACTCACTTTATAACTATCTTACGGAAACGACTGACAATTGCTGTCGGATTTTGTAGTGTGTGCATTTGACTTGAAAATTATCCCTTCTGACTTAATTTATTTTGTTAGTACAAATTTCTCTCGCTATAGCGAATGAACTACAGTTGCCGAATAACCAAACTGCTAAATATTCTCAAATTAATTACGAGAAAAATGTGTCAAGTAAAAGTTATAGAAAATTGTATATATTTGATACATTTTTCTCTATAATATTTTTAATGGTTTGATACTGTATTTAAATTACAAAATATTTAAAGTAAACCGAAAGTTAAATTGAAATCATGTGGAGAATTTAATTTTTGGCGGTTGGAATCCCTGAGTTACACTTTACCGAAACACGCATGCAAAAATTGGTTGCGTTGCATCTAATTTAAAGTATACAACAGGTACCTGATTCATAAAGTTAATACTGATACAATTAAGATTATTAGTCTGTGCACTAATCTGGTAGTGAGTATGAATTGCTAAAAGTGCTTAGAGTAAATGTCGTATGACTGTTTTATTTTTAAGATAGGTTAGAATCTTAAAACGTTACCACGTTTAATAACTAATAAATATTTATTTTTAATTGAAGTCGTCCAAAGATATAAATGTATTTTTTAACAATTTAGTTTTCTCTGTTGTGCCTTTGTAACGTACAAATTTCACTTTCATCTTCTTTCCGTTTTCTAACCGTTTCTGTGAGTTACCTACCCATGTAATAATCGATTTATTATTGGTGTTTGGCATGATGAGCTTATTTTTAACAGGAATTGAGATTTTCTGCATGCGTGGATGTCTTGAAATGTTTATTTGTTTGATAGGTCTTAGATAAATGTATGATTGAATTTTTGTTGTTTTTCTTTTTGTTCTTCCTTCTTTATCTTTTGGTTAACTCACTTACACATTAGTTTTATTTCACGAACATTTGTCAACAGTGATCTTTAAATATTATTTACTACGGATCTGTGACGTCACAATCTAAACAACAACAATTAAAGTACATTCGCAAATGAAATTAATTTTAAATCAACTTTATAATTTAAGTTAGGCAAACTTTTATTTAGTTTAATATGTAGCGACATATAAAAAGTAACGTACTATGGTATGAGTCGGTATATGTTGTATAAAGATGAATTTCCTTTATCTTCTTAGATAGAATTTATAAAATCAAAATAGAATTAATTTCAGCATATAAAATTAGAATAAATCGACCATGTAGTCGAGGGATGTCGTGATTTGACGACTGGTATCAGAATTTCACAGAGAAAAATATAGGAGTATGTGATTATTTCCGTAGGCAATTTAAACTTGTAAATATAGGTGTTGATTGTTATTGTGACGTCACTCATTTGTAGGTATGTTCGTATGTATACTCAGTTACTGCTCTCTGATTCACTTAATGCCATTTGTACATTTGATGCCGTTACATACTTAATTCAGTTATGCCAATTGGTCAGGGTTAAAACAGACTTGGTGAAATACCTCGATATAAACATTCCTCGCAGATATTTAGTATTACCGATTTATATTTTTACAGTTACCGCCATAATGCTTGCTTTGAACATGAATTTTAGCTTTTATTTTTCTAAAATGTGCGATGTACTATACTTTATGTGGAGAAACTAAATTATTCGCCTTAGCCAGAGAAATTTGAACTAATTCAAAAGAAGCCGATTTCAATACAGTTTTATATTTTCGTTACGAAAATTTACTGACGTACTTTCGCACGCTTCTTTAACGGTAGTATTGTTTTATTTCATACTGTATAACATTTGCATATTTACCGGACTGATTCCAGTCCAGTAAATGGGATTTACAGTATTGTTATTTTTCTACGATACTGTAACTATATCGTTGCTAAGCAATATTTTAATAAGATTTGATCCACAATATAGTTTTTTGGATTCATTTTTAAATGTTAGAAATGTCAACGAAATAAAATTGGTTGCTACAGACCACAGACCACCTGTTCTATGTCATACGTCCATTAATTATTCCTAACTCGACTGCGTTGCAATGTCCGAAGATATCTTGTAACTTCATTCGACTTGAAAATTATCCCTTTTGACCAATAGAAATAACTTTATTCAATTTGCCAATTAGTTCAAATTTCTCTCGCTTTATGAATACACATTATTTTAGAGATAAATGTTTTTTTGTTCATTTAAGGAAAAATTCGTTAAATAAAGATGTTACGAATTACGAATTTAATTCGTTGCGTTTTTGTATTTTACTTATTTTTCTATAAAATAATAATGTTTCTAAAAACAACTATAATTCTAATTTTAGTCATAAAAAATCTTGTTTTGTTTTATTTTGTTTTAAGCTAAAATTTGTTTCAAAGTGTAGCATCCAACATTCCACTATACGCAATATACATAATTTACTTATGATCAGTGAAAAACTGAATTCTCCTTTTTAATAGTTCCAATAATACTACAGTTTAATAAACAAATAATCCGTAATTTATCAATACCTACTTTATTATTTATATTTGTACAGATTTTATTATAAGAATTTTTTGTGTAAGTGATAAAATAATACCAATGTACCTTAAATATATTTAATCAGCTAAAATACATGGCAGCACATATTTTATAAGCATTTTTTTACAGTAGAATCTCAACAGAAGTATAATTATTCTTTTTTATATTTTCAAATTTGTACTTGATTATTTTCTTCAGATAAAAAGAAATACTTCGTTCTGAATCTCCTACTTCTGTTACTTGTACTTCATTTGTTTTTCCTTTAAATTAAACAACAAATGAATAAAAAAAAAAACAGTTGAAACAGCCATCTGTGATGGCAAAATGATCTACCTCAGCTCAATACCTATAATAGTGACGTATTTAAGTCTGTTCATATTGGCATCCATTGTCAATTGATTGTCATTTCTTTGTTTGTTTGTTTGAATGTTTTGTTGTCTCAGGGCACACTATTTATGTTATTTTGAGTTAGTTCGTAGCATAAGATGTATGCATCGAGATATTATTTAATTTTATGTTTTACTAGTAGTTTTCTTGTCTTTTGGGAGAAATTCGTACGAAATTTGAAGCTGTTATGCAACAATATTGAGCACTGTGTTTTGTGAGTTGTTCACATATTCCTGTTTGTTGATAGCACATGTTTGTGGCGTTATTCAATTGTCTAGATTGTAGCGTTCATTATTATACATTTTAGAAATCAAAATTACAATAGTCAAAAAATACATTTCTTCATGATAAGTAACAATTTTCATTAAATTGTTTCACAGGTGTAAATAAATAATAATAGCGCTACAATTTATAATAATAAAACATTGTACCATGTAAAATAAAATTGTTAAAAATTGTAAAGCTATTGAATATTGTACATTCATAATAATAATTTAAGATGACAAAATGAGTGTGTATTAATAATATATATTTTTGTACGCTTGTATGAATGAGAAATGTATTTTAAAATAAATAATTATTTCGAATTCATATCAGAGGAATTAATTGTTTTGTATCTTTTTCAGCAGTAAAAATTTCGAATTTGCTTCCAATTCAAAATTATTAACTCACCATTCATTAACATCTGTAGATCCCGTGGTTTTAAAATTGAATTGAATTCAAACTTAAGTGTAAATCTAGATCAGCGGTGGGCAACCTCCGGCCCGCGTAAAGTTCCAATCCGGCCCGCAAGATCTTTAGAAGAAATAAATATTTTCAAAAACAAAAATTTTAAATTAGGTTAGTACCCAACATAAAGAAAAAGAAGATTAATTTTCGATATAATTCGTCTTGTTTAAATAAAACACATACCATAAGATAGAAAGTCGTAACGCAGCAACTTATAAAAAAATTATAACTACTACGGCCCGCGTACGAAACGTAAATCTTATTCTGGCCCCTGTTATAAAAAAGGTTGCCCACCCATGATCTAGAGCAGTCTTATTTACTTGAAGAACGTAATACAGGATAAGGTAAGGTAAATTAAAAATCATATTTATTATAAAAAAAATATTCATCTTTAAATTGAAACAAGACTTTATTGCTTTTTTGTCCAATTTTTACGTATACAGGTTGTTCAATTTAAGCCACCATTACTATTTCCAGAAGTATAACATATAATTTCTATTTTACATTACAAGATTTACAATGACGAGTGTTTCTCAGAATACAATATAACTTCCCAAATGTTTTAATTCCTAAACGGTACAGCCAACATTCTTTCTTTTTGAATACAATAAAATTCATTTATTTACTGAGATACACAAAAAAATCGACGATCTAATCAGCTCGTAACATGAGCATTTTAAATTGAAATTTGTTTTAAAAAAATCGTCACACACAGACGTCATCGTGAAATCGTTTTCTTATGCTTATCTGTTGAAAATTCACTACCGAAAATTTTAACCGTCACAATATCGCACTTATGTCCTGTTAACACGTTGCTACTTTGATGACACTTGCATGAGAAAGAAGAAGTTTTTGAAGACGCAAAATTATCTGTTTCCTGACCTTTCAACATGAGCTAATTTGTTGCATCAAACTATAGTTATTTTTGTTTCATTTTATTACGAAATTCTTATTTATTACTCGATTCAATATATCTCTTGCTAAAATCAGATCCGTAACAAGTTGTGTTACATATTTATAAAACCAAGTCGTCATAAAAGTTAATCAAACAAAGCCCAAAAATCGTTATAATAATTAATCCAGATCCACAAACATAGCTAAACAGTTATAATAATAACTATACGAATCATAACAAAAACAACGATGTGAAACTATCCACGTATGTACTTCTTCTTTCTAGGAGACTATTTGACAAGCTACACCTAGCGACACAGACCGTACTTCTTCTTTCTCATGCAACAGTTGCACGCAAGTGTCATCAAGTAGCAATGTGTGAAAAGGACATTACAGTATAATCTTTATTATATGCGTTTCAGGCTTTAATCTATACATTTAATAATATTTTTTTTCTATAACATAATTGAGGTTGATATTTACAATATATTTATAATAAAAACAAATAAATACTTTAATTCTCCTTTTCTCCACCGTTCTTATCCATGCTAGGCTTCTCTCTGAATCTGCAAGCCCTTCTTCCCAGTTCATTTTCCTCTGTCTTAATTATTCGCATCTTATCTCCCTTATACAGGATGGTGCCTCGGAAGACGCAGTATAGGGATTTCAGTTGTAAATTCTTAGTGTGCAATTATTTGCTCCCCTAATCATATAAGATCAAAAGTTTATTTGTATTTTATCTAGAGAAAAAGAATTCTGTACCTATTGATACCATTGTTCATAAGTTTCCATTGTCTGAAAGAGGAGAAATAGTTTGATATTATTATTAAATACCGTTGTTATAATGTACTCAATACAAGAAAAAGTAGAAATGATTAAATGGTTTTATGCCGGAAGTGAAAACAAACCAATAGCACATTACAACAATGTAATCTGGCAAATGGGGCAATAAAGCAAATGCTAGCGCGCTTGTTTTTCATTTATTGTTTTTTGCAATACCTGTACTGTAAGTTACCCATTAATAACAAAATTTAAACACAGTAAGTGGAACTTTTATTGCACAATTGGTTTCCATGGTTACATTATTTACTTACCGTCCTCGGTGGATGGTAAGTGAAACTTACCGTTCACAGTGGACGGTAAGTAAATATATATCATTCAAATTTTATTTTTAACCTCAATCTGACAGCTGTTAATTTTGATACCTATTTTTCTTTTTCTTATATTTACGCAGGAATTGCAAAAAATATCTTACTAACCTCGAACTGTAAGTGATTTTTTAGATCTCAAATGTTTAGTTCACGGTACGTAATATACTATTAATTGTTCCATGGCATCATAGATTTTTGTAAAAAAATATTTAATTTCTTCGATTTCTCCTCTTCCTGAAAATGGAAATTTATGAACAATGGTATGAAAAGATACATTTTTTTCCTCTAGATAACATCTAATTTTTCTCTAAAATACTTAGGGAAACAAATAATTGCACATCAGAGCTGGGCAAAGTACCTAGTAAATGTACTCGAGTATTGAGTACGAGTACTGATAGTAAAAAGTACTCTTGATTATTTGAAAAATCGTTCTGCGCTGAGTACTTATGACGTCATTATAGTAAATGTGAGTAATTTTATTCAAAAAATGTTTTTCAATACAATAATAAATATTTAACCGTGGTTTGATATATAGCCTACATTGTTACAATTTTAGTAAATTAAGCTTTGTAAATAAGAATGTATTTGACTCGCAAATTACGGTTATAATTAATTTAATGATTATACACTCGTCTTCAGCTCGTGTACAAATGTCCTCTTAAATAAAATAATTCATTATATTTTCTGCAAATTCTTACTTGATCGTTGTACTCGTATTTTAAAACAAACATAGAGTGTAGGTACTTGAAGTAGTCATAATTCTAAAAATATTCTGAGTATTTTAAAGTACTCCGAGTACTTTTAATGTACTTAGAGTACCATTTGGAATATTGAGTACGAGTATTATAGCAAAAATCTTTAGAGTATAAGTATTGATATTTTAAATGTAATCAATTATAAGTACAGAATACCAAATTTGTACTTTAGGTAGTACTTTAGAGTAATGTACTCGAGTACTGTCCAGCTCTGTTGCCATTGAAATCCCTATGCTACGTCGCCCGACGCAGCACCCTCTATGCACGGATGATAAAAAATAGGTTCTCGTTTAAATAAAAAACCAAGTATCTCGTATTTTCACAACCATTGGTGTGGTATTCTAGGATAGAAATGTTTTAAGTTCCTGTTACTTTCAAGCAATTCATCCATTTACAATTAGTAAGAAACTTTTAATATTAATCATCGTAAATTATGTCTTTAGTTTTCTATGAACTCCCATGTGTTTACTTAGAACACTTGGCCTTGAATAAGACTTCTGACATATTTTACACGAATATGGTTTTTTGCCTTCATGAACATATTCATGGTATCTGCAAGAAGTACTCGCAACAAATGGTTTATCGCAGTACCTACACGAATAAGGCGTTTCTTGAGTGTGAATTCTTAAATGAATCTTTAAATTTGATCGATAAAAGAACTTCTTGCTACAAACTGAACATTCGTGGTTTTTTTCTCCGTTGTGATGCCTCATATGAACTCGCAAACCAGATTTTAATTTGAATCGTTTACCACAGAGTTCACATCTGTGAGACATTTTTCCAGAATGTGTTACTGAATGATGTCTCAGTGCACTTTTGTGTTTATACATTTTTCCACAAATATTACATTGGTACGATGGTGCCTTGGTATGACTTTGCATATGGGTGTTTAGGTGTACAGAGCGGTAAGTTTTCCCACAGATCGGGCATAAAGCTTTGTCTTTGCCTTCATGGTGCCTCATATGAGCTTTAAATTCATATCTTTCTTTGTATCTCTTGCCGCAAATGGAGCACAAAAATACCTTTTGGTTTTTGTCGCTGGAAATAGGCAGTACATCTTCTGATGCGATTCGTTCTTCTTTGTCCAGTTTAGGGTTATAGGGAATTGTTACGATAGGTGCATCGGAATCGTGCGTCTTTACATGCGTAGTTATATCTGCAACTCTGTCAAACTTCTTTGGACAATGCGCGCAAGAATAAGGTAAACTCTTCGTATGAAGTTGAATATGATTTAGAAGGTCCGATTGATCATAAAAATTTTTTGGGCAAATACTGCAACCATATTTTTTATCTTTCGCATGGACGTCTTGCAGATGATTTATAAAAGAAGTAATTCGTTTATATCCTATGGCACATAATTCACAAAAATAGAATTTTTCAAGAAGTGAATTTGTATATGAAGGATAATTAACATCGTACGTGTGTTGATTTACTATTTGATCTAACGATTTTGATTTATCAACGTGAGTTTTCAAATGAACTTTCAAGTACGAAAAGTCTTTAAATTTCTTCGTACAAAATTTACATTTATGAATCTTGGCTGTGTGAATTTTCTTGTGCGTGTTGTATAAGAATTTATTAGGAAAATATTCTTTGCAAACTTCACAGAAAATTATGTTATAATCGTGATCTTTTAAACAACTTGGCAATAGTTTATATGCTTCAACATTTTTTCTGGTATATGTTTTAATCCTTCTTTTATTTAATTCTTCACGTCTATGGCTTAAAAGCAAATTTTTGCCAAACGTGGCCCTTCGTGGTTTATTTTCTTTTTCTTCAATCGATTTTTGAATTACTGGGAGAATATCTTTGGTTGTTGAACTGAGATTCGCAATTATTTCACTGTTTTCCTTTTTACCAGGCTCTTCTATTTTTTTAATAGCAGTTGATCCAGTTTTTGTTATTTTCTTTTTAACTATTGTGACGTATTTCTTACTTGGTTCAGGTGTATCTGTTTCGGTTTCTTGTAATTCTTCACTATCAGTTGGAAGTTCAATCTTTTTTTGGTTCTCTAAATTTGTTTTACTTTCTATAGTAAGATTATGGTGGTTATGTCTGCTTAAATTTGTAGAATCTTTTGTAGTTTCTTGTACATTTTGATTCTCTGAACTTTCTAAATCTATTATATTTTCAACTGGGAGATTCGCGCAATTCTTATAATCAATCTTCTTATTAGGTAGTTTTATATCCAATTCTAGCCAAGCTTTAATTGTTTGTAAGTCATCTTCTTTTTCTAAACTAATTTTGTTCGAGGAATTGAATGGTTTTCTAGCAACCTTCTTTTCTTTAGACGTTGCCATTTTTAGTTTAGAAACATTAGATTGTAGCCATGCTTCAGTTCTTCTAATTTTTGTTTTAAACATGAAAGCATCATAAGCACTTTTGACACAAGTTTTGCAAATCATATTTGAAAACTTATCAATCACCTACAAACAAATTTATTTAGATTAAAAATACTATTGAGTTAGTTTCCTTACCTGTATTTGTGTAAAATATTCAAGCAGTTCGAGAATACACAGAATTTCCGAGGTTTTCGAAGAAATCTGACATTCTGTTTCCACGACAAATTTTCTAAATATTGACGTCATATTTGTACAAGGTATTAAACATATTCTACATATTGTATTAGGCAGCAATAGTTTGTCAGATTGTAACAATTCTTCCATGTTATATTTATTATTTACATCTAACTAGACAGGTTAGGTACCAAACGTCAAGTGAACGTAAACACAAATCACAAGTTTAGGAAAACAAGCTCTAGTGACATCTGTTGGATTGTTAATTACCTATTTGGACTAATTTTATCAAAAATATTTCAGTTCAAAATGACTATTTATTTACAGTTTAATGACAATTTAAATATTTTAGTTGTAACGTACAGTACAATGCTTTTTTTGCGAGGTCCTATTTAGAGCAGATGTCTTTTAATTCCTATATACTGTAAATATTGATATTGTTTTGTCATTTTGTTTACAGAATATAATCATAATGAATGCTTTCTGTGTAACCATGGAGTTGGTGATCTGATTATGTTTCTAATTTGTGGTATGCAACTGCAGAATGGCATTAAACATTAAGCAATTCTTTTGTTTGTAGGCTTCTTTTAGCAAAGTAATCGAGCTGTCAAATAAAGAGGATCTGAGATATCTAAACATTGCTTGACTGTCTGTCAAATAGCAAAAGAACATAGGTAAATAAAACAAAATAAACGTATAACCTATTTATTTGTTGTGACAAAAACTAATGTTCTGTTCTATTTTGTAGATTAGAATTTCAATTACTTCTGAGAAATAGAACCATTTGGTAGATCTTTTATGATCGTAATGATAATATTAGAACAGTCTGGAATGATCCCCAGCAAAAATTACTAAAGTTGAAGATTATTGACATCTGTTCTTATCTTAAGCATGGATTCCAAAAATTTCCGTGAGATTGTTCGTCATAGTAGCGCAACTTAAAATGAAAAACTAGACTTGTCCAATTCGCACGTCTTTACTTTGACCACAGTAATATCAATTTTGATTATGTAATATTTTTAGTAAATATATAATTTAAAACTACATAATTTTAAGGTTTTATCTTCGATGTTCGTGCTGATGGACACCAGCAATGTTCCTGTGGACTTAAGACTCTACCCTGTGTCAGTCATGCTGCAGGTATGAGAAGCTAAATATAAACGTACCAGACGAAGTTTACTCCGAAAAGACCCTTATTATCGCTTTGAAAATGGCCAACGACTTTGTCCAAATTAAGAGGAAAGGTAACAAGAGTGCTGTGGATCTTATGAAGAATTTTTTCTTCTGTTAGGTGTGAGTTTTCATTTAATAATAAGTAAATTTTTTTATTTCTAAATATATATTTTTATATTTCAAGCAGTAATCAATATAATAATAGCATGAAAAATATTGAAAACTTATGTAAAATAATCACAAATCCTTCGAATTTGGTGATGTACTTAGCGCTATATATCAATCACAATAGTAAATTCTACAACAAGTAATGGAATGGCATATTCCACACAAGCAAAAAGTTTGTAGTCCGAGCCGAAGGCGAGGACTACGATTTGCGAGTGTGGGATATGCCATTCCGTTACATGTTGTAGACTATACTTTCTGTAACAAGTTTTTGGAAATTATACAAAAAATACAAAACTGTTGAAAACGTAACTCAAATAAAATTAAAACAAACAGACGTAACCATAGTAACTGAATCAAGATACTTCATATATCGCGCTAATATGCGGCTCTGATTCGTTGATTTTACTCCATACGCCGCGTATGGAATGATAGTTATTCCAATACAATTTTTAGTTGTGGAATGCGTTAATGTGTAGTTTCCAAAGCAGTGTTATAGAAAAGAATATACCTACAGATGCATTAGAATAATTTTAACCTGAAAATAAGATCCTGTTCGTAAAATGTAGTTTTATATGATTCAGTTTATCCATGATTTCACTAATTGTTTGTTTTTCAGCTTAAATGACACTCAAGATTCGAGGTTAATAGTAGAAACTAAAGGTGATCTTTGTCAGCAGTGTTGTGTTGTTGGAATGTAATGCATCGAATTTTCTTTCTTGTATCATGTATTAGTACTTATGATGATCCTGATGTTCCTGCTGTTATGACATATCTAATACATCACGTAGTTAAAGGTAAGATAATCTTATATTTGGACTTAACTAGGTTGTAGTTAAATTCTACAAGTGTTGACCATTTTGCTAATATTGTAGGACCTACTTTGGAAGCAAGAAGCAAAGGCTGAAAGTCAACCAAGGCTTATTGTAAGTAGTATTTTCGAAAGCGGCGAACGTAGTAGCAAATTTTAAAGAAGCTCAAGAGATCGTTACGAGGAAAGTGAGCTCTAGAACTTTGGACAAAACACATCTTGAGTCCGCGAAAAGTTCTTATTTTTTAAATAACTGAAAACAAAAAGATAATCGGATATGTCATAAAACAATCGATTTCATAAATTAAAAATGTTGATTATACTTATAATAAATACGAATTGTAATCATTTAATGAGACAATTTAATATAAATGAAATTTTTGTTTAGGTGGCTTGTTTCACTGATTGAAAGAGTAACTGAAGATGATCTGAATAGAATTGGAAAGAAATATGTTGCCCAGTTATTCAACCCTGTCAATCCTGCTAAAGCTGATGAAATTTGTGCAGGTTTCCAAGGTTTTCACAATTAAATTCACAAAAGGGATTAGCGCTAACTCCATTTTTATTATTACGTGTAACTTCTTTTTCCTTTCTCAGAACACATTTATTTAAACTAAGATTGTAGACAAGATTGATTAGCATAAAATTTGACACATTATGTTAATTTAATTAATTTAGAAACGAAGTTACAAATGGCAAAAAAATGGAGTAGCGTTAATTCAGAACTTATAGCATTTATCCCGCTCGAGGATGTAGTCATCAAGAATTGCTTAATTTTTCAGTACCTCGTATTGAGTCTTGTAAAGTTAGTACATTTCACAAACGTAAAGCTAATACTAATCTGTTACAAATGCCTCCAACTTTCATTAATAGAATTAGCAATATTCATGACATTTAATTGTACAATAACCAATTTGAGGAATGTATATAATCATAAGCTTTACATCACATCTAAATACTTTTATGTGTGCTTTCATTTTACATACATATATTCAATATTCTTACTCATTTCTTAAGGCATTGTTATTTTCTTTACTTGTTTTTAGACTGTTGTCTTAGGAAAAAAGTTTTCTCATTAATTGTTAATTGTATAAAACAAATTTATAACCATTTTCTGATGTATTTATATTTTGAAATGTTAAATTTGTGTGTTTATATGTTAACAAATATATTGAACTTTATATTCAATTTCTTTTAAAATACATATGTTATTATTGGTATGTTATATAAAGAATAGGAGGTAACCTTTCTAGAGCGACGAAACCACCACTTCTTGCTTGTTACTAGGAGCATCCTGAAAGTACATTGACATCGTCGTGGAGCTACTTTCATCTTAGAAGACGGCACCGGTGTCAGCGTTAGTATGTATATAAAATAAATATAAACTTTTGATGTAAAAATAATGATTTATTACACTTTTTACTATTTAAAAGAATTTGATGTATTATAACTGTCTGGTCCACCAGAGCCTTGACGAGTCAAAGATATATTTTGAGTAATTCATTTAATGAAAACTTATTAATCTACAATCTTTAAAGGGTACCGGCTGTCAAATGAAGGTTAGAGCCATGTGTAGGCTCCCACAGCATCTTTAGATTCTACAATACATAATAAGAAAACAGTCAGTGCTTATATAAATGTATGAACATAGGAAATGGTTTGTATACTATATTCATATTTAAATAAACTTCATTATATACTTTTTCCTCTGGGTTCTGCGACTCAAATCTATTTTGCAGAACTTTGTAAAAAAATATTCGACAATAAGTCAGACTAAAACAAATTACTGGAGTTCTACAGACACAAAATTATTCTCAATACCCGTGTAATTTTGAATTATACGGTGAAATTTCTTTGTGTGAGCCGAGAGCCCCATGACATATTTCAGCACTGTTTAGAACCGGGTGATTGTGAATGACAGATGATGAATAGTTACGAATTATTTTAACAACTTCAAAACCATCCGTTGTTGTAACATATGTGCTATTTGGGATTATATCATTTGCTTCCATAGACTTTATTAAATAATTTGTGTTATTCTCACCTGGATTCTTTGTATGATATTAAATTATTTGGGCATGTTGTATTCCGAAAGCTTCAGCTTGGTCAATTCAACTATATTAAATACAATTGTACTTACTGATATAATGTAGTTTAGGATTTTTATTTTCATAATACAATAACTGTATTTAGTAATATTTACTAGCGGTCCGACCTGCTTCGCAGGTCTGACCCCTAGGCTCCGCAACAATGATGAAGATAGCAACTAAAGCTATAGGAAAATAAATTGCAAGTTTTCTCAAATAACTTCAATTTTTTAGCAAGCAATTGTCGAAGAAAGTTTGTCGCTTTGTTCCCCGCTTCCTTGTTAGTAAATTAGCGAAGAAAGCTCGTCACTTCGTTCCTCGCTTTCATGTAAGTGTACTCCAAAGTCCTACAAATTTTTAAATCCCTTAGATACCAAGCTTTAAAAAAATTAATAAATAACAAAATTTTTAATAATAAAATGAGTAGTCTTAAATAACTACCATTTAATACCAAACAAATGGCGCAGCAAGGTCATCACTATGTTCCTTGCATCCATGTCAGTAAATTTACGAAGAAAGCTCGTCACTTCGTTCCTCGCTTCCATGTCAGGACATCGGCGAAGCAAGCTCGTCACTACGTTCCTCACTTCCATTCCAGTAGTTGAAGTTTTCAGAGGAATTCTCTGGTTTTCATTAAGAGAAGTTCTGTGTTAACCACTGACAAAATTGTATGTTTTTCATTGAGGGAAGTTGTGTTTACCATTGACTCAAGTTGTATATTTTCCATTGAGGAAAGTTGTGTATTTACCACTGACGAAAGTTGTATTTCATTGTGGGAAGTTGTGTGTTAACCACTGACGAAAGATGTATTTTTTCATTGAGGGAAGTTCTGTAGTAACCACTGACGAAAGATGTATGTTTTTATTGAGGAAAGTTTTGTGTTTACCACTGACGAATGTTGTATGTTTTCCATTGAGGGAAGTTATGTGTTTTCTATTGAGGGAAGTTTGTTCATCACTGAAATATTCTCATTTTATTCCAACAATTGGCGAAGATAGATTATCTCTTTGTTACTTACTTGCATGTCTAGTACCTGGGCGAAGCAAGCTCGTCACTTCGTTCCTCGCTTCCATGTCAGTAGATAGAGGAAGCAAGCTCGCCGCTTTGTTCCTCGCTTATATGTCAGTACACGGTTGTGTGTTTCCCACTGTCGAAAGTTGTATATTTTTCATTAAGGGAAGTTGTGTGTTAACCACTGATAATATTTGTATATTTTTCATTGAGGGAAGTTGTGTGTTTACCACTGACGAAAGTTGTATGTTTTCCAATGAGGGTAGTTGTGTGTTTCCCACTGACAAAAGTTGTATGTTTTCCATTGAGGGAAGTTATGTGTTTCCTATTGAGGGAAGTTGTTTGTCATCACTGAAATATTTTCATTTGTTTCCAACAATTGGCGATCGTTCAAAACAACTTTTTGATAATTGAGTTCAAACCTCTTCTGCTAGACCTTTAATTTTATTCCAAACACGGTAGGATTTAAATTACATTTATACAGAACAATTGACAATCGTGCAAAACAACTTTTTGACACTTGAGTTCATATCTCCTTTACGAGACCTTTAATTTGATACCAAATAGGGTAGAATATAAATAGCATTTAGAAAAAACAGTTAACGATCGTCCAAAATAACATTTTGACACTTGATTTTAAATGTCTGCTGTGAAACTTTTAATTTAGTACCAAACACTGCAGGATTAGAAATAAAAAACAAGTGATTGTTCAAAATAACTTTTTGATAATTCTACGAATTTAGATTCTTAAAAAAATTTGATATTGATTATAAATATTAAAAACGATCTTTTTATATTAAATAAGTAATTAACATAATTAAATTTTACCGCCAAAAAGAGCCATCTAAGTTGTCGAACAGAGACATCTGTTTTTTTTTTTTTGAGAAGAAAAAGAAACTGTCGTCTATTAAGTGAAAAATAATTTTTAATTTTATTGTTAGATAAGAAGTTAACTCATTTGAATTTTACCGCCTAAAATCCTTAAAATAATCGAGGTTGACGAACAAAGACATCTGTCTAATTTATTATAAAATTAAAAAAAAATATTTAAAAAATTTCAAATTAAAAAAAATTACATAATAATAATCATGTTCGCTCATTTATTCTAAACACAAATAAATTACCAAACTTGTCTAAATAGACTACAATTAATGTAATTTATATTTAAAATTTCAAACAGATCTGTCAAAAATGACACGTTGCACGCAAATTTTTGAAAAGTGACAGCTATAATTTAAATTCTTTTTAAATTGACTTTAAAAATATTTATAAAATAGTTCATATGTTAACTTATTAATTATAAACACATAAATTTACAAAACATCTTCAAGTTGTCTAGAATATATGTAATTTATACTTAATTTTTGAAACAGATCTGTCAGAAATGACAAATTGAACATAAATTTTTGTAAAGTTACAACCAGAATCAACAAACTCCACTTTGATAGCAACCCGCACACTCTGATCCGTAAACGCATTTCCGCCTTATTTATTTAATATCTCGCACATCATGTGTACTAAAAATGTGAATTCATAAAAAGGCCCTATTCCAAAAAAATCTCTAACTGCCGGTAAAGGTTTCACTGAAATCCGTCAAACCGTCTAGGCTCTAGAGCTGCGCACAAATTTGGTTACTAGGCAGATGAATCTAAATGGAAATACTCAAGCCTTTTAGTATATAGGATTTTGAGAATATTAACCAATAAATATGATGTAAAAATATAGGTTATGCATATGAATGTTTCAAACTAAAATAATCAATGTTGACTTTCTATAGCATGTTACATTAAAATGGCCTGAATGAAGTTAATATAAGGTTTACAAATGATTTTAAGTCATAAAAGGCTCTAATTATACAAAAACTCATAATTAGTAGTTGGGTTATTGTTATTTGTTGGGTTATTAAAGCAAATAAATGACATTGAAATTGTGATTTTAGGTAATTACAAAAGGTAGTTAGTAATGAGACAATTAATTTAATGCATAAATTGTCCAAAATTATGAACAAATACAGAAGATTTAAGAAACCTAAGTTTTTATTCCAATCAGCTGTCAAAGTTTAGCAGCATGTATCTTGAGATCTACAAAAGCTACAGAAACGATACTAGCATTAAAATAATCCTTAAAAAATAATCTATCTAATGCAAATATTTGCATTCTGAAATTTAATTCCTTTTTTATTACTTAAAAAGCATTAATCAGCATTTTGTTATCCTTGAAAATTTTTGCAATATGGCAACCAATCAGAAGGTCTGAAATTGGCACGTGACTCTCTACCGAGGAAATTTTACCATTCCCCTGATACACTTCTCCTATATTTCAGTCGAGTTTTATACGCGGTAGTGAAAGGTGCGTCGCTCTGTGCAATATTTGTTCTGTTGTAACTCGACTCGCGTAAATTAAATGTGATTTTTATGGTTAGATATGGTATGCAATTACTGTATTTAAGTGCAAAATTCAAGTTTGACCGTTGGGTGATTAAGTGGGTGACTTAATTTTGTGAAACGGTTTAGCTGTCGTGTATTTTGGATGGAGGCTGGGCGCGCACGCGAACTGAGGTGACCTGTGCCTTGGTCACAGCGAGCGTCTTTCAATCAAAATTTATCGTTCGCGAGTGGGCTTCTCTCACAACACAAGAGTATGATTTCGTATGTTTGGCTCACGCAGTGCAGCCTGGAGTGGCTCGTACAGTCAGTGAGACACTCCATCTTCCTATAGGGTGGGTGAGAACAAACCGCTGCAGGTCATACTCTGTGTCCGTTGCAACTACGTGTAGAATCAGCCGGGAAACGTTCGCGGAAGTATGATTTCGTATGTTTGGCCTACGCAGTACGAGCTGGAGTGCTTTAGTACAGTCAGTAGGTGGGTGGGTGAGAACAAACCGCTGCAGGTCATACTCTGTGTCCGTTGCAACTACGTGTAGAATCAGCCGTGAACGTTCGCGGAATTTTTGCAAAGCGCTCTGTCTTCACGTGAAGACCATCGATTAAATTTGTAACGATTACTGATCTGGCGCTAACGCGGCGCGTGGGGCATGCTCACAGCAGTCCGATCATCTAGAGTGGATCCATAGTTATGCCTGGTACCATCTCTATGCCAATATCGCATCCGATGCCTGTTAACAAGATTCGCTCTTGACAGTTCTCGTTCATTACAATTATGAATATGATAGGCTCTATCCATAATTGCTTGTACAAAGGGAATTCCGGATGGCAGAGAAAGCATTTGGTCGACTAACGTGATTCTGTGACATGAGCTCGGGCCCCTGCGGTATCGCGAAGTAGGAGACCATGCGGGGTTCGGCTAGACGACCCACGTTTCTTTTTTGAAAACAGACAACACACCGGTTGCTGTTATTAGAGTCAAAAAGGCACAGGAATGTCTGTGGGGTGGTGTGAATCTTAGTTTTAATTTAACTTTAATGGTTTTGGGTACCTTTAAGCTAATTTTAAGTTAATCCATTTTATTTCAGCTTTAATTTAAATTAGGTTTAAGTCTACTAACCCATGTACTTGTATTCCTTTACAGCATTTTTCTTTCAGATTTGTATTTTTCATATGTAAGTTTTTATTTCCAGATTTAAATTGTTTCAATGTTTTAATTTATTTGTTTGTTTTTATCTGTTTACAGAGATCAAGAATAATGAAGATAAGAATCAAATTATTATAGGTAATATTTGCTTTTCTATTTGTTTTTTTGTCTCTAATTTGTTTTGTTTTTATGTTTCTAGAGTCAATGCAGAGTCAACCACCGTGGGAAATGGGCAATGCAGCGGAGACTACCGTCGTTGGAACAGTAGCTGAGTCAGCCACCGTGGGAAATTGTTCCTGTGTCTACCATCGAGGGATGAAGTTGCAGATTCTACCGCCGATGGAAATGAATCATCCGCCGTGGGACAGAACTTCTCGTCCTGAATTTCTCTTTATTTATATATTTTTGTGGTTTTTCTCTTCCTTTTAGTATAGGTGTTTTCTGTTTCCATTGCTTGTTTTATTTTAGTAGTTTGTTTTTGTTCTGTTTCTTAAAACAACTTAGTCGTCTCCGCAGGATTTCTACGTGTTTACTTTCTACTTCACATGTAATTATATATTGTTTCCTTTTAATTTGCAGTTTCTTATTTGTTTTGTTGTTTCAGCCAAGAGTTTACGGCTGACAGATGCAGTTGAAGAGTCTTCAAGAGAGTTTCACCCCTCGTAGTCAAGAGCCTGCGGCCAGCAGATATAGTTTCAGAGCTTTCAAGGAATTCTTCAACATAGTTCGCCGTTCCCAACACAAATGTAAGTTCATTAAATTAATTCAATAATAAATTGATTTATTTACTGATGTATTTGTGTTTGTTTAGTGGGCAGCGACATCGCTCTTCTGTCCTAGGTTTTCCGGAAGTTTCCCTAGGATGTCGGGCAAATGCCAGAGGAGTTTCAGTTTCTTTCTTCCAATGTCAATCCAGGAGATCTGAACTTTGTATTCATTCCAAATAAATAATATAATAAAAATTATATACGTGTTAAATATGTGTTTTATTTAAGTTGTAATAATAAATAAAATATAACTTGTATTTATCCATTGAGATAATAAAGAAATTATTAGAGAAATAAAATGTTTCATTTACTTTCGAATAAGAAAAACAATAGTTAAAATTAATAGTGTCATTTAATTCATAATTTTAATTTATTCTTTTCAATCTTAACTACAAAAAGATTGCAGTCACAAATTTTGTAAGAGATGGCCACTACTCGATGTGGTAACTCGGCACTTACATTTTTTCGATTTGGTAATCAAAACTAATTGAAGATGCTCGTTTTTTTGAAATTGTGACCTTGATTAATTAGCGTTTTCTTAACCCTTGGCCCTAGGCCCTTGACACTCATATATGTTGTAGAGAAGGGTCGATTCTTCAGAGTGCTACTAGAGGGACCGCGGTTATTCGTTATTTTTGCGATATCTCTTACCGTGTCCGAGATATGACGCTTTAAAGTTTTCAAATTAGTTTCCCTTAAAAATCACCCTTAATATTAACTTTAAAGGGTTAGAAGTGAGTGCTTATTCCTTATTTGAGTGTGCTGAATACGATTTCACAAACCATTTTGCTATAGCATTCATAGTTACATAATTAGAGCAACATTTCCATCCCTTTAATGAATTACGTAAGATTGAAGGGTGAGCGTCAATTTTTGAGACCGCCATTGGAGTTTTTAGGGCTGAATCTATAGGAATCCACCCTTAACTCGATTTTTATTTATTTATTGATACGTTTAACTTGAATTCGCGATATCTTTTACCATTTCATAGATAATATTAACAATATATTGGTGTTTTAGTCGAATCTGTAATATCTTAAACCGTTACATTAAAAACCCTTGTAAATGTTTATCACGCAGACCTGAAACTAGCAGTAGACTTCGGCGAAAATCGAATTTCGTACCAGGGCAGCAAAGATTGGAAGAGCACTTTTTTGGATAAGAAAAGTCATTAATTTTTTCTATTGTTGACAACACTAAAAAATCAATGTTGCCAACGGTAGCAAAAATGAACAACTTTTTGTTATCCGAGTGCTCTGCCAGTCTCTGCTGCCCGGATACAAAGTTAAAAATTTGAGTTTTCAGTCAAGTAAGCCAGAGACAAATGTTACGTCATTTTCTCATTACGGAAAGACAATATCCCTTAATTCAAAGGGTTATTCAATAAAAAAAGGATAATGAAGGTTAAATATATGAAACACAAGCATAAATTGAATTATTTATTGTAATAAATATAACATTTTAACAAAATAAACAATAAATATAACAGAAAAAACCACATGAACATTTTTAATTTGCCAATAATTTATTAATTAACAATAATAAATTAACAAATGTAATATTTCCTACTCTACGAGTAATATAGGGATGAGAATTACAGACTATACAATTGTAGATCAATTTGTTTAAGAATAATCAACAATAGAAAAATGTGTGCCATGATGAATAGACGAACATATTTATATTGCCTGTATCTTGGTAAATAACAATAATAAATTAACAAATATGATACTTTCTAACTCTACGAGTGATATAGGGATGAGATTTCAGATTAAACTATTGTAGCTCAAATTGTTTGAGAATAATCAACAACAGAAAAATGTGCCCCATGATGAATAGACGGACATATTTATATTGCCAATATCTTGGTAATTAACAATAATAAATTAACAAATATGATATTTACTAACTCGACGAGTGATATAGGGATGAGATTTCAGACTAAACAATTGTAGCTTAAATTGCTTAAGAATAATCAACAATAGAAAAATGTCAGCAATGATAAATAAACGGATATATTTATATTGCCAGTATCTTGGTAATAAACAATAATAAATTAACAAATGTGATATTTGAGGGGTTCAAAGCTGAAGTGGGCCAAGTCCATGCATGTTAAATTTGAGATAAAGTAAAGAGAAGTTGATAATTAACTATTAATTCAGCATCGATTTTGTCTAATTTTTCTATGTTACTATCTTTTGATTTGGTCATGACTTAAAGGTTAGTAGCATTTGTTGAGCCTTACATAAAAATGTTTCACCTTAGCTAATTATTTTACGTTTCGATGTCGGACTTGGTTCACTTTTCCAGTTAACATATTATAAAACTTTGAAAACAATATAGATCCTAAAAATGAAAAAATCATATTTATATTTATAATACATTTTTTTATTAATAACATTTTTCTACAGTTCATTGCTCATCGTACAAAATTTCATCTTCCGCATTTTCCCTTTGTATTTTGTTGTTGTGCAGCTCTGGTAGTACTTAACAGTGGTAAGTTTTTATAGTATATATGATGTACTGGGGGAATATAGGGCAGCAAATCTATCATGTCACTCTTTTTTGCTGTTGTTATAGGACGTCGGGTGGTATACAGATGTTCTTGTTTAACATTTTTTAGGGATAACAGATTTCTTCCAGAACCACTTGACTTCTTGACATTAATATCACGAAATGGCATAAATTCACTTAGAGTTTCTTTAAATTTTATTATGAACTCATTTCCTCTTTCAAATCGAAGCCAGCGTATTTTTAACCAATTTAGAGGATTGTTATCAGTGTCCTTTTTTCTATTCGCTATAGCCTCTTCTAATGCTCGAGTACTCAAAAATTCATTTCTTTGCATTTCTACGACTATAAAACGAGGCTTCTTTCTCTTTGCGTTATTGATTATGTCAAACCAATCTTTTGGAACAAAAATATTCTGGTGTTTTTTGCTTGACGATTCTATCAAACCAAATTCTGAATCATTCGGTAGAAAGGAGTGTCCGGATACCAGAAATTTTAGGTCGATAGTTTCTACTGCCATGTCAGGATCCTGAACAAGTTTAAGAAGTGTAAGTGACATCTTAATATTGCGGTTCTGCCCTGTGCATGAATCAGAAAACAATATGATGTTTTTGTAAGAAGCAGCATTTTCTTTAAGGTGTTTGAGAACACATGTCGCTACATCCTGAGATCCCCTGCCGCCTTCTGTTTCATCCCAAACATGCATAAAACCAGTTCCTGTATTAAAAGAATGTATACCTAAGTTATATACATATAAATTTCTTTTATAATACGCGATAGATGTTGAGAGCAAATAAACTTGTATATAAGAGCCAATAATAAATTTAATTTCATAAACTTACCATTATTTGCACTACAACACATTATAACACTAGATAATATTTAAAAACAATGCTATAAATTAATCCAAGCACTACACGTTACAGTATTACAAATGACACTTGGACTTGGTTCACTTTTACACTGAGAGTTCTGGAAAATAATTCACATACAAATCCATGTAACCCCATCTGTTGATAAAAATAATAAATATGGACTTGGTTCACTACAGCAATGAGAAGTATGGGCTTTAAGCTATCGTATGGATGGTACAGACAAAAAATGCCTATTTATGGACTTGGTCCAGTTTAGCTTTGAACCCCTCATTTATTAACTCTACAAGTAATATAGGGATGAAAATTTTAGGCTAGATAATTGTAGCTCAAATTGTTTAAGAATAATCAACAATAGAAAAAAGAAAAAATAAAAAAATAAGCAAGTCTAGTCTAAAGTATAGTAAAAAGTATAGTCTAGTCTAAAGTATAGTCTAGTCTAAAGTATAGTCAAGTCTAAAGTATAGTCAAAAGTGTAGTCTAGTCTAAAGTATAGTCAAGTCTTAAGTATAGTCAAGTCTAAAGTATAGTCAAAAGTGTAGTCTAGTCTAAAGTATAGTCAAGTCTAAAGTATAGTCAAAAGTGTAGTCTAGTCTAAAGTATAGTCAAGTCTAAAGTATAGTCTAGTGTAAAGTATAGTCAAGTCTAAAGTATAGTCAAAAGTGTAGTCTAGTCTAAAGTATAGTCAAGTCTAAAGTATAGTCAAAAGTATAGTCTAGTCTAAACTAAAGTATGGTCTATAGTCAAGTCAAGTCTGAAGTCAAGTCGATCCAAAAACCGGTCCAAATCAATCCAATATCCGGTCCAAAAACCGTACCAAAACGTAATATCCGGTCCAAACCGGTCCAAATCAATCCAATATCCGGTCCAAATCTATCCAATATCCGGTCCAAACTCTGGTCCAAACCGGTCTAAATCGATCCACTATCCGGTCCAAACCGGTCCAAATCGATCAAATATCCGGTCTGGAGTATAGTCAAAAATATAGTCTAGTCTAAAGTATACTCTAGTCTAAAGTCTAGTCAGACTATAGTCAGACTAAAGTCTAGTCAGACTAGACTAAAGTCTAGTCAGACTAGACTATAGTCTGACTAGACTTTAGACTAAACTATACTTTAGACTAGACTATACTTTTGACTATACTTTAGACTTGACTATACTTTAGACTAGACTATATTTTTGACTAGACTACACTTTTGACTATACTTTAGACTTGACTATACTTTAGACTAGACTTTTTACTATACTTCAGACTAGAATTTAGTCTGACTAGACTAGACTAGTCTGATTAGTCTAGTATGACTAGACTTTAGTCTGACTAGACTAGACTATAGTCTGACTAGACTTTAGACTAGACTATACTTTAGACTAGACTATATTTTTGAAAATACTTTAGACCGGATATTTGATCGATTTGGACCGGTTTGGAGCGGATATTTGATCGATTTCGACCGGATAGTGGATCGATTTGTACCGGATTTTGGACCGGATATTGGATAGATTTGGACCGGATATTGGATCGATTTGGACCGGTTTGGACAGGATATTACGTTTTGGTCCGGTTTTTGGACCGGATATTGGATTGATTTGGACCGGTTTTTGGATCGACTTGACTTCAGACTTGACTATAGACCATACTTTAGTCTAGACTAGATTATACTTTAGACTAGACTATACTTTAGACTAGACTTTAGACTTGACTATACTTTAGACTAGACTATACTTTAGACTAGACTATACATTAGACTAGACTATACTTTTGACTATACTTTAGACTTGACTATACTCTAGACTAGACTACACTTTTGACTATACTTCAGACTAGACTATACTTTAGACTAGACTATACTTTTTACTATACTTTAGACTAGAATTTAGTCTGACTAGACTATAGACTAGACTATACTATAGACTAGACCAAACCGGTCCAAATCGATCCAATATCCGGTCCAAATCTATCCAATATAGTCTGACTAGACTATAGTCTGACTAGACTATAGTCAGACTAGACTATAGTCAGACTAGACTTTAGTCTGTCTAGACTATAGTCAGACTAGACTTTAGTCTGACTAGACTATAGTCTGACTAGACTATAGTCAGACTAGACTTTAGTCTGTCTAGACTATAGTCAGACTAGACTTTAGTCTGACTAGACTATAGTCTGACTAGACTATAGACTATAGTCAGACTAGACTTTAGTCTGACTAGACTATAGTCTGACTAGACTATAGACTAGACTTTAGTCTGTCTAGACTATAGTCTGACTAGACTATAGTCAGGTTAGACTATAGTCAGACTAGACTTTAGTGCGGTGGCGGTGGACGTCGCACAGTGGGGCCAAATGATCAAAAAGTGGAAAAAATCATATCTTGAGAACGAATAGTCACATTGACCTGTAATTGGTCTCTTTTGAAAAAATAAAAATTAATTTTAAAATGAAAATGATCTGATGTGGGCAGCACATAACCTCCCGCTTACATAACTTTTAAATGGTATAAAGTAGAAAATAAAGTTGCAAATAAAAATTGTAGCTCATATTGTTTAACATCTTTCTTATTATAATAAATATTAAATTTGAAAAAATTTAAATTGAAGTGCGCTATACATAACTTATATTATATATATTATATTATAATTATAGCCAATACTACATCTTTTATATTATCACAAAATTTATTGTATTCAATTTTTTATTAAAATATACCTAAAAAAACCTGATAGGTCTTCAAGTAAAGTAAAGATTTTGTGTCATGGTGGACGAAAAAATAAACCGCCATATTGGATGTAATTATGATTTTTTTTTTATAGAAAAATATGGTTATTCTGAAAATATTGTATTGTAAAACAATAGAATATTAGTAAATCTATTGACAAAAAAAATCTCAAAATTGACCCAATTGTCAGTTTTCAATTATATGTTAACGTGGTTTTAAAAACGATGCTGCGGTCAGATAGGCAAGTTTAGGCAGTTGCAACTTTCAGGAAATTTCCGGTTTTAGGCATTCGATTGCTCGGACAATTATCTATTTGGACCATTATTTTTACATTTTTGGTAAGTCTAGTTCAGCTGTAAAATATACATATTTCCCGAGAAAATATAAATAAATTTAAGTAATTTTCTTAAAATTTTGTGTTTAAATTACTGTAAATCTTGAACGGAATCAAATAGTGACTTCCGGTTTTCGGCAATCGATTGATCGGACATATATCATCATTATTTTCACAATTTTGGTAAGTCTAGTTCAGCTGTAATATATACATATTACCCGAGAAAACGTAAATAATTTAAAGAAATTTTCTTCAAAATTTTATTTAAATTATAGTCCAGGCAATGAGTACTTTCGGGGTTATAAAAGGTTAAGGAGTGTTCATTTTTGCTAGATTTTTACAGTTCGGTGTAATAATTCATGTTCTGAGTTTGCGACCGCCTCTCGCGCCGCCATATTGGAAAAAGGTACCAAAAAACAGATTTTCGAGAATATTTTTTCTCCAGTGCCACTAAGGTTGAAAATAGTTATAACAAAAATTATAGAGCATAAAATTCCCTACAATTTCTGTTATAAACATTTTCCAATTAGATAAGTAGTACACGAGTTACAGCGGAGTTAAACTCTGCAAATTTCTGCAATTCGCAAAATCGCTTTATTTTTTCACGAAATCTATCTATTACTTAATACGCATTACTGTTTTCTATTCATTTGCGCACAACAAATTGATGGTATTTACAGGAGTTTTAGATTACATCATATGATTTTCTCTTAGAACTAAACGAATATTAGCAAAGGATTTCGGGATACATCAAGCGTTACGAAATTATTGGCACACGAGGTCGAAGAAGACAACAAAGATGAAAACTCGGGAGAGGAGGAAATAAATTTACAAGATGTTGATATAAATGAACCTGGACCATCTAGGCCTAGGGCATCGAAACGGGTAAAAAATATCAGTAAATAGCGAATTGTGGATTAGGCCTACTGGGGATACCACATAAAAAAAAAAAAAACGCGCCTCTCATTCTAGCTCATGGTGGTGCGGAAATGAGTAAAAACGGTAGTACGTATTATGTAATCGATATTTGCTTAAATTTCGTGAAAAAATTTTTCGAATTGTAGAAATTTGTTGAGTTTAACTCCGCTATAACTCGTGAAATACTAATCTCATTGGAAAATATTTAAAACAGAAGTTATTGGAAATTTTATGCTCTATAATTTTTGTAATGACTATTTTCAACCTAAGTGGCGCTGGAGAGAAGATATTTTTAAAAAACTGATTTTTGGTACCCTTTTTCCAATATGGCGGCGCGAGCGGCGGTCGCAAACTCAGAATATTAATTAGGACATCGAACTCTAAAAATCTACCAAAAATGAAAACTCCTTGACCTTTTGTAATGAAAGCCCACTTTTATGTCTTCATTGCCTGGACTATTAATTATTTATTGTAATAAATATAACGTTTTAACAAAATAAACAATAAATATAACAGAAAAAAACCTAATCAACCTTTTTAATTACCAATAATTTATTATTTAACAATAATTTATTAATTAATAAATTAACAAATGTGATATTTCCTAGTCTACGAGTAATATAGGGGGAGAATTTCAGACTAGACAATTGTAGATCAAATTGTTTAAGAATAATTAACAATAGAAAAATGTCGGCCATGATGAATAGACGGAGATATTTATATTGCCAATATCTTGGTAATTAACAATAATAAATTAACAAATATGATATTTCCTAACTCTACGAGTGATATAGGGATGAGATTTCAGACTAGACAATTGTAGCTCAAATTGTTTGAGAATAATCAACAATAGAAAAATGTGCCCCATGATGAATAGGCGGACATATTTATATTGCCAGTATCTTGGTAATTAACAATAATAAATTAACAAATATGATATTTACTAACTCGACGAGTAATATAGGGATGTGATTTCAGACTAGACAATTGTAGCTCAAATTGTTTAAGAATAATCAATAGAAAAACGTCCGCCATGATGAATACACTAACATATTTATATTGCCTGTGCCTTGGTAATTAACAATAATAAATTATCAAATATGATATTTCCTAACTCTACGACTAATTTAGGGATGATAATTTCAGACTAGATAATTTTAGCTCAAATAGTTCGCATGAAATTAGCAAAACAAAAATTTCAAAATGGCGTCATACATACAAATTTTATTTTGCCAATAAGTTAGTAATGTTTTGCAAAATTCTAACAAATCTACTAATTCGTAATACTATACACAATGTTCCATCAATATTTGTCATAATTGATGCCATAGCATTAAAACTTTTTGAGATATTAAAATAAAAATATTTAGTACGACGTACATTCTTATTTTTTTGATATCTTAAGTATTTTTTTTACAAAATAATAATAAATCTAACAATTATTAATGCTGATATTCCCAAGGGACCCATAATTTAAATCTTTGAAATGATAACTTAATTAGTATATGAGTTATTAAACCACTGAAGATATTCTTTCAGGTGTGCAGCCGCTGAACCTTGGCGAAGACGCTGCAGTTGTTTATCTCGGGCCCGCAGGTGTGTCGTCTGTTCTCGAAGTTGATTGGTTCGGGATAGTTGTATCACCAGAATCCCGGGGAACCCAGCGAGCAATTTTGTCATCATTGCACCTTGAAAAGTATAAACCTTATGTTAATAAATACTTTAAAATAGTTATAAATAAATATAAAAACTTAAAACATTATCATTCATGTTATATTAATAAATATTCAAATAAATAAATTACAATATTTTGAAGTACGAAGAAACTGCAGAAGGGTTTTTAAATTTGACAGCTGCTACTAGTAATGATTCCAAGTTGATATAGAATGATCATCACGGCCACAGAAGATCTACCAGATGACACCACGTTCTAGAAACTACAAAAGAACAAAAAATTAGTTTGTGTTTATATCGTACTCCATGTTTATATCAATAAATAATTTGATTAAACACGTGTTTTGTTTTATTTACCTGAGCCCTTTTGATATTTGACAGACAGTCAAACAATGTATAGATATCACAAATCCTTTGGATTCAAACCCAGTTATGAAATCATCCTTGCTCCTCATCGTGGAGGCTGTAATTTAACAGCTAGTGTCTGTTGATCCTACTAGCAGATATTGTTGATCGAGATTCGTAGTTGCAAACTTGCAACATTAACATTTGAGTGAATGATGTGATGATACATTTATTTAACAGCTCGACTACTGTATTAAGAGAAGCCTATAAATAAAGAAATTGTTCATTATAATGTTTAATATCATTCTGCACCTTCAAGTACAGTAAACAATAATAAAATAATGATAATCTAGAAACTAAATGACAAGTCAATAGCAGTTATAAACAATACTTACATTATGTGAGAATAGTGAGACATCTGCTCTATTTTCTACAGCCGAATTCATGCAGCCATTTTCATATGATTTAAATTTATTTTAATTTAAAAAATAAATACGTATTATCAAATGTAAGCATTCGACGATGACGTAGGTTCCTGTGACGATAATGCAGGTGCCGTTGGTATGAACACCAGCTGATCCGAGGCCTGCTGTAAACATAAAAAAGTATTAGTAAAAGATATTAACATTAACTAGAAAATAATTTGAAACAAACATAATAATGGCAATTAACAAAAATAAATTTTGTTTGATTAAATCTAAAACATAAACTCAAAATACAAGGCAGTAAAATGGTACAAGAAAACAAGCTACAATCATTCATATAGCACCCTCTTCATCGTTCGTTTCAATGATGGTTTCATTTATTGCCTCTAACTCTACATAACTGTTTTCCGAACTGTAGCTAACCAACTTACAATCTAGTTATTTTTAAATATATGTTTCATTGCACGTCGAGTTCATTTTACTTCGTGATCCGACATCTTAATGATATATTTGCTATTAAACACATAAAACATGATTGGAATCTTCTCCAGAAGAAAAATATAGAAGAAAATCGCAAAATATATTTCTAAATTAAAAAACATTGCAGTAGAACAAAATAGCGACTTGGATTCAGGGGTCTGAAAATTTATCTTGAAATTTAAAAGACCGAAGAAATTTCAGTTTTCTGGTATTTTTTTTTTTGTTAAATTTTACAGGCAGATTCACTAAAGGAATTATTTAAGCAACTGTATTTCAAGAAATAAAATACCTGTTGTAGTCACCAGACGACTTTTACACAGAATATAAATGTTTCATATTTATATTTGACACTTTGTTGATATATAGACTTGGAAGAATGATTATTGAAATAAATTATTAAGCATTTACTTCAGTTTTCTTCGAAATTACAAATACAAACATGCTAACGACACAGCTAATTCGATATTTGAAATAATTAAAATGTAGTTCCCTGTATTTCTGAAAACTTCACTTTTTCATCTGTAATATTGTTTTTAAATTAATTAACTTAACAAAATGTGTCAAATTTTATACTAACAAATCTTTACTACCACCTTAGTTAAAATAAATGTTCTGGGAATGGAAAATGAAATTAGCGTAATAATAAAAATGGAGTTTTAGCGCTAATCCCTTTTGTGAAACTACTTCGTTAGGATAAAAGCCAAATTCGAAAACATTGTCAAATGCTTGGTTTCAAATAAAACTGTAGTATTCTGCAAACCGACATTTTTAAATGTATCTGCTTTCCACCAATACACATAGATGTCCCCACTTGTCTCACATGATGCTCTGAAAATTGAAAGCAATAGTTTCCTAGTATGTTTAATATAATATTTTGATTATCGACAACAAATATCATCCAATAAAAATTAGATCTGCGATTCCCGTCCAGCATCTTGGAGAGGGGACGTGATTTCACGGCTGATTATCACACTTTACTCCTCAGATATGTATTAATAATATTAATGTAAGCTGTATTGCGCACAGCAATGAATAAATGGCGTCATAATATATTGTCACATCGCATACCAATTTTTGGTGTGGCACTCTTCTTAGACCAGATCTCGGTATATATTTTTATTGCGTGAGTGCTGTCCGCTTGATTTCTATAACTATAAAATATTCTTGAGAGCACGATTCTCAAAAGTTTTATTTATGAAAATTGTGGTTAATTTATTATAACATCTGTCGTTGTCAAGGTAATGAAGAAAAATGAAATATTTTGCCGATAAATATTAAAAGTGCGACTTTTTTGACAGCTAACAGTATGTAAAATGTCACTTCTAATGCATTGACAGTAAATAGTACTAGGAGATCAAACACAAAATGAATGTTCAACGCCGAGTGGCATTATGTTTTTCTCAAGCATTCCGAAGTAAATTTGACCTATATAAAATACAAGTATATCATTTTTTTTCTGCCATTTTGAACAATAAAATATGAAATTAGACAGCACCACGCAATACAACTTTCACTCGTTAGAGCTGCCTTTGTAGGTGCTGCCACCAGTGGTTTATCAAACAACTAACATATTATTTGTACACCGAATAATAATATTTATTTGATTGAATAATAGCAAGATATGAACTTTTTTATACACTTGAATAAAAAATAGCAACCGCTCAACAAACGAATAGTAATCGTTCTACAAACGCATAGCAACCGTTCAACAAACACTTAGCAACATAATTTAATGGCGACAATATACCGTGTGTCTGTCTTAAAGGTGTACATAGGAGATTAACATGGGAAATCAGTTTTTTGCGTGCTGTTGCTCGGTGTTCTATCGGACAACAATGATTGTAGTACCAATCGAAAGATATCATTAATCTGAATCAAATGATGTAAAATATACTACTATTTAGTAGTAATTTGGTTCCGTAAATTAATTTTTAAATTTTGAGAATACGTCGGTTTATTAAATTTTTATCGTAAATAAATATAGTCACCTATGACTGTTTTGTTTTGATTTCTGTCAAGCTATTTATTTGACGTTTCTGACTTTTGGACTTGTTTAAGACAATTTGTAAAAATATGGCTAGTTATACTACTGAAGAGCGTATTTTTATAGTAAAACTATTTTTTGGAAGAAATAGTTAGCTCAGAGTGCGAGATCTATTTTCTATTAAGTTTATGAATCGAAAACAAAACAAAACAGTCATAGGTAACTACATTTATTTTCGATAAAAACTGAATAAAACGGAGGATTTTCAAAATTTAAAAATTAATTTACGGAACCAAATTACTACTAAATGTAGTGTATTTTACATCATTTGATTCATAAAAATTATATCTTTCGATTGGTACTACAATCTTTGTTGTCTTGTAGAACACCGAGCAACAGCACGCAAAAAAACTGATTTCCCATGTTAATCTCCTATGTACACCTTTAAGACAGACACACGGTATATGTATTAAAAAAATAAACTAAATTAATATAAATTCCAAATCGGCAAAAAATAATGTGTTCAACAAGGAACCAAACACAGATTAAACAGCTTCGCATCGTCAATGAAACGGTAGCCTAGGGTGTAAATCTGGTATTTTGGTTTCTAGTTAATAAAAAAATTTTATATTAATTTTAATTAAAACATTTCTAATTTTTCTCAATTCTTATTAGTTCCGAAAGAATTAAGAATTTAATATTTGTACCGTATAAAAAGATAAGAAATCAACAAACAAACGTTAAAAATGAAAATGTTACTGTTATTAATTTTTGATTGTGAATAAAATAGTATACAAAACTCGATGGAAAGTTTCATTACAGTCTCAGGCTGTAATGAAACACTTACATTCCACCTCGGTATGTAATATACTATTATTTCCCTGCATTATAGTTTTCTTCTTTGCATATCTGATATATATACATGAAGTGAATTATTACACTATTTCAAAATTAAATTTAAGTAAAATAAATGCCTATTTTATTTGGCAGTCATAGTTGCGATTTAAGAATTGTTACAAGACATTTTCGTCAACAATTTCCAAGTTGTATAGACCCCAAGAACTTTTCGGAAAAAACTTCGTTTTTCATATTTACCGAAGCGTTCATTTATTTATAAAATATTTCCAGTGCCTTCTGTAAAGTTTCACAAACGATTAACTGTCAACAATGAATATAAGAAAAGGGTTTCGCACCCTCACATGGATATCTTCTGCTTCTGTAGATTCACGTCGACCTGAGACGAGTGGAGGAAATCTTTGTGTTTAAGTGTCAGAGCTTACATAAATACCTGGCACACGAAAAGAGTTGACCAAGCGAACTGAAATTATTAGACAGCTTTGGAAACGTGTCACAAAAAATAGAAAAGGTTTGGTTGGTATTAGAGCAGGCGGTGGCCTTTGTAATATTTGTTCGTATCAGGAATTTGCAGTGAAGACGAATATCTAACTATACGGAGCTAAAATGTTTCCCTCATTAATCAATTATTGGCCGTGACACTCTACTTATACGAATCTCAGGCCCAGTTTTATCATCGATAGTCAAAATTTACAATCTAGTTAACTACGAGTTATATTTTTTGTCTGTTTTACAAGCAGTAGTTAACCACAAAAGTGTCAGCTATCTCTGAATTTTTGTTATCTTTGAGTATCTAAAAGTTAGGTGCTAGGTGGTAGTTATATGATCGGGAATGTTATTATATATAACATAAAAAATGTCATATATCAAGTAATTTACTTTATATAA
Organism: Poecilus cupreus; assembly: GCA_963942605.1. NCBI lineage: Eukaryota > Metazoa > Arthropoda > Insecta > Coleoptera > Carabidae > Poecilus > Poecilus cupreus. Next base: position 24,734,713 of record OZ012721.1, read on the forward strand.
ATATTGTTTTTGTAAAATGAGAGTTAATTGTTATTTACTTTACAAGTGGGCAAAGTAAGGAATTACCCACAAGAGAAATTTTAGCTCACGAAGCCGAAGGCTGAGTGAGATAATTTTATCGAGTGGGCAATTCCACTTTGCCCACGTGTGAAGTATAACGTTTTATCCAACACTTCTTAATAATTGAAAAATTTATTAAAGAAATATTATTTGACAGTGACATATGCTTTAAATTTTTAAATTAAAATGTCAATCAAAGTAGTTACCAAGGTGTTGTGTGTTATTATTATTGTTATAAATAAAAAAATACTCACTAGTGGCTTTCCTCAAAATTATACCCACTAGTGGATAATCTGTTACTTTGCTTGTTTAAAATCGTCATAGTTATAGAGCATTTATTGAGAGGTGTTGGATAAAATAGTTATTTATGTATCAAGGCACTGAAGTTTTTATCTTGAAAATAAACCATATGAGTGATAAAAGCGAGGATAAAAGGGAACTTCAGTGCCGAGGAACATAATAAGTTTTATTTGAAATCGAAAATTAGAAAAAAAACTATAAAAAATATTATATAGGTTAAGTTTATATATCTGTCAGTTGTCAAATAGAACTGGCACTCAGTTTTGCCAACCTCGAACATTGAAGTTATCTTAAATAACTCTCAAAATTATGTGTTTTGTCCTCAATTTCTTCATCGGAATTAATTAGTTAATTCTTCTTGCACATTTTATAGTACGTTAATATATATGTCAAAATTATCTTACTTCTACAATAATTATTTTACGGTTGCCAACACTGTGTTGCTCAAAATCATCGTATAATGGGTTACTTTAGTGACGATTTCTGAGCTTTTAATGATAAAAAAAATGTAAATCAGAAGGTTAATAAATAATTAGATTTACAGATCAGTGTTGATCAGAGAGTCATTAGTTGATTAAATGTTACTGAATTTAGTTGTAATTTTTACTGTTTATAAGAAATATCTACTTAATAAATTAATTAGGCTACGCGGTCAGTAGTATAATACCTAACCATACTTTTATCAAAATAGGAAATACTCGTAGCATAACATGAACATTTTTTAAATAAATTGTACGCATAAAATATAAAGTTCATACCACAAATACTATTTTATTTATCACTGTAATGAAATGATTTAAAAGCTTTACGATTACTCCAACAATATTTCAATCAATATATTTATATTTTAAATCAGTAGTTTTAAGACGCTTTAACCGATTCCCAATTCTAAGTGCTATTTGTAACTTATAATTGAGTCGCTTGTAACGCAGCATTAGTGTTTGCGGCAAAACTGTACGAACAAAAAAGTGTATGATTCCAAGAAAAATCTATAAAGATTAGTGAGGCAAATTTAGAAAACCCGCACAAAAAATATTTTCAGTATCTGGCCACAGATCATGATGCGAAAACTTTTGACGCTTCCACAAACAATAGAAGCGGCAGCAGGCCCGGCAATAACTGTCAGAAAAGGGTTCGAATCATAAATTTCAAATTTCCGAATAAAAAGAGAAAAGAAAGAGCAAACTTTGAAACGTTCAGTAGCAACCGGGCAGTAAAATATCCGCTACAAAGCACATAAACGACTGACCATGGGACATCAGTTAACCCATTGTAGGTTTTCAAAGACCTGCACATGGCTACTTATTACAGATTTAACGCTTTAACTTTATAGTTTCACCCTTAGGTAAACTCACCCTTATACTCCCTTCCTTAACATCCAAACTTGCTCGTGTAACACTTCTTGCTTACGTAAAATTCTTACAGAACCTTCACACTTTAAAATCTCTGTGCTTGACAGAAACCTTCTTTGAGGTTATGTGATGTTTCTAGGGATATTTTAGTGTGTTACGTTGCAAGATTGATAGCTACCGGTCACTAGGACTGCAAGAAACAGATTTTTGCTTCGCTGATGCAAACTTTTGTTACTTGAACCTTCAGAAGCACTTTTACTTTTGTGTTGTTGCGTTTTGCGTTTTCAACAGATAAAGATGCCACTGTTGCAAGACAGGGGTAAGGGAGGTGAAGAATCATTAATTTTATACTCAAGATGGACAGGAACCATTAGATTGTATTTTTGAGATGCCGTACATGATGTTAATCGATTTTTCTAAAGAAAAACACCTTCTTAATGGTTGCAAATGATGTTAAGCTACGTGAAAGTTGAAAATTTCTTTTGTGGAGTGACACAGTTTTCATGCCTTTTAAAGTACCTGCAATAATTATCTATTTCCAAACCTTATTGACTTAATTTTCGCTTCAATTCTAAGCCATACATCTTACAGATGAATCTAGGAAACTTTGCGTAGTGTTATCGAAAAACGTTCATATTGATTTGTTCATATATTCTTGGCTCAATTAATAGATACAAATTAGTCGTAAACGATAAATAGTTGTATTAAACTTCTATAAATATAGTGTAGTACTTATTTTTTTCGCTAATGAACTATTTTAAAGTAATAAATTATGTAATTTGAAAATATTAAAAATCTGATGTGCCCAATACATAAAATCCCGCCTAAACACCTTTTAAACGATTATATGACACTTTTTAAATTACATTCTTTCCACCGGAATTTTTTTCCTGTAGTTTTTTACACTGACAACTTTTTCCTACACAGTAAAAAAATTGTTGTTATGTTTAGATAATATTGACAAATATATTGCGTTAAATTAATAATTTCAACAAATTTGACATTTATTAATTTAAAATTTTGTCAATTCTGAATTTTTCTCAAGAAAAATTGTTGTTTTTATTTATTTGTTACATTTATAAAATTTAACAAATAGATTCGTCAATAATAACAAGTAAATTTAGCTAACTTATCAATTCGAAATTGTTCAAGAAAGTTTGTATCCTTTGTAACAACTTTATTTGTTATAATAAATTTATTGTTCTGCTTCAATATGAGTACTACAATATTTAATCAAAAGCACTTAAAAACAAGCGTTAATAACTACTATATTCACAAATATACCTATTTAATTACGAAATACACAAAAAAATTGCTATTTGCTAACAAATTTGAAACTTGTTAAATTAACAAAAATTAACGGTGGATCGTCTGGGACTAAAAATTTGGTTAAAACAATAAATTTTTTACTGTGTATAATTATTTTTTCCACTAATGCCTATTTTCATATCAATAGTTTCCTTCTATCAAACAAATCCCTAAGCCTACACAATTCACGTTTGGCAAACTCGAATAACAGTACCCATTTTTAGAAAAAAAAAAAAAAATGTTTAGAGAAGAGGAGGGCCAAATTGCTGAGAGTTTCTCCGTGTCATTGGCTACAATATTCAATTTTAAATGTATTGAGATTTATCTTTATATATGAAATTCCGATGTGCGTGTGTTGGTAATTCTTCTCCTCCTAAACCCCCCGACTTTGATGAATTTTTTTTCTTGTACTTATAGGGTCACCTGGATGGTTCTCAGGTACAGTTGGACCTGGTAGGCGGCGCAGTTGCCAAGATCCAGAAATTTATTTTTAATTTTTACCTCCCGCCTACCTCTAGGTAAGGGAGGTATTGTTTTTGGTCAGAAAATTGGGTAGTGAGTTTTCAATGAATAAGCACGTTTTAGGGTCCCTACAATACGATTTTACTATTTTCGCGATGATGTCTGTATGTATGTATGTGTGTGTGTAGTCTGTGGAAATTTTTTCGTCTCGCATAACTCAAATACTATAATACCAAAAAATACAATTTTTTGAATTATTGCTTCTTATATTTAAATGAAGAGCTGATTAGATTTTGGAAAAAATTGGTCGACCGGAAGTAGCAGTTTACTTGAAGCCCTTAACAGTTTTTCGTGAAAAACACGGTTAAATTTCCTTTTTCAACAATTTATGTTATTTTGAAAGTTGAAGAATATTTAATTCTACATTTGTTTTGATTACACTAATTTTAATAATTTTCATTAGATTTAGAGATAATAAAATATAAAGAAATTAGATTTCACAAATCTTGCATTCCTAGTACACCATGGAAAATTTTCAATTTTTTACGAAATGTGACACATGTCATTGTGATTGTGAAGCTGTTTTCTTAGTGAAATATATGTCAAAAAAATAAATAAATATACGAAAGAAAATTAAAATTCTCAAATATAAGTAGAAAATAAACAAATAAGAAGGTATGTTTCTGTATCATCAAATACTATTTTGACCGTTTAAGAGTAGTATTGGGCGGGAGGTTATGTGCTGGCCACATCAGATTTTTTTGACTTCTATTCATGACATGCTTTTGACCATCCAGGTGACCTCCTAAGTACAAAAATCGGTCAAACAGTTTAGGAGGAGAAGAATTACAAACACCGGAATTATAAATATAACGAGGTCTGAGGCAGGACAAGGTTTGCCTACCGGATCTACTAGTTATAAAATAAAATTGAAATCTAAAAAAAAATTAAATAAAAAAAATTGTGGAAAAATAGTCAGTGGAAATTACGAAATGGAAAAAATAGAATGATAAAAGTGTTTCCCTATTCTTTTGAACAGTATAAAATAGAAAAAAAGTTTCAAGTGAAAACTGTAGTTATTATTATTTTATTGTAACAAAATTTACTCTAACTCAATTATTTATTGAAATATTCTCAAAACATCGCTTCCAAAATCTAATCAGCTCGTAACATGAACATATAAATTTATATTTTTAATATGACATTGATAGCTTCATTAAATTTTGAGTTATCGTAGACGAAAATTTAGTCACATACATAGACAGACGTCATCTAAAAAATAGTGAAATCGTATTCTAGGGACCCTAAAACGTACTTATCTGTTGAAAGAAAATTCGCTACCGAAAATATTAACCTCCTTTACATATATGTACGACAACTAATAAATATATCAACACGACTTTTACTCATTTTGTAGTAGTAGTAGTTAACCCTTTAATCTTTTTATAATTCTTGTTTCTCTAAGACTACCATTATAAATGAGCATTATTTTACAACCTTCAAACTGCGTAAGTTTGTTTTTAGGTATGCCCGTGAATAAAATGCTATTACTCTTAATTTAATGTAGTATTATTTATCACTTAATTCATACGAAACTAGCCAGAAAAAAAGCAGTCAAGTTTCAAATCTCAAACAGCAAATTTCCTATTCTACAAATTCAAAACTCTTATCTGTCAACGTGTGTGACTTACGTTTCCTGGTTTTTGGTGCGATGTTGTTGGTCTCCTCGACTGTGACATGGTTCCATGCTTGTTGGTTATCGAGAAGCAGAAGATTTAGTGCAACCGGCTGTGATCTGTAGCTGTTGTGTTTTGTGTTACGTCCTGAACATGTGGACATAGACCCGATACAGTGTTACGTTACGTTGGTATAGAGCTTCTGTTTGAATATGTCTTAGTTGATTATCTGAAAAAAGAAGCACGAAAATTAAAAATAGAAATTTGTGGGTGTTAGATATAGATAAAATCAAATAATGGCATATTTACTTTAGGTTTGTTCGTTTTACTTGCATTTTAAATCGAACGCCAAATAAAATTAAACCATTCCACTGTTTTTAGTGGAATTCGCAGCTGATTCTCTATTTGAAATACCTAAGTTGAAGTTCGTTATATGTGTCCAGTCTGCGCATTGTTATGAAACTTATAATTATGAAGTTTCGTTGCTCTCTTTTTCTGTTCATGAATAATTGCACAAAATGGTCAAAACGGATTCAAGGAAGGGACCTCAAAATACGTACTGCCGCGAAAATCTTGTCATCGTTCTTTTTCATGATTTCATGTTTGTTATACTTCTGTATACTATACTTATACAATGTGTTTCAATTTAGTTATTGGGATGTCGAGAACTATAAGAGCCACGGCTTCGAAAATGAGATAACAGTTACTGCACTAGTAGGTCAACTTAATGTTGTTTTTGTTTTACCAAAAAATGCATCGGTCGCTAGATATGGGCAAAAATCTTATTTTCGTTATTTTATGGGACATATAGCTCCGTGTTAACGCATCACATTATTGATCACAAGATCATCGGTTTGAGACTCACAGCAGACAAATTTTTGAAATTTAATTTCGTAAAATGTCACCACAAAATTACCCCTTGGAGGCCGTGATTTGACGGCCGGTAAGCACACTTCTCGCGCAAAAATTTATCATAATACCCAGATCTGCTTTGAGCAGAGTGCCACACCCAGAAATGGGTAAATAGCTTAATGATATACTTATTTTATTTATTTATATTTCTATATTAACTATCGCAATGTGGTAAATAGTTCCATGGTAACGCATTGGGCTACGGATCGTGAGATCCTCAGTTCGAATCCCACTGCCGACAGTTACAAATTTAAATTAACCCTTTGGTTCCTGCTCCACTATCATCTTTGGGGGCTATGATTTGACGGCTGGTAACCACACTTCATACGAAAAAAATATAACACTAACCGAGATCTGCGTAAGCAGAGTGCCACACTCACAATTGGTAAAAGGCGTGATGATATATTTATTTATTTTATTTATTTATTATTAACTATCGCACATTGAGAAATATGATTAAAATAGAAATGGAATATATTTTTTCACGACATGCCAGGAAACCCCACCATTCTTCTCCCGAAATAGTGAGGAAAATGTATTTTTTCTGTCTATTTAGGAAAATGTAGAAGTGTTACCAATATGAATGTTATTTAAAAAAACATTGTAAATATTATATTTATAATATTGCCTAATGACTAATTTTATTGAAAATCCTTATTTTAGTGATATATCGTACACACTTTAAATTGTCTTACATTTTTATTTTTCTAGATTAAATCATAATTTGACAACTTTAATATTTAAGATTGGTTCATTGGCAACACTGCTACCCCGTCTTGCATCTGATAACCTAATTTTTAACGTGTCAGTTGTGTTGTCCAAGTGTATTTTAGGTCCGAGCAAAAATATGTGAAAACAATGTAGTGTCTAACACGAGAGGAAAGCTCTTTTTCCACTCTCACACGAAGTGCCTCATTCGCTGCTCTTATGAGGTGGAGTGGGAAAAAGAAGCGCTTTCCTCTCTAGTTTGACAAATTACTATTTACTGTGTACTGTGTACTGTGTGGTGTAAAAAATATTTATTATGTATCAAGTGCAAAAAGTACATATTATCTGCACGCGATGAAGTCGAGGGCTGCATGCTTAGTAATCGTTCTGTTTTTAAACTAAAAATACATATATTATGGCCTTTTTTTGCAAGATCGTAGAAAAATATTATTCTGTTGTTTTTATGCCAGATCTGACACATATTTATTCATTATAGTAAACAAAATCATGGTAAAAAGTTTAATTTTTATTTTATGATGTAAACTTTGTACATATCTAATAATATTGTACGCGAAATAAATTAAATACGTCTGACGATGAGTTTATATGAATTATTATTTATTTTTACAGAAATAACTCAAATTACACATAATTCAACAAAAAATTAATAAACAAATTATTAATAGTTCACTTAGTAGCCCTAGTACCATATCAGGATAACAAATACATAATTAAATCGGCCTACTAATGTGGCAACTTCTTTCTAATTTAATCGAAGTCGTAGCTCTTACAGTTCTCGAAATTCCTATGGTAGGTATGCTAATATAAAACACCATGTAATCTCGTATTAAGAAAATACAAAAAAAAAATCTGGTGTGGGCACCACACTACTTTCTTATACAAATAAAACCAACTAAACATGTATGTCTTGTTCCTTGCGTATAACTAATGTGACAATTATTTGACATATAGAAATTATACCTTTAATTTTGTGTTCTCAGCTATAATGTTAATTTAAAATATTTATTAATACCTAGTCCTTAAAACTTTCTAACTAATGATACAAATATTGCTTTTATAATATTTAAAACGATACATATTTTTGACACTTCACAATTATTTGACGCGTTTGACACATAGATGTAAAAAATTATTTTAACTTTTGTTCCCAGTGTAACTAAGATTACTGAAATATATTATTAAAAACATAATTTAGTTTTTCTCAAAAATTGGAGCATGTACAAGAAAAGTGCAAATAACATTTTATATTCCTAATATTCTTGCCAACATCTTTCATTTGAAACTTTTTTCCACAGCTGATTCTATTTTTGAAAAAATGGGAATTTATTGTCTTGTGTTCAGTAAACTTCCTCTTCCGGTTTTTCAATTTCATTCAAAATCAACTCAGCTCTTCATTTTTTCATGAAACTTATAAATTCCAAGTTTCGTTTACATATCTTGTCTCATTCATGAGATATTGCGCACACGGGCATCCATCCAACCATCTATCCATCCTCACATACAGACATCATTGGAAAATTGGTCTTAACGGATTCAGTGGACGTCAATATATGTATTTCTGCAAAAATCTCGTCAACTATTTTTTTCGTGATTCCAATACTTCCTTATACTTTGTATAAGAAAGTAAAAACCAGTTTTGGAAAGGATATTTAATTCCTATCAAAAATTAACATTAAGCCCTAAAAATGGATTTAAAGGATTTTTTTCTATCTCTGTGATTGTGAAGAATATGAAATAAATAAAGACAAACTGATGTCTGTGAAAATTGCGCGGTTATCGTAGCAAAGCGGTAGAGGCTGATAGCGTGAACATATGTGCGCACGAGGACGAGGTAGTGGCGGTGCAACCCTTGTGCCGTTGACCCTGGTCAGGTCAAGGAAGTGACGTCATAACCCCCACTCCCACCACTATGCTTCCACACACACACACACTACTACGTGTGGAATGCTGACGCGCGTCTCACTCAAGCAAAATATATCGACAGCTCCAGAGAATTTCTCCTCGGTGTACGTTTTGAAATAAATACTAAATTGTTTCACGATTGCCTACTGCATTAATTTTTCATAATAATAACCTAATAAACCTTCAGATTCGTTCCTTTTTATTTTCTTATAGTGTAGGGAGGAATCATGAAAAACATTGAGATTTTCACTGTTTTGAGGTCCTTTAAATCCGTTTGTGTATGGATATGTGTCCATATGTTCAATAACTCACGAACGAGAAAAGATAGAGTAACGAAACTTCATAATTAGTTTCTTGATAATGTGGAGAACTAAGTTGATTTGTCTTAAAAACAAAAAGTCGAAGTTTACAGGATACATAAAACAATAAATTCAATTTATTTCAAATGTAAAACCTGCTACGAAAAATGATTAATTAAAGATGCAATGATAATATTTGAAATAAAACAATATTATTTACAATTATTGTTGGGACAATCTAAATTATATGTTATAATATATAAATTAAACAAATAAATGAAACATCTGTACCTATCTACCTATGTTATATCTATTTACCAAATTCAAGTTTATATACTGTGTCTAAGAAAGTTTAAATTAAATGTACTTCAAACTGAGAATGAGTGGCGAAAAAAGTTTCAAATGAAAAATGTATTAATAAATAATAATATTTGAATTAGAAAATGTTAGCCGATCTCGGTGGCGTAGTGGCCTAGCATGCCAGAGGTCGTGGGTTCGAATCTCACTGAAAAGGAGGATCATTTGTAATGTTCACATAGTTTCATAATTATCGACTCATGAGGCGACATATGGCCATAGTATAGTTAGTCCGCTTCCCATCTTCGTAAAAAAAAAAATAGAAAATGTTTTTTGAAAATATTTTGTTGTAGAAAACTGAATTATGCCATGGCAACATTTACTTTTCTATCATTAATGAATACCAGTTTATACATTATTACTTGTCATCATACTTAAAGAAGTTTACTAATGATACAAAAGTCGAATAGATACTAGGTAGAATTCTGGTTGTAGTTTAAAAATATTTCTGATATGTTTGCTAATTTGTTTCCTGAACATCCTAGTTCATATCTTTGCACAGGTTTTAGAATATTTGTAAAATTTCAAAGAAATGAATGTGTAGATACGAATCATAAAAAATATAAGATTAAAAACCGCAACAATATTGAAAATGTATGTTGCATTTTATTTGAAACAGTACGGTGATGTATATGACTGGTATCCACAGTAATACAATAATGATAGAATAGTAAATATTGCATTTTAGCTTAAATTCACCATATTTGTTCAATATGTTTAAGTAATCATAATTACCATAGGAACAAATAATATCGGAATCATCGATTCTATATCTCAAACATATGCCAAGTCGCCAAGTATGTAATTATTAAACATTTAAATTTAGTTTTTGCAATACCTGTTCTGTAAGTTACCCATTAATAACAAAATTTAAACACAGTAAGTGGAACTTTTATTGCACAATTGGTTTCCATGGTTACATCATTTACTTACCGTCCACGGTGTATGGTAAGTGAAACTTACCGTTCATGGTGGACGGTAAGTAAATATATATCATTCAAATTTTATTTCTAACCTCAATCTGTCAGTTGTTAATTTTGATACCTATTTTTCCTTTTCTTATATTTACGCAGGTATTGCAAAAAATAACTTACTAACCTCGAACTGTAAGTGATTTTTTAGGCCTCGAATGTTTAGGAAATCTCGACCCTACAGGTCTCGACATCACAAACTACATTCTCGGCCTAAAAACTATCACTTACAGTTCACGGTACGTAATATACTATTATATTCTATAAGAAAGTAAGTAGTGCTTACACTAGATACTTCATTATTTGATTCTATCGGAAATACATTCTTAGCTACTGTGTCGCCTATTTGCAAATTCATTGCAATAAAAACATGAAAATTCAGTCCAGACCTAATAAAACTTTATTTTCGGTTAGACTGACCGTCATTGTGATCGAGGCGGTTCGTTTGAAAGGGCTGTGATGGTGGAGCACCCCCTCGTATAGTCGTCGTATAACCCTCTGTCTGCGTGAATCAACGCAATTTTAGCCTTTGTTACCCCATTCTACTACCCATTGCAGATTCCCGCGTTTTGGGAAATGGCACAAATTACGCCCGCAGCCGGTTACTCATTTTATAACTGGGATTAGAAAGATGTTTCGAATAATCAGTGACTCTCAAACATTCAATGTATCACGTCGAATCAATGCAAAAATATAATCCGCGCATAGTCTCTTCTCAAAATCATTGATTAATTAATTTTTAAAATGTACAAAACATGGACAAAAATCAAATAAAAATTGTAGCCAATATATATTTTGTAATTTAATAAAATTTACCATAAATCAATTATTTACTGAGATGTCTAAAAAACCTGATGGGCCTACAAGTAGACTACTACTTCCGGTTGATGTAATACTTCAGGAGATTTGTTTGTACAATTCGGATAATTTTGACAGATATATTGACGTACAATAGTAAATTTGGACGTAACATGAAACAAAATTTGCAAAAAGAATTAACTAATTAATTCCGATGACGAAATTGAAGACAAAACACATAATTTTGAGTGTTATTTACGATAACTTCACTTCTCGAGGTTGGCAACACTGATTGTCAGTTTCAATTGATAACTGGCAGATGTATAAACTTAACCTATATTGTAATTTTTTTACAGTTTTTTCGAATTTTAGATTTCAAATAAAACTTAATATGTATACCTCGACACTGAAGTTCCTTTTTATCACTCACATGGTTTATTTTCCCCGGCCCTGCAGGCCTCGGCAACTAAATTCCATATTTGTGATAAAAAATTGAACTTCAGGGCCTTTATACATAAATAACTATTATTTTCTTTTTAAGCTTAAACTGCAGCTGAATAATTGTTTTTAAGATTTTCTGCTAAATGTCAAATCACTACAAAATTTTGTTACAACAGTACACAGCCTAGCGATGGTTGTTATAATTTGTCTATGTTGATAAACAAAGAATTTTTTGTATTTGTCAAAGTAAAAATTCTACTTATCTTATAATTTGAAAACAAATATTTGACGAAATGTTGTGGATAAAGTATAGTATTCTACTCGCATGTAATGGCTATTACTCATTCGAATGATTTACATTACCCCCATTCGCTCGTGATGCAAACTTCTTTTTCATGAGTAATAGCATACATTACATGCTTATTGAATAATATTCTAATTCACAGCAACTACTTTGAATAATTTCCTACTTGTAAAAAAAAAGTCAAATTATTTGAATTTTTTAACTTCGGGCGGGCGTAGATAAAATATTGTACAATACACGTGTGATAGATACACATGCGTATCTTAATAATGCTCTTATCGCACTTATATCGTAAATATCTATAAACATATTAGACTATGGACCACTTTTAACTTTACCCCTGTGGTTCCTCTTTCAATAATAACTCTGGGGCCGTGACTCAACGGCTGGTAATTGCACCTCATGTGGTCATGTGTATAAATATATCACTTACCTAGATCTGCATAAGCCGAGTGCCACGCGAAAAATGTATAATAGTTATTTACGATACAAGTACGTAAAGCTAGTCTTTAGTCACGAATGGGTCAATTAAAACACGAGCGTAGCGAGTGTTTTAAGACCCCTGAGTGATTTATGAAGCAGGATCACAATATTAAATGAGATGTTTGCCATGATAACAAAATTTTTGCAAATTTGGCGTGTTTAAAATTTTTAATCACTCGTTGCTTGGCAACCCGTGACTGCCCGTGACTAATGGGATCTGTTACTAAACAACCGTTTTACAAACTTGAAACTAACAGTTAAACATCCATTTTACACACTGTCGTAGATAAACGTATTTATTTATAACATAATAAACAGGAAAATATTGCAATAAAACATGTAATTAAAATTTACCCCAAACAGAAATTAGCCCTCTTAGTAGGCAAGGCAGAGATAGAGAAGTTGGAAACAAAAATATTATTCTAGTTGGTGCCAACTTAAAATTATGAGGCAAACGTGTGTTCAAGTTCCTAGAAATGTGCGAAGGTGCACGCACACATGGGCGTCGTTTGTAGGGCTGCGTGGAGGGGCAGGGGTGTCAAAGGCTACTTCCTGTCAGTGGTTCAAGGCCGAAGGAAGTCAACAAATCTCCCTTCTTGACTCTGGAAACACGCTAGCGAAACAAGGCGTCCGTAGCGATTTTAACTCGAAAACACGAATAGCTAAGTTTTGAAGGGGCAAAAAATACAGGAAGGCATAATCTAGCCAGAAAAAATGTGCATATGGGGATGGTTATATATGATAAGGGTTGAATTCTTCCTGTTGCACAAGGTGTTGACCACTGTTCTCTATTATAGAACTTTAACTTTTCAACTTCCATAATTTTAGACAAAAATCGGTATCTAAACTTAAAAGTTTGTTAACTGGCCATTAGCATCTTCGCTATGCAAGTGAAAACATTTGGTCAATGAAACCAGTGGATTTCTCGGTTCTATGCATCTCGATATTAGAAACAGGAATAAATTATTACTATTAAATTAATAAAACAAAATTAATTTTGCCTGGTATACGATAAAAATTAGATATAACAATATTTAAATTATCTCTAAATACATACAATAAAAAACAAAATTAAAAGAAATGTTTGATGATTCATGTCAAAATAATTTAATCTTTATAAAAATGAATAAGTCTGTGTGTATGAATGGATGTCTGTACATGTAATAACTCGAACAAGAAAAGGTAACAAATTAAATTTAGTTTTATGATAATGTGTAAAGCTAAGATGATTTTGGCAACAATTGCAAAACCAGAAGTGGAATATTACGGGACATATAATTGAATAAAGAATCTGTTAGGAAAAAAGTTTAAATGAACGATATTAGCAATTTTCTTTTATACAGGGTGATTCATAATGTATGGAATAGATTTAAAGTGTATACATATAGAAGAGCCCAAAATAATGTTTTTTCCTTAATGAAATTTTGATAAAAAATTACAACAAATTAAAGTTCTTTTAAATTATCGCCCACCTATTGAATACCGTTGTAAATAATTGGAAAAAATTAGGAAGATCATTTTCTCCTTTCCTTAGAAACATATTTCTTTCAAATTTGATAATTTGCTGTTATTTTAATTTAAATTATGCATCCAATAAAAAATTATGAATTGGTGGTTAATCGAAAATTGCAATGTTTCGGTAAATTTATTACCACTAACATCCTTGGGGGCTATGATTTGACAGCTGGTAACCGCACTTCATACGAAAACATATATCACTTACCGAGATCTGCGTAAGCAGAGTGCCACACCCGTAATGGGTAAAAGGCGTGATGATATATTTATTTATTTTTATTTATTCAGAATTAAGAATCACAAGAAACATAATTGCCATTAATAATCTAAGTTTCAAATCATTATGTTTCTTTTGATTCTTAGTTCTTAAGATGGTAGTAAATGTTCCGAAACATTAACGTAGTATATGTGTGTTTTATTTGTCCGAATTCCGATTTATCTAAAAACTTAGACACGATTACCTAAATTCATAATAAATTATAGCAATAGCTATGAATTGTAGACATCTTTTACAATTAATGAAACTTATATGTTATTTATAAATTTATTCCATAAACCATAATCATGGCTACATAATCCTCGCCACTGAAAGTTTTAACTATTTTGCACTTTACATACTTTGACGTTTAATGAATTGACATTTAAATGAATTTCTACGACAGTTCGTTTTCTAGTTGTGTTTTTGTTTTTAAGTGGCTCACAACCATGTGGACAGCAATTTAAATTTAGTAGCCGAAACATTTATGATAATACATTACTGTTATTTTTTATCTAAACATTGTTCAACTAACTTTAAAGTATTCTAAATTTTTATTTAAAACACAATTAACGCATGTAGTTTTTAACGATTATTTATTAATTGATTCGTCTTTAATTTGCTGTAACTATTTTGTTATAGTCTATTATTGTCGAAGCTGTAATTTAATTTATAGGTTGCAGTGGACGAGACTTGAACCCACGACATTAGTTTGTGCGGAAAGCCAAACCAAGGTACAAAAGTATTCAAATTTAAAATAAAAAGGTATGTTTTGACGTGTAGTTAAAAATTCTTGTGAAATGCCCTTGAAATATTGAAAACAGTTCTTAGAAACTCCCCACAATTTCTCTCCTTGTGCTCCAGTTTACAATTCTATTGCATAACAAAGAAATTTGCATTCGCAGCTTTCACAAACCCTTGTTTACAACGTTGCCTTAGCAACCGTCATCTTCCACAATTGTTATTTATTATGAAGACGGCTCTACATCTATTCTTCACGCTGGCAGAGATCTTAGACGGTATTGACTTTAAAAACAAATTTTAGAAACCTGCAATAAATATGTTGATATATTTATGGTTGTATTTTGTTGCGCAAATTTTGAGATGCGAAAGTGAAATAGTTTTCCCTCTTTGGAAGGTGCTTGTCCTTGACGCAAAACCAGTGGAATGGTTTAAAAATAGATTTACCTAACTTTTAGAAAAGATCTTAGATATGAAGGACAAGAAGAAATATATTATTTTATGTTTGCTAAATGATGTTTACCAATTTTACAAAGTCTATATATTTTTAATGTACATCATTTAATAATTATCTATTATACAGTTGAACCAAGAGGAGTAGAAAATGATAATAATCAATAAATATAATTCGTATTGTTTCTTGTTAAAGAACTATTTTTAAGCAAGAACTACATATTTTGATATTTTAATAGTGTTTATAAAAACAAAATCTGATAATATTTTTTATTAAATTGAAGACATATTTAACACAATTGTAAACGAAATTAATTCTTGTTTTTTAAAGATGTTTTTTGTGATGTCACAATTGAATTATGATATCTTCAGTTCAAATACCGCAATGGACAATTCCACGTGGGAAAATATATAATATATCGAGATCTGCGAAAACAGTATGCCACACTCAAAAAAAAATTATTATAATTTTATTTTTTTATATGTAATTGAAAGCAAATATATGAAAATTGCAAATAATATTTTGTATTTACAATTGTGCGATATATTTTGCAAATACCCTCATTCATTTCAGACAGATAAAAACTCACATTACCGCACTAGTGCGTTTTTACCTCATATTTACCTGTGAATAAGGGAGGTATTGTTTTTGGTCAAAAAATTGGGTGGTGAGTGTTCAATGAATAAGCACGTTTTAGGGTCCCTACAATACCATTTTACTATTTTCGCAATAATGGTTGTGTATATGTAGTCAGTACCTTTTTTCGCCTCGCATAACTCCAATACTGTAATACAAAAAATACAATTTTGTGTAGTTTTGCTTCTTATATTTATATGAAGAGCTGATTTTCGATTACATTGGTCAACCGGAAGTAGCAGTTTACTACAAACCCTTAACAGTTTTCCGTGAAAAAACACGGTTAAATTTAATTTTTCAACACTTTACGTTATTTTGAAATTTGTAGAATATTTAATTTTATATGTGTTTTGATTACATTAATAATTACTTTTCATTAGATTTAAAGATAAAAAAAATATAAAGGTATTAAATTTCACAAACCTTGCATTCCATGTACAATATGGAAACACTTAAAAATTAAAAATTATTTCATATATTATTGCCAACATCTATTGGAAACTTCCATATAGATCTATGTACGAGCCCTGAATCATATCATTTGGCCCAATTAAAACTTTAAAATAGCTTTAAAAAAATAGTTTTGATCTAACAAAGGTAAAATTATTGTACCCAATTTATTTATATCATAATTTCTGTTTATTTAAGAACATTTTAAGGAAAAATAATAACTGATATAATACCAAATAAACAATTTGCCCAAAGATATTGGCTGGTACCACGAACACTACTTTTAAATCTGATGATAACAAAATATAGAAAATTGTTTCAAATAAAGATTGTTAGTAATATTATTCTACATTTTTTTCATTCCAATGAAATGTACTCTATCTAATTTATTTATTAAGATATGTCCAAAAACCCTGTATGCCTTCAAACTTACATACTTACACACTTATTGTTCATGAACATCTAATTAATTCGTAATATAAACAATACGTCCCTTACATATACGTATGTGTGGTATGGGCGGAAGGAAAAATAAATGAATTTAAGATATAAATATGGTGAATTAAACAATTTTCCTTTGTATGACTTTAACTGGGCCAAATGATGTGATTCTCGACTACGAATAAGAAAGAAAATATATATTTTATAGATATCTCTATTCAAGACCTTAACTGTTAATTCAATACCTGTAAAGAGAAGCAACCCTTTCAGCTTACCACAATAAAACCTGGCGCATTACACAGTTATTACCCCAACCATCCTAACAATACTTGCACCCTTTACCCTCCCAGCATCACTTTCACCGTTCCATACCACCACTCAACCCTTCACAACAAGATATCAGCCCTTGTTAAGCTTGTAACCCTATCCTTTCTCCCCCAAACAACACACATCTTTCCATGGTACACTTTCTCCGGAATACCATCACGAGATATCAGTACAAAAGAAGGGTTAACGCTGTAATGTCAGTGAAGGGTTCAATGAAATTTCTTGGTGGATGTCAGGATTGTGTTAACAAAGAAGGGCTGTGATGAGCGTGTAATACCGGATAAATTCGCAAATAACCAAAACATTCCGATATGTTTGAAAGGATTGTATAACAGGCGGTTCGTTTGAAAATTGGCCAGTTTTGAATCTACAGAATTTCGACAAATAGAATATTTGATGTGGGCTATGTAAATAGTTCTACATGATTTGAGTTTTGTTACAGTTTATTGTTCGGTGCTATAAGCAAATATTGAGGATTCTTTGAAAATAAAATAAATATCACGGGTGATTTAATTTTGTTAAACGATTTGTTCGAAAACATCTTCGAACATGCGAATATACTTTTTAAAAAAATCATATAGCCAATACATAAACTCCCACCTAAATAAGTAAATAAACCTACAGTAGTTATAATTTTTATTTCTTCTATTTTGTACCGTTTAAAACTTATTTAGGTTGGAGTTCATGTATTTTGCATGTTACAAATAGTGTAAAATAAAATAAGATTTGTTCAAGTTATTTTGCTCTGAAATCAATAAGGAACGACATATCGCCTTGTGAAATAATTTATATTGTATTTCCTATATTGAGTAAATCAATTCACCACCTGGTATATATTTTTTTGAATACAATAATAATATATTGTACAACCAGCATGGAATAGTACCAAATCATAAGAGTATGAAACGGACATTCTATGCATATGTTGTACACTATACTCTTTTACGACCACAATATTATTTCCTAATTATTTTAATTTTAATAATAAATTTGTCCTTTTTTCACCATTCCAGTATTTGACAATTCTAAAAAAGTATCCTAGCAATGGCACCTGTACTGAAATGAAATGACTTGTATTGAAATACTCACAAAACCAATTCATTTCGCACGGTGCTTGCAATGTAATGTACCTCATATCCCGCGCAACAACAAACATACAAGGAGCAGATTTCTAAGTGGTCGTAGAAAATAGTATATTCTACAATAAGTAATGGAATGGCACATATTCCACACGAGCAAAAAGTTTGTACTTCGAGACGAAGGCAAGGACTACGGTTTGCGAGTATGGGATATGCCATTCCGTTACCTGTTGTAAACTATACTTTCTATAACAAGATTTTGAAAATTATACAAAAAATACAATACGAGGCGTAGGAATGATAGTTGTTCTAATACAATTTTTAGTTGTGGAATGCATTGTTTTCTAAACAGTTTATTATTATTTATTGAGATATGCCCACAAAATCTGGTAGGTCTTAAAATAAACTATCACTTCAACTCGTAACATGAACAATAAAATTTTAATTTGACATTGAGAGCTTCATTAAATTTTGAGTTATCGTGGACGAAATAATCGTCAGACACACACATATCTCGTACGTCATCAAAATTGTGAGATAAGTCGCAATATCTCCCTTATATTCAGTGTGTTTTAATTTCGAGGTTCACCGTTAGGATCTCGATAACTATAAGAGGTTATATGATGTTTTGGTTTGCATAGGTCACTAGATATGGACAAGAAACATAATTTCGTTGATCTTTTATGTTTAAATAATTTCTAAGCTGTATCATATTTAGAAAAATAATTGAAATTATGTATTTTTACTGTCTAACCTAAAATATTCTTCTCTGTGTCTCATATTCGAGATATAACACAAACTTATAATTTTTTAAATGGAACCAATAGTACACATATCATGTGTCCCACGTAAATGACAGATTAAAATATTTAAAACAAATTGCAGGCACTATACGTCAGTAGCAATGAAAAGAGTAGGCGGAAAATTAGGAATTATTATTAATTTCATTAATTTGCGGTATCAAAATAAAGTAATCTGTATTAAATAAGATGTAGGGATATTGGCAATATTGTGATATAAAATTTGGATGCATCATTTTTTGTTGGACACTTTTTATTTACAAAAAACTGATTTTACATGTTAACTGCTTATGCCAACATTTACATGGGACACACGGTATAATTGAAAAATGCTTATTTTTTGTTTGTTTTAATAATGTATAACTTAGTACTCATCTACTCCATTATTCTTCATCTTTTTGAATATAGCAAAATTTACTCATTTAATTAACTACTTAGATGTTGAAAACTTAGACCTGTTACAGAGGTGATAACGTTTTATTGTATTGCATTTTTGCGCAGGCTATTGGAAATCTTACAAAATATATAAATGACATTATACTTATCAAGTGATCACTAAACAAAAATAAAATAACTTAAAAAAAAAACTATTAAAAAAAAATGTGATGAAGGTAAACCTAGAATCAAATATTCAAAACGCAGGGTTGATCAGATGGGCAGTGGCTCGTTGCATATTGCAGTTGGTAAACGAACCCTTGGCCAGGGTTAGAAATTGTGACCATGCAACATGCATCAGGGTGCAGGGCTAACAGATGCAACGGACGGACAAAGGGACCGGTCAGTTACAACCCCCGCTCACCCCGGACTCCAACAACCCCCCGTGGATTTGCGCGTCTGCAAAATTCTGTTGGAGCCCTTTACGAAATTAATTACTTTCACCCCAAAATTAAAAAATATATTAATTTTAAAAATATCATTTGTCAGCATAATATTTGTCCTAATACGATGCAATTTTAACAAATTGGCTTAATTATTTTTTATGTATAAAAACTCCTAACAGAAAAATCTATTTTGTCAGGGTGACTTCGAATACACAAGGAAGAGAATTATTTGCAAGTGGTAAACTTGTATTTACTTTCATTACCTTGACAACGACAAATCGTACATTCAGCAAATTATCTTACCAAATACCCCTCAAGGTTTTGTTTGTAAACAAACAGGACAAACTTTTATATCTCTCATTCAAACATAGTTTCTTTGAGGAGACTCGAGCAATTTGGCATTAGACAAAATCGCGACTTTTTCATGTTTTGTCAGTTATTACGAAGCAACGACGTTTTTATAAATAAAACATAAACCTTTTGTGGCATTTCCTTCGATAAAGTCGTCGATCTATGTCCATATTTTGATTATTTTAAGCAAAAGTGTAAAAACAAAAATTGTACAGTATTGAGAAATGCATGCAATAAGACCCATTCTATAGAAAATAATACAACACTGTATTTTGTATTTACACTTCAAGTAAAAAAATTCGTGTATTTCTCCTTCTCGAGATATTTCACCATCCCGGAACTTTTTGAACAATCAGTATAAGGTGTAGAATTGATAAGTAACGTATTGATTATTGATAGTTTTCGTGAAATAAATTATTAAAAATTAAAAATGGTAAATAGCTCCGTCGGGCAGTGGATCGTCACTTTTGAGACCCTCAGTTTGAATCCCATAACCGATAATTGTCATTTTTATTTTCCCCTTGTTGTTCCCCTTCAGGGATTGTTACTTGACGGCTGGTATCCGCACTTTAAAATATATCATGTACCATGAGCTGCTAAGGCAGAGTACCACACCCTAAATGGGTAAAAGGCGTGATGATATATTCATTTACTTAGGAGAAGGGATACGTGAAGTAATTTTGGTAAGAGAAAAATAGACGATTTTGGAAAGCAGTATGATACAAATGAAATCTGGTTTAATTTTATTTTTTATATATTTAGAGGGAATTAATTTTTAATTTTGGAAACTATAGTTTTATTGGTAATTTTCGCATACCGGGTGTAGAAATTATATGTGGAATATAAAGATTTCAATGCTATTTTATATGTTGCTGCAAATTTTTAACCTATTCGCTTTACAGCAAAACTGTAAATACTAAAGTTATACAGAAATTAAAAATGCATGCAATATCAATCAAATTAAAATCAATTTAAAATTACCCCTGTGGATCCCCCTCTACACAACTTTGGGAGCTATGACTTGACGACTGGTAACCGCTTTTCATACGCAAAAATATATCATTTACTGAAATCTGCGTAATCAGAGTGCCACACTCATAATGGGTAAATGGCGTGAGGATATATTTATTTTTTATTTTATTAAAATCAATATTCATTAGTTACAAAAACGAAAAATATTTCACATTTCAGAAAACAGATTTATGTTAATTAATTACATTGATGCTTAAATTTTCTGAGAAAATTTCGTACAAGGTTGTAAATATGATAATAACGAATTTAAGAGTTCATATTTTTCTACTTCTTTCTGTTAAATAAATAATTAATTTTAACGTGCTTTTGATGTCCCTCTAATAAATATTGATTTTAATTTGATTGATATATCGTGAAATAATAACAATAAGGTAACCAACTGGCCATATTACATGAATTATAAATTCTGAACAACTTTTGTATTTACACTTTTGCTATAATCCGAATAGTTAAAAATTTACAGCAATTCCAAAAATATTTCATTTGAATCCTTATATTCCACATTTCAATTCTACACCCGATAATAGGTTGTATCAACAAACATATGTAGTTTTTATTATTATTATGAGATAATAAAATAGTTAATTTATTATTTAAATTTCTTTATAATCACACACCCCATTCCGTGTTCCATATCCGTTCTGCATTTTAGAGTAAACTGTAACAATAAGGGCTAATGCAAATATCCCATATTGATTTAGCGTTCTGCCGTTTTGTGTAAAAATGAGCGAAATGGAACAGCAACAGCAACAGATCAATCTTTCTCTCTTTTATAAACATCCGTTCGGTAGGGAAATACGTGCATTGTATTCACTATTCACGGCCCATAGAAAAAACCTTTTTGTATGAAAAGGTGCATTGATTATGAAAGTTTGCATAAAAACGAAAACGAAAGGTCCTTTCAAATGAATCCAACATGCAATATGCGTGGAGAACTGACCATATGCTCGATTATTTCAGCCCGTTTTTGTCGTTTCAATCAAATTTTGTGTTTGTTATTTCTTCTCGAGTTTCTGCTCTAATACGGGAGATGTATCATGGATTTGTATTATGCGATATAATTCGTTAAAAGGATTTTGTAACTCGCCCAGTGCGTTATGATGATGAAATTTTTCTATAGACGTTTTCTGACTTCTGAAGTTCTAGTTGACCTATATATAACATCTACTAGGAGCTTATAGTGCTACTAGTGCTACTAAATAAAAAGTTTATTATGTATATTTGCGAATAGAGATTTGACAGCTGTTGAAGTATTTCAGCGAGCGGTATGAGATTTTAATAAATAAATCATCATCACAATTTTACTCATTTTGGATGTGGCTCTCTGCATGCGTAGATCTTGATATGCGATATATTTTTGCGCATGAAGTGCAGTTACCAGCCGCAAAAATTTGAACAAGTGAATAAGTAATAAGTGTATATACTGGGTGTTCAATCTAAGAGTGCCAATATTGCTATACCGAGAGCTATAAAAAATAAAATTAATATAAATTTTCACAGTAGTTCTCAAAATACTTCTTAACAAGAAGAAAAATAGTACATTATTAATTATTATATGAGGGATTATTCACGAAGATGAAGTTTGCGTCACGTGTGATGTAAATCATCCAAGTGAATAATGACCATAATCCCGAAATCAATACTTTTTCTACTCCTGTAAATTTGGAATTTACTTTTAAAAATGATCGAAATTCGTTGAAAACATACGTTGAAAAACGTCAACATAAAAATACACAATGACAACTGACTACATGTCAACTAGCAGACGGCCATTACTTGGTGATCCACATCATGTCTTTAAAATAACCGTAAATTATGGATTTCTGGCTTTGTGATTGGTCGAGAACAGTGAATTATGGGTACCTACTATAATTCATCGAAAAAAATTGAAAGAATGGGGATATAATTTAAACAGGAGTAGAAAAACAAGTTTAATTTATTTTATTACATACTGGTTACTTATGTTACATTTTTCGGACTATTTATCGTACGAAAAGTGAAATTTTAAAGTAAAATTTTACTTTTAATTTTTCATTATTTATAAACAAATACTTGTTCCTATAGAAATTGTTATTTAGCCTTGTATTTATTCATATTTGTACGAATTTTTGAGAATTTCTGTTAGAAAATACTACAATTCAACAACTTT
The DNA here is from genome assembly GCA_963942605.1 of Poecilus cupreus. Classification (NCBI taxonomy): domain Eukaryota; kingdom Metazoa; phylum Arthropoda; class Insecta; order Coleoptera; family Carabidae; genus Poecilus; species Poecilus cupreus. The sequence continues at coordinate 24,758,119 of OZ012721.1, forward strand.
AGTAACCAGTATGAAATAAAATTTTATATGTACTTCGAACGAAAAGTGACTTTAAGGTCCTCGCGAGTAATTTCATCCTTGGCTAACGCTTCGGGCGTAAACAACTTGCTAGTACCTTAGTTTCACTTTTCGTTCTAGATATATAAATAACTATTATATTTATATCTGGCTGAAATTAGAGGGCCTTGAATAGAAAAATATTGAACATTATTATTCAGGACATTGTTTCATTTTTCGTTTTTACTAAATGTTATGTTCTTATACTTGTCAAGAAATAAAGGATTTATAAGGAAGCAATATAAAAAATGGTATACTTTGTACAAGAAAGTAAAAATATCATAGTTAAAACAGTTCTTTTTCTGATATTTATGCCCACTTCTAATATTTTAGGTGAAAATAATGAATGATTTTTCCAGAAATAAGATTAATACTTATTGTATATGGTGCGTGCTATTTTTATTATGCGTCTTTTTGATTTTCGCGTTTTAACAGTCGTCATTTTAATAGTAAAACTTTTGTCGATCAGTATTTATTTTGTTAGTATTTAAAGTTGGGTAAGGATGAAGAAGGAGGGAGTATAACAGCTGTATAGCAGAGACGATTTAGAGGAGTGTGATTGTATCCAAAATATATGTATTTTGATGTATGAGCAGTGTGATATTAAGAAGAATGTTAGAAGAAGGCCTTGGCTATGACGAATGAAAGGTGGATGAAACAGATTTCGTGGAAGTTTGAGGAATAAATGAATGATTCCCAGTGTATGAATGTGGACGAAAGTCAACGTGGTGATGGTTGGTTGAATATGTTTAGGGGTACGTGCTACCCCACTAAGTGGGCTAGCGTGAAGTTATGTAAAAATTTCCAATTAAACTAAGAAGAAAATAACAGAATCGCCCATTTGTTGCAAATGAATTCAAGAATATAAAATTCCATTACAAAAGTTCTCCATCAAAATTAACTCCAAAAAATTTTAACTACCAAGAACAACCCTTAAAAATGCAAATTTCAAACTTCCCCTTAGCGCAGCGGAAGCGCACAAAATAAATTGTTTCAACTAACAATGAAGGGCAGAATTTAATGAAAAGAACCTCCCCAGGTCCAAGGAAGCGTCTCCGAATTAGCATTTGTAAAGAAGGGTTTCGGTGATCCTAAAACATCGATAAGTGTCAAATAATTACACAGGTCACTTTCGAGCATTCCGCGCTCCACCTGTCGGTAAGTTATCGATCGGTAAAGTAGAAACCGACTGCAGGTGAAATTTGGGAGAAGCAGCCTTTGATTGGATTTTGGGAATATTTTTCAAGATATGGGGCGAGATATTGGGGTGGAACGATGTTTATTGACAGAAAATTTATGTTAACACTCATTTGTTATTTTTAAACATTCAGACGTTTTGAAGATTATTCAAGTTTGATTAATTGAAGAATATTGCTTTTAATGTTAATATTTTTAATAGATTCATGTATTATCTATATTTAGACCGTTTTCCTTTATGGTGAATTCACAGCAGTCGCTTTTAATTACTGCTTCCGGATTTGGGTATTTAAGTAAAAATTTTAATGTCCTTGATAAACATGAACAGGAAAATAGGCCCGTGGATTATAAGATCCTCGGTTCGAATCCCACAGTTGACATTGTCGTCACTTTTAAGTTTATCCCTGTGGTTCCCTTTCCCCTTAACTTTTTTTGGGGCCGGGGCCTTACGGGTGCCCAGCAAACACAGTTGTGGAATGGGGTCTTTCACCATTTTTTTAAATATTTTTTTATGAAACTATATCTATATTGAAGACTATCTACACTTTTAAAAAGTCTTAATTGTTATTCATTAAGCCACAATGATTTTTTAAAAATGTTGTGACGTCATAGTAGAGATCTAAAACAGTAGAGAATTAAATAATTTTTGTTACATAAATGTTCTATTTTATTGTAATAATAATAATAAAATAAGTAAAAAAATATATGACTACAATTACTTACAATCTGTACTGTTTAAAATCCAGCAACACCTCTACTATGACGTCACAACATTTTTAAAAAAATCATTGTGGCTTAATGAATAACATTTAAGACTTTTTAAAAGTGTAGATAGTCTTCAGTATAGATAAAGTTTCATAAAAAAAAAAAAAGATAAAAAAAAATGGTGAAAGACCCCATTGATGTACCTGGTATGTAATATCTGAAACCTACGTAGTATATCATTATATACGTACTAATAACGTAATATACATATACTATGTTAGATATCTCTTGAGAGAGCGTAATATTATATTGTTGGTCGTATGTCACATTGGTCTTGGACATGGTACATACCTACAACATGTATATGTTATGTTACCGTACTTATAATATATTCACAGTTAATTAGAAAGTTTTATATATTTTATATAAAAATATAGCAAAGAAAATTTATATATTTTATAGTGTACACTGAACAACTTTGAAATATATTTAATTTAATTTTGCTAAGTTGATATATATTTCCGTATCGTAATTTATGTTAAGGAAATTGTTAATTTATAAATAAATAAACATTCTTACTCAAAAATGTACAAAAACAACTATTCTATTCGTATATTCAAAGTTGTTTATACCAATAGTTTTGTTATGTACCATTAACGTTACGATGTCTACTACATACATGAGATGTCATGTTTCATAGACCATGTTTCGGACATAGGTCTATCCTTGTTATGTATATATAACGTACTCGCGACATAACTGTGTTTGCTGGGTGGTATTTGTATTATGCACGTAAAAGATTATCATTTCCAGAGATCTGCGAAAGCATGACATATTGAAATTTCTACATATACAGGGTGTGAGAACATATGACCGCAGTACAAGAATTCATACAGTAGCGACAATCGCTGTTGGTACCTTTGATCTTTATGTCGCATCGACTGATGAGCTTCAAGCGAGCCATATTGCCAGTTGCAAATGAAATAAAATCTAAAAATATTATTTCACCTGCACTGTCAAAGTTCTTACAATTTGTCATGGTACAATAGCATATTATATAACTAGTGCTGAAAGTTGAATATTTCACACGAGTGTGAAGTTTGAGCCTTGAGCCGAAGGCGAGTGGTTTAATTACACGAGTGTGAAATACCCTTTTCGCTTATCACAGGATGTGATAAAATCATATTAGACAGTTGCGGACGTATCTTTCATATCACATAGCATTGCTAGTGATATGCAATGACCAACTTTCTTTAATAGTTTAGCGTGTGAATTTATGTACTTTTCGTAGTAGTCGTCGGAAAAATTTACGACCACTTAGGAATTTGCTCATTGTATGTTTGTTGTTGTAAGGGAAATGAGGTACATTGCAAGCATCGTGCGTAATGAATTTGTTTTGTGAGTATTTCAATACAGGTCAGTTCATTTCAGTACAAGTGCCATTGCTAGGATACTTATTTAGAATTGTCAAATATTGGAATGGTGAAAGCGGGACAAATTTATTATTAAAATATAAATTAATTGGGAAATAATATCGTGGTCGTAGAAAAAGTATAGTGTACAACTCGCATGGAATGTCCTTTGGCTTATGCTACAAACTTTCCTACTCCATGCTTGTTGTACAAGATACTATATATATTTCTTCAAACATTTCGCACCTTTGTAGTTTAATGTTCCACGAAAAATTAAATTCCGAATTAATTTCCAATTTGCAAAGGGGTAATAGATATTGTGTTCATTAGTGAAATTTATTTAGATAGAACAAAACGAGCAAAAACCAGCATAACTGTTAAATTTCTTGAAAATTCTAAACCGTTAGAGTTTGAATAGAATTCTTTTCACACACAGAAAAAAAACTCTAAACTATAATAGTTAACAAGACTCACCGCTAAATTTACATGGTGACCTCATTCCAAGGTAGTGCATTGTCCACGTCGCTGGTGACGGCCAAGGGCGTAGTTTCACCCCCTGCACTTGCCCCGTACCCCTTGTGTCCACTGTGCTTCACCCTGGAACATAGAAAAACACCCCTTAGCCTTTTATTTCGCTGTGCGACTTACAAATGTCGCATTTTTTATGTGCCGGCTGCACTGAGCACTGCACTGGACCAAGCTGGACGCGGACACAGTGGCGTAGGAAAAGGAATTACTTTAATTTATTTGCTTATCAGATATATAATGGAGGAGACAAAAATGACATTACCTAAAACACTATAAAGACCTATACTAATATACGGTAGTGAATCAGACCTGTCAGTTGACCAAAGACTGAAAAACAAAATCCAAGGACACGAAATGAGGTACCTCAAGAAATTTGAAGGAAAACGAACACATTTTCCTCATTATTTCGGGAAAAGAACGGTGGAGTTTCCTAGCATGTCGTGAAAAAAAAGATATTTTCTTTATTTATATTTGATTATCAAGTCTGAGCATTTGGCGAATATTTGTGCTTAATAAAAATTTTGACAACTGTCATTACTACTATACTTTGTTTCACCTTACAAAATAGCAGATGGCACTGTGAGCGCAACCAGTTTTACATGCATCAATAGAAAAACGTTTAAAAGAATATTTAAGACTATTTAAAATACTTAATTAAAGAAGACAATGTCATAAATTGTTCAATCAATATCGAACAAATGTGATAGTACCTCCCACACATACATGTAAGACATAGGTATCAAGAAGGTTAAAAAATTTCGATTGACAAGTAGTATGTCTTAGGCACAGTTGCAGAAAATAGTTGAATTCGTTGTTAATATGACAAAGTGATTAGTCTATCAAAAATCATCATTCTTGTAATCAAGGAATGGTAATTTACGTAACAAGACCTGAAAGTGATACTTTGGAAGTTTGCGAGCCCAGTGAAGACACTTTCAGGTCATGTTGGGTAAAATATTTTTTTCGAAATCCTGAAAAACAAGAAATGATCATTCTTACACCTTATTGCAATATTTGACACATGAATGAAAAATAAATAAATAAAAACTGATCACTGTGGAAACATTTCTTTCCGATCCCTTATAGTCAATTTTCCGAGCTAGCTCGGTAAAGAAGGAATTTTCAGAAACAGCTCATTTTCTGGGCGATCGCGAAAAAAATGGGTTTATAAGATTGTTATACTAACAACGGAATTAGCTATCTTTTCTGCACAGGTTTTAGAGTCCCTAGAATACAATATAACTATTTTCACGATAACGTCTATTTGTGACGATTTTATCATCCAAGATAATTTAAAAATTAATGGCGATATTAGTTTTTTCATTTTAGAATTTGAATGTTCAATATCCGCGCTGATTATGTATTTTTTTAGCAATTCATCAACTGAAAATGCTTCTTTACTTGAAGGTCTATAAGGTTTTTCAAATATATCTCAGTAAATAATTAATTTATGTTAAATTGTGTTACAATAAAAAAATGTGTAAAAAGTTCGTTTTTCTCTGTTTTGTACCGTTTAAAAATTAATTTAGGTTTTCATAGGTCATACTCATTTAACGCTACGGAAAGCTAGTAGAAATATAATTTTATAATATAAGATAAAGTAGAGTATAATTAATTACCAAGTAATATTCTGCGAAATTTTATTTTGGAAATGTTCCCCGTACGGTAAAACATGTGTCCGGCGCTTATGGTGGCTACCCTTTATACAGGGTGTTTCTCCCGAAAGCGCAATAAATATCCACTGGACAGCCCAACTAGACGCCAGCGCAAAAGTTGAACAGAGATAGAAACAGGCAGCACCGCGTGACAGCAGGCACGATGCTGGCTATTCGATCTCCCCTTCGAAAAAAAACTGCCACTGACCAGCCGCCATTTTGTATTTGTGTATTTTCTCTCTCTGATGATATGATACGCAATAGAACTGCAGTTGACAACCAGAGAAATGATTTATATTGAAAAGCGCTGCGAACATTGACGCGAACACTGTTACTAAAATCACAAAATTGCCATAACATGAAATCGCGATATTTAATGCAACGGGTATTTCTGTATTTATTTCGTTATACAACATTGAAAATATTGTATTTGAATGTTTTGCATTTTAATTGCAATAATAGAAAATTAGACTCAAATTGGAGAAGAAAACTTAAAGTGGCTCAGTAACAACTGGGCCGAATCCAACAAAGAGTTGTTAACTACCATGGTATAAATACATGTGCATACATAACTACATTATAAGATAACAACGTGTTAAAATTACACCATTTCTAGCCTAAAAATACTTTTGTCATTTTATTTTGCGCTAACCGACTGTACGTTTTGGTTCTTTATAAGAAATAATAGTAAACAGTCAAAGAATTAACCTAATTAGATAACAGATTTAGAAAATTGAAAGAAACAAATATTTGCCTCGTGGATACCTCCTAGAGAGGGACGGAGCACGTGTTTGTGGAATTAGTAGATGACGTCACAGGTTAAAAATTAAGAAAGGTTTGCAATTATAAATTAATGGATGCCTTTTAAAAATAAAGCAAGTACTTATGTAGATAATTTTATACAATGTTTCAGAAATGCAAAGAAAATAAAATGTAGCTTAACATTTTACGCCGCTGTGTCGAAGGATTGATACTTAATTTTTCATGACTTCAATATTTGTAATATTGTTATATAATTTATGATAGTTATCTAGATAAAAAGTGCTTAAATTTCCCGCTGAAATAAATTTGATTGTTTCTGTTATAATTTTGGTGTTATAGAAACCAAGTTTCTCTCTCCGTCGTGAAAAAATTAGATACACACCTTACGAGAGAATAGTTATTTAGATAAAAATCAAGTGGTATATTACTGTGGAGGAGCCATATTGAAATACTTTTTAAGTATTTTACGGCTCCGAGTCAAGTACAGACATTTTATGAATGAATTATGTATTAATTCTTTACCGAAACCATTGATAATAATAAAAATTTATTTAAATTTAAAAATTTAATCTGGTTTAAATGTATCTAGTAGCATGTTTCCCTCGTTTCTAAGGTTAACAGAACGTTAAAACCTTAGAAGAAAGAAGTTAAAGGAGAGAGCATAAGCTTATATTAGTGGCAAGGGGAATGTAACCTGGTGAGGGCAGACGCATACAAGCCCTGTTTCTGGTTGGAGTGGGGATTTGCGTGGTATATATTTAGAAAAAAACAGTATGGCTGTCAAATGCTGATGGTTGTTATAACAAAGTGGTAACAACGGTTCTGGTTGCAGTGGGGGAAGCGGCTTCACTATCGCTTGCTATTGCTCTGTCCTTTATATTCTTTTCTCCAAGATTTTAACTATACATGGGTGAATATAAGTTTTTTCAAATTCAAATATTAACTGGATCATTAATATTTAATTATCTCGAATACTGGAATATTTTTATTATACAAAATATGATTTAAAAACTATAATCTCACTTCATAGCGAGCCTTTCTATCTTAATAGATGTAAACTATTAAAAACGAAAGAAAAAATAAATAATAATAATAAAATTAAGGTACCTGGCTGCTGAACACAGCGCTGTGACTACACATATTGTGTAATATTCGAGATATTCGAATTTGTTGTTTTAATGTTTAATATTCACAATCTCGAATCTCCTAATACATTCATTATTCGAGATATTCGAGTATTCGCAGATGGTATTCGCCCATCTCTAGTTTAAACAAATTTTCGTAACTACGTTTCAAAGGTAACGCTTCCGTGACTAGTCAAGGAAATACTACTTTCGCTCCGCGTTTTATGTGCGAAAATAGTATTTTCGTTCCGGTTTCATAAAAATGTTTTTTTAACGACCGAGAGAGAAACTTGGTTTCTATGACACCAAAATCATGACAGAAACAGCCAATGTCATATCTACGGGAGGTTTGTGCTCTTTCTCTTCCTTCGTGAGGTGCTCAAATAATGAACAAAATTAAACAAATCAAAGGTAACTACCATAAGTTATATTACAACTCAAATAATTTTGAAATACATAAAAACCATCATAAATATCGGAGTCGTGAAAAAATAGTATATTACACCGCAGGAGAGAAATGTATTTTTCCCTTATTGCCTACGACTCGTGCTTCAATTTCTTCCGCGAGAAAAAAATCATACTCTTCTCTCCCTTAATGTATAATATACTATTTCTTTCGTCGCATTGCAGTCCTCGCCTACAGCTTGTGCTTTAATTTTACTGTTCAGGGAAAAAAATCATACAATTTATCTCCTAGTTGTACAATATACTATTGGCACACAACAAACTATCTAATAAATGTATTGTTATGTATCCGGAAAACTACATAAATTATTCACGTCATTTTTTCTACTTAAACATACTCAAAATAGGTAGCAGTGAAAAATGACGAGTTTAAATAATATTTCATCCCGCATTATAAATTAATTTTTTGCTTGACAAATTCACAAAACCACACACGCGCATCTGAAAGTATGTCACGAGCCAAACGAAAAGATCTTAACAAAAGGCCTTAAAAATAAAAAAATAAACACTCGATACGCGATCGTATTATGTGCTTTTGTTCGCCGGGGTCGAACAACAGAACATCACAACATCACAACTTACTTTTAGCGAAGTGTGCCGACCCTGCGATTTCTAAAAACCGCTTTGTCGTGTGCCTCGTTTTTTAGCCCCTGGTGGAATTATTTAAATCGTATGACCCTCGTGATCGGTAGATATCTCTCGCAGCCACAAAATGAATATTATTAGTGTGGCAGCACTGCGATCCTTCGGGCTGCGCGAGATCGCAGATGGTGTATGTAAGATGGACACAGAAGGTTTTTTGGAATTTTGTCGTCAGATGGGTACGGAGAAACATTATAGCGCGTGCCAAATTTATGCGTTTTTTGAGGGTTTGGGGTTTTCGGTGCTTGCGGTAAAAAGTGTGCTGTCTATTTTAATTTATTATTCGAGGTGCAAGTAAAATTATGCGCGTTTTTTCGAAAATACCTCTACTTTTGTAAAAACAGGTTTTGGTAATGTTTTCAAATGACATGGACAGGTACTACGAACTCAGCTTTTATTTCAATTCTGTCAATTTTGATTTTCTTGTAAATACTATAAGGAAGCATAACGATCAAAAAAAAAATCGAGGGTAAGACTTTCGCAAAACATGTACGTATCTTGGATCTCTGATTTGACATTTTCTCAATATGGTCGCAGTGTCCGCTTATGTGGAATTAATAACAAACGAGAAAAGTTAGATAAGCGTCACAATTATAAGTTTTATGGCAATGTGAAAAATGAGTTGATTTTGGACTTAATTTTAAATCCGAAGTTTCTTGGACACACAATACAATAAATTTAATTTATTTAAAATGAGGAATCTGCTACGAAAATGTTTCTATAAAATATGTTGGCAATTAGTATTTATATTTAAATTTATTTTTTTTTTCTGAAGCTGGTAAGCGAACTAACTACTTATTGTCATATGCCGCCTAAAGAGTGGATTTACGTGAACACAAACGACCATGCTTTTCAGTGGGATTCGAACCCACGACCCCTGGCGTGCTAGCCTAGTGACATAGACACTACGCCACCTAGATCGGCTTATGTTTAAATAAATAGTTATTTGTTCAACTAGGCACCCGAAATACCAGATTTACAGAAGAGGCTGCTTCGCTAATGAATGTTGCCGAAACTGTAATATACATTTAATATAGCGATTATTTTTTTAAATTTTTAATACATATTTTAAAAGTTGTCGCCAATAAATCATGTTGCTATGCGTCTGTCAAATATTTTTACTGCCTTGACAGTAAAAGTGACTTTTTCAGACTGTTGTCAATAAATCGTACTTTTAATGTCAATCGGCAAAAATTTATCTGTTTTGTTCTCATCGCAACTATCATTATTTAAATATATGTATATTTAATTTTAAACCGACTTATTTATCAAAATTAGAAGCAAATACAAGATAATTGTTGATAATAAGTAATAATAACTAGACCAATAACAATTTACGCTGCTGCGACTGTAAAAATGGCAAAAATAGATGAAGAAGATTTAAGAATAATGAATGAACGAAAAATAATAAGAACAATATTAGAACCAAGAAAGATATCAAAAAACGAATACAGAATAAGAATGAACTACGAAATAGACCAAGACTTGGAAGCAGAAGACGTAGTGAAAAAGATCCAGCAACAGAGAGTCGGATCGCTTGGACATATTATATGGAAAACTGAAGAAAAGGATGCAATTAAATTAGTAGTATAGAATGGAGACAAAAAGGAAGAAGAAGCGAGGCAGGCCCAGATCAACATATGGCTAAAGAAACGAAAAGATAATTTAAAAAGCAGCAAGAATTGAAACCTGGCAAAGTAAAACAAAAAATAGGAAGATGTGGAGGAACTTAACTACAAGAATTTAAAGGAAAAGTAACGGAAATCGATCCACTCCCACAAGAGGCATTGCCCCATAGGGGTATAATTAATTAATTATTATTACATTATTATTTCTAATATTTTTTCGTAGCTTACTCTATATTTGAAATAAACTGAATTAATTGATTTTATGTCAAGTAAACACTTCCTCTTTCGATTTTGCAATTATGATTGAAAATGGCCAAAAGATCTAATGTTTTCTTGATTCCTGTATTTCCTTAACTTATACTAATTAAGTGAAAACATGATTTATATAATTGATATTAAAATAAAATAAATATATGATCATGTACCCATTTTGGGTGTAGCAATCTGCTTATAACAGAGCTCGGTATATTATAATTTATTACAGGTGAAGCTCGGTTATCAGCCGTCAACCACGACCCCCATCGATTCTAGAGAAGGAGTATCCCCAGGGGTAATTTTTGCCGGCTTTGAGGTTTGAACTGAGGATCTCATGATCCACAACCAAATGCCAATTCGATACTTGTAGTAGAATAATAAATTTTGTGAAGTTTGTAGTTGTCACCTCAACCTACTTATTAAAAAATGTAGCAGCTGCGCAACCCTTGCCAAGATGACCGAGGCCCTTTCCGTTTCAATTCACCAGATGCTCAAACACAACCGCCACTTTCAGGGCATTAGAAATTAGCAAAGACACAACCATGCCAAATGTCGGGCAGTCGGCTTCTAAATTACCGACATCACCTTCCAAATCGCCAAACTGTGGCCGTCCACGCGAGCCTACAAGGTGTTATTCGCTCATTGCACGCTGCAACTCTAGTTGAAACACTAGCGAGTTATTCTCGGCAATTTTGACAATAATTGGGGATATTAGAGCAACAACTGTGCTGCCGCGCTGCGGTGAAAGTTCCAACACGAACACGAAGGGAAATTGGTGTTTGACAGTGGTAATCAGTGTGGTTACTGGTTACGCTTTTACTAATTGACGGTTATGTCTAGTTTAATGTTTGTTGCTCTTGTTTTCAACATGCGAATTTCGTACTTGGTTTCACAAATTTTTCATGATGTCGTTAATTCTGATGTTTAGCTATAGCACAAAATTGGAGGTTAAGAATTTTCAAGATGGCCGCCGTCCACATTTTATGGTTAACGTAATTTTAAGTTTATAATTTAATACATACATGGCTAAATAAAAAAGTTTTAGGTGCATGGCAATGCTACAAGTCTGGGCTAAACGGAATTGTGAAGTTAGTTACAGGTCCTAGTTTCTTTTGCCGGTCATAGTTACAGAAAAAACAATTTAAAAAAGCAAGAAACTAAGATTTATTTTAGTTTTGAGGTTGAATAAACACGAATTTGTTCAACGGCATTTTCAGAATGCAAATTTACTAGGATTTTTTTGTATAACTTGCACCATCTCAAACTGTCATATCTACCAAACATCATTAGCGATCCGTAGCTAACTTCACAATTGGCCGTAAACTACGGTTTAAACCAAGTCTGAACCACATTATTACTTTTAAATACAGAAAAATAAATGGGTATCTATGTCTTAATATAAAAATATTCCAAAAAAATTTGGAAAATAATAATTTAGTTCAGTTTTCTTGGTCTATAAACTGATTTAACGTAATGAATTATTTGCTTTGAGACAGTTTTAACATTTTATTATGCTAAGATGCAAAATTTACATTTCTGTGCTGTTCTAGATAAAATGCAACATAGGTTATCAAAATTAAATAAACTTGTCTTCGTAATTTAAAGAAATCATTTGGATGATTATTTGGTACAATGGGGTATTCCAGTATAATTGAATTTATCCAAAGTAATCGCTTCTTTTTATAGTTTATATCACAATGAGCGCGTTCAGTCGAACCTAGCGTCTATTTAGCGTTTGCTAATAATAGATTCTAGCAGATGAAAAGTAGTATGAACATGAATGAAATTTTGCTGGTACTGTCATCTTGTGTCAGTCAAGTTAGGTGGAATTAACCTCAAATTCTGATAATAGACAAATCCAAAACAGTATTTTAAAATTGATGGTAAGTAATAGATGTCAAATACTTAATATATTTTACTACATTTTAAATTATTTTATAGTTTTTTGCACACTTGGTTATATTGATGACATTACAAATAAATTTTTATACATTTGACAGTTCTAGAAGGTTCGCTAGCTCATCTAGCGTAAATTTATTTCGTTAGGTCGCTGGTCTAGCTGGTGAGGTCTAGCGGTTACTTAGCAATACGTTCAGCTGTGACCGCTAGGTTAGCGATCTAGCTGCTAGGTTCTGCTGAACGCGCCCACTATTATGTAATAATACAATAAAACATTCTTAAAAACAAGTTTTCATTCATAATTTTATGAAAGAAAAATTAAATTTTTAGGCTATTGTAAACTGTCCTGAAAATTGTAACATCACAACGTAGCAATATCGTAACAAATAAACATAACGATGACGATTATGATGAAACTGTCAAACATCTGTCAGATTAGACCAGGGGGCTGACAGTAGTATAGGATTTCTTGTGATAGAAGTTTTTGTTTTTGATTACTTCGGGTGCTCTAAACATAGATGGAAATGCTGTAGCGTTTGGTTAATAACTACAACTAGTAGGCGGCCGCACAAACAGTTGATTTGAAATTTGAAACTGACGTTTGAAACATTGAAACCGTTACCGTTACTTTGTGTTTTATGCAGAGACAAATATCTAAAGTTTTGTGATTAGTTAGTGAAGTGATTCATTTTACTTGAAAGGTAAGCATTTTTAATTTATTACTTTCTTTGTTATTATCTAAAATATTGTTAGAGCATTTGCATGTTCCTTCAAAGTTTTATTTAAATTTGAACTTTCGATTGGTTTGTATATTTTTAAGTAGTTTAACAATTTATTTTCACCGATTTAACAAAATAGGCTGTTCATATAATCTAATAAAAGATCGTTATTTTGATATAATAAATTTGTTTCAGAACATCAAGACCAAAAGGGGCACTGTTCCAAGCTGCAGAATGGATAGTGTGGGTCATCCTGACATTTCCTTGTTCTGCTTACCAAAAAACCCAAGTTTATGTAACGTGTGGATGCAAAATTTGGGGATTTCGGTGCTGCTGGAAGGCAAGTCGGACGCTGCACTTACACACGTGCGAGTGTGTAGTTTGCATTTTGGAGATACGTCCTTCCAAACGGCGTTTAAGAAAAAGCTATATAAATTTGTAAAGATATATATATATATGTATTCATTAATGAAAAAATAAATTTGTATACATGAATTTATATTTTATTATTTTTAGTACTTTGAAATTTGAATTTTATTAAATTCCCGCATTTTCATTTCAAATATCGCCTTAGTTCGGGTGCTCTATTCATAGATGGCGCAGAACTTCTATCACACTTAATTTTGCTGGGACTGTCGCGTCTCTCTTTAGATATTTGTCTCTGGATTAGACCTTTATTGTTTTGTTGTTTGTGTTTTATAGTTTCATATCTAACTACAATTTGTATATTTTGTACTTCAAGTATTGTACTAGTTTATGAAAGTTTGGCTCATGGTAAAAAATTGATTTTAAAATTTCCAAATTGAATTGGAGTTAACAATCCATAATATTTGCTAAGTTGAACCCGGTCATTACTTACTGATAATCACCACAGTTCGTGTTTCACACATATATCTTCATTCCCCACACCATAGCCATTACCAGCGACATATGACTAACGTATGACGTCACAGCGCATGCGCCAATGACCAATGACCACTCCACCCTACCGACATATTGGGTACCACCTCGTACCATGATATAGTTGCAGTAAATACACGGCAATGTTACATGAAATAAACAAGAACTTTGAATGAAATTTGGTGTTGGTAGGGACGGATATGTGCCCCAAGTAACCGCAGAAAAAGAATAAAGAAACGATAAAGTTTATGTGCAACGCCATTTTGAATAGGGACTGAATTAGCATAACGAATAACGACCCTTACATAACGTATGAGTCAAATTTATTGTACATATGATGAACTGCTGTGTCAACATATTTTAAAACACAAAATTTAGGTGTTTTCATTTCTGATTATAAATAAATAAAAATATTATCATCTATTTCCATATTTTTGAGAAGAGAGCAGCCTGTTTTCGCAGAACTTTTGCGCGTGAAGTACGATTAACAGCCGTCAAGACACTGCCCCCCTAAATGTTAATTAATGTTAATTAATAACAAGGTTAAAGTTAAAAAGCTGTGGAATTCAAATACAGAATTTTTTTTATAGTTCTATGTATTCGTAACTGTCTATCTCGTTTATGATTTCGGAGAAATAGATACTTATTTATTATATAGTATATGATATACAATTGAAATACACACACATACAGTCTTAACAAAGGGAAAACCATGAGAACATGGGAATTATACAAATACGTGAACAATAATCATACCGGTATATAAAAAATTAATTTGTATCTGTCAAATTTGAAGTTGATATTGTAAATTTAATATTAAAACATCTATTTTTAATTTTAAAACTGAGAATTTAAAAGAACCATTAGAAATCATTTCATAGGTTTACTTTAGAAACGTTAAATAATACATCTTTAACTGGTATAATAAAAATAATTTTTATAAATCGGTGTTATATAGTTAAATGTTTGTCTTATTATAAACACCTCCACTGCTCGAAATGGCGCTAATTGTTATCAAAATATTTTCTTGTGTCTGCAACAAATACTATATTTATCAAAAAATTATTTACTGTCATAATTGGCATACCGCTAATTCACATCACTGATATTCGCATTATCTTCGTCCAAAGGATTAGGTACCTGAGAAAACGTAGAATATTTCTTTTCCTTGTAATGCATCTTATTCAGTTGCATCTATATTTCTTTCTATTTAATTATTTTAGTGTTTTAAAATGTACGTAAATTTTTATTTTGTAGTTTTTATATTCAGCCCGAAAATATATTTCTTGAAAGTCTGTAAAATCCAACTACACAAATGCGGTAATATATTATTAGAAAGTATTTTATACACTTACCTGTTAGATATGGAATACAATAATTGAAGGAATGATGTATCACAAGTATTAATCATATCAACTTCAAATTTGACAGAAAAGAATTAAAGTAACTGGATTCCAATAATTTGTTTTATTTATGACACTTGGACCCAAAATGGCGGATGAGAATACTCATATATTCTAGTGCCTTAGTAACCCGTGCCAGTCGAAATCGCATATGGAAAATATGATAAACATCAAAATTCAAAAGAAATGTGAAATTTGAAAAAAAAAATCAAGAGAAATGTATTCAAACAACCTTAAAATCATAATCAAATGTTAAAAATAATTTTCAGAAAAGCATATTTCAAATCATTCATATCACAAATCTACTTATCGCAAATCTACTTATAGATATATTCGACAGAAATAAACACTAAAAATTATTTATTCATAAGGTTTTTCAAATAGTAAAAAATTGTTATTTTATCATATTTCGTGATTAAATAGTTATTTATGTATCAAGGCACTGAAGTTCAATTTTTTATCACGAATGTGGAATTTAGTTGCCGAGGCCCGTAGGGCCAAGGAAAATAAACCATGTGAGTGATAAAAAGGAACTTCAGTGCCGAGGTACCTACATATTAAGTTTGATTTGAAATCTAAAATTCGAAAAAACTGTAAAAAAATACGATATAAGTTTATACATCTGTCAGTTGTCAATTGAAACTGACAGTCAGTGTTGCCGACCTCGAGAAGTAAAGTTATCGTAAATAACACTCAAAATTATGTGTTTTGTCCTGAATTTCGTCTTCGGAATAAATTAGTTAATTCTTCTTGTAAATTTTGTTTCATGTTACGTCCAAATTTACTATAGTACGTCAATATATCAGCCAAAATTATCCTAATTGTACAATAATTATTTAACGGTTGCCAACACTGGGTTGCTGAAAAATCTTCGTATAATGGGTTACTTCAGTGATGATTTTTGAGCACTTTAGTGCCGATTTCAAATAAATACAATTTTCATTGTATACAATAAATAATTGTATACAATTGTCGAAATAAAAAGGTGCAAAATGGTAATTTTCATTATGTACAGAAGAGATTTTTAACGTTTTCATAATTATATTTATTAGATGAAAGTGGTGGCTATGAATTTGCAGATTTAGTTGTATAACACTTTTTATAACAGTTGAACCAAATGGAAATGCTACCTTGTGCGTTTATATAAAATTTTTTTTTAGTCAAATTTTTATGCTTTTCTACATGGCGCAGTTATAATTTAGTTCTTCTTAGTTGAACTCTAAATTTAGTGGAAGTGACATCTATTGGAAAATTAGTGTAATAATCATTACAACAATTTAATTATACGACGATAATTAAAGTAGTATTTGTCTTATAAACTATATACTTTATTTGTAAAACTTATTTAAAAAATTCATGTCATGCTTTTTCAATTTGATCAAGGTACGGTTAGGTGCAATACTGTTTGACATTTTTGTCAGAAATAAAATGAAGCAGCATGATATCTCTATCCCACTAATTGCAAGTGGAACATTTGAACTTTGCAAGCTTCTCTATCAGTACGTTCTAATTTTGTTGGAGTGAACACTATCATTAATTCCCATAAGTCAAATAGCAACTCCTAATTCTAATTGCCAATCGTAATAGATTATTGGGTAGCTCTTATTACAACTATAATGAATTTCATACATACTAATTCTCAATAAATATTCGTTTTCTTCCTCTGTCAATAAATAAAAAATATCAGAATTTTCAACTTAAAGAAAGTAAAATAATAACCACCATTGTCAATATTATATTAAAACTAAAGTTCGCTTACGCAGTAGAATTAGAACTCTGTAGGGAATACAATTAGTCGATAAAAACATAATTATGTCCACCCACACACGATTTATTCGCCGTAAACAAGTTGTAAAATTTAAAAAAATACCTCTCATGCCGGTTCAGATAAAATCTTACATATTTACATCCGTTTTGCGTATAAATTATTGTAAATAAAAATTAATGCTATTGTGTAAAAATATATGATACGACCATGAATTAATTGAAAAATATTGAGTTTGGGGTATAAATTCAGGAAATTTTCAGCGAGATATCATAGTAAGTTTAACTGTACTTACAACTACAATATGTATAATATGCTGTTATTCGTATTGTTGGCTATTTTCAGCAGCCAAAATGTTTTAGCGCAGGTAAGACAACAGTTTGTTTATTAAATAACAATTTAATTAAGTGCTTGCTTTGAAAATATGGTTTATGTTTTATTTTGAAAAGTTAAGCCAGAATTCAAAACTAAATACAATGTAGATATATATTTTAAATAATTATCATAATTCTTGTTTCAAAGCGTCATATAAGTACGTTGTTATGTATTTATATTCAACAAGCAGAAGTTCAATATTGTCGCCGGCGGCGTAAAAGTGTTTCCTTAACAACACTTCTACTCTGGCGGTGGACAATGTAAAATATTATGGAAAATAGAGGTTGTAATTCAACAATTTGACAGTTAAAAATGATACAAAAAAAAAACAAATATAATAAAACAGCATGAGTCTTGAAGTTTTGGGCATTTTTTAATGATTTATAATTCTATTTTCTATGTTTGAAGAAAAATAGCATGTGTTATTTATAGTAAATATGACTTTGAGTGCCACAAAGTATCAAATATACTCCTAATAACACATTTTACTATTACTATTTTGACCGAATATCTGAGGGTTCATTTTTGTTACTCACCCAAGTACTGGATTAAGTATATCTTACATAAAATGATGACTCACAACAGTACCTAGATTGAAAACTTTTTTTTCGGTACTGTCGTGGGCCACCTATTTTGTTTTAAGTAATTCATTTTTTTTATATTAAACCCAGTATTTGGATATCTAGGTAGGTACCTGGTAAGCCTTGACTAGAAATCACAATTATTATAAAATAATTCTCACTTTTTATATAAATTTGAAAGAGTAAGTTTATTGTTACTATTTTAATTAAACTTATCATTATGTTAAGTTGGAACAGTGTCAATACGCGTTTCAGTCTTTCGATCATCTTCATGTATCTGAATTATTAATGTTATATGTTTTCATATACAGGCTTTTCTATTCTTCTGTTTTTCCTTTAAGATAACCAGCGCTTTTTTGGGCAAACTAATGATTTATAGAGAAAAATGTTTTATATGAAAAATGACCAGGAAAAAGGGCCTCACTTAATAGGAGTAACAAACAGAATATTCAACCAGTGGTTCTCAAACAGTAGATTATAATTTTTACTTTTTAAATGGTAATCTATGTAAATTCTTAATCTTAATAGAGAATTTTTTTCTTATTTCAATGATACATATTATATAGGGTTGTATATCAATTATTTCGAGAAAAATGATATTAAAAATCAGAAATAATTTTACAATATTGAAGTAGGCTCTGAAATGAACAAATACAAATAAATGATAATTCTTAGTAAAATACAAATAATATACTTTCGTAACCTAGGCAATAGTCGTATAGTTGTTTATTGCATAGCCTACTTCAATATTATAAAATTATTTCTGACTTTTAAAATAATTTTTCTCGTAATAATTATTATACAACCCCATATCATTTTTATATTGTTGAAATAAGAAAAAAATTCTCTATCTAATGGGCTAAAAATTTATATAGATTACTATTTAAAAAATAATAATTTTATTCTACCATTTGAGAACCACTGGTTGAATTTTTTATTTGTTATTCCTATTAAATGAGGCCCCCTTTCCTGATCATTTTTTGTTTAAAACATTTTCCTCGAAAATCATTAGTTCGACCAAAAGAGCGCTGGTTGTTTTAAACGAAACATTATGTATACGAGTATATTCTTATAATAGTAAAATTTATAAAGACTTTTGCATTAAGTTCTGTAAAAATATTTTATTGAAATACATCGTTTTAAATTATTCTACATAGTTTTTAGTCAGGAAAACAAATTAATAACATTATTACAGAACTTAATCCGAAAGTTCTTAGTCAAATATACGAAATGAATTGATGCGCTTTGTTCGTTTTTATATTAAATAAATACATCATCACATTATTAAGTGCTTGCTTTTATATTAAAATTCTGTCAAAATATTTGACAGGAAAACATTACAATTATGTTTGTCATTTTGTTTTATTCCATAGTGAACACATGTGTAAATTTTCTTATTTAATTTCTGCAGTTACAATGCATAGTAAATGAATTTTATTTACTGATTTATATGCAGAATTTTAAGCTCCACAATATTCATTTGAAGTATGTTTGTATAAAATAATATGAGAAACAATGCACACAAAAAACTCTTTCCTATAACACTGTTTTGGAAACTACACATTCTACAACTAAAAATTGTTATGGAATCACTAACATTCCATACGCCGCGTATGGAATATTTTCGACGAATCAGAGCCGCGATATATGAAGTTTCTTGATTCAGTTACTATGGTTACGTCTGTTTGTTTTAATTAAATTTTTTGAGTTTGATGTTTTCAACATTTTCCAAAATCTTGTTATATAAAGTATAGTCTACAACATGTAACGGAATGGCATATCCCTCACTCGCAAACCGTAGTCGCCTTGTTGTAGAATATACTATTCCATGTTTCATGTTACAGCCTGTATATTCAAACCATTCCAAATTAAAATTATTACCTATAGTTATTATTTCTACAATAACTAAATAAACATAATTTTTTTTGTCAGCTGGGTATGGGCATGGGGCCACTGAATATAAACCTAGTCAGCGCCGGTAAATGTGATGGAGATAAAGGATATTTATCAATTGAAGTGGTTAGCATTGATGATACGCAGAAAGGATTGAATATTGACGTCGATATTGACTTTCCCTTCGACGACAAAATTTCAGTAAGTACACAACAAATAAATTTAAATTATAAATAGGAAAGCACAACGTCCTCACGTGTGGAGGAAATTTGTCGACAATGGGAATCAAATGAGGATCGAATTAAAATTTTGTTTATTTTCTAGTACGTAACTCGATTAGATAAAGTCCAAAATGGTCAAATTCAAAAGGGTGTGTTCACCCACAGCGGTGATTATGCTTGTGAAGATTTAGAGAAGTTTTTAGGAACAATTTGGAGAAATATTGTCAGTGCAATAGGCATGGGTGAAGGATGTCCCAAAGAAGCAGTAAGTTACTGCTTGTAACAATTAATAACAAGCATATACAGGCTGGTTCTGAAGTTAATGTCTTAAATTTAAGGGTAATTAATATGACATGTGTAGATTACGAAACAGAAATAATTTTTTTTTAAATTGGAAAAAAGAAAATTTGGCTTTTCTTAAGGAGACTTTTTTTTACTAGTTTTAATTAATATATACAAAAAAACCTACACTTATACAATTTACCTTTAAATTTATGACATTAACTTCAAAACCAGCCTGTATAACATCACGCTATATCCCAAAAACCATTAAACATATTCTACCAATAATTAATCTCCTCCAAACATTCCACCACTTTGTCTATCATATCTATTTATCATAAATAATAAATAAAAATATTATATATATATATATATATATATATATATATATATATATACAATACTCGACCGTAACCCGAACTTTACATGCTCGCAAGGACAACAAGCTCGCTTCGCTTGTTTATTAGATACCGTGCTCAGAGTAACGATCTTACAATGTAAATTACCATTACAATCAAGGAATCAAAGTTTTATAATCATGCATCCTCTACCATTATAATTAAACCAAATACATTTGATGGATTCTGATTCTTTGGCCAGAAAAATATGTATAATATATAGTAAATTTCAATTATTATAAAAATGATAAATTTTTTAAAACAAATTATGGTCGAAGAGTTCAGTGTTCAGTTATGCAAAATACATACTTTAAACAATTAATTTTGCTGTTCCAGGGCCAATACCACACGGAGAACTTCCCATTCGATGATAAGGATATTGACATTAAAACCTTCTTATATGGAAGGTTTTTAATGAATATAGAAGTTATGAAAGAAGGAGAGAAGGCTGCTTGTATCGTGATTGAATTCACTAACAGTCGCCCTGGCGAATCTGTATAAATACTCATATAATTTTAACAAAATATTAAAATACATTCGTGTTCTTTATAATAATGTAACGTTTTGTGTATAATAAACAACTCTGAGCAAAAATAATTTTGTATTTTTCCACCTCCAAGATTTTATGTTTGTCAATAAAAATTGTGTATAGCTTCTCAATTTAAAAGAGAAGAACTGTCTCAAAAATTAAATATCAAATATCAACATGACCTATTATATTTGGAATCGGCACTAAAGTGCTCAAAAATCGTCATTAAAAGCTCAGAAATCGTCACTAAAGTAACCCATTATACGACGATTTAGAGCAACCCAGTGTTGGCAACCGTTAAATAATTATTGTACAATTAGATATTAACGTACTATAGTAAATTTGGACGTAACATAAAACAAAATTTGCAAGAAGAATTAACTAATTAATTGAGGACATAACACAAAATTTTGAGTGTTATTTACGATAACTTCGCTTCTCGAGGTTGGCAACACTGACTGTCAGTTTCAATTGATAACTGACAGATGTAATTTTTTTACAGTTTTTTCGAATTTTAGATTTCAAATAAAACTTAATATGTATCTCGGCACTGATGTTCCTTTTTATCACTCACATGGTTTATTTTCCTCGGCCCTACGGGCCTCGGTAACTAAATTCCATATTCGTGATAAAAAATTAAACTTCAGTGCTTTGATACATAAATATCTATTTAATGAGTTATATTTAGTCATTTGTCCTGTCCTTATGAAGCCATAAGAGTTGGCGAAACGTCAGTTTTTGATTATTTAATAAATAGTACAACTTGACTGCTGCCCTGAAAATTTTCCATCCTTCAGAAAAGTAAATGTTGCAACCTTCCAAAGAATAAGCACGTTTTGGGGTCCTTAGAATATGATACGATTAGATAAATAAAAATCTAATGATTATTTTTTGACGTTTCTCTAAACCAATGAAATGCTTTATTGTATGTCACGTGTCTGCGTTTTAACCAATCCTGTCATTATTATACTGAGAATAATGCTCTTGTGATTATTCCCGGCAATTTTCTCTGTAGCTTTTTTGTTTTTGTTGACAGATGTCAGATGTCAGATAGTTATCATCAACACAAGTAAAAATGAGCATAAAAGATAGATTTAGTGACGTGCCTGATGATGAAATCAAAAAATAATCTAATTAAATATAACTCGAGAGTTCGATAAATTAGAAAATAATTCTCCAGTATCTTTTTCAAACTTATTGCCTGGCAACAAGTGTTCGAAAGATCTGTCAAATTATTTTCAATTTATTCTCACTCTCGTTATATTATCACTGATTATTTTTTGACGTTTCTCTAAAGTTTAGAGTCTAAACCAATGAAATGCTTTATTTTATGTCACGTGTCTGTGTTTTAACCAATCCTGTCATTATTATACTGAGAATAATGCTCTTGCGATTATTCCCGGCAATTTTCTCTGTAGTTTTTTTGTTTTTGTTGACAGATGTCAGATGTCAGATAGTTATCATCAACACAAGTAAAAATGAGCATAAAAGATAAATTTAGTGACGTGCCTCATGATGAAATAAAAAAATAATCTAATTAAATATAACACGAGGGTTCGATAAATAAGAAAATAATTCTCCAGTATCTTTCTCAAACTTGTCGCCATTTGGCAATAGCCACGAAAGCCCGTAGGGCTTTCGTGGCTATTGCCTGGCAACAAGTTTTCCAAAGATCTGTCAAATTATTTTCAATTTATTCTCACTCTCTTGTTATATTATTACTGACAACAATATTATATTGAAATTTCAAATTTAGAATAAGGATGTTCAGGTTAAGATGTATGTACAATTAGTAATGAAAGCAATATTTTTTTTATGATTTGTCGTACTGTAAATTCTTGCATATCGCAAGTCTATTATAGATAAGTATATTCGACAGAAATAAACACTAAAAATTATTTTGGTTAATGTAAAAATTTTATTGTCATTAGGATTTACAAATAGTAAAAAAAGTGTTATTTCATCATATTTTTTACAATTATAATAAATCTGATTTAAAATATGAATTCTTAGAATTACAATTTAGTGGAAGTAACATCTATTGAAAAATTAGTGAAGTAATCATTACAAAAATTTAATTACACAGCGATAATTGAAATAGGTAGTATTTGTCTTATAAACTGTATCATTTATTTGTAAAACATTTTAAAAAATTATTTCATGCTTTTTTCAATTATTTCATCAAGGTGTGCAAACTGTTTGACATTTCTGTCAGAAAAAAAAGAAACAGCATATCTCTATCCCACTTATTGCCAGTGTAACATTTAAAGTTTGTCAGCTTCTCTACCAGTACTTATTCAAAACTCACTAGATCCATTTTTTAGTGTGGATCAGTCAGCATATTCCTTTTTACTTTATTTTATATTCTCGCAAATTTTTCTCCATTTTTTCTATCTTATTTTGTCTTTCCATTTTTTCCTATATTTCTGAGATTCTTTTCTACTTCGTACATCCATTTCTTCTGGTCTTCCTTTTCTTCTTTTTCCGCCTGGTATCCATTGCATTTTTGCCTTTATTGTGTCCTCTTCTTTTATTTTCCATAGATGTCCTAACCATTTGACTCTTTATTTTATATTTCTTACAATATTTTCCCCATCTATAGCTTGTTCTATTTTATGGTTCATCAATAATCTAATTGTTAATCGTAATTGATAATTGGAAATATACTAATTCTCAAGCCTTGTTTAAAATTTTCGACTAAATATTCTTTTTCTTTCTTGGTCAATAAATAAAAATATCAGAATTTTCAGCTTAAACAAGAAAGTAAAATAATAACCACCATAGTCAATATTGTATTAAAACTGAAGTTCGCTTAAGCATTAGAATTTGCACTCTGCAGAGAATACATTTAGTCGATAAAAACATAATTATACCAATTATCCACACGCGATTTATTCGCCGCAAACAAGTTGTTAAATGTTAAAAAAATACCTCTCATGCCGATTCAGATAAAATCTTACACATTTACATCCGATTTGCGTAATTTATTGTAAATAAAAATTAATGTTATTGTCTAAAAACAAACGATACGACATGAATTGATTGAAAAAATATTGAGTTTGGTGTATAAATTCAGGAAATTTTCAGGCAGATATCAGAGTAAGTTGAACTGTACTTCCAACAGCAATATGTGCAATACACTGGTGTTCGTGTTGTTGGCTATTTTCAGCAGCCAAAATGTTTTAGCGCAGGTAAGGCAACATTTGTTTATTTAATAACAATTTAATTAAGTGCTTGATTGGAAAATATGGTTTACACTTTATTTTAAATAGCTAACCCATAATTCAGAACTAAACTAAAAAATATATTTTCCTATTTCACGTACACAAAGTCAATTTTGTGACACTGTTTTTCTCAAAATCAATGCTGCAAAATTGAATTTTGTGCAACTGTTTTTGGGGAATTTATTTTTTGTAAAATTAACGGTCTGTCAAACTTGGGGCTGTCATTGCTCACGTAAAATTATTGAATCGGAGCCTCTGCGTCGGGGTTGCGGCCTGGGACCAGAGCTGGGAGTATCTTACATAAAAAGATATTCGACAGTATCTAAGATACTAAAAGTATCTAAGATACTTTATCTTAGATACATTCTATTTTATGTAAAATGTATCTTTTATTTAAATACTTTTTAGTATCTGTATCTTTTATCTTAAAAAAGTATCTTTCATCTTATAAAGTATCTTCCATCTTAAAAAAAGTATCTTTTATCTTAAAAAGTATCTTTTATTAAAAAAAGTGTCTTATTTTCAAATATTTAAGGTATGTGCCAGTGAAATATTTTGAAATATCTGATATATTTTTTAATGTTTAAGCTTACAGTTAGTATAAATATTTAAAATTTACTCAAATATTTCTATAAAGTACCTAACTAAGATATTTTAAAGTATTTAATATATTTCAAAGTATCTAAAACAGCTCAAAGTATCTAAAATATTAAAAAAGTATCTAAAATATTTAAAAGTATCTTAAGTATTTATATTAGATACTTTTAGAAATATTTGTATCTTAAGATACCTAGAATAAAAAGTATTTAGATACTTAAGTATCTTTAACAAATTTATGTAAGTATCTTAAGCCCTTGTCACATGGTCAATCATTACTTCATTTTTGTTTGTCAAACTATGTATGATGACGTCATATCATTCAGTTTGATGCATGATGAAAAAAGGTGTGTCAGACGGTCATTCTTTTTACTAGAGTGAAGTTTGTCAAACAGAAACTTATATGCATAGAGGGCATCGCTATCGGTCATGTGATGACAGAAATGACAGTTGTTTGTTGATGAAGTTAATTTTATTTTCATAATACCTGGCGGTGCCAATGAGAACACGAGTATTTGTTTTGTATCCTACAAAATTAATTTATTTTTCATTTCTCATTTCAATAACATTAAATTTTAACATTACCAACCAGGTTAGATAAAAATATTTTTTGAAACCTATTTATTTAATATATACCGTGTGTCCCACGTAAAGGTTGGCATAGGCAAATAACATGTAAAATTAGTTTTTTGTAAATAAAAAGTGTCCGGCAAAAAATTATGCATCTAAATTTTATATCACAATACTGCCAATATCCTCACATCTTATTTAATACAGATTGCTTTATTTTGATACCGCAATTTAATGAAATTAATAATAATAATTCCTAATTTTCGCCTACTATTTTTATTGCTACTGACGTGTAGTGTCTGCAATTTGTTTTAAATATTTTAATCTGTCACTGTCAATTTCTGGCGATGGAAACCATTCAGCGTTCATTCCTGTGAAGTATTCAGATATTTGTCTTGCACTGCGCCCCCATAATACATTCTAATAATATTTACAGGGTTCTCGACATTTAATGTATTCTTGATGACAGTGACAGATTAAAATATTTAAAACAAATTGCAAGCACTATACGTCAGTAGCAATGAAAAGAGTAGGCGGAAAATTAGGAATTACTATTATTAATTTCATTAAATTGCGGTATCAAAATAAAGTAATCTGTATTTAATAAGATGTAGGGATATTGGCATTATTGTGATATAAAATTTGGATGCATAATTTTTTGCCGGACACTTTTTATTTACAAAAAACTGATTTTACATGTTAACTGCCTATGCCAACCTTTACGTGGGACACACGGTATATTCCAATCCAGAATAATTGAAGAATTATTAATATTTGTATAAATAAAGTCTTATTAAAATACTTACTTTATTCATTACTACTATCAAATGTCACTCGATCTGTCAAAACTACAAAAGTCGAATCAAAATGTATGACAGAATAAGAAACGTTTCTATTTAGAGCATTTGACCAAACTGTATGACGTGACGTCACGTTTCTGTGTTTGTCATTCAAAAGTTTTGTCAAACGGTGGAAACACTGACCGTGTGACAAGGGCTTTAGAAAAGTATCTAGATATTTATTAAAAGTATCTTTCCCAGCTCTGCCTGGGACCAGATAGGCCCCACAGGCAAAGCCCCTTGGTACTATTTTAAAATTATTATCATAATCTTGATAGACAATTATTTTATTGTTCAGATTTCTTTTGACAGGATATCTGAGGGTTCTTTCTTGGTACTCACACATCACCCAAGTACTGGATTAAATATAGCTTGCATAAAATGATGACTCACTACAGTACCTAGAATGAAAACTTTTTTTCGGTACTGTCGTAGGCCATCTATTTTTTTTTTAATTATTCATTTTTGGTTTATTAAACCCAGTATTTGGAAAGCTAGGTACCTGTAAAACCCTTGACTAGAAATCACAATTATAAAATAATATATAGTTTTTTTTTTTTAAGTTTGAAAGATTAACTGTTATTATTTTAATTAAACTCTTTATTAAGTTAAGTTGAAACAGTATCAATACGCGATTCATCTATATGTACCTATCTGAATTAGGTTCGCATATGTAGGGTGTTTCTAAACTTCTAAAACAAATTTTAAATATAAATCCAATTTGACTTATGTAAAACGAAAATATATATTTTTTTCACCACATACCAGGACACCTCAACGTTCTTCTCCCGAGATAGTTAGGAAAATGTGCTTTTCCACACTAGAGAGGAAAAATAAAAGTTTTACCAATATGAATGTTATTTGCATAAAATATATTGTAAAAATTATAAATATATTCCCAAATTTATTAAAGATCCTTATTTTAGCGATATACTTTAAATTATCTTACAATTATGTCTCAAAATCACAATTTTACAACTTCAATTTATATTTAAGATTGGTTTATTGGCAACACTGCTATACCGCCTTGCGTCTGATAACCTAATATTTTAATGTATCAGTTGTGTTGTTAAAGTGTGTTTTAGGTCCAAGAAAATCGTTTTTAGAAACATGTCGTGAAAAAAAATGTTGTGCCTAACACGAGAGGAAAGTCCTTCTTCCAATATCGCTCGAATTGCCTCATGAGCACAGAGAATGTGGCAAACTTTGAATTCAAATGAGAAAAAGAAGCGCTTTCCTCTCTAGTTTGACAAATAACTATTCTGAAATTAGTATAATTTATAAACACTTTTGGATTAAATTCTGTAAAAATATTTAAATGAAATACATCGTTTCAAATTATTCTACATAATATTTGGCTAGGAAAACAAATAAATAACCTAATATTATTACAGAACTTAATCCAGAAGTCTTTATAGTTTCATTATGAGTTCTGAAAGATTGTTTCAACTTAGCAAAATTTACTTAAAAGCCAGTGTATAATTTTAGTCAAAGATACGAAATGAATTGATGTGTTTTGTTCTTTTATAATAAATACATCATCACGACCTTATAAATTAAAATTGTGTCAAAATATTTGATAGGAAAACATTACACATTACATAGTAATTTTGTAGATTTTAATTTTTGCAGTTACAATCCATAGTAAATGAATTTTGTTTACTGATTTACATACAGAACTTTAAGCTCCACAAGATTCATTTGAAGTATATTTATATAAAATAATTTGAGAAGCAATGCACACGAAAAAACTGTTCAATCCTGCTATTGAAATTTATTATTTCTTACTTCAATACAGAGCTTGAAACCTTCTTTTTTGTCCACTCAACTCATTCCAATGGCAACGGGTAGGTAATGGCAGGTCAGTGGGCAAAAGTTCACTTTCGCTCACTACTTTCGCCCACTTACCTGTCATTACCAAATTGGCTGATTCGTAATATTGAGTATGAGGAATACAAGGATTTGGTCGCGTACTTACAATAGCAGGACTGAACAAAACGCTATTCAACACTCGTGAAGAAACGAATTCGCTCACTTGGCTGGCGCCTCGTGTTCAAAATTGACACATGCGTGAGCAAAATTCATAGTTTCTTCACTCGCATTGTAATATATTATTTCCCATGTTAAACGGCCACGGATCGCATTTTGTGTTGTGCCCTGTATTATTAACTTCAGTTATTATTTTATTTCTACAATAATGAAATAACTATAATTTTTTATTTTTTGTCAGATGGGTATGGGCATGGGGCCACTAAATGTAAATCTAGTCGGCGCCAATAAATGTGATGGAGATAAAGGATATGTATCAATCGACGTGGTTAGCATTGATGATACACAGAAAGGATTGAATGTTGACATCGATATTGACTTCCCCTTAGACGACAAAATTTCAGTAAGTACACAGCAAATAAATTTGAATTAAAAATAGGAAAGCATAACGTCCTCATGTGCGAAGCAAATTTGTCGACAGTGGAAATCAAATGAGGATCGAATTAAAAGTTTTGTTTGTTTTCTAGTATGTAGCTCGAGTAGATAAAGTCCAAAATGGTCAAATTCAAGAAGGCGTATTCACCCACAGCGGTGACAATGTTTGTGAAGATTTCGAAAAGTTTTTAGGAACAATTTGGAAAAAAATGATTAGTGCAGTAGGTATGAATGAAGGATGTCCCAAGGAAGGGGTAAGTTGCTGCTTGTTATTATTGACATGCATATGAGGAGCTTAATTTCAAATATTCCATATTCTACTTAAAATAAACCACATATGCATAAAATTATTTCGAAGACAAAAGTGCTCGAATAATTATTCAAAAGTAATTTTTCCTATATAATTTGGTTGCTTAAATATGACTTTCGTTTTAAAACCGTATTATTTCCTCAACCCACATGAAATAAAACTGCATTATAATATTTATTTTCATTCCAAATACTGTTACAATAATTGCAAAAAAATATTGTTGAAAATACAATTTGTATGATACAAATCCTACAGTCTTTTTGATGTATCTAAAAATTTCAAAATATGAAATAATTACGCTTTGAAATTAATCTCTTCATATACAGGCTGGTTTTTAAGTTAATGTCACAAATTTAAGGGTAAGTTGTATGGCATATGTAGAAACAGAAAGAATTTTTTTTTAATTCTAAAAAAGAAATTTCGACTTTCCTTAAGGAATTTTTTACTATTGTTTTAATTAATATTTTTTTTTAAATATGGTTATCAAAAATACATTCAAAATTAGTTGTATAAGTTGTTATTTTTAATAATTACATTAAATAGCATTTTTAACAAAAATAATTGTGTAATAGATAAAATATTGCCAGTAGTCCAGTTTTACAAAAAATGTTAGTTTCATGAAAACTTTAACGCTTAAATATGCGATTTGTAATAAATTATTTTTGTTTGTTGCTCTTAAATTTACGACATTGATTTCAAAACCAACCATTATAACAATGATATATCATTTTATCCACAACTAATAAATACCCATAATTATTCAACCGTTGTTTATGAATTTATGAACTTTGTTACTGTTGCTAATGAAATAATATTGACTATTTAAGCCAATCAAAATTCTGACATTTCTGAATGTCGTCCAATCAACGTAGAATTACACGATAATTGTATACTACTGCAAATTATCGATAATTCGTACTAGTGCAAATTACCAATGTGATTCTGACTTGCTGTCAAATGATGTTTTTAAATTTTGCTTCATTTTTTTATGAGAGAAATAGCGTTTGGCTAAATTTTAATCAGTAAATAGTCCTTCGAATATCCCTCGTGCATGTAATTGTCGATAATTTGACATGCACTTGAGATATATATGACAGTTCAATGAATTAATATTATTCATTCGTTATGTCAAATTCAAATCTTCCTGTCAAAAGAGTAAAATCAGAATGATATTTAAGTAATTTTATCCACATAAAAACCCAAAGTTAAAAATTTTCTCATTTTCTATATTTTTATTTTCATGTTAAACTTAAATTGCAGCTGAATGATTGGTTTTAAGATTTTCTGCTAAATGTCAAATCACTTCAAAATTTTGTTACATCATCAGTACGTAGCCTAGTGATGGTTGCTACAATTTGTCTATGTTGATAAACGGTTTTTTGTATTCGTCAAAACAAAAATTCTACTTAACTTATAATTTCAAAACAAATATTTGACGAAATGTTGTAGATAAAGAATAAAGTATAGTATTCTACTCGCATGTAATGGCTATTACTCATTCGAATTATTTACATCTCTCGCTTTTGCTCGTAATGTAAACTTCATTCTAATGAGTAATAGCATACATTACATGCTCATTGAATAATATACTATTAAACAAATTATGGTCGAAGAGTTCAGTATACTTTGTTCATGCTAACTAAAGGCTTGATCGACTAATTTTGCTGTTCCAGGGACACTACCACGCGGATAATTTCCCATTCGATGATAAGGACATTGACATTAAAACCTTCTTATATGGAAGGTTTTTAATGAATGTAGAAGTTATGAAAGAAGGAGAGAAGGTGGCTTGTGTAGTGGTTGAATTCACTAACAGTCGTCCTGGCGAATCTGTTTAAATATTTATACAATTTCAACCAAATATTAAAATACATTGCTGTTCATTATAATAGTGTAACATTTTGTGTATAATAAACAACTCTGAGCAAAAATAATTTTATATTTTTCCACCTTGAAGATTTTATGTTTGACTTTAAAAATTGTAAACAGCTTCTCAATTTAAAAGAGAAGAACTGTCTCAAAAATTATTTACAATATACCAGCGTTGATTTTTTCAAGTTGAAATGCCATTAAAACTTAGGTGTAAAAACATTTCCACAAAAATACGAGTCAACATTAAATCCAGCTTTTCGCTTCAAAAAATAAACTTCCTACTTATTCTACGTAAGAACTTCAACCTACACTGTAAAAATAAATCCAGAATTCGCGCTTCGCAAACACATCTTCGATTCGATGCTCTATTTCAACCCCACCTGCTTGGGTCGAAAGTAAATTCGTTTTGCACATATTAACAATGAAACATATTTTTTGCAATACCTGTACTGTAAGTTACGCATTAATAACAAAATTTAAACACAGTAAGTGGAACTTTTATTGCACAATTGGTTTCCATGGTTACACCATTTACTTACCGTTCACGGTGGATGGTAAGTGAAACTTACCGTGCAAGGTGGACGGTAAGTAAATATATATCATTCAAATTTTATTTCTAACCTCAATCTGTCAGCTGTTAATTTTGATACCAATTTTTCCTTTTCATATATTTACGCAGGTATTGCAAAAAATATCTTACTAACCTCGAACTGTAGGTGATTTATTAGGTCTCGAATGTTTAGGAAATCTCGACCCTACGGGTCTCGACATCCCAAACTACATTCTCGACCTAAAAACTATCACTTACAGTTCACGGTACGTAATATACTATTTATCGCGATAAATCATTAAAAGAAATACAAAATAAAGTAACACCTCCTCGATAATCTTTTAAAATTTTGGAATTCCTCAAAATAATAGTTATCTACGATTTTGTGTAAAAGTGATGTTTAGTTGTTAGTTTTAAGTTTGTAAAACAGTTGGTTAGTAACACGACTTCATTAGTCACGGGTTGCCGAGCAACGAGTGATTTGCAAAAATTTTGTCATCTTGGCAAACTTCTCACTTAATATTGTGTTCTTAAATCTTAAATAAATGTATTTTTTACACTTAATGGGTTTTTTCATGATATCGTAGATAAAATATTGTACGATACACATACGTAAAGCATGTCACTCAGGGATCTAAAAACACTCACTACGCTCGTATTTTAATTGACCCATTCGTGAATAAAGATTAGGTTTACGTACTTGTATCGTAAGTAACTATTATTACACATATCATATGTCAAAAATACGAGACGTGATCGTATACGCAATACATTGGTGTATGATGAGTGTGAGATTGAGAAGAATATTGTTAAGAAAGTGGGAGTGACTCAGTTGAGGTGGTATGGACATGTTGAGCGAATATCGAATGAAAGGTTGATGAAACTAATAAATGTGAGTGAGATTGAAGGTGAACGTCCGAGGAATAACTGGTTGGGTATGATTGATGGTTTGTTGCGTGAACGAATGATTCCGAGTGTGAAGAATAAACGAGCATGTATGAATCGCACTATGAATGTGGACTAGTCGAAAGTGGTGTGTCAGGATAGGAATGTTTGGAGGAGATTGATTGTTGGTTGACTGTGTTTCTGGGTTCGTGCTACTCCATTAAGTGGGACATAGCGTGACATTCTGTATGTATGTATGTAAAAAATGAAATTTTTAAAGCGTTTTGTTTTTGTTCAAAATGTACAGGTTAGCAGCTTTAAACGGAAATATTAAAATATAATTTGCCTTAACGTGCTATAATTCGTAAATGGTGACAGCAAGAGAAACATATTTTAAAGAACAATAATAGATAATAATATTTGAAACATTATTCTAATAACAAAAATTGTCATTTAAACCATAATTTACTAAGATATTCCAAAATAACTTAATAGGGCTTCAAATAAACTACCACTTCCGGTTATTGGATATCACAAAAATCAGCTAAAGGGATTCAATTTATATATACAAAATATCAAAATTTTGAGTTTAGTAGTTTTTGAGAAACTGTAACTCCCGAAATCCCCACACAAACACAGACAGACTGACAGACAGACAGTGAGACACACACACGAAATCACGAAACTATTAAAATCGTATTCTAGGGACCCTATACGTGCTCATCCACTGAAAACTCACTACCGAATTCTTAGTATGATTCCTATACCTCCCTTACAGAATGTGGCGTGAGGTAAAAATCTAATGATGATATTATTTTGAAATTTCATATTTAGAATCAGGATGTTCAAGTTAAAATGTAAAATATTAGCTTCGATTTTTATTTGTAATTACCTCCCGCCTACCTCTAGGTAAGGGAGGTATTGTTTTTGGTCAAAAAATTGGGTAGTGAGTTTTCAATGAATAAGCACGATTTAGGGTCCCTACAATACGATTTTACTATTTTCGCGATGATGTCTGTATGTATGTATGTATGTATGTATGTATGTATGTATGTATGTATGTATGTATGTATGTGTGTGTGTGTAGTCTGTGGCAATTTTTTCGTCTCGCATAACTCAAATACCATAATACCAAAAAATACAATTTTGTGAATTATTGCTTCTTATATTTAAATGAAGAGCTGATTAGATTTTGGATGAAATTGGTCAACCGGAAGTAGCAGTTTACTTGAAGCCCTTAACAGTTTTTCGTGAAAAACACGGTTAATTTCATTTTTCAACTATTTATGTTATTTTTAAAGTTGAAGAATATTTAATTTTACATGTATTTTGATTACACTAATTTTATTAATTTTCATTAGATTTAGAGATAATAAAATATAAAGAAATTAGATTTTACAAATCTTGCATTCCTAGTACACCATGGAAACATTTATAAATTTTAAATTTTTTACGAAATGTGACACATGTCATTGTGTTTGTGAAGCTGTTTTCTTAGTGAATTATATGTCAAAAAATTCAATAAATATACGAAAGAAAATTAAAATTCTCAAATATAAATAGAAAATTAACAAATAAGAAGGTATGTTTCTGTATCAAGTACTATTTTGTATCGTTTAAGATTAGTATTGGGCGGGAGGTTATGTGCTGGACACATCAGATTTTTTTTTTCTTTATTTCGTACAGTTTAAAAATTGTTTAGTCGAGAGAATATGTTCTACTTTTTTACTTTTTGCCTAACTTCACAGCGTATGTTGGACGTTCAATAACTATTACAGTACAGTCCCAATTTTGCAATTTTGATTTAAAAACAATAATTACAATCAGTTACTTCCAATTAAACAATTAACAATCTGTCATTTGTGGAGCGTAACCGAGTTAAATACCATCAGTCCACCTTTGTGATAAGTGTCAATAAAGCTCAAAATCCTCTTTATAGCATTTAACAAACGCCATACGGTTTTCAAGACGGCAAAAATCAAGAAACTAAATACTCTCATTTCAAAAAATTAGTGGTCACAAATTATACGCTTCCCATTCGTTAGTTGTCGTTGCGCCGGAGGCAGCCGAAACCACCCAGGAATTTCGGTAACCAATCTTTAACCTACACCCAATTCCGGTCTGAAATGAACGGTTTTAGTTTACCGGTTTTACCTTATTTTGTTTTCTTAGAAATAAAAGACAAGAACAGTTTTCGTTCGCTTTATTCGGCGATGAAATAAGCCCAGGACTAATTTCCGAAGATATCGAATTACTATTCAGGATTATTTTTCGTCTGATTCAGCATTCAGCTGTCGATACGTCACGGATAATTATAAATATGGCCTATCATTTAGAAGCTTGCTGACTACGAACTTGCGAAATTCATTTTTAACTTTTTTACCTCTCGCACATATACCGGGTGTCATCATGAATAATATTAAATGTCGAGAACCGTGTAAATATTATTAGAATGTATTATGGGGGCGCAGTGCAACACAAATATCTGAATACACCACAGGAATGAACGCTGACTGGTTTCCATCACCAGAAATTGACAGTGACAGATTAAAATATTTAAAACAAATTGCAGGCACTATACGTCAGTAACAATAAAAAGAGTAGACGGAAAATTAGGAATTATTATTATTAATTTCATTAAATTGCGGTATCAAAATAAAGTAATCTGTATTAAATAAGATGTAGGGATATTGGCAGTATTATGATATAAAATTTGGATGCATAATTTTTTGCCGGACACTTTTTATTTACAAAAACTGATTTTACATGTTAACTGCCTATGCCAACATTTACTTGGGACACACGGTATATTCTGATGTGCCAAAAATTTTGAGAGATAAGCACTTTTGAGTTCTTAGAATTAGAATACAATTTCACTATTCTTACGTGTCGATTTCTTCGTCTACGATAATTTTAAATTTAGTAACGATATCATTTTCTAACATCACAATTTAGAAATTAGATATTTAAGTTTCAAATTTATACTACATAATATATTCCACAAAGTGGACTAACACAAACCCTAAAACATAATTAATCTCAAAACATTCCACTTTCGTCTCGTCTACAATAATAGTGCGATTCATACATGCACCATGCACGTATATTTTTCACTATCGGAATCATTCGTTCACGCAATAAATCATCAATCATATCTAACCTCTTATTCCTCAGACGCCCACGTAATCGTTCACCTTCAAATATTCTACTCAACTGTTGTTATATTCACGTATTTTGTTTGTAATATTCAACAACTTTGCAGTAAATATATTAAATAAATACACCAATTTTCTAAGAATGGTACCATTATTTTTGACTTGAGTTATAAATTAGTAGGAAGCATTTTGATGTCTATAATTTCCGAATATCGCATGTCAAAATTCGCTTTCTGTTTTCGAAAGTAAAAAGGGTAACTACCCCTTCTAGTTCAGCATTAAAATATACGTAAAAAACACATTTCCTAGTACCGTTATGGACCAACCCCTATCCTGTCTTCCGCCAAGGCAGGTGTCCCCGAAGTTAAGGGTTAATTTTAAGGGATGAAGCCTTCCGCACCCTTCGACAGGTGAACCAGCGCCACGCGCTTCCGACCTGACAGGGTGAAAAAGGGTTCCACTCGCCCGATGGGGTGGAAAGGGTAAAAAACTGCCCTAATTGTGTACAATGGATGATTTTATACCCTTTTTGCTCGTATTTATGTTGCATTATGTCGGGTTATAAAAGTTTAATGATGTCTTATTAGAAGCTATATAATTTTTGGCGGTTTAATAAGCTATAAAAATGCATAAGAATTTTTAGGGGATGATGGTAATCTGGAATTAAAATCTTTAAATATGACAGCCTACTGACTTTTATGGGGGATGGTTAACGTTTTGAATAATCATGCAGTAATTTTTGAATGATGTTCATTTTCAGAATGAATTTATATAAAGATATCAATATTATCACCCTTATTATTATGTCATGTAGGTACCTAACAGTTTAGTAATTGTAGATGTCTCTACTGTACGTTTGTGGTTCTGAAATTTACCCTTTTGTATTCATGTTTAATAGATCTCTATTAATGATATAACATTTCGCGTAAAATGCTGTTGAATCATCGCACCCAAATCAATTTATACCGAGTACAGAATTGAAATGCAGCGTATAGTATAGATGTTTTAATGCTATTTTTTTAAATTGATATATCTTTTTTCTACGACCACTGAGAAATCTGCTCATTGTATGTTTGTTCTTGCTAGTGATATGAGGTACATTGCAAGCATCGTGCGAAATGAATTTGTTTTGTGAGTATTTCAATACAGATCAGTTCATTTAAGTACAGGTGACATTGCTAAGATACTTATTTAGAATTGTCAAATATTGGAATGGTGAAAGCGGGACAAATTTATTATTAAAATTAACTTAATTTTGGAATAATATCGTGGTCGTAGAAAAAGTATAGTGTACAACTTGCATGTAATGTTCATTTCATAATCGTAGGAAATGAGTACCATTCCATGCTCGTTGTGGAATATACTATTATCTATTCACTTTACAGCAAAAGTGTAGGTAGAGAAGTTGTTCAGAATTTAAAAATGCATGCAATAAGTCCCATTCTATAGAGAATAATACAAACTCTAATATATGTATAAATATAAATCTGTTTTATTTTTATGGAATGTCAAATTATTTTCGATTTAGTTTAATTTTCCATGGTCGTATAACTATTTTTTATTATACGAGCCCAACTCTAAATGTGTTCGTACTATCTGAAAAATATGCCATAAATAAAATAAACATACCATCACGTCGTTTACCCATTTCTGGGTGTGGCACTCTGTTCAAAGTAGATCTCGGTATTTTGATATATTTTTGCGCGTGAAGCCGTACATGTTCTAAAATTATTTTATAAAATAGTTCTTCAAATAAAAGTGGTAGATAATATATTTATCCAACAACTCTCAATAAATGCTCTATAACTATGACTATTTTAAACAAGGAATGTAACAGATTACCCACTAGTGGTATAATTTTGAGAAAAGTCACTAGTTTGTAAATTTCTATTTATAACAATAATAATAACACACAACACCTTGGTAATTACTGCGATTGACATTTTAATTTAGAAAATTTAAAGCATGTGTTACTTTCAAATTAAATTTCTTTAATAAATTTTGCATTTATTTAGAGAGGTTAGATAAAACGTTATACTTCACACGTGGGTAATTCCTTACTCTGCCCACTTGTAAAGTAAATAAATAAATAAATAAATATATCATCACGCCTTTTACCCATTGCGGGTGTGGCACTCTGCTTACGCAGATCTCGGTAGGTGATATATTTTTTCGTATGAAGTGCGGTTACCAGCCGTCAAATCATAGCCCCCAAGGATGTTAGTGAAGGGGGAACCACAGGGGTAAATTTAAATTTGTAACTGTCGGCAGTGGGATTCGAACTGAGGATCTCACGATTCACAGTCCGACACGTTACCACGGAGCTATTTACTTTAAATGTTAAATTGTGGTCATCATAGATTAAAAACATTTTTACAGCAACTACTTGAATTAATATTCTACTCGTCAAAAAAATAAAGCAAAATTATTTAATATTTTTAACTTTTGGCGGGGGTAGATAAAATATTGCACAATACACGTGTGGTAATGCATTATTAATATATTTATGTGATTACACAACTACAATTTCACATGCTCATCTTAATAATGCTCTTATCCCACTAATATCGTAAATATCTATTACAACAGCAGCACTAGTGGGCAGGTTAATTATTTTTAAGCCTTACATAAAATATTGTTATAACGAGAAATATTTTAATAAATAATTTATTCAGATACAGAACACTCTGACAGTAGCTTATGTAATAATTTAGACCAGTGTTTCCCAAACTTTTAAAATTTTATTCGTGATTACTGGAGTAAATAACTCCGTGGTAACGCGTCATACTGTGGATCGTGAGATCCTCAGTTCGAATCCCACTGCCGACAGTTGCCAATTTAAATTTACCCCTGTGGTTCCCCCTCCACTAACAACTTTGG
Source organism: Poecilus cupreus (assembly GCA_963942605.1). Taxonomy (NCBI): domain Eukaryota; kingdom Metazoa; phylum Arthropoda; class Insecta; order Coleoptera; family Carabidae; genus Poecilus; species Poecilus cupreus. The sequence continues at coordinate 24,796,820 of OZ012721.1, forward strand.
GGGCTATGACTTGACGGCTGGTAACCGCACGTCATACGCAAAAATATATCACTTACCGAGATCTGCGTGAGCCGAGTGCCACACCCACAATGGGTAAAAGGCGTGTTGATATATTTATTTATTTTATTTTGGGGAAAACGATATTCTTTCCAAAAGTTTGTCTTGCCTTTCTCATTTTATCAGCAACCATTCAAAATATAGTACTGACTATTAAATTATAAAAGTAAATATTTAAAAAAACTGCTTATGTGAATGAAGCTTTAAAGTATAAGTCTTATTTTAGCTAAATTGTAATTTTGGCCCTGTTCCTAACAATGCAGCAATAAATAAACTCTTAACTAACGAAGTCACCTTCTACAAACTACCAATTTGGTTCCAAATTTAAACAAAATCATTTAATCAAATCTTACCAATCTACAAATCTAAACAGTAAAACTAACTGGGGGTAAAATAGCCACGATCACGAGTCACGAATCACGAAGAAACAATGATCAGTAGATCTCCCAGGAAAGGCGCGAGAAAGAGAGGGAACGAAGTAAAGATCCAGGTAAGAAAGACAGAAGGTGATACGAAAGCGAATGATGTCGCGTGTCCTAACGTCGTTCTGCGATGCAGAGGCTCTGATAGAGGTTTATCTGGTCTTAATAGTGTTTCCGGCAGATCGTATTTTGTTAAATATCTGTTGTTTGATGTGTGGATGGTGTTATAACGTTAGGCAGCGACGAAATATTCTACATTATTTATATTATATTAGTGCGCTTTCCACCTCCCGCACATATATGTAAGACGCATCAACTTTTTTGATAGTGAGTTTTCAACAAATAAGCACCCTAGAATATGATTTTACTTTTTTCAAAATGACGTCTCTGTGCACAGAAACAAGTTCCGTAGAATTTACCGAACTATTCTGTAAGCTGAGTATATAAGACGCATTTTCTGAAATATTTTAACAATTAAGAAACTATACACTATTATTTACTAAGCAATTAGAAGAATTTACAAAAAAGTTTAGTAATTCTTCAGAAAATGTGTCTCATTATCTCAGGTTTCCTAATAGTTTGGTAAATTATAAGGAATTTTTTTTTCCGTTTATGATGTATGATGGTTTTTCAAAGGCAATAGAGGGCTTGGGTAAGTGGTGTTTACAAGTGAGTAACAAGTAAAAAATTTTATCCAACACCTCTCAATAAATGCTCTATAACTATGGCGATTTTAAACACGCAAAGTAACAGATTACCCACTAGTGAGTATAATTTTGAGGAAATTCACTAGTGAGTATTTTTTTATTTGTAACAATAATAATAATACATAACACCATGGTGACTACTTCGATTGACATTTTAATTTAAAAATGTAAAGAATATATCACTGTCAATTAATATTTCTTTAATAAATTTTTCATTTATTAAGAGGTGTTGGATAAAACGTTATACTTCACACGTAGGCAAAGTGGAATTACCCACTCGATAAAATTATCACACCCGGCCTTCGGCTTCGTGTGCTACAATATCTCTCGTGGGTAATTCCTTACTTTGCCCACTTGTAAAGTAAATAACTAGTAACCAATGATAACATTGAAATTGAAATTTTCATTTGACATATACTTTTATTGATTACAAATATTAATGGGTCGTTAAAATTTACAGTTAAGTTACAGAATACGCCAGGTAATAGTTAATGATGAAAAATTCTTAATATTCTACTATATAATATGGGGTAAATGGCTGAACTGTTAATCGTGATATCCTCAGTTCGATTACCGATAGCTATCAATTAAATTTCACCACAGTGGTTCCCATTCTTGGGAGCCGCATATTGACGGATGGTAACGCGTAAATAACCGCAATCTACAAAAACAAAATGCCACATCACAATTGGGTAAAAGGCGTGATGATATATTTATTTAAATTCTAATAATTAAGCTCAAAAAAAGAAAAATATTACCATTTAATTTTAAGCACCCTCTTGAACAACATTTAAATTCTTCCTAAATCCCCAAATAAAAAACTCTCCCTTAAAATCAACCCCATTAATAAAACACCATCCGTCTTCAACATTCAGGTACCAAGTCTAATAAACAGACTCGGTAGCTATTAGCAACACCGTCAATAAAAAACGAAACTACCCCTACGGTTATCTCCGCACGCGAAGGCGCGTGCCACCCTTAAAAAGGGGTAAACCGCGCAACCCTAATTGGGATAAAAAACTCTACCTGGCGAGATCAAGTCACCTGCGCGAGCATCTCAGTTTTTTATTCGCAATGAATTCTATTCTGTCACCTAGCGGTTTAGTAATGGGCTAGCAGGGGGCTAGTGGAAGGTAAGTGGAAGGCTTGTATGAAGGGTTAGCATGAATGGAAAGGGTTTATTGCTGTGTAAATATGATTGAGTGGTATAGGGATAATAGAAACTGTTCATGACAAATTTGAAGTTTTGTACATTGTGGAAATGTGTTTAAGGGATAATGTTTTTTTGTGAAAGGGTGGTTTAGGGTTAATAAGGGTTAAATGATGGGGAAAATTTGTATTTATGAAGTAGTAAGTGGACAATATGTTCACAATTGTAATTTTTGTCGAGGGTAAATAGGTTTAGGTTTTATCGCATACATTTTTATTTACAAAAACGTGGTTGTTGACAATAACTGACCTGACCATAGAAATAGACATAAAAAATTAGATGTGTTGCACATATGATATCCTTCTGCTTATGCGGTATAAGGGTAAAACATTTCAGATAAAGAAAACAGTTTCACATACAAATTGTAGCTAATATTGTTCTATTTATTATTCTGTGATGGGGCAAAATTTTCAATAGTGAGTTTGTACGATGACCCAAAATTTAATAAATATAACAACTTTCAAATTTAAAAAATAACAAGCCTATTAGATTTTGGTAGCAATATATGAAGCGGAATTGGTAGTTTACTTGAAGACCAATTAGATTTCTTCTTTTGCATATCTCAATAAATACGCGAGTTACAGTAAATTTTATCAAATTAAAAAAGATGTAGAATTGCATTCACTACAATTTTTATTTGATAATACTCTTTTCTATAATTTGTAACGTTCAAAAGTTCAAATTTGCGAGAAGCTTCATAATTTTTTTTCAAATCTTATATTTGCAAATTATATTTTAAAAAATACTACGATTAAAACCAATACACATTTTGTTTGATGGTATGACGAGTGTAAGATTAAGAAGAATTTTGTTAAAAGAAAAAAATTGAGTTAGTTGAGTTGGTTTTGACATATCGAGTGAATGTCTATTTTCTATTTTCTATAATTTGTACCGTTTGGGAATTAAAATTTTCGGAAAGTAATATCCTGATGAAAAACAGAACTTCGAGTGGTATTTGTTGTTAACAAGATAATGAATCTAGTTATAAGTGTAAGTGTATTCACTAGCAAGTAGTACTCTTCCTCGTATATCCGATGTCAAACTGACAAAAATGACGATTATACAGATAGGTTTTGCATATGAGGTGAATTATCACACAAAAATTACTTTAGCGTTCAATATTACTTGGGAGAGTTATCATTAGTAGATGCAAGATTCAATCTTGAGCAATGACTTTGTTTACAAGTAGTGTAATCTTGATGTTATCCCTCTTGCATCTATTGATGATGATAACTTAGTTATCGAATTACGTATTTAGACATTTTCTTATCACTTTAAGACTTAAGAGAAAGATCTATCTTTTTAGATTGTTCTTAGCCTTATAATTTCACAATTAATTTCATCTTTGTAGTATTATTTATTAATGTGTTGCAGTTTTAAAAGACATTTCAGATAGCTACAACGAATTGTGTCATGATCCAAATTAAAACTTATCAGATTATAAAAGTTTTATATATGTCGCAGATGATTAGCATATTGGTAATCGATATAGAATAAGACTACTTGTTTAAATAATAAGGAAAATATTTTACTTACATAAATAGTATGCACCGCACATGTGATGTTCACTAACACAGCAAATCTTAGCGACAGATTAAAACTAAATCTATCTGTCTAGTCCGATATGCAGGTTTAAACACTTTAAACCAAATAAAAATTCACGTACTGGAATAAAAAAGTAGCTAATTTCATAAAACAAAAACAAGTACAGTCTACCATAGAAGTTTTCGTAATTTTTTGACATATACTTAAGGAGGATAGAAGGGTTAAAAAAGCCCCGTTTTGGGGTCCCTAGAATACAATTTTACTATTTTCACGATGACGTCTGTACGTATGTATGCACAGCGTATGTACAGTTTCCAATGGTAATGATAATACCATTTTCAAATTTTATATTAGAAAACTGGATGGTTAAGTTAAGAACAGATAGATGGTTGGTACCAATTCATCAACCGGTAGCAGCAATTTACTCGGAGGCCTATAAGGCTTTTCAAACATACATCAACAAGTAATTGATTTATGGTATATTTTGTTATATTAATAAAGACATGAAAAATCATATTAGGTCAAATATTTATTAGAAACTTTTTTCTTTAATTTGTACCGTTTAAGCGGAAGGTTGCTCCCATTTTTTTTATATACCTTTTCATGTTACAGCAAAAGTGTAAAAACAAGTTGTTCAAAATTTACAAATACATACAAATGCATATGGTTACTTAAATTAATATACATACTAATGTACATCAGGATATATCAATAAGAGTAAAATTAATATGTATTAATAAATTTGTAATATAACCATCGAAAATTAAACAGAAACGAAAAATGTTTAATTTTTCATAATTCGCCATTATATCATTGCAATCTTCCACGAAATCTCTGCAAAAATAATACAACACTGAAATAATAAATCTAAATCATAGTAGACCTAATAATAAACTCGAAGAAAAAAAAACGCAGCAGTTCAAAATGCACCAAAAATGGCTAAATTTCAGAGTGCCATAACTCGGTTGCAATTAGTTGAAATTGCATGATTTTTCGAGTTTTAGAAACATTGAAATGTTCCCTTTAATGTGATGGTAGTCAATATGATATCAAATCCATTACACCCCCTCCCACCCCCATATATAAAAATTGTTCCTGATGTCAAAAAATGTCCAACTTTGACAGCTCGTACAGTTTTTGATTTACGATTTCTTAATTTTGTGGTTGTTGAACAAATATGACAATATCTTAAATTAAAAGTTTGTCAATTTTTTTTTAACAAAAAAATTGTTGTTTTTATTTATATGTAACATTTATAAAATTTAACAAATAGACTCGTCAATAATAACAAATTAAATTTAGCTAACTTTTCAATTTGAAATTGTTAAATAAAGTTTGTATCCTTCGTAACAAGTTAATTTAACTATGATTTATTGTTCTACTTCAATATAATTAGTGAAATATACCTATAGTCAGAAGCACAAAAAAATAAATGTTATAATTACTATATTCACAAATATATTTAGTTACGAAATACACAAAAATAATTTGTTTCTTGTTAATAAATTTGAAACTTGTTAAATTAACAAAAATTAACGGTGGATCATCTAGACTAACAATTTTGTTGAATTTTGTTAATTTTGACTATAAATTTTTACTGTGTAAGTAAAATCAGTCCCTTTGAATAAGTAAGTTTTGACGAAACACAATTTAAAACAAATACTCGTACTTAAGTGTATTATCCTTTTCTCGATAGGTACTGATTGAAGCAGATTATGATATACGTATATTTGTATGTCTATTCATATTTAAAGAATAATAAATGCAATGAGAATAAATAAATAATTAAAACATCGATTCTATATGTCAACCAAGTGTAAAGTGTAATTATTAAACAACCAAATACTTTCTTTCCCTCTGAGAGCAATAAATCATTTAAAAACGATCATCCCAATAATCCTGTACCCAAACATCAAACAAAGCTCAGCACTTCATAAATAACCCTTAAGCAACCCTTAAAAACCCAATAAAAACCGTTTATTTACAAAGCACTTTTTACTGTACACCAAATAAACATTTTGTCAACCGAAGTTGGAAGGCAGGTAAAAACCACGACCGGGCGGCTGGTATAGGGTTAGCCACCCTTAACGTTTTTTATTAAGTTATATTGGTGTCTCAACCGCACATTAGCCCTAGTTTTATTAAAGACACGCGCACGGCGCCCAGGTATAAGGGTAGTTAGTTTTTTACGCCAACTGACGTACGAGAGATACATTTTGGAATTTTCTCCGCAAGGGGTTGAATTTATGGCCGGGCGGGGTGAAAGCACGCGACTGGGGTTGCCAAGACGACATGTGTTGGGTTTTAATAACACGATGCGAGTTTGTTTATAACCAAAATGGCTTCGTGGCATTTTCTATGTAAATTATGATGGTCTTGAAAGGTTAGCTGGTTAGGAATTAATTATGGGGTGGGTGATGCTCTTTTGTCTGGTGATTAGGGAATGATAGGTATTTATTTAAATTAGAAGGTAAAGGGAAACAGTTTTGATGGTTTTATTGATATTAGTTTTATATTCAAATTAAAGAAATTAAAGTATTTTACCATTATTCGTAACAGTAACAATATAATAAAAATTCTTTCAAAATACATGTTCCAAATTCTTTGTATCGTAGTCAACGCAATATTAATATCCTTACAGCTGATTGGTCGAGACTTGAAGTAGATTTACATTAGCGAAGATTACAGTCGACATTTCTATCAGAATTTCATTTATTTCGTGTATAATTTTTCAATGATTCCGTATTTCTCATTGTCAAAAGTGTTATTAATGCCTCCTAAAATTATCACGAGAGAAACAATCGTTATTGGTTATCCAAAACACAGCAATTTTTGCGCTTTTCAACTACAAATTTCTTAATTATAGATAAGAAAACGTCAGTCTTATCATCTCGTACACGCGAGGCACAAAACCTTGGGCCCTGCGTCCCTCTCTTCCCGTTCGCGTTTTCCGTTTCCCGTTCAACAACAACGAGCGGCAAATCGTTAATGCGGAGAATTAAGTCCTGGATGCACGGACCGGTCCGCGCCCACCGGTACAACCCATTTAAAACGTGAAATATCGCCGCGAACCGGTAGAATTATTACCGGAATGTGAAAGGTTGCGAGCGGTATTTCACTTTATCACGAACAATTCCGCTGTTACAGTTTTGGGTATTTTAATTTTGGATTTTACGCAATTTATTATTTTCTGTTGCCAGATTTTATTTGAATATTTATAAGCTTGTTACATTTTATTCTGAATCTAATATTTTATAACAATTATTTTTCTTTCAACTAATTAATTTATTTGAACCTCGTGTAACAGAATAGTATATTCTACAACAAGTAATGGAATGGCACATATTCCACGCAAGCAAAAAGTTTGTAGCCCGAGCCAAAGGCGAGGGCTACGGTTTGCGAGCGTGGGATAGGCCATTTCCTTTACATGTTGTAGACTATACTTTCTATAAAAAGGTTTTGGAAATTATACAAAAATACAAATATAAAACTGTTGAAAACGTCAAACTCAAATAAATCAAATTAAAACAAACAGACATAACCATAGTAATTGAATCAAGATACTTCATATGTCGCGCTAATAAGCGGTTCTGATTCGTCGAAAATATTCTATACGCCGCGTATGGAATGTTAGTGATTCCAGTACAATTTTTAGTAGTGGAATGTCCAGTTTCCAAAACAGTGTTATAGAATAGTATATTGTACAACGAGCATGGAATGGTACTCATTTCCTACGAGTATGAAAGTTTGTAGCATGAACCGAAGGCGAATGCTGCAAATCTTACGAGTATGAAATGGACATTCCATGCGAGTTGTACACAATACTTTTTCTACGACCACGATATTATTTCCTAATTCATTTAATATTAATAAAAAATTGTCTCGCTTTCATCATTCCAATATTTGACAATTCTAAATAAGTATCCTAGCAATGGCACCTGTACTTAAATGAGCTGACCTGTATTGATATACTCACAAAACAAATTCATTTCGCACGATGCTTGCAATGTACCTCATATCCCTAGCAACAACATACAATGAGCAGATTTCTAAGTGGTCGTAGAAAAAGTATTATAATAAAAGGATCATGCAAGAATTAGATGTAACATAACCAGTGATATGATTATCATCGATGATATTCTCGAGTGTAATCGACGCTGTAGATTTCACGAGTCCGTAGGCCGAGTAAAATGTACAGTTTCCAATGTTTTCTGTTTAATTTTTGTTTCATTAGTTTGGGGTAATAGTAATGCAGTTATGAAATTTTAAATAAAAAAAATTCTTATCTGGTGAGATGTTTTTTTAAAAGATTTCATCAAATTTTAAAGAATCAGACTGTGACGTCACAACGCCTACAGCTAACTTCAGGATAAACAAGCTCATGCTCATAATTATCATGTTGTCAATGTCACGAGTGTATTCATAATTTTTGTCTAATAATTATCAAGTCCTTTTTAAAGAAAATTGGTCAAAACAACACATACCTGGAATCCGAGTATCAAAATGTTCAAAAATAATACTTGAATTAACAAAAATATGCACAAAACCAAACATATAGACATGTAGTGCGCAGTAGGCGTTGTACCGTCATAATTTTCAGTAATAATATAACAAGAGGGTGAGAATAAATTGAAAATAATTTGACAGATCTTTCGAAAACTTGTTGCCAGGCAATAGCCACGAAAGCCCGTAGGGCTTGAGTGGCTATTGCCAAATGGCGACAAGTTTGAGAAAGATACTGGAGAATTATTTTCTAATTTATCGAACTCTCGAGTTATATTTAATAAGATTATTTTTTGATTTCATCATCAGGCACGTCACTAAATCTATCTTTTTTGCTCATTTTTATTTGTGTTGATGATAACTATCTGACATCTGACATCTGTCAACAAAAACAAAAAAGCTACAGAGAAAATTGCCGGGAATTTTCACAAGAGCATTATTCTCAGTATAATAATGACAGGATTGGTTAAAACGCAGACACGTGACATACAATAAAGCATTTGATTGGTTTAAATAAACGTAAAAAAATAATCAGGAGAGTTTATAATGGCCTAAAATTGCATTTTTCTAACATAGAATTATGAATGAAAACTTGTTTTTAAGCATGTTCTATTCTATTATCCCATAATATTGTGATATAAACTATACGAAAAAGTGATTACTTTGGATAACATCAATTATACTGGAATACTCCATTAAAATAAAAACATAACAAAAATGTTTCATATCAAAGCTCATTTGGTGCAATATTTGTTGCAGAACATTTTTTATATTTAAACATTTGTTTTAAAATTCATAAGGAACGAACATCGCATAATGAAAATTTCAACATTGTATTTCCTATGTCCTATAAAAAAGTTGACAACCGGTATATAAAGTCATTGACGCTTTACATTTTATAGCGAATATGTAATGCAGTTGCCGAGGCCCACACGGTCAAGGGAAATACACCATTTTTAATTTTATTTGAAATGTAACATTAGAAAAAACATTATTTTGTAGGTTAAGTTTTTACGTCTATCAGTTGTTATTTGGAACTTGTACTCAGTGTTGCCAACGTCGGACATTGAAGTTATCGTAAAAAACACCCAAAATTATATGTTATGAACACAATTTCTTCATCGGAATTAATTAGTTCGTTTTTCTTGCACATATTGCTTCATTTTACGTACAAATTTACTATCATACATCCTACACTAATCAAAATTATCCTACTTGTACAATAATTATCATACTGTTGTCAACATGCACAATCGTGGTATAATGGATTACTTTAGTGCCGATTTCAAATCTTTTAATGACAAATTTTGCGTTCTTTGGTGTCGATTTCAAATTAAAAATATTTAGTCCAGGCAATGAGTACCTTCGGGGTTACAAAAAATCAGGGAGTGTTCATTTTTGGTAGATTTTTACAGTTCAGTGTCCTAATTAATATTCTGAGTTTGCGACCTTGAGCGACCGCCGCTTGCGCCGCCATATTGAAAAAAAGGTACTAAAAAACAGTTTTTCGAGAATAACTTCTCTCCAGCGGCACCAAAGTTGAAAATAGTTATTATAAAAATTATAGACCATAAAATTCTCTAGAGAAAAGGTTCTTAATAGTTTTTGTGTATGTGTTATAGTTTTCAAGAAAAACGAGAAAATAAAAATTTAAAATTCTCAGTCTGTGTAAACCAAGTCATAAATTTGTGTTAATACACAAAAACGGCTGACATTTTTTAACGGACTGAAATATCGACTACCGGTTATCAACATTCGATTGCCCGGACATTTTTGTATTAGCATCATTATTTTTACACTTTTGGGAAGTCTAGTTCACTTGTAATATATACATATTTCCCGAGGAAACATAAATAAATTAAAATAATTTTCTTAAAATTTTGTGTTTAATTTACTGTAAATCTTGAACGGAATAAAATATCGACTTCCGGTTTTCAGCATTTGATTGCTCAGACATTTATCTATTAGCACCATAATATTTTCATTTTTGTAAAGTCTAGTTCAGCTATAATGTATATATATTCCCCGTGAAAAAAAAAATAAATTTAAATATTTTTCTTAAAATGTTGTGTTTAAATTACTGTAAATCTTGAACGGAATCAAATAGCGACTTCCGGTTTTAGGCATTCGATTTCTCGGACAATTATCTATTTGGACCATTATTTTTACACTTCTGGGAAGTCTAGTTCAACTGTAAAACATACATATTTCCCGAGAACACATAAATAAATTTAAGTAATTTTCTTAAAATTTTGTGTTTAAATTACTGTAAATTTTAAACGGAATCAAATAGTGACTCCCGGTTTTCGGCAATCGATTGCTCGGACATATATCTATTAGCATCATCATTTTCACAGTTTTGGTAAGTCTAGTTCAGCTGTAATATATACATATTACCCGAAAAAATGTAAATAAATTTAAGTAATTTTCTTAAAATTTTGTATTTAAATTATAGTCCAGGCAATGAGTACTTTCGGAGTTATAAAAGGTCAAGGATTGTTTGTTTTTGGTAGATTTTTACAGTTCGGTATCCTAATTAAAAAAATATAGCGATTTTGCGAATTGCAGAAATTTGCAGGTTAACTCCGCTGTAACTCGTGTACTACTCATCCGATTGGAAAATGTTTAAAACAGAAGTTGTAGGGAAATTTATGCTCTATAATATTTGTAATAACTATTTGCAACCTAAGTTTCGCTGGAGAGAAGATATTTTTGAAAAACTGATTTTTTGTACCATTTTTCCAATATGGCGGCGCGAGCGGCGGTCGCTCTAGGTCGCAAACTCAGAATATTAATTAGGACATCGAACTGTAAAAATGTACCAAAGATGAAAACTCCTTGACCTTCTGTAATGAAAGCCCATTTTTATGTCTTCATTGCCTGGACTAATTATGTGCGACAAAATTTAATTTTTTTATATGAATCTTGTAAACAAAACAAATAAATTTGAACATTTTTGTTGACAGATCTGTAAAATATTTTTCATACTATTTAACGCATTATTTTTGTCTACTATGACATTTTTTATTTTGAATATCAATTATCAATCAGCAATAAATAGAATAGTTTGGAAAAATTAAAAACATTTATTTTTCATGGCAATTTGTAAGTAGGCTCAAATTGTGAGTTTTCCTTTGCTTCCATTTCTTGAAAAAGACCAATTTGATAATTTTGGTTTATTAGATGTTGTTTTTCATACTGAACATTTTTGTAGGTATTTACAATTTTAATCTAAATAGGGAACAGCCGCCATAAAAAAATCAATTACTGTTAAAATCAACTGATATCTATCGTTGTCATCAACCACAATAATTAAACCAGCAATTATAAAAATTCGCCAATATTTCTCCCCGAAATCAATTTAGCAGCTTGCCGCATGTGGTAGGCGCTATCGTCTGCACACAAACTACAGAGAACACGAACCAACAAGCCCTACTGCACCGTGAAACACAAAGGGCAGAAAACAGAAATGCAATTTCCCCTGTGTCCCCGTGCCCCCTCGGTCCGGGCGCCGCCGCCGCTAATGAAGGCGACGGGCGGCACGGAAGATTTATCACAGCCAACGTGGATGGAATTCTGCGGGTGTGCGTTATGGGTTATTAAAAAACTATTATCGGGGCGCAGAAACGAATAGTGGAAAGAAATGGTTCGTGGTTTGTGGGGTGGTTATTGCCGATTATTGGTTTTTTAACTGATGGCTGTGCGTTTAAACGAAATATTTATTTTTAATGTTGTTGTTTCATTTGTTCTTAGTATAAATTGTTCAACATATCTTTACGCAAAAAATTAGATATTTAAGTCGATTTAAAAGCTAAACCAAAATTATTTGTTAATCTGTAGCATTTAATTTGTTGTTTAAATAAAATAAATAATTGTGCAATTTGTTGTCGTAGCTCGTAGAAAAAGGCAAAATATAATGTTATTATACAGGGTGTTGACCGCGACCCCGGAACATAGGACTTTAACATGTAAAATCATAATTTCGTAATTTCCTGCTTAACAAATTATATTAGACAAAAAAGGTTCAAATAAAGATGAGAGATCATAAAATTCTACATCAGAATCAATAAACATAATTAAATTTACATGCCCCATAACGTCAGAAATTAAATATGAAAATATTAAAAATTAGCTCAAAAATCGGGTTAGCCTTGGAAATGAAACAAAATTCTAAAAAAAAATAGTCAATTATGCAATTTATAATAATAATTAATAAAAAATACAATTTTCATTTCCAATTGTATACAATTTTGTTTCATTTCCAAAGCTAACCCGATTTTTGAGCTAATTTTTAATATTTTCATATTTAATTTCTGGCGTTATAGGGCATGTATAATTAATTATGTTTATTGATTCTGATGTAGAATTTTATGATCTCTCAACTTTATTTGAACCTTTTTTGTCTAATATAATTTGTTAAGCAGGAAATTACGAAAGTATGATTTTACATGTTAAAGTCCTATGTTCCGGGGTCGCGGTCAACACCCTGTATGGTTTTATTGGTAGTTATAGATTTCTTTATTTTACAGAATAATTTTATATCAGATTTTTAACTAAACTAATAGGCGATATTTTTTTCTTTTGTTGTCTTGAAGTACATAAAAATATAAGACCACATGTGAAAGTCCGAGTTAAAAATTTCCAGATAAGCGAGATATTAAGGTATGAATTTTAAAATACCTTGATGACATAGGTAATGTGGTATACCAGAAATAAACAAATGGTGGTTCACAAACTTTCGAAAAAAATGTTAAGAAATTTACAAAATAATATATATTTAAATTGTAATATTATATTACATTATCAGAGAAATAATAGTTATTTACGTATGTGAATCGTACAATATTTTATCTACGATATAATGAAAAAACTCAATAAATAAAAAAAAATACATTTATTTATAAATTAGGATTACAATATTAAATGAAAAGATTGCCATGATAAAATTTTTTTACAAATTTGGCGTATTTAAAAATTTTAATCACTCGTTGCTCGGCAACCCGTGACTAATGAGATCGTGTTACTAAACAAGCGTTTTACATACTCAAAACTAACAACTAAACATCAATTTTACACACTATCGTAGATAAAATAAATTAAAGCACTTAATTTATTTCACTTTTTTTCTCACATTACAAAAACATTTTGACATTCTCGAAGTTAGGTAGTTGGTGGCGCTAGTATCGTAATCGTACAGTTTTGCAGTGAGTGCTGCATGTTAAACAGCAAACACGCAAAGACCAGAAAATCACCCGTGCAGAAGTCAAACAGATTCGACACGCCCGAATATGTATATTGTTAGTAAAGGCGGAGTAGGAGCTACTTGAATCCCATTTGTTCAAACAGACGCGCACATGTCCTACGTAATTTATAATTAATAATGTCCTTTAACTTTTATCTTTCATATTTTCAATAAAGTTTTACTATTTTTGTTTATCGTGGAATAGTCTATTGGGAAATTGATGTATTTTAAATTGTTCAAATTTACTTCTGAAGCCAAATTAAATTTTGTCATATTCATAAAGAAACATATTAGTATGTATGTATGTATATATTTCGGAACTTTCACCCCCCAGGGGTTATATTCTTAGGATGGACCGACACGCAACATCTTTAAATTTCATTGCATTGCCACGTTTTTCGTTACATAGATACCATATGAGTTTATTGCGTAAACAAATGACTCCGAATAATAGAAATAGACAAACAAGTATGAGCATGTATTGGTATACTACGATAGAAATGTTTGGAGGAGATTGATGTGCTAATGGGTATTTCTTTTACTATCAGTAACTATTGGAAAGTCTTATGCTACCTATTAAAAAGTTGATTTCCAGCATTCCTGTAGTAATGTGTTTTCCGAGACTCTCGCACTCTTTCTTCATACTTTACGGCTCTCTTTCCTGTTTCTATTCTTAATTTATCTATTTTCATTTCTTCCAGTGCTATGTAGCTAGGAGTACGTTCAAATGAAGAAAAATCCAAACTCACGAAATGGGGAATAACTATAAAAGCATATTATGAAAGAAATGGATTGTCAGTCTTAGAAATAGGGAGAAAGAGACAAAATGAAGAAACTGTAATAGAAACATTGAAAATAGAGACAGAGACATACAAAAACAAGAACAGTTCAACAAAATTCAAGAAACCAAATATAACCCACGATACAAGAATTTACAGACACTACATATTCCAAGATATTCATTAAAAGTTATAAATGTCACTACAATAGCTCGATTTAGATGCGGCAATGAGGAAAGAAGTAACATGTACTCGTTGTCAGCAGAAGAAAGGAGATGTAGATTATGTGGCAGAGAAGAGGAATCTTTAGAACATTTAAGACTTTCTTGCAGAGAGACGGAAAGAGAAAGAAGAGATGAAATTTACTTACTAAATGACCTAGGAACAGGAAAAGGCTGGATGGAAAAAATTTTAGAAAGAAGAAAACGTATAATATAGTTTGTTTTTTTTTTTAGTTAACTTATACAATGTAATCACTATAGAAATAAGATATGAAAATTTGTATAGATTCTAGGCCGAAAGGCATGAATAAATAAACTAACTAACTATTAAAAAGTTAACTCTCTGGAAAGAAAGACGGTCTATGCCTCCTTTAAAATATTGCTCTAAAAATATGTCATAATTGATTCAGCAGAGAAAATTCCAAGAAAAAATATTTGGCGTCACAATAGACCGGCAATGGTGTGTTATACAAAATTGTATCGCTACCTGCAAGGGCTGCCCTGGTGCCCTGGGCTGCTTGTTGCCCTGATCTGATCTGCACTGGTCCTTCAGGAGGTCAATAAACCCAGCGCGGTGTCTTCCTGGTCCTGCGAAACTTCTGGTAGCCGCTGGTGTTAGAAATGACTGCAGAATTGTTAGGTGTTATATAGTGTGACCTGAAAAGAGGGAAGAATTAGTGTTAGTTATTTCGGAACAATCATTTAATTAATTGAAAAACTACATGGTAACGATCGAACTGAAGATCGTGAGATCTTGTGGATATTTTCCTCCACGGTAGACAAAGTCATCACATATCGAGGTCTGGTATAGACATCAGAGTGTCACACGCAGAATAATAAAATTATAAGTATGTATAAGAGAATGGACTGTCTTTTTACTTTCTTATATAAAGTATAAGGAAGTATTGGAATCATGAAAAAAATCGCTGATGAGATTTTTGTGGAAATACATATTTTGGCGTCCACTGAATCCGTTAAGACCAGTTTCTCATTGATTTCTGTATGTGAAGATGGATGAATGGATACATGTTCACGTGCGTTATATCTCATGAACGAGACAAGATATGTAAACGAAACTTGGAATTTATAAGTTGAATGAAATTGAAAAACCGGAAGAGGAAATTTACTCGACACAAAATAATAAATTTCATTTTTTCAGAAATAAAACCAGCTATTAAAAAAAATTTTAAATGAAAAATCTCAACAAAAATATTTGGAATTTAAAAGGTTATTTGCACTTTTCTTGTACATGTTTCTAATTTTGAGAAAAACTAAATTATAATAATATATATATTTCAATAATCTTAGTTACAATGGGAACAAAAACTAAAACATTTTTAACATCTATATGTCAAATAACTGTGAAGTGTCCAAAATAAGTGGCGTTTAAAATATTATAAAAGTAATATTTGTATTATTAGTTAGAAAGTTTTAAATTATTTCCTAATGGTAAATGTATCCATGATTACTCAGAAATAATTTAACATGTCAAAAATCTTTAAAACTATGCCAAATGAAAATCTGTCAAACTAAAACCATACGATTGTTTGTATGTTTTGTTTACCATGGCACTCTGGAAATGCTAAAAATGATACATTTTATTTTACCACATCAATAAATTTAGGCTCATTTGGTGCAGTTTTTAATTCTGAACATTGTATCTATTCACACTTTTCCTCTTAAATTAATAGGTAAAAACTTATAGCGAAATTAAAAAATTAACATTATATTTTCTATTGCTCAAAAAAAAAAAATGGACATCCGTTATAACAAATAACTAAAACATCTGTACTATATTTCAAACGTGTATCAAATATAATTATTTAACATTCCAAGACTAGTGGTATAATAGATTATAATTATACGCAAGAACCACTGTTTAAGAACTGCTGTAGTCGTTGATTATCATCAGAAAATATAACGGCTTAATGAATAAAAATAAAATATATCTACACATGACTTTTAAGTCAGGTTTATTTTCATGTAGAAATACCTTTAGTAATGTGCATTTGAACTGTAGTTAGTATTTGCAAAATCTGTACGGTTGGTGAGCAGCCTATAGACAAGCTAGCCATTTGGGCCTTACATTTTTACGACACTTGGTTTATGTAGATTTTTACGAGTGAAAATATTGCTCGGTCCGCCCTAAATGCAGTCGTAAAATTAGGCTGTTTGCGGCTTGGGCACTACCAACGCACCACGCGCTAAAAGTTTTACGTAATTCGCATCTAGTGGGCCTGGAATCCCTGTCCGGATTACGCCGAAAGCTAAGCTGCAGCCTCAACTAATGTTATTTATGGCAAAAAGTTAAAATAATAATGTTCATTCGTGCAAACTTAAAAAGGTAAAAGCGCTCTACAATTGTATCATTTTATAGTGGATTCATTTCATTTTTATTAGTCTGCATTAAATATTGTCTACGTTTAGCTAAAATAATATATGATGAAATTAATTATGACATTACTTTTCATACATTTTTTGTAGTGATATTTATACTATTAAAATATTGCTTAATAATGATACAGTACCGTAAAAAATAACAATACTATAAAGTCCCAATTACCGGACTGAAATCAGTCCTGAAAACATTAAAATGTGTTGTTGATTGTTAATTTATTACATAAGTTAATTATATCATACCGTGTTTAGTATCAAATTACAGGTCTTGGAAAGGAGAATTTAATTAATATATAAAAAATTCCTTTTGAGCGATCGTCAATTGTTTTTATAAAAGTTGGAATTATAATCCTTTCGAGTTTGATATCTAATTAAAATTTTCTGGAGTAGGGAATATTTTATAATGTTATTTAGACATTTTTGACTTTGCAAACTGCTTACAAAAAATCCACGGTAGTTGATAAGTTTTTTGATACTTGTACATACTTTTTTGAGATCCCCTATTATTATCTTTTTGTATCTAGTTATATTTTAATAATCATTATTGTTATGATAATAAACATATAATATGTAACTTTTAACATAAACATATAACATTTAGTCGACCATATATTGTAAGTTTCTTTAATGAATATGTATAAAGTATGTGTAATTACGTCATTAGCATAGTCATTCAGTAACTCATGGTATACTCAAAATGATTTTTGAGAAGACGTACGTCATCAACTTGAAAAATAACTTTATAAAGTGAAAAATAAAAGATTATTGAGGTATGCTAATGTTTAAAAAAACGACGTAAAAATACTAGCATTAATAAAAGTATATATTAATGCAATTTACAGCTATATTGTTGCTATTGGTAAATGATCACGTTTACATACAAAATTCATATTGAACTGTGACTTTGCTGTCAGACTTTACTGTGTTGTTAAAATTTGTGCTCCTCGTGATCCAGTGTTTTATAAAATGTATGTATAAATATACAGGGTTTATTGCAACAAATCACGTCTAAAAATGGCATTTTCATTTCAACAAAAATTAGTATCTCATCTAAACGTTGTTGCATGGTGACGTCATTATCTAGCAATAGTTTTGATGCCGTGCGTCTTCTCCAAAATTATTTTGATTATATTATATGATTGTTTAAAGAACGAATGTTCGATTTTAATAAATTATCGTTTTTAAATATTTGTAATAACGACAAATTTTATTTTTATTTTTTAACTTTCATCTCCTGATGAAGACACATATGGAGTAGAAACCGGTTGAGGTTGGAATAAAATTTTAAATTTTGACTGCAATCCAGAAATTTTTTTTAATATAAGTCCCAGTTACAAGCTCACATTTTTTTCTTTATTGTTGTCAATCACTTGTTTACTTATTAAAAGTTCCGGTATTTATTTGCATAAGTTGCGTGGTGATCATACAAGACTTCTTTGTGTTTCTATTCCCAGGAAAATTAGCTAAAAATCCTTGAGGTTTTCATTAGCGATTGAAGTTCTCCAATCGCCACCTTTCTATTCGCGCGGCGAGTTTCATTTGGGCAGTCTTTAGTGTTTTCATCCTGTGCACGTATTTGAATGAAGTGCACTGAGAGCTTAAACTCAGATAAAAAGCAATTCGTCGGCATTTCACTGCCTCTGAACTGCTTCAAAGTTAGTTACAATTGCTCCCTGAGATTAATTTGGACGCGGGAATGAGAAAACTTTGCTTTGCGTTGCTTCCAAAGTACCCGAGATGTTTTGGAACATTTAGAATTTTTCCTGAGATTCTTAGTTGGAAAGTAAGTGCGGGCAGATTTGTTTCGATGTTACTTCAACGAAAACTGGTCGAATGAAATTTTCTAGAGCTCTTTTCACTCTTATCTGACTTGTTTGCAAATTTAGGCATGTGCGGGATGAAAATTATCACCTTCTGTTGACTTACAGATAAAATCTTGACATAAATATTATAAATTAAAAGATCTTTGGTAATTTTCAACGATTATAATTATGTATTATATGTAATTCTTAGTTAGAAGAACAAGTGAACAACAGAAATAAGTTTAGGTATATTAATTTTTTTCTCTATTTTGTAATGTTTAAAAATTGTATACGCGGAATGTTATGTGTTCATTAGATTTTAAATTTTCTTAATTAGATGAACACTTGAACAAATTATAAGTTTAATTTGTATCTCTATTTACTCTAACTCAAATATTTACTGAGATATGTTCAAACAACCTGATAGATCTTCAAGTAAACTACCACATTCGGTTGAGCGATTACTACATAAATCTAATCAGCTTGTAACTTAAAAATTCTAAATGAGAAATTTCGTGATATCATTATTACATTTTGAGTTATCGTCACACAGACAGACAGATATATCTTCACGAAAATAGTGAAATCATATTCTATGGACCCCTAAACATCTGTTGAAAACTTACTATTGAAAGTTTTGACAGTCACAATACCTAAAAATTATAAAAATGTCAAGAATCGTACCTTTCCATGGCTGTAACAAATTACATGTTTTTGCAAGTTATGTGCATTAGAGGGTATGATTTGACGGTTGGTACTGCACTTCATGTGCGAAAATATATCACTTATAGAGATCTGCGTAAATGGATACAAGGCATGATAATGATAATATTTACACTAGCAAATTTATTGAATTTAAAAAAAAATTTAAATAAAAATATATATAATTTATCATACAATTTACCCATTTTTGGGTGCGGCAATCTACTCAAAGCAGATCTCGGTATTATGACATATTTTTGCGCGTTAAGTGGCGTTACCAGCCGTGAAGGCCTGCTAGTGAAGAAGAGGTCACAGGGGTAAAGTGTCAAAAAGTGTCTTGTGAAATATTACAAAAGGAATGTTTTTATTATTAGTTAAAAAATTTTGAAGACTAGATATTAATTGATTTATATTTTAAAATAAATTCATAGTTACAATGAGAACAAAAAATTAAACAGGTAACATCTACATATCAAATAACTGTCAACATAAAGTCATACGTGTTCAGTTGGTTTTATTTGTATAAGTAGTGTGGTGCCCACACCAGATTTTTTGTTTTTGTTGACAAATGTCAGATGTCTGATAGTTATCAACACAAGTAAAAAATGAACATAAAATATAGATTTAGTAGCGTGCCTGCTGTTAATTAAATATAACTCTAGAGTTCGATAAATTAGAAAATAATTCTCCAGTATCTTTCTCAAACTTGTTGCTATTTGGCAATAAGTTTTCGAAAGATCTGTTAAATTAGTTTTAATGTAGTCTCACTCTATTGTTATATTATTACTGAATATAATTTCACACAGATAATATGATACAGTTCATTTTAACAACTTTATTTTCTTGTTTTTTAGATTAGCCCTGAAATCCGCTACCCAAGCAAGTTATATTTCTCTCCCAAACCAAAATGGCTACTTTAACAAAAACTATCCACCCTTCATAGTGCTGCAGCTTCGTGTACTCCGCATCCGTCTGTACACTATACGTTTCGGACCCCTTCACTCTCTGTCCATCCACCACGCACACACACGTGAGGGGCCCCACATGTGGGGCGGCGTCCCACGTCCCCGCTGACCAATGAGCCCTGCAGGCAAGGGTGTCCAGGCTGGGGCTACTGCACGATTCGGACTGATCGATAATGACTGAGTGTATTGTGTGATTAATGTCTGAAGACTATACGGTGTGCGAGTCGCAGTATTTGTGAGAGAAGCAGAAGAAGAGATTGGGATGACTTAGGTGGCGTGGTAGTTGGAAAGAAAGTGAAGGGTGGATGAAATATTTGTGAAAAGTTGTGGCTGATTTGAATCACGATCATGCGACTTTCTTATGCATACCGGGTGTCTACTTATTTTTTTAACTATAGGAAATATAATGTTAATGTTTTAATTTCGCTCTAAGTTTTTACCTATTAATTTTGGAGCAAAAGTATGTAAATAGGTACAATGTTCAGAATTAAAAGCTGCACAAAATGAGCTTAAATTTGTTGATGTGATACATTTCCGTCATGAGATAGACGTAAAATAAAAAGTATAATTTTTAGTTATTTTCAGAGTGCCATGGGAAATAAAACATACAAACAATCGTATTATTTGAGTGACACATGACATTTGGAATAGTTTCAATGATTATTGACTTGTTTAAATTATTTTCCAGTTATCATGGACACATTTATCATTTATAAAATTTTTATTAATAATTATTAAAACTCTGCGAAATGCCATCTGTCAAACTCAAACAAAACAACTGTTTGTATGGTTTGTTTACCATGGCACTCTGGAAATAGCTAAAAATTATACATTTTATTTTACGTTCATCTCATGACAGAAATGTATCAGATCAATACATTTGCTCTAAAAATAATAGGTAAAAACATAAGCATTTACACCATGCCAAAAATATCAATATTTTTTGTTTTCGCTTATTGTTCCCCGTTGAAATTCGTGCAGGTTCCCAAAATATGAAACAAATCGGTCAACATTTAGAAGTCCATCAAGTCCAAAACGTGTTTTTGGACGTTTTTCCTCAATTTTTAAGCTATCGCATAGCTTTTATCGCGGGCTTTGAGCGCGGCGATCGAATCAAGAAATTCCGTAACGAAAAAAACATGACACCCCCCACTCCGACCGGCACAACGGTGCGGCATTAAAAGCCGTGCATCGTCTAACGTCGTTTCAGTTCGGCAGACATCGGCACGGTGTTTGTGTGCGTGCGACTAGACGTATGCCATTGACGCGGTATTTTGCAGATATAAACCTATAGTTTCAAGGATAAAAATTCCTGAATAACCTACATATATTGTAAGATAATAAAAATATTTTAAACAATATTAACTTCTCATTTATTCAATCAAAGAAAAAAATTTGTTTTCTTATCGGTCACCACGCTCAAAAGGGGAACTTGAATTAATATCAAAGAAAAAAAATACTGCATAAATAAAATAAATAAATAATTATAATTGCATAAGTTGATAAAAAATGCTATGCAATAGCTTTACCGCGGCAGTCCCCGAGTGCCACACGTATTTTTTCATATTGCATTAATGCCAGATTTGAGCACGGAAACAAATAGTTAAACGTAACAAAATATGCTGTAAAACTGTGCAAAACTTTTTTCAATTTTTCATGAAATATGGTTGTTATTTGCTCCTTATGATTGGTGGGCAATAAATGCTTCTATTATTAGTTTAAACAAAGATATGTGATGTCATACTTTTAGCAGTTAATTCATATTTTAAATATAATTTATTTTTTTATTTGTGTCCAATTAATATACATTTTCGTACTGCACTTATGATCATTACTTGTTACTCTATCTTTTCTTGTATATGAGTTATTGCACATACGAACACACATCCATCTATCCATCCATCCACAAACATACATGTCATTACATAAATATAACTAAGTATTATTTTTTTGATTTATTTGACCCACATTTAAGTTTAGGAACATTTAAATTTAGCAAATATGAAAATTCCTGATAGTTTTGGTGAACTTTAGTTCGTAGTATGACATACCCCACAACACTAACCGTGTGACTTTTTTCCACCATACTAATGAAGGATTCAATATTATAAAATATAGTGAAATTAATGAAACAGTAATTGGTAATAACTTGTTATGTGAAGTAGAGAATTACTAAATAAATTCGTTGTGATTTCTTTTCTCAAATGGTTCACTGTTCCTGGCTCGACTAAATAACGATTCTCTCATGTATGTGGATGAATTGAAATTTAAATGATTTCTATTTTTATTGTTCACCCTCTGAGAAAAACTGTTCGCCCGCAGAATTCGTAACATATGTAAATATCCGTTAAGCAGTTACGAGAATATAATAGTACATAAGGGCTGCTATATTGTGTAAAAGGCAGATATTTTCTATACAAAAAGGGCTTTATTAATATCAGTTTTACTTATTGTGTTGATTCCTTTATACTATTGTTATTTGTATGAGTTATTTATAGTTGATTGGGCTCGTGCAATCGGAAATAAAAATGAAATAAAGATGGATATTTAAATTGAATGAATCAAAAACAGATAAATTTATACCTTCTATCACATTATTTTTAAAAATCCCAAAGCTTTAAAAATATAAAACAATAAACGAATTATCTGCGAGTGGTCCATTGGTCGGTATTTTCTAGTTAAATGAATAATATTAAATATCAATTAAAATGTACATATCTGCAATATAAGTTTTCCTAACGAGTGTTCGATTTTTAGTTTCTCTTCAAAACAGTTTTTCTTTATTATAGTCGGGCAACGGCCTGAGCGTTAAAGCCGGATCACTCGATAACGCAAGTTAAGCAATACTGTCCGCGGTTAGTAGTTGGATGGGTGACCGCTTTGCAAAAACCCAGACCAGCGAACAATGCATGCCGTTGTCACAGCACCGAAAACGAGGTACCGAAGCGGCATATAACCTCAGCAGTTATAAGACCGTTTAATAATAATAATAATTTATTATAGTCCTAAAATGATCAGTACAGAAATTCTTCATGTTTGTATTAATATAGTTATTTGTATCACAAGGTTGGAAACTGCTATTTTGAGAGTGCGAGTTTATTTTGATAGGACGAGCCGTAGGCGAGTTCTATAAATACGAGCACGCGCAAAATAGTTTCCAACCGAGAGATACACAAGATTTTTCGCGCCAATATTTATGTAAATTTAATAAATAAATTTAATTTAATACTCATTTTCTTAATGACAGGGATTTTTTTTATGTTGCTAACTTCACAATATTTTAATGTCAATTCTATTTATTTTCCAATATCATAACCAAAAATATCTACATATTTTTATTTGTATTTTACACTGCAAATACAATTATAATTACTTACAAATATGTTTAAAATCCACAAATATTCTGTTTTATTGTATTGTAAATACTCAATTGTAGATATATTGCCATAATATTTTTATGTCAATGTAATACTTTGACATTTCTAGCGTCAGAAGTTAGCTAAAATTAGTGAAGTGATGCCAACATATAACCATAAAAAGTTAACAATTTTTGTCGAACTAGTACGACAAAAACATGATTTCCGACCGCTTTAGAGATATGTAATTGTGTCAATGTCGGACGGCGGCGCGAAAAATATATTTTCTAATTTAAATTAGACCTGAAAATGGCTGTAATCATAGCCGAAACGTCGTCAACGACCATATAAGTTGAAATAAATTTATTTAAAGCCATGTTATCCAATATCACACAGTGAATTACTTACTATTTTCTTCAACAATTTTTTGGCTTAATAACCTTTTCCAAAATATAAATTTAAATAAAAAAAAATTATGTAAGCTATTTACTATATTAATGGCTACTATTTTCTGCAAATAAGAAAATATTATAAGCTGAGTAATTCATGTAAATATTTCGTAACCAAAGTGTTTCTCTCCCATAGTAATTGTCTGCACAAAACGCTTACAAAACAGTTATAAGCACAATTACCATTATAAGGGCTGCTCCGCGTAAATTATGTACGTTTCCCACACAAAATAAATATATAACGTCACTTGTAAAGATCGTTAGTTGCATATGACGTTTCGGAAATAACATAGACCATTGTACTTAACTCTCGGCGTCAGGAAATGTACTGTTACTGTGCATCTCGCATAAAAAGAATAATAATTACATTCCAACCCCTGGACATAAATTACCCATGCAACCCCTAACAGAATATTTAGATATCTGCATTATTTTCTATGCAGGAAAAACAGAAATGTTCTGAAACTAATTTTGTAAATGTATTATTATATTTTTGTTACAAAAGAACAATATTTTCGGAGTTTAAGTCACATGCTGGCAAAATTATTACATTACGAAAGTATTCTGACTATGCTAATTATATTTTGGTGTTAATTTCTCAAACGGAAATGCTAAATCAATTAAATGATCCAGGGTAAATAATATTATACTCAAAATACATGAAACAAAATAATTTTTTTTGCCCATATTGGGTGTGGTATTCTGTTGTAGCAAATCTCGGTAAGTAATATATTTTTACATATGAAGTGCGATTACCAGCCGTCAAATCACAGGCCCCCAAAATATTAGTGGAGGTATAGTTAAAATAATAACTATCGGCTGTGGGATTCGAACTGAAGATCTCACGATCCACCTTTAAAATAATACCAGTAATTTTTGTTGACAAATCTGTCAAAATATTTTTTAATACCATTTAAGTCATTTAATTGTTTCTATTATCTATTGTGAAATATTTTCCACTTTTAATATCAATTAATTATCTATAATTCATCAACAACAAATGGAATAGTTTGGAAATTTAAAAAAAATTTTTCCCACAACTGCTATAGAAAGTTACCTTTCACGCTTACATTTGTCACCGCAAAGTTCATGTTTTGAGGAATTTTATTTTGTCGCTCGTCTCCAATAGCAACAAGTAAAAAAATATTGGTTTTTTTATTTTTTTACTAATTAATCACCAAGGATACGAAGTAAAAGAACAGCTACATCAACAGGGGGAGGCAACTTTGATGACAAATGTCAGTACAATGATGATTAGTGTCACTCCACTCCTTAAAATGTGGAGGCGCCACTTTATAATAAAATAAGCTATTGAAATCGAGTTCCTTTGGAAAAAGAAGAAGAAATCACTGTCAATTTTAGTGTCAAAATTGATGTTGATAATTCGTTCTCGATATTGTCGTTTATTATTGTGTATAAATATTGCAACAGGTAAGTGTTAAATTTAATATTCTGTTTTATACATCACATAACACTTAAAATATAATTTCAATACATTAAAAATAAATCACTGTATATATTATCATTAATTATTATATGTACACAAATATATTATAAAGCAATGTTAAAAGTTGTATTGCACTCATGCATTTTTCATGTAACAAATATCCACTATGTATATTTCTTCCAATTCCTTTTTTTATCCGTTTCCTCTCCTTTCTATTTTAGAACAATGCTTAATTTATGTTGAATAAAGGGATGCTTAATTAAAGACAAAAGGCTATTTCGTTTCCCTAAATGTAAGGAAATGCAACAATTTCGGATGGATATACTTGGGTTAGACGTAGGTAACGTCAGATAAATTCCTAACGATCAACAAACGGACATGACCATCTACAAACTAACAGTGAAAGACCTTTTAAGAGAAAATGTGAGACATCCGAACATGGTGTAGTAATAAAGGTTTCTTTAATATAAACATTATTAATAATTTAAACCCTTGTAGGTTTTTGAAAAAAATGCGATTACCAGTGTCTCAGTTGAGTGACCGGGAATGAACATTCTACGATGAAACTGTAAAGAACCGACTAAAGATTGTGACAGGGAACAATACCATTCGACAACTAA
This sequence comes from Poecilus cupreus, assembly GCA_963942605.1. Lineage (NCBI taxonomy): Eukaryota > Metazoa > Arthropoda > Insecta > Coleoptera > Carabidae > Poecilus > Poecilus cupreus. The sequence continues at coordinate 24,823,244 of OZ012721.1, forward strand.
GGACCTGGCTTAGCAGTGTTACAAGAAGAGACCAAGTGGACAGACTTAATAACTAATTGTTTAACAAAGCATTTTCTTCTTCACAAATATAATTGGCTCAAAAAAAAAAATCAAAAGTTAGACGTTTTACGGCACAAGACAACACATATAACTGTAATTGAAGGAAAGGGATTATGAAGAACGAAAAATAAAGAAAATTTTATAATGAATTCATAGATTAATAGACTCCGAAGTTAATCGATTTGTGAGGACGAATATCGATGATGCGAATCTACGGTATGCTAATTCTAGAAGTAATAAATTTCATTTTTACTAAATATATTTGTTTTAGGCTGTACAACAGTATTTGGATTTCTCCACCAGGTTAAAAAGTATTCATATAACACAACAAGCATTTGGATGTCACACCCACACGGCGTCGGTTAATCATAAAAGAATAGTAATTCGTGCTGGTTATTAAATGGAATTTTTAATTTAACTTATTCACAAGAGGATTTTTTTGCGAGTATAAGCACTGTTTTAATTACATTTTGATTATTCTTGAGCATAATTCCTCGTTTCTCTTATAAATTTACTTTTACAATGAAATATATTATTACTGGCACTTTAGATAATAACAAATTGAATCAAATAATCACATAATAATAATAATCATCACTAATCAGTCGTTCGGCTTTTAATAAGCTGACGTGGATTTTATATTTCTACTTTTACAAATCCCACACCCCCATCCAAATTCATTACAGTTTGCAGCAGTAAAATTTACATGTTTTAAGAGTTTTTGGAACTCAAAAATAACATTTTGTATTTAAAGAAACAAAATATTATTTGAATTTAAAATTCAATGTAATATATTTTTTAAATACAAGAATTTTTGTGTTTAAACTAACTTATAAGTGATTGTAATATCTTTAACTACAAAAATTTAGAAATTTGTCGCTAAAAGCTACAGATTTTATTTGAATGTAAAAGATTGTGTAAGACTAAAAATATTTTTATAAGAACAAATTTACAATTTGTCAAAATTTGCACTTAACGAGGAAAATCATATTGAAAGTGTTAATATGTATTCTTAACCCTTATTTTGTAGTAAAGTTATAAGGTTTCTAATAAATATATTAAATTCTCATTTTCAATATTTTAAATAGAGCTTTTCATAATAAAATTAATATTAAAAATTAATAAATTAAATATTATTAGAAATCTATAACATTTTTGTCTAAATAATTAAATATGTGTAAACAGAATTTAATTGAATAAATATATTCCTAATATTTACTCTTATAATTTTGTACAAGTACAACAAATATAAAATAAAAAGTATCAAGGAGGCTAAAAAAACAATCTTTTATCCTTCTATTGTCATCCTTGTCTAATTTTAGTGTCACTACACCCCCCTGCGGGTGCAGCACCTATGCTCAAGACTCGTAACCATAGAGAGGGCGATCTGATTATGTTTCTAATTTGTGTACATCAATATATGACAGATATGTTACAGATACGTATATTTTAATGAAATTAGATCAATATTTTTATGTTTATAATTTTAATCAGTCATCGAAAAAATATGGTGTATAATTGGAGCGCAAAGTATTTATGTCGCTCTCAAACAATTGAATCAATATTCGTGTTCGAGCAACAAAACAACTTTGCGCTTTAAATATACAAATAGCTATTGACATTTAACTCATTGCATCATTAATAAATATAATAGAGTTTGGACATTTTAAAAATATTTAGACAGATCTGTCAATAAAAATGTTCAAATTATTTGCTTAATTTCTCATGGCAGTCACAAATTTTGAATTGTGAATTTATTAGGTTTCTATCTCGTGAAGGAGACCGATTTGATTAATATATTTTAGGAATATTAGATGAAGTTATTTTCGATTATTCGATTTCGGTATACTGTTTGACATGCCTATAAGAATAAAGAGAGAGCATGATATCTCTATCCCAACAAATGTAAGTGGAAGGTTTGGAGTTTGCAAGCTTCTTCATAACTCCGGATAAATGAATTCCTTAATTTAGCTGTGAATGCTAACGCAACCCTTAATTTTAATTAATGATCGTAATTGTTAATTGAGTAGCTCTGAACACGGCTATAAATCTTGGCAATATACAATCATAATTAACGCAGCAGTTTTAATTTCTCAGCACATTTGAGCGCACCAATCAATCACCCTCTTTAATTACACCTCACCAATGAAACGCAACCATCCAACTCTTCCATTACAATTACGTAACGCCCATTAATCAGCCATGTTGATATAAAGGGGTAAAACACTCCTTTTAGCTCCGCCTTTAACTCTTTCCCTCGTCAGCCAATCACATCCATCGCCCGAGGTTCAACGTCCGCACCCGCCAACCCTTTACTTTCTCTTTCGAGCGCGGTTTCCCTTCCACTGTTTGTGGGGAAGGGGGACGGAGAGGTAAAGGGCAAGGTCGATGAAAGGGAAAGGCTTGACTACCTGCTATTGGATGTGTAACCCTTTCAGCATGGAATGTTGATGGTCGTTCACCCTTTTATGAAGGGTGGTATAAAGGGTTTATTTTGTTTTGTTTTGTTTTGCAAGGGTGAAAGGTTGCGATGGCGTGGGAATTATTTGTTGAATTGTTATGGAGGTAAAATTGGGTTACAGATAAAGAAATGATATGATGTCCTAGAAAAGATTGACTTGTTATTTTCCTTCATTGTACTCACCATATTTTTAGCTGCTTTCAGAATGATTCAATTATTAATTACAATTTTCACTTAAATTAAGAATCGGTCGATACTACTGATTTAAAATGAGAATTATCATTTAATAACATCTATTTAACTTTATTGACGGAACCATTTAATAATTTTATCTACGCCTGTGAATTAAATGGCCCTTTCCCAATCATTTTGCGTGAATTAAGAGCTTCATTACCGCACTCGTTTTCATTAACGGTCTATTTATTATAAATATTGTTAATACAATCTTTGCAATTCTTTAAATTAATTAATATTTAGTTAATTAATAATTTTTTAGCTTGTTCTTTTATATTCGACGAAATACTTTCTAAATCACTCATTTTCACGAAATGCTTAAAAAAGTTAATAAAAACTACATAATTGTTTAACATTAAATTGTGGTTGTCTATGGATTAATAATATAAGTAATGGAATGGCCCATATTCCACACGAACAAAGTTAGTAGTCCGAGCCGAAGGCGAGGGCTACAAATTGTGATTGTGGGATATGCCATTCAGTTATCCATTCTATAACAAGATTTTGGAAATTATACAAAAAATGTTGCTTATTTAACGAATAACTGTTGACATCAAAATTAAAACAAAGAAACGTAACCATAGCAACCAAACCAAGATACTTCTCATATCGCGCTTTGGAATGATAGTTGTTCCAATACAAGTAATTGTGGAATGCGTAGTTTCCAAAACAGTGTTATAGAAAAACATTTTTACAGCAACTACTTTGATTATTTTTTTACTTATCAAAAATAAACTCAAATTATTAAAAAATTTTAACGTTGGGCGAAAGTAGATACAATATTGTACAATACACGTGTGATAATGCCTTATTAATATACTTATGAGATTACACATGCATATATTGATAATGCTCTTATCCCGCTTATATCGTAAATATCTATTATACAGTGATAATAATTTTTTTTATTCACATTTGCTTTTGAAAATATTGAATTAACCATTTTATCTGAGTAAATTGATAGGAATTGTAAAAAAGGATACAATGGGGTATTTCACCATTTTTTTTATTTTTTTTTTATGAAACTTTATCTATACTGAAGACTATCTACACTTTTAAAAACTCTTAATTGTTATTAGATAGTCTTCAATATAGATAAAGTTTCATAAAAAAATATTTAAAAAATGGTGAAAGACCCCATTAGTTAGTTATTCTTATTTTACTAATTTTAATAAATTCAGAGATGTTTCCAAATTTTAATGTTTTATTCTTTTATTGATAATAATATGCTAGGTTTTGTAGGAAATTGGATTTCAGAAGAAGATAAATTTTGGAATATTACTGTTTGTTGGTTGGCGTACAAAGAACAATTGAATATGACATGGCAATGGCTGAGATTTTCTTCGACTATATGGGTAGTCCCATAATCTATATTTAAAGGCATGATTTGGTACTACATTATGCTTAAAGCGCATATGTATTATTGTTGTAAATATAATTCTACATTACATTTTTTAACTCACGTTTTCGAGGGAATAGTGGATTGAGTTTCAAAATATGAGGTACCTATCGTCTGAGATCCTTTTATAAATTCTGAAGTAATAAATATTTACAGAAGCTTTTAAAACTTTTATAGTAATTTAATTTAACAAATATAAATCGCTTGTTGTATACAAAAGGTTGCAACCTTCTCGAACCCGGAACTAACCTCGCTTCCAAATAAAAAAAAACTGCACCAATTTTAACGACCATCATTCTCTCACCTGTACCCAATACACAGTTCACAAAAACACTAAAATCTCACATCTCGGATTCATCTGCAGGTCTTTGCCCTTTTCTGCAGCCTCTCCAGATTCCCATACCGGCCACACTATACATGACAGGTAAAGCTGACCTAACCTTACGGGTGCGTTCTAACATTCAGCTTGCGTTAGTGTTACGTTGACGTGTACTCCCACGATACGAAGAAGGAAGATGAGAATGGTGAATGTGGAATTGTAGAGGGTGAAAGTAAAAACATGTTTGTTAAGTTTCATTCGAATAAGGGTTTTGAGAATATGTGGAATAGTTGACCGTGAGAATTTGAATATTTGGTTTGATTGAAGGTCTATGGTTAGGTAACTAAAATGTTTATGGAAATGTGTGGGAAGATTTGAAATATTTGATTCAACAGCAACTCTAGTACTTTTTGACTTAAAATGTACCTATTACAATGCCCGATTTTCTAATGGACATATGTATATTCGAGGATACTAGATTTCTTCCATTTAAATATAGTAATACTGGAACGTTAACTTGTAGGCTCTAATACAAGCGAAAAACGAGCCTGAGATAGATAGATGTAATAAGGCCATATTTCTTGGTCTAACACTTCTTTGTAGAACGGTTAAAGTGTTTGTTGAGCGGTTGCTATGTAAACACATGTTGCAGGGTCTTGTCCAAAATAATAATATTTTACTTTGTAATAAATATTGATTAAACCCTATCTAGTTTGGTATCAAATTGAAAGACTGCGGACGGATACGTCAAATGTCAAAAATTTATTTTTGACGATCGTCCATTGATTTCTTCGCAAGTTAATTGAATCCAACTGAGTTTAGATTCAAATTAATTGTGTCTCAGGGAGAAAAGTTAATTTAAAATTTTTACGATCGTCAATTAGTTTTTAGAATAGTTAAAAAATACTTTTGAGTAATCGTCATTTTTTTTATTATAGTTATTTATATTATGTCAAGATTGATATAAAATTGAAACATTCTGATGGGTAAATATAGTTAAAATTATTATTATTATTATTAGTTTAGGACCAAATTGTAGCTTTCTGAAGAAGGAATTTATATAATTAGATCATTTAACCATTTTAAACTTTTAAACATAGCATATGATATGATTTTGAGATTTGGACAATTTTTTTTTTGTGGTCCTATGAATTTTTATATCTAGCTATATTTCATTAATCATAGTACCTTTGAGAAGAAACATATAACTAAAACATGTACTCTATGACCAACAGACCACATCATATTTTTTTGTATAATTTTTCATTTTAATGAAAACAACAAATTTCAGAAATGTCAAACTAACAAAGAAAGCATCTATCGGTTTTCTTCTTCCATTTGATTGGTCGTAGCCGTAAACTACTATTTAACAAAAATGTGGTCCTTGCAAACTCTTGTACTGACCAAAATTAGCACAACGTTTAACTAGGAACTAATTTATATGTTAGGAACGCTACGAGAGAAACGCGTATGTCAATCTTCTAACGCTAACCATTACCACTAACAGTAGCTTACCATACAGATTACCAATCGTTACAACAACTTAATTATTTATGAACCAAATCAAGTATTTACTAAGATGTTTGAAAAAAAAAAAGATATTCAAACAAGCTACCACTCCAAATTCCAAATACGAAATTAGAAAATGATATTATTGCCATAACTAGTTTATTTTCTTTTTCTTTTCCACTATGAATTTGAAAAGATCGCTGTAACAAAACAGCTAAAAGGCAGGCATCATGAACATCTCATCCGCGCATTTGATCCAATGTTCAGTAACCAGTTCAAGGGATGAGTTGTTGAGTGACGGTGCGTGTAGGGTTAATGTGCAGTGCGTGCCCTGCACCTTCCGCCCTGGATTACACTTATACTTCCCCTTCAGCAACCCCCGGGCATCTTGTTAGCGAAAGATCACGGTTTGCTTTCAACACTTGTCGCCACCAATTCCTAAATGCGAACGTCTTTATGTCCTAAATTGAGGTGGAGCTAGAAGACGAAACAGAAAGACGAATCTGGATTTGGAAGTTTATTTTTATTTTGTTTCGAAAGGAATGTGCTGGAAAATATCTGTTGTCTCACCAAATGGTTAACTTTTCAAATGATTTTTATTTTGGATGTGGCACTCTGCTTTCAAAGATCTCGGTAAGGTAGGGACGCATAGCTCATGTCATGTTTATAAAATATAGAAATAATATAAAGAAATAACTTGTAAACATATACTGGATGTAGAATTGAAATGTAGCATTTAAAAATTTCAGTACTATTTTTTACTCTGTATCTTGTTCAGAATTTAAAAATGTATACAATAAGGTATATTTGCGTACTCACCTCAAATTGTCTCATCTATAAAACCCTAAATTATGTACTTGTTACATAAATATCTATAGATAATATAAAAATTAAATTATGCATTTATGGAAATGAGTTCAATTAATTATTATGTACGTACATTTTACTTGTTACTCATTTGTAAATGAAATTAAAATTATAACCAAGTCCTGTCAGTAACTGTTCTGTCAAAAATAATTTTAAATGATTTCGCATAAGCCTTGTAAACATTTCTGTGGCAAAGTGCATTGTTTACCTTGTTTACTAACTTGTAAAATTTTTACTGTCAATTAGTAACTTGCAAAGATTCATTTTCAAAGGCAATTAAGGGCTTGGGTAAATGGTGTTTACAAGTGAGTAATAAATAATAGTTATTTACTTTACAAGTGGGCAAAGTAAGGAATTACCTACGAGATAAATTTTAGCACTCGAAGCCAAGGGCTAAGTGTGATAATTTTATCGAGTGGGTAATTCCACTTTGCCCACGTGTGAAGGGTAACGTTTTATCCAACATCTCTTAATAATTGCAAAATTTATTAAACGAATATTATTTGACAGTAATATGCTTTAAATTTTCTAAATTAAAATATCACTCGAGGTAGTTACCAAGGTGCTGTGTATTATTATTATTGTTATAAATAGAAGATTACTCACTAGTGACTTTTCTAAAAATTATACCCATTAGTGAGTAATCTATTACTTTTCTTGTTTAAAATTGTCATAATTATAGAGCATTTAATGAGAGGTGTTGGATAAAATATTTAATTAGTTTATGTCAAAACCGGAAATAGATACGAAAAAATTTAAGTAGCAATTTATATTCCAAATTATACTACATCTTTTATTTGTAACTTTTTTCGCAGTCTATTTTATATTAGAGTCTATTGCTTTGTGTCTGTCAAGTAAACTTCCACTTCCTGTTTTGCAATTGTTTACCAAAATCAACTCTATTTTTTCATTATCATGAAATATTATAATTATGAAGTTTCTTTATTCTCTTTTCTCATTCGTGAGTTATAGTTATAGAACATACGAACATTCATTCATTTAACCATCCACTAAGGCGTCATTGAGAAATTTGTCAAAAATGAATTAAGGACCTCAAAACATGTATTTCCGTGAAAATTTCGCAATCGATTTTTTTCATAATTGCTATACTTCCTTATACTTCTGACCTCTCAGAAAATATTATGTATATAATAGTAGGATACATAAAAAGTAATAAGGTATAAATAAAGTCTAGTCTTATAATTTGAAATAATGCACACTGACTTAGAGATTGAAATAGTAATTCGACAACATTAATTTGCTAAATTCTGAATAATCAAGGATAAACTTAGCTAGTAACTACTAACCACAACCAGTACCCATAACTAATAATTCCGTTTTGAGAATACAGCTTGACTTGATTGCACTGCGACAAACCTTATTGTACTATAATTATTGTATTATTTTGAAAAGGACACAACAATTATTGAAAAATCTTGGATATTGTATGAATACCAAATTTGCTTGTCTGAATCCCTTCTCAGTTCCCACGGGTCACTTCCCTAAGACCAAGTTGAACACTCGATCACAACTCACATACACATGGTTACCTAATGTCCACCTAACAGCTAACACCAGCTAACCAGTTGAAAATGGGTTCGAATCCCAAAGAGATTAGAATTTGCTTTCCCACGATTGCGGCCTTCCCAGAACCAGGAAAGTATTATGCAGAATACGAACCACGCAATGACCATGCAATAGGCCCTTTTGACCAGGTAACCCTAGCGCTGTCTCGCTCTACCTTGCCGATATTCAATATGTGCAGAAATTTACCTGTAAATGGACCATGGAGATTCAGGGACATTGTGGGATATTTCGCAAGCGATTTTGAAGGTTACGGGATGAGATGCTAAAGGCGGGTTTTGGGCAAGGAGGAGAAGAAAGGAATTTTGAAATTTTTGGTTGCATTTTGCACTCGAATTACACAGGTAGATGCATGATAAAATGCATGGACTGGAATTGCATCCTGCTTGCTGGTGAAGAATGAAGAATAATTTTATTTTGTAACATGGTTGAACTTTGAAGTGTACTGTATTGTGATTATGTAGACTAGAGGGTTAAATTGTAAGGGAACAAATTAAATACTCAGTATCAATTTTTAATGCACAATACATTTTTCCTATAAGAAATGTAAATACTCAGATAATAAATTCCCTATACAAAATTTTAACGTTGAGTAAAATGATAAATGCAAAGTAAAAAATCTATTGTGCCCAACACATGATCTCCCGTTTAATTACAACAATGTATTGATTAAAACTAGAGATGGGCGAATACCATCCGCGAATACTCGAATAATGAAATTATTCGAGTTTCGAGATTTCGAATATTAACAACAAAACAACAAATTCGAATGTATGGAATATTGCACAATATGTCTAGTCAGAAAACAGATATAAGACTTTAATTTTAATTTTTGACTTGTTTCACTAAATTTTTATAATATAGGTACAACTGGTACGATAGGAAATTTTGGTATGAAATAAGTATTATAATTTATTAATTATATTTTATTTCATAAAAATATTCGTGGTATTCGAGTATTCGAGATATTCCAAAAGATCTATTTAATATTCGAATTCGATATACCGATACACGAATTTGAAAAAAAAACTGATATGCGCCCAATGCACTGATTACAATAATGGAACGATTACAACAATGTTCTAATATAAAGAAGTATAATCTCAAACAACTTATTGACATATTTTTATTATTCCATGCAATCTGCGTTCGAATTAACGTTTATAAAGCAAGTTATAAATGTTTTTCTATGTAAATACTTCTACATCAAATTATTTACTGGGAAATGCTAAAAAAAACCTGATAGGTCTTCGAGTAAACAACCACTTCTGGGTGAAAATTTGGTCAAGGAAAGTAACCAAATATGGAATAGGATCCTAATATGGACTACCGCCCTTTCTATTATTGTTATTTGGAATTTTATACAATTATAAAACTGCCTAAACGTCGGCGTAGTTTTTTTTATTAAATGTTTTGTCCGTTTATTATTCTTCTCAATTATTATACTGTTAATTAATTTTTCAAACGTAAAGCTGTTACTAAGATAAACGAAATTTTATGACTGATTATCATTACTAATAAATCTCTTTAATTTGTGCCTTGTTAAAAGGCGGTAGTCCATATTAAGATTCTATTCCATATTAGGTTACTTTCCTCCACCAAAATCTAATCACCTCATAAATTCAACATCCAAGTTCTAAATATGAATTTGAAAATGATGTCATTCGAATCTGATATATACCCCCCCCCCCCCCCAAATTGTATTTCTTAACGGAAACAATATAGCAAAAAGTTTCTATTTCGTTCAGGAGACTAATTTGATTAATATATTTTAGATTAATTAGATGCAGTTTTCAACTCTAACCATGTTTAGAATTTACATTTTTAATCTACAATCCATAAGGAACAAAGTGTCGCTAAAATACGAAAATAACATTATATTTCCTATATAAAAGTGTCCACCCGGTATACTTATTTACTCATTTCAACGGATGGTTTATACTGGATTTAATTAATTAAATTCACAGAAATACCTTTGTTGGTTTATGCTGGTTTTACAAATTTATAGATTTATAATTTACATTTAAAATATCACCTATATTCTAAATCTAAATTTCCAAAGCCAATCAATTATCTTGACTGGGAAACAAAAAATAATTTTGATTGTCAATCAAATTGATTTATTTATGATCATCAAAAAAAATTGCTGTAAAATGAATGCGGCGAGTGTTAAATATGATTAATTTAATATCTTTGATTGAAGAACATCACATAGGTTTAGGTTATTTTATTATTGTTTAAAGCATTATGTCAAAAAGCTGAAGCCTAATCTTGATTGGTAGATTTCAAATTTAATAAATTCAGTATGAACCAAGAGGTAAATCGCAAATTTCAAATCTAAATTTCTAAATCTAAATCTGTAAATTAAATCCAGTATAAACCAGCCATTACTGTGGTACTATACTTAGAGCAGATCTCAGTATATGATAATTATACATTCTTGCGCGTACTGTGCCGTCAAATTGCAACCCCCAAAGTTATTGTTAGCTATATATGAAAAAAAAAATACAGAAATTTTCGGTTCCCAAGTGAAAGTTGGGTGAATCGAATTTTAATTAACATCCTTCAGACTATTGAAAACAAAATGAAGAACATATGTTGGTCAATAAGAGCTTCCGATCAATTAAAACCTTCGACAGAACGCAGTACCAATATTGATTAATATTTTGGATAGTTCCAGGAAACCAATCACAAAAAAATCCCTTTGTTCCTAACAAACATACCCATCTCCCCATAATTACACCCTCTTTGTGTCCAAAAAACCCGGAAATTCACAAAAATTAAACTTCATAAAAGATTTAATTTCACAAACTTGCTCCTCGGTCAACGCTCTGCGAAAAAAATCCTTCGGCACCTTTTGAGAACTGTTAACAATACCTGAAATTTCACACCACCGCAAAGAACTTCCACCCTTATCCGACCTCTCCCTAAAGGTGGAAATACTTATAAATCCCTCACCCACGTCTATGAAATCGAAAGTGAAAAATGAATACTGGTGTACGATTGCGAAGGATACAAAGGTTGTTTCGAAGATGCAAAATTTTTTAAGCTTGAAAATGTTTATTCAGAGTTGTGTGGGTTGGAATAGATATTTTTTCTCTGATAGTTCGTTGGTTGGTTTCAGGTAGATGGAGGATAATGATGGATTCTGGGGGTCATTGGAACTTGAGGAATAGGGGCAAGATGTTGTGATGTGGACCACATTGTTTGCTTGAACCACGGAAGAGATATGAAATGGAAAGTTTTTGTTAAAAAATATAACATATTTTTATGAAGCATCCGTGTATTTAATTTCAAGTAGTTTCTTCTTGAAATAAATATATCAAAGGAATAAACAAGTATCGCATCAAAAGATGACTGCTAGAATAATAAGCAGCATTTAAGCTATGATTTTGATGCGATATTTTTTGTTTATTCTATTAATAAATTTATTCTCTAGTTAATTGAGTTTGAAAATACCGGCCCTTAGTTAAAATTTTTGTGGTTCCTTAAATTCGTTTTATCCATTATCTCAATGATGTCTTTGTGGATGACAAAAGTGATTTAATTTTGGTTATATTTGTAAAACCGGAAGAGGATGTTTACCAGACACATAAAACATATTTTATTTATTTTAGTTATAAAAAGTTTCAAATAAAAGATATTGGCAAAAACAATAGAAATAAAACATTAGTTTAAAATTTTCTTGTTCCTACTTACTAAATTATGCTTGTATTTCAATGTCAAGTATACTTGTGTATAAGAAAACAGTGTGGTGACCACACCAAATAAATATAAATTTATTAGGTATTTTAGAAATAAATTCAGCAAGGACCAAAAAAATTCATTTGTTCATTTAAATCGGTCATTTCACAATAGTTATTTGTATACCAAGGCCGCGAAATCACCCGTTAGCGTACCGAGATAAAAATTGTCACCGAAGCCGCTTGCGGCCGAGACAAGCCAATCTCGAGGGCGATAAAGAATTTCGCGGCCAAGGTGTACACACTATTTTTTATGCAACCGTAGAAATTTTTAATTATAAATGCAAAATGCTTACAAGGTGGATAAAATTAAATTATTTGATTTTATTTTTTTAGCGATTTTGAACCCATTAAATTCCTAGAATTCTTTCGGTGTAGCAAAGTATTTTTGAACATGTATTGTAAGTATTTGGAATTTCTAAATTTAATGGCGAAGTCTCTATGTGTAAATACTACTCTTATTACATATTTTTGAGATGTCCGTCTTGAAAATTTGTTATTAGGAAATAATGTGCAAGAATGAAATAACAAAATATATCATTACGTTATTTATCTATTTTGGTTGTGGAACTTTGCTTTTGCTGATCTCGGTAAGTGATATATTTTTTACCAGTGAAGTGCGATTATCAGCAGTCAAGTTACGACCACTAAAGGTGATAATAAAAGAGAATCCACATGAATAAAGTTTAAAATGGCAACTATCGGCTGATGGACTCGAACTGAGGATCTTATGATCTTTATTTCGGAGCTATTTACACCATATAACATAGGGATGTGTCATTACACATGGACAGCAATGTAATGTTTTTTTATGAAATGATTCTTGGTACGATTTCTGTAATATCTTTTCATTTATTAATATGAGTTCTGAAAGCTTTTTGAACTTGTTTAAATATAAAAATAATTTGCAGTAGGAAATTAATAGTTATTTATGTATCAAGGCACTGAAGTTTCACTTTTTATCACGAATATGGAACTTATTTGCCGAGGTCCGTAGAGCCGAGGAAAATAAATCATGTGAGTGATAAAAAAGAACTTCAGTGCCGCGGTACACATTAAATTTCATTTGAAATAAAAAATTAGAAAAAAACTGTAAAAAAATATTATACCGGTTAAATTTATACATCTGTCAGTTGTCAATTGAAACTGACACTCAGTGTTGCCTACCTAGAACATTGAAGTTATCGTAAATAACACTCAAAATGATGTGCTTTGTCCTCATTTTCATCATCGGAATTAATTAGTTGATTCTTCTTGCACATATTGTTTCATTTTACGTATAAATTTACAACAATACGTCATATATCTGCCAAATTAATCCTACTTGTACAATAATTATTTTACAGTTGCCAACACTGCGTTGCTAAAAATCTTCGTATAATGGGTTACTTTAGTGACGATTTCTGAGCTTTTAATGACGATTTTTGAGCACTTTAGTGAAGATTTCAAATAAAAATAATACTTCCTACCAATTTAGTGTAATTTATGAAGTACTAAAGTAATTAAAATTGTTGAAACTTGGAATGTTTCTTTCCTTATAATTGACTATTATTAATAATCCACGTTTATTTATAAAAAAAACAAAAACGCTGTAATACATTGTTGTCAATCACTTTAACCGTATAACTGTGGTAAGAATTAATGTCCTCCTCTATGTATAGTTATAAAACAAGCTCCCGGTATGTTAAGTAAAGCATGGAACTTTTACCCGTTTTGGTTTTACGATATTTCGCTTAGTTTTTCAGATACGACTTAAAATATAAAATTTTCGAGAATTTTTGTCATTTTTATTGATGAATCAAAAAAGATAATAGTTAGTTATAATTGATATAAAAGTTGCTCGAATTAGAAAAAAATAAATAAATAAAAGTTCTATTTATTTGTTGAGCAATATTGCATCATAAAAATGGCAGTAGTTCCAGATTTATCTCAAAATCCTTGCACCGTGCTGTACCACACCACATCATTCCCTTCCGGGGTCCAGTGGGGATGTCCACGATGCAATCCACCCCTCATTTTTGCCGAATTTAGGGAAAAACCAGGGTGTGCAGCCCTTCCTCTCCCTATCACCCTAATCACACCCCTCCATACCGTTCAAAATCGCTCACAACGTCAACATTGTTTTAATGCGTCAACGAGGGGGTTAAGATATCCACGTTGGCCATGACTATTGGTGCCTCAACTGTTCTTATTACGTGTCTATGTCGCCCCATACTGCGAGATTGTTGTAGAGAATGACGTCATTTTGGTTCGTGGATGGAGACTTTATTTCATTTTTTAGGGTATTGTTGCAGAGGGTGAAAGAGTAATGTTGAAAGAGGTTAATTTGAAGCTCGTGCCCTGAATGATGGGTTTTTTGTTGGGTTTTGTAATGTACAATGAATTTGTCAGGTATTGTGATGGAGTTTAACAGACTCGATAAGATTTATTTGGATTTAGTTAAGTCTGCATCCATTGAAATAAACGTGTTTTGTTCCAGCTTCAATAATACGAGTAATATAAATTAAGAACAATATTTAATTACTATAATGGAATAACGGTGTTAACTATGCTTTGTTTATATATTCATTGTACTCCAGTGAACTATGAGAAATACGTACGATTCTGCACGTATACAGGTTGGTAATTCGGAGGCCATACCATAATGTTTCCAATGCTTTAGTGCTAAATAGTTTATTGTAGAGGAAAAATTTCTCTATTTTTTGACACCAATATTTATAATTTTACAATATCTGGAACCGGAAAAACGGCGGATGTATTTATTGGAAATTTTCTTAAAATCATTAGTATCATGAAATAACAAAAATAAGTAGTTGTACATATATTTTGTTATTTCATGGCACTGAAGATTTTAAGAAAATTAATAAACATTGTAGTCATTTTTTCGGTTTCAGCTTGGGTTTCAGAAATTATAAATATTAGTATCTAGAAGATACAGAAATTTTTCCTCTACAATAAAGTTTTTAACTTTTTTTAATGTAAAATAATTTAGGAAGCCAATAATTGAACATTTTAAAAATAGCATTGAAAATGCTATGGTGCGTTCTTGGATTCACATTCACGAACCCATATACCATTATTATTATTATTATTATAAATTACAATACCCAACACGTCCAGGCCCAATTCTAAGGTAAGGAAAATGTTAAATATTTTATTTGTTATTTGGTAGTACCTACAAATAAGTTTTATATCTTTTACAGTGTGATGAAATAAATTAACATGGTTCTCAAATTATTTGTAGGACGATACCAGCTGATGTAAGGGAGATTTTTGAAGAGCAGTAGTTCGTGCAACATCAAGAAAAAATGTGTCATTATTCTTTGCTGACGGGGACATTGAAACATAATTTCAGTAATAATTTAACAAGAGAGTGAGAATAAATTGAAAATAATTTGACAGATCTCTCAAAAACTTGTTGGCTATTGCCAAATGGTAACAAGTTTGAGAAAGATACTGGAGAATTATTTTCAAATTTATCGGCCCTATTTAATAGAAATAATAAACAGAAAACTAAACCAATGGTTTTCAAACAATAGAATAAAATTATATTTTTAAAAAATAGTAACCTATATTTTTTAGTCCATTAGATAGAGAATTGGTATTAAAAATCAGAAATAATTTTACAATTTTGAAGTAGGCTATACAATAAACAACTATCAATACGATTATTGCCTATTTTAAATACCAATTTTCTAAAAATAATTGTCATACAACCTCAAATCATATTTATATCGTTGAAATCAGAAAAAAAATTATATATCTAATAGACTAAAAATTTATATAGGTTACTATTTCAAAAACTATAATTTTATTCTATCGTTTGAGAACCACTGATTTAATTTTCTATTTGTTATGTCTATTAAATAGGGCCCTTTTTCCTGGTTATTTTTGGTATATAACATTTTTCTTTAAAGTCATTAGTTCGCCCAAAAAAGCACTGATTGTTTTAAAGGAAACATCCTGTATAAATATCAAATATTTTTCGTTTCAGTTTAATTTTTCATGGCTGTATAACAATATTTCTAATTTTCTAATAAATATTAATTGTAATTTGATTGATATATCATAAAATACTAACTTTTAGGAAACCAAATGGGCCAAATGTACACTTTTGCTGTAAAGTGTATAGGTAAAAATACACGGTATATTTATTAAGTAAATAAACGTAGTTCAAATAACTGAAACTTCTATACGTCAAACATTAAGAATTATATGTTGTTTAAGAAAGTCGTCTGGTGCCGATTATTTTAGGAACAAATTTCCAAATCTTTCCTGGAAGTCTTGCAACTCTTAACGCTAATCTTATTAACGAATCCCCAAAAATTCCAAGTTCCTTTAATTTAATTTAAATAATACCTTCCCTAAAATACCTTAAAAATGCCTATGTAAATCAATACTTCAAAAAGATATTCTTTACCAGTCTTCGCAAACTGTACGAAAAAACATTTTCAATGGTGTCTAAAAACCTAAATCCATTTTAATCTGTCAAATGCCCACATCAAGCGGTTCCAACAGAGTGGCGGTACTAAACATAACCTCTAAAGATGTTTTTGCTCTGGATTATTTCTGTGGAGACGACGTGTGTATAGAGCGGTCAGTGGTTGTTTTCAACGCGCCTTCCTCGTCTTTTACTCATTGTGAATGAGCCTTTTGTCGAGTGATGACCGCTTGAAAGATCGAATTTATTTTTTATTGAACTCGCACGAGTTTTTGAATGGAGTAGCAACAGATGTTTTAATTATTTGGATGAACAGAAGTTTCGGTCCATGGATTAAGTTACGTTACAGTCAAATAAAAGAAAGCGCTAGGAAAAATAATGATAGTATATTATACCAAGTTTGGGAAAATGCTCATTATTGACCTAGCGCCGAAATTGATACAAGGCGTTTGGTCAATAATGATCATCTCAAACATGATTTATACACTGTTTTTTTTTACTACTAGCTCAAATCATTTCTAATGAATTTTTTAATTAATAATAACAAACATTTTGACATATATACTTGTTAATATCTACAAAAACTGAGGAAGCAGAAATTAAATTCTTTTATTTTTAACATTGTTTTTATCTGACATTTCATTTTTGTATGTAACAATGTATGGTGAAAATTAACTTAAATTTTTACTGTAAATTAATTATAAATACTACTCATTCTCCTGTTATGAGACATTTTATGTAGAAAAGCAAATATAGGGAAAAGATTGAAAGTATGGCTGGTCATAAATAATATCTTTTTTTAATAAACTTTTAAGAAAAACTCAGTAAAGTTACAGAAAAAATTAAAGTTGGATTAATTAATAAGCAGTCGTTACAAGCTACAGTAGTTAATTATATTTTAAATAAAATTTGGGAATTCTTTAAAGGTAATTGAACAATGAAAAGGATGTGATGCTCGACTACTGAGAAAAATGGGGAAATTAAAAACGGAATTGCAGTCAAACTAAGCGAACAACGAATCAACCAAATATATTAAACAAATTATTTATCAATGTCAAAAATATTAATTCATGGATTATATGATTACATATGATTCATTTGTTTGCGACCGAAACACCAACTTAACAACGCAAATAACCAATATTATACAGCGTAACTAAGAAAAACTGAGCTATCTGATTAGTATATTTTCCTATGAGTTGTATAGTCTGCAGTATTCAATAGGTGGCCGTTAGTTTAAAAGGAATTTTGTAATATGCAGAAAAGAAATCATACTTTAACTCTTTGAGATTACTAGGGACTTGATTGAAGATAAAAGAACAGTTATAGGCAAACCTATGATTGAAAAGAGAATATTTATGCATACAATGTCCTTTAGTATGTTGAACAGGAAGAGTGTATGTATTTTATTTTATTTTTTGACGTTAGATTTCTGTAACAATTTATTACATATACTTTTTAATTATCACCCTAAGGAAGACTGAATAACAGTCGAAATCTTGAAACGTCAATGTGTTATTAATTTTTAATTATATTGACAGCAATTTCAACTAAATATTTGTTTTAATAATTAAATTTAGGCGAGAAATTTATTCGTTACATTAGTTTGAAATATACTAGTACTGGAATGTGCATTTGTATTCTTTTACGATAGTAAAAAATGACCTGAGATAGATAGACGGTTGCTATGCGTTTGTTGAGCAGTTGGTATCTACAAACATTGTACAAAAAAGATAGATAGCCCTCAACTAGCTGTCTCCCTCAGTTCGAATTTTCAACGTCAGTGAGCGTTCCAGTATTACTCTATATATCAGTAAGTTTCGCAAACATTTCGAATTATTTCAAACTTTTGGCACCTTTCCATCTCAACGTCAACAATAGACGACCGACAACAAAAATTTCGCGCGCAAAATCACAACTAACCTCTCAAGCTCACCTACTTCACGTACCCGGACACCCAAACACAAGTCAAAATAAATTAGGCATAAAAATCAACTTGGAAACCGTCATATCACCTACGTTCTCAAAACCCAGCCACCCAATCAAACAGTGCTTGCAGGACTCCATCCCAAACCGAATGGAAACTTATCGAAGTTGCCTGAGCGAACCTAACCTCAAGTGTCCTCGTATATAATAATGACGCCAGCCGATTTATCATTCACTGGGCAGCCATGTTGTGGATGTCCGAAGCAGTTGCTTGGGGGTCGCGAATAACAGAAAAGGCTCCGGAAAAAATATCACTGCGAGTGAATGATTCCATAGCTGTCAATGTGTGAATGCGAAAGAAACGTTGCGTCATACATGACATGAGGGATTCGTGATTTGGAGATGGTAGGATTATACAATGACACTGCTGATGATCCAAGATTGTTTACAATCATTCAACAAACCTATTGTTATCAATCAATTATAATATTACTAGAAATGTTTTTAGTCAAATTCAATAATAGTTATTTACTTTACAAGTGGGCAAAGTAAGGAATTACCCACTAGTGAAGTATAACGTTTTATCCAACAACTCTTAATAAATGAAAAATTTATTAAAGAAATATTATGACAGTGACATATGCTTTAAATTTTTAAATAAAAATGTCAAATGAAGTAACTACTTCACCAAGGTGTTGTGTGTTATTATTATTGTTATAAATAAAAAAATACCCACTAGTGACTTTCCTCAAATTTATACCCACTAGTGGGTAATCTGTTACTTTGCTTGTTTAAAATCGCCATAGTTATAAAGCATTTATTAAGAAGTGTTGGATAAAAAATATTACTCATCGTGATTTGCGAAAGCAGAGTGCCACACCAAAAATTAGAATTGGATATGATGATGATGATATTTGGGTAGTATGTTTTCGAGGGATGATCGTATTGACCAGGAGATTGAAAGACAAGCGTCTGCAGGGTACAAGGTATTGGAAGCTCTGGGTACATTTGTTCGAAATGTAAATATATCTGGAGATGGTCAATTGAGTAATATAATGGTATGTTAGTGCCCATATTGATGTATAGTTTCTGATTGTTGAGTGTGGATGAAGAAGCATGAACGATGTATATGAGATATTGGAGAGGAGTGTGTGGGTAAACGAGACATGTACAGTGACTATAAGACTGAGAACAAGAAATGTATAGCGAGTGTGAGATTGAAGCTAGTGGGAGTTGAGGTGGTTTGGCGATATCGAGCGGATATTGAATGAAAAGTTGGTGAAATTAATTGAGGGTGCACGATTGCGTGAACGTCCGAGGAATAAATTGTTAGGGATGATTGATGGTTTGTCGCGTGATCGAATGATTCCCAGTGTACATGTATGAATGTAGAATGTTGAAGAAGGTTTATTTATTGGCTTATAAGTCGAATCTCATGATTAGCTTTTAAAGCATTTTATTTAAAATAATTTAATAACATTGTCTGTGACAACCCTACCAATTCTCCATGTTGTAACAACAACAACAAAATCTGGAGCGGGCATCACACTTCTTTCTTATACAAATAAAACCAACTAAACATGTATGACTTGTTCCTTGCGTATAGCTATTGTGACAATTATTTGACATATAGATATTTTACCTGTTTAATTTTGTGTTCTCAGCTATGATTTTAATTTAAAATATTAATTAATATTTAGTCTTTAAAACTTTGCATCTAATAATACAAATATTGCTTTTATAATATTTAAAACGACACATATTTATGACACTTCACAATTATTTGACACGTTTGACACATAAATGTTAAAAATATTTTAGGTTTTGTTCCCAGTGTAACTAAGATTACTGAAATATATTATTAAATATACAATTTAGTTTTTCTCAAAATTAGAAGCATGCACAAGATAAGTGCAAATAACATTTTATATTCCAAATATTCTTGCTAACATCTTTCATTTGAAACTCTTTGATTTTTGAAAAAAATTGAATTTATTGTTTTGCGTGTTCAGTAAACTTCCTCTTCGGTTTTCCAATTTCATTCAAAATCAACTCAGCTCTTCATATTTTCATGAAACTTATAAATTCCAGGTATCGTTTACATATCTTATCTCGTTCATGAGATATTGCGCACACGGACATCCATCCATCCATTCATCCTCGCACACAGGCATCATTGAGAAATTGGTCTTAACGGATTCAGTGGACGTCGAAATAAGTATTTCCGCAAGAATCTCATCACCGATTTTTTTCATGATTCCAATACTTCCTTATACTTTGTATAAGAAAGTAATAAAGATTAAAGTTGCACGGCAGTACAGTTGATGGCGCATCAATCCTAAGGAGTTCCTAATTCATATTCAGGCACCGACTCTCAAAATTTGATTTATAAATTTATAACTGTTTAACAGCGTAAAGGGTACACCAGCCACAATTAGGTTTACAGTTCTACATATATTCAAAACGCTAAACAAATTTTGATGTAATATCAGTCTTTTTTTGCGATCGTCCAGAAAATAAACTCTTTCTGATCACTCTTAAGATCAGAAATTCCATCTTAACTGCACTAGCTCGGAAAATTTTCTATAAGGGATTCAAAAAATTACTTGCCGATCCCGAAATGTATTGTTTCTTTACCAAAAGATACCAGAAAACCCAATACATATGGCATAAATTAAAGTTTCCATGGCGATGAATTGTTTGACGGACGAAAATCTTCCACAGTGGTAGAGGACTATCTAGAAAATTCTATAACGCGAAAAATCAAAATCCAAAATGCAGAACAAAACATTGCAGGAATTTTGTTAAGGGCCGATATTTCCATCTACGAATTAAAAAATGACAGCTAGAAATATAAGTATCATTTGAGCTATGATTTCAATGCGACATTTTTCATTTATACGGCAAATAATTTATTCGGTACTTTATTCGTAGATGGAAATATTGGCCCTAAAAGATGCACATGTTAATACGAATTTTAAAAGTTTACAAACATTTTCCTTATATTGAAGTTCATCATCTTTTAGATAACCAATCTAATATAAATATTCATAAATAATTTCTTATTTTTTTGAAGACCACGAAATAATATTGTACTTAACATGATCTGAAAGTGTCTCATTATCTTAGTAAATAAATTTATACATTACTAGTACCAGCAGTTAAGATCAGAAATAATTGCGAATACTACAATAATAAATTTAACTAATTATCCTACTAATTTAAAAAATCCTTCTATAAATAGAATAATATTAAATTACAATAAGAACTATTAGCACTTAGACCTGTTCTTTTTATCCTTGAATCAGTTTAAAAATGTACTGAGATGTACCTACATAGGTACATACAATCACTAAAAGTGACTTCTTTTGGTTTGGTTCTCAATTTTGTTTTGTAATATTACTTTCATATTATTATTTTAGTTCATATTTTGTCATAATTTGTAAATCGTGGAAGCTTGTTATTGAACTCCCTAATACCCAAAATAAATAAATAAAAACTAGTGAGATATATTATTATGTTAGAGTGTTGCAGTTTGTTAAAGCAGATCTCGCTGTGTGAAAGTAGAGTGCTATCAAACACTCCCCAAAGATGTGCATTAAATTTTTAAATAGCGAAAGTTGTCATTTATAGGATTCGAACTGAGGATCTCAAGATCCACCGTCCGACGTGCTACCAAGCAGCTATTTACAAAATGATTATATTTTTTATTGATATTTCCAATCGACAGGTGTAGCAATAGCACAAGCATTTTCTCCATCAAATTGCTGACGGTTAAATAGAAAGCGCGATTGAATAGCCGGCAGCGGCCGCGACGCGGGGTGGTAATAAGGGCCCGTGCCCCATGTCATCTCACACCGTCACACCGGTCACTGACAAGGCCTCGATTTCCTTTCAGATATTTTTTCAGTGAATATTGAAAGCGCGTATGTTTTTGAAGTATTTTTTCCAGTTCTAAGCCTCGGCTCCGGTCCTATCCGATTAACTTGTTTGTGTGTGTAAATGTCCAGTACAACTGGACAAACGATTTTTTTTTTTATTTGGAGAAAAATATACAAAATAATGTTTACGTGTGAGTTGGTACACCTGCGAGTGGGCCATCAGAAATTTTGGATTTTTTCTTTGTACTTGAGCATTTAATGCGATTAGATGGTTTAGTATATAGTTGAAGGTTTTTATTTAGAATTTATTTTTATTTTTTCGTCTGGAATTTGAATTCTTTACTGGTAGGGGTAGAGAAAAAATTTGGTAAAATAATTTTTGAGAATAAGGAAAACAAAGATAAAAGAAACTAAACTCCAAAAATCAAAATCCCCACACAAACACCCCACGCATTTTAACCATTCTGGGTGTGGCACTCTGCTTTCATATATCTTGTTATTTATATTTTAATAAAAATTTTTTCTGTTGCTTTGTGAAAATTCCTAATCTATTTATTACATAAAATGGAGATTGATGAATATGTTTTAACTCATTTTAAATTCCTTAACTCGTAGGTTAAAAGATACAAGTGTATACTTGGAATATGGAAATTGCGGTTATATTGATGAAATTTCAAATTTATTGTGTCACCGTAGTAACAATAAGCAGTAAAAGTGACATTTTACAGACTATTCATTGTAAAGAAGCGCACTTTTAATATCAGTAAAAGCAAAAGGTAAAACTCAATTTTCGTTTAAATAATTTCAAACTATCGCATATTGAAAAAAATGTTTCAGATAAAAATGGTATATATTTTTACTGTATAAGCAAAACAGTAGAAAACAAATTGTTTAGATTTTTTTTTCTTTATTTTGTTGATATATAACTTTTTATAATTTTATAATTTGTAGCTTTTCTTCATCAGCAAAATTTTCCATTTTACCAAAACTATGTGTTATTGAAAATATAAACTTTTTCTGACAGTTAAAATGTCATACAATTGTTTGTAATTTTGTTTGAGTTCCAAAGCTAACACTATAAATAAGCAATTTTCAAATAATTTTAAAATAGATTTTCTCGGTTAAAAAGGTCAAATATAAAATCTGTTAAATAACTGAGATGCAGAATTTAATTCTATAAAAATTTTATTTGAAGCTTTTTTACCTAAAATAATATGGAGACTTTTGCGCAAGGAAAAACTGATTTTACATGCAAAACGCCTATGGCCCATTTTTTAATTAACACCCTGTAGATACTTGTAAAATACTTCATGTGAAAATAATTAAATAATATTTTTTTTATCGATTGACATTAAAAGTGACACTTTACAGATTGCTATCAGTTACTTTTACTGCCTAGGTTATATTTTTTCTACGACCACATAGAAATCTGCTCAATTTATATTTGTTGTTGCTAAGAAAATGAGATACATTGCAAGCATCGTGCGAAATGAATTTGTTTTGTGAGTATTTCAATACAGGTCAGTTCATTTCAGTACAGGTGCCATTGCTAGAATACTTATTCAGAATTGCCAAATATTGTAATAGTGAAAGCGGGACAAATTTATCATTAAAATAAAATTAATTAGGAAATAATATTGTGGTCGTAGAAAAATTATAGTGTACAACTCGCATAGAATGTCCATTTCATACTCGTATGATTTCATACTCGTAGCAAATGAGTACCATTCCATGCTCGTTGTACAATATACTATTACACAGCAAACGCTCAACAAACGCATTGCAACGTAATTTGGTGGAGATAACCTACAAAATATGTACCTATTAAATATAATCACTAAATTAATATTAATTCCAAATCGGTAAAAAATAATGTGTTCAAACGGCACCAAACAAAGATTTACAGCTTTGGTAGCCTCTGCTGTCAATGAGTTATTTTGGTGCCTAGTTAAACAAATAACTATTGTTTATCTGATGATAAGTTTATGATATATTATACGAATTGTTTTATTATTATGTACTTTACTGTTTCAATTCAACAGAAATCAAAAAGAAAATATACATGTATATGCATTTTTTCTAATTTCTAATATCCCTTCTGCCTTCCAAGATAAGGGAGACAAGACGCCAAACGTTTAGGTTTCTCCACTGTCCACACCTGGCGATTTCGATATCTCCGGTGGCCTATCGAACCCTGATCAAACCCAAACGTTATTGTATACAAATAACTTACAAACGGCCCTCTGATCACTAGCATCAGCCTAGCGGACAAAATGCAACCAACGGTCAGTAGATTTGCATTCTTATATGTAACACATGGCTGCTTCTTGTTACAAGACGGAAGAGGATGGTCTATGCCTCCTCGAAGGCGATCGATAAAGATTACTGCTAGTTTTTCAGAGGAATTGTAAAAGAAGTTTTTTGGCTAACCGCAGTTTGGTGTAACGTATTTTGATTGTAATTGCTTATCGATAGGAGCATCTTTACAGCAAGCGAACTTTTACATAAATTTCAGTATTTTGATGGGGTCCAAGTTAATATTGTTTCGAAATTGAAGTATGTATTTGGAGTTTTTTATCAGTATACATAGAGATGTGTCTTTACCATAGTTACAGTTAAAGTGATTAACAGTAATGTATTAAAACGTTTATTTTACCGGGTGTAAAATTGAAATGTGGAATATAGGAATTTCAATGTATTTTTTGATATTGCTGTAATTTTTTACATATTCACTTTACAGCAAAATTGCAAATACAAAAGTTGTTCAGAAATTAAAAATGTATGTAACTAAATGGGCCTTATTGCATGGTTTTTTTCGTTTTTCGTTGTATTCACACTCCTGCAGTAAAATGAATAGGTAAAAATTTACAGCAATATAAAAAAAATACATTCCACATTTTAAATCTACGCCCGGTATAAATAAACGAAATTTACAGCAATTAAAAATAATAATTCCTACCAATTTAATGTAGTTTACTAACTACTAAAATAATTGAAATAAATTTGTATTTGTTTAAAATTGCATTGCATGCAAATAAATGTGAATGATACCTATCTTCACCTAAAAAAAAATCTGATGTGTCCGGCACATAACCTCCCGCCCAATACTACTCTTAAACGATACAAAACAGTATTTGATGATACTGAAACATACCTTTTTATTTGTTTATTTTCTATTTATATTTTAGAAAGAAAAGTTAGAGTAAAATTTAAATTCTTACCTTTACTGTTAATTCTGCAGGGCTGCAAACTACATCTTCCATGTCACACCATGTCAAATGTCTGCAGTTTCTGTAAGAGAAATAAACAAACTTAGTAATAGTATTTTTTGTTGCCTTATAAAATAAATAAAATATACGGCATCCGAGTTTGTGAACTCAACGTTTCGCTCGCTATTGAAGAGAATTTCATTAGAAGGCAAAAGAGAAGTCTAGATTGCCCGACGTGTAAACCACCCTCAAGATCAAGAGCAATCTTATGGCTAACCTTGACTTTCTTTTTCTCCTGGTGAGTTTTGTCTCAAATGCCCAAACTTGGCAGTCTTTTATGTTTCATGATTAAAGCTTTGGAAATCTACGCTTTATTTAAATCAGTGTTTATTATTGGCAATGAACTTATCAATACAAATAATGGATGTTCATGCAACTACTGTTAAAGGCAACAGTATATTGTAAGAGTATTATAAATCCATGAGTCCAATAGTCATACCGAAACTTGGACACGAGTTGCATTATACTATTTTTCTATTATTATGCTTCATATAACATATATGTAATAGTTATTACATATCAAGTTTACGTAAGAAGTTTGTACAACATGTTTTGTTCGAAAAGTATAAAACTAATAAGCAATAGTCTATACAAAGAAACAAAGTTGTTTCACGAGTTACTTTTGCTAGTTGCCAAAATTCTACTATAAATATTGACTTAAACATCATCTAATATATCAGAAAACAATTAATATATTATAAATAATTACCAAATTCACCCGTAAATTTAACTATAAAAAAACATGTTTAATTTTTTATTTATGCTGTGACAACTAATATTACATTTATAGGTTATGTGTTTCATTGCTGCCAAAAGCTACAGCCATATCGGGCAGCGATTATTGCCAACATTGATAATCAAATGTACTAAATTTTATATTTTAAATTAAATTTCATTCATATTACATCATTTTTAAAAATTAATATAATGTGAAGGGAAGTTTAAAATACAATATTTTTTTTATTATAAATATAATTTTTTAATAAATGCTTTAGAAATAAAATAAGAATATTTTCAACGAAATTTCCCGTACGCTCAGCATTTGGTTGAAATCTGGGAAATGAACATTTCGGATGCTGTTCGTGCAACGTGAAACAACACATTTTAATGGATGAGTATACAAAAAATAATTTTGTCAAGTCATATGACATTGTTTCTTATAAGTTCTACTAATTTTTGTATAGTGAGTGGTTATTTTATTGTTCATTGATAGGGTTTCCAAGTGAAATTGTTTGATATTTTTTATTGTTTACCGATAGACTTTTCAAGGTAGCTTAGCTATGCTTACAAATCACTGACAAGTAAGTCTAATTACTAACAAAACAGGAGGCAGTAAGTAAATAGTAGTAAGCCAACTGGTAGAATACTTACTGCCCCTAATAGATAAGTAGCTATATCGATAAACAATTATTTTAACTTTTCCTGTATGCTATTTCAAAAACAACTCTAAATTAAAATATTTGTTTAATAATATAATTCAATAATAGCTGCTGTGAGAACAAACAAAAAACTGATACATCTTTTCTATATATCAAATATATGTGTCCAGAAAGCATTCAAGTTCACATTTATATGTATAAGATAGATAATGAGTATGTGACTCATATTCTGTACGAGAGTTGAAAAAGCATTTAGTTTCTAATCAAATTTAATAATTTAAACATTGATTTCAATTAGTGATACTCACATTTCACTTTCGATAAACTCTTTTATTTAGTTTAGGCCTTTTGTTTATTTGGTGCACCTATTATTTCAACCACAAAACTCAAGGTTATTATCTTCAATTAACAACAACTTTTGCTGTCAATGGTGTCATTAGCAATACCACTTCCAATACCAACTTAAATCATATTTCTTAAACATCCCTAGAAACGAAATTTAATACTCAAAACTGCAAACAATTTACTGGAAACTGCAACGAATTCATCAAAAATGTTGTCGTTGAGTTTCTTTTGACTGGCAAGTGAGTTTCACTGAGCCTAGCACATACGATACCGTATCGTATCGCTGGTGCGAGCCAAGGCCGCCGTCAGGCCCAAGGCTCGCGGCCTGCACGCATATCTAATGTGGTGTGGACCCTAACCTAGCCTAACAAAATAAATATGTACCCGTCCCAAGCACCAAACTGGTGTCTTCGGCCGCTAGATTAGAAACCGCTGGCACAGAGACGGCTCGTCCGGGACATGTCACATATGTCAAATAGTCATGCTGGCACTATTGGAAGTGTCAGCAATTTCTAGCGGCTGTAGGGTTGGAAATAAGGGCTTTTTTACAAGAAGAGATGGCTAGTTAACATTTTTAGAATATAAACATTGTAGTAATAGTATATTATACGCCAAGCTTGAGATGACCCAGCGCTTGCTCAATAATAATGATATTCTAAACCGTGGTTTATATACTGTATTTTTCATTTCTAGATTTTAAATTCGTTTTAACGTATTTTATATTAATAATAACAAGTTTTTTTGACATGAATACTTATTAATATCTACAAAAACTGAGGATGCAGAAATTAAATTCTTTTGTTTTTAACACTGTTTTTATGATATTTTATTATGATAACAATGACTCGTACCATGAGCTCAGATTTTGGTTGCTAAGGCAAGTGTCTTAGCCTCGGTTTTAGCGCTGTACAGCGTTTAATAATAATTATACGCCAAGCTTGAGATGACCAGCGCTTGGTCAATAATAATTATCTTTTCAACCGTGGTTTATATCTACAAAAACTGAGGATGCAGAAGTTTTGTTTTTAACACTGTTTTTATGATATTTTATTATGATAACAATGACTGGTACTATGAGCTCAGATTTTGGTTGTCTTAGCCTCGGTTTTAGCGCTGTACAGTGTACTTCTTATTAAATGTTCCATTTTTTTACTGTTCATAAATAATTGGAATTACTATCTGCATTTGAGCAGTCTAGATAAAATTATTATTTTTATTATTATTAAATAATCTTATAATAAACATTTACCTTTTCGAGAATTTAATTAAAAATAAATACACAAATACATACTTCTTAATGTAAAAATAAAGCACACTCATGTCAAATTTGACAGGTAAAAGGTTAGTTATTCTTGAATCGTTGAATCTGAATTACCAACTTAAAATTAGGGGACAATTTTAAATTCATATCTAAATGCTTTCCAAGGAGTTTTTAATTTAAAAAAAATGTAAGAAATAAATTTAGAAGCTTGAATTTCTTTGGAATGAGTTCCTATTATTAACGAGTCAATAATAATCTATTATTGACCGTTTGTAAGGAAGCAGTAGAGAAAAAACCATTTCACGACACACAACGAAGTGAATAAGCATATTATTAGGCTAGTATTGAAAAAAATAGATACCTAACATTTTTGTTTGCTAAAATAAATCAAATATATTATTACACCGTTTACCTATTTTTGGTGTGGCACTCTGCTTTCGCTTTTACGAATGAAGTGCGGTAAAGTTATAAAGGTAATTATCGGTTGTGAGATTCAATTCAGGATCTCATGATCTACAGTCCGATACATTACCATGGAAATATTAACAACATTTTTTTAATATGAAAAAGGGAAGCGGAGTAACTGCTTTGGTCATATGACGCCTCATGAGTGGATGATTCTGAATTTTTATGAACAACACTATTAACCAAACAACCATGCACTTCAGTGGGGTTCGAACACACGACCTCTGGTGTTATACGCTAGTAACATAGCCACTACACCACCGAGATCGGTTTTAGTATATTTGTTTGATTAGCTAGAATTAATACAAATGAATGTTTCCAAGCAAGAATCTTTTAAAGAGAAATTTAACGAACAGTTCCAGGAAAAAATGTATAGTGCGTACTCATAAGGAAAGGATATCGGTCGATGATGACAATAGACTTCAAAATCGTAGATTTTAATAAAATGGTAAGTTTTAAAGAACATAACATTATAACTATTATCAAAAATCCAATTTAGGTAGGTACCACACGACTATTTAAGAAATTTAATTGTTTGTAAATTATTCTTGACACATGTTTGACATATAGAAGTATCAAGTGAAGAATATAAATGTGGCGTATAAGAATTTCAATGATATTTTTTATATTACTGTATCTTTTACCAATTCACTTTACAACAAACGTGCAAATACAAGAGTTGTTCAAAAATCAAAAATGCATGCAATTAGGAATATTCTATACAAATAATACAACACTATAATAAATAAACCAAAAACTGTTGTAAAGAAATATAAATTAATTTTCGTTTTTCTTTACAATTGCGACATTTATATTCTAGACCCAGAACATAATATATTGTATGTAACACGGAATATAAAATATTATATTTAACACGTACATAATAGGGTTCTATGGACAAGACATTTTGAGGGCAAACGAGCGCAGCGAAGTGAGACACATACAAGGGCGAGTAAATAAAGCCCTGTTATGTACTTGTTTTATAAATATCTATTGTTCCAAGTATTATTGCCAACATATTTCGTTTGAAACATTTTATTGTTGGTGCTTCTATATTTAAAACAAATTTAATTTATTGTTTTGTGAAACTTATAATAATTATAAAGTTACATCACACCATATTTTTTCCATACGATCCAACTACTCATCCATCCACATAACATAAACATCATTAAGAAAACGATCAAAATGTATTTAGAAGCCTTCAAAACATATAATTTCGCAAAAACCTTCCCACTGGCAGCAACCCTTAAAAATTTCCCAAAATCTTCTCACACCCGCCACTGCTATCAACTTCCAGTTGATAAGCAACAATCAAATGTTCAAACACAAGAAGTTGATCTAACACTAACAGCTTTAGCTGTGCTATCAGCAAACCGGGTTCACTTTTGGTGGTTTCAGACGACGACGAAGAGACTTTGTGTATTTGAAGGAAAGTAGTTGTGTTTGTGTGAGCACTCTTCACCCCTGTTGTCACCTTGGGGTGCCTGGTATTAACATCAGTTTTATCGTGAAAGAGGTTCGACTTTATCAGGTAAGTTTGTTGGAATTAGAGAAATTGTATGACGGGGTACTATCGGATATACAGTTCAATCTGTTGAAAGATTTTCACAAATTTCTCTTTAGTATCTTCGCCTGACTAAAATCTTTAGAAGTGTGATTTGACAGCTGGTATTCGTACTCTATGTGCAGAAATATATTGTAAATATACCGACAGTTGCTCTAAGTAGAATACCACGTTTAGAAAATGGGTGTGGCATTATTTCTTTAAGATTCCCAAACCCAGTAATTTCTGGACAAAATTTCAGTTCAAAAAATTTTCCTCTGGTTTCTACTTCACTAACTTTATTGAGATTGCAATTTGATGGCTGATAAAATGTATCAAAGCAGGTGTAGAATTGAAATGTGCCTGTTTCAGATTTACATTTTCATTGTTGTATAAATTTCTGTAGAAGTTTCGTAGAAGATTGCAATGATGTTATGGCGAATTTGAAAGCTCAATTATTGACAATAATATGACAGAGTTATACAAAATTAATTTTTTATTGTAAACAATACGCATTTTGTAGATATTCATCATTTTTAGTGATAGAAAAATAGACGATATGGGAAAGTAACTGACCAATTATTTAATTACTATAATTACAAATGACTAATGAAATATTACTATGATTATTTTTTGACGTTTCTTAAAACCAATGAAATGCTTTATTGTATGTCACGTGTCTGCGTTTTAACCAATCCTGTCATTATTATACTGATTATTTTTTGACGTTTCTTAAAACCAATGAAATTACTGAGAATAATGCTCTTGTGATTATTCCCGGCAATTTTCTCTGTAGCTTTTTTGTTTTTGTTGACAGATGTCAAATGTCAGACAGTTATCATCAACACAAGTAAAAATGAGCAAAAAAGATAGATTTAGTGACGTGCCTGATGATGAAATAAAAAAATAATCTAATTAAATATAACTCGAGGGTTCGATAAATTAGAAAATAATTCTCCAGTATCTTTCTCAAACTTGTCGCCATTTGGCAATAGCCACTCAAGCCCTACGGGCTTTCGTGGCTATTGCCTGGCAACAAGTTTTCGAAAGATCTGTCAAATTATTTTCAATTTATTCTCACTCTCTTGTTATATTATTACTGAGAATAATGCTCTTCCCGGCAATATTCTCTGTAGCTTTTTTGTTTTTGTTGACAGATGTCAGATGTCAGATAGTTATCATCAACACAAGTAAAAATGAGCAAAAAAGATAGATTTAGTGACGTGCCTGATGATGAAATAAAAAAATAATCTAATTAAATATAACTCGAGGGTTCGATAAATTAGAAAATAATTCTCCAGTATTTTTCTCAAACTTGTCGCCATTTGGCAATAGCCACTCAAGCCCTACCGGCTTTCGTGGCTATTGCCTGGCAACAAGTTTTCGAAAGATCTGTTAAATTATTTTCAATTTATTCTTACTCTCTTGTTATATTATTACTGAAAATAGAGTAATTACTTAAATCTAAGATAAACAATTTTTGTGAAGTTTTAAACGTTTATTTGTTATTTTTTAACGGACTATTTAAAATATAAGTTACAGAATACGTCCATTAGTGTTTTACCTAATTTTCAAAATTTTTGTATTCTCATATCTTGTTCTCTATTTTGAAGAAATCAGCACCGAAATAACTCATTAGCTAATAATTCAATATATGATAATAAATTATCTTTAGAGTCATTTTATGACACTTTGTTGATAAAAATTAAATCAACCTAGCCACACTTCAAAGAAGAACAAAAAATAAAATTGACAAATTTAAGACGCCAATTTTACAATACGATTGTAATTGCAAGGGTTACAAATTATTTTTTCCGAAATCTATATTAAAGTTACTACGTTAAACTTTACATACTCTTATATCAAAATTTTACTTCACAAACTCTTATGTCAATCTCAAACTTGAATTACAAACCTATAATAACAAAGTATTCTATACTACTGTTAGTGAATTTATTTATTATTTACCACTGACGATAATTTATAGGATTTAATGCAGATCACATGCAAACTTCGTCTAAGAACATATAAAAAATAATGGAAATTGTAACCAAATTTGACACTTTGACAGTACTTTTGTTATTACAACCATCCCCGTCTCAACAGCTAGCTGACGTTATACAAATACATAATGCTATTTATTTATGTTTTTAATTAATAATTTAACAATTTCGGAAAAAATATAATGTATACCTGGGCAATAAAGTATTTTATCCAACACCTCTTAATAAATGCTCCATAACTATGGCGATTTTAAACAAGGAAAGTAACAGATAACCCACTAGTAGGTATAAATTTGAAAAAAGTCACTAGTGAGTAATTTTCTATTTATGACAATAATAATAACACACAACACCTTGGTAACTCCTTCGATTGACATTTTAATTTAGAAAATTTAAAACATATGTCTGTCAAATAAAATTTCTTTAATAAATTTTGCATTTATTAAGAGATGTTGGATAAAACGTTATACTTCACACGTGGGTAAAGTGGAATTACCCACTCGATAAAATTATCACACTCTGCCTTCGGCTTTGTGTGCTAAAATTTCTCACGTTTGTAATTCCTTACTTTGCCCACTTGTAAAGTAAATAACTATTTTATTACTCATATGGTTTATTCGTAATAAAAAAATTGTACTTTAGTGCCTTGATTTATAAGTAACTATTTAGCGTCAAGTTTGCAATGCAGATACAGAAACATAACATTGTTACGAGAAATACGACATTCTAAAATAAGAACAATTAAGTATTCAACATAATATGTAAAACATTGTATTATAATAAATAATATGCAATACTCGTAAATAGCTATTACGATTTCATTAATAGACGGCAATAACCAGTAAATGATGAAAGTAAACGTGATTAAAAATAAACATAATCAAGTCACAGGTGCAATTAATAGTTCGAGTTCAGAAACACATTAATCTGAGCGTGTGAGGTCCGTTAATTGTTTTCCATATTAATTAATAATTAGCTGTAATTGTTCAAAGTGATAGTTGTACCTAAATATACTTAACGAGTTTTTCAGAATATTATAATACAGTTAAAAACGAATAAGATATTTTTATACATTAACCTACCGCAGTTGAAATTATTTTAAAAGTATTTCGATTGAGTGGAATCATGTATTGTAATTATATAGGTAAGTAATTTTCCTTTAGATGTACCTGCATATTACAGAGAAAGTATCATCGAAAACCAACGCAAGAAACATTGTAACCAATTTTATACGATAAAATAAAAATAAATATAAATATATCAGCACGTTATTTATTTATTTCTGGGCGTGGCTTTTTACTTAGAGAAAATCTCTCTATGTTTTTTATTTTTCCGCATACAATGCCGTCAAACTAATTCCCCCGCTAATGTGGAGCCATAAGAAATACTTTTATGTGGTGAAATTTTGTTGAATATTGGATCGAACTGAGGGTCAGATGATAGTTTATAAACAACAATGAAGTATTAAATTCCAAATCTTCATCAATGTACAACAGAACTACGTCATTTATTTATAGCTAATATCAGTGATGTCACTCTAGTGAGCAAATTTGAAATTATGTTTGTTTTTATTTTCATAGCTATTTTCTCATGTCCAGCAACAGCTATATATACCTATATTATACCGGGTGTAGAATTCAAATGTGGAATATAGAGATTGCATTGCTATTTATTTGATATTGCTGTATTTTTTTACCTGTTCATTTTACAGCAAAAGTGTAAATACAAAAGTTGTTCAGAATTTAAAAATGCATGCAATATGCAATAATGCCTCTTTAGTTATCTAGATGTTAGTGTCAATAAATTATTATTTATTAGTAAAATTGCAACACTGTCATGGAAAATTAAACAAAAATGAAAAATATTTAACATCTCATAAAACAATTTTAAATTTATTTTTTGCCGATTGACATTAAAGATGACACTTCACGGACTGATAACAGTCTGTAAAGTGTCACTTTTATGCCTAGTCTGTAAATATAATTTACATAACAACCGCTCAACAAATGTATAGCAACCGTCAATAAATACATAGCAACCGTTCAACACAAGCATGCAACGTAATTTGACAGCAATAACCTTATTATCACTAAATTAACATTAATTCCAAATCGGCAAAAAAATTATGTGTTCAACTCGGCATCAAACACAGATTTATAGCTTCGGCAGCATTCATTGCCTCGACTTCGCCTCGTCAATGAAACAGCAGCCTCTGCTTTAAATATGGTATTTTGATGCCTAGTTAAACAAATAACTTTTTTTCACGACATGGTAGGAAACTCCACCGTTCTTCTCCCGAAATAGTGAGGAAAATGTGTTGTTCCTCTCTAGAGAGGAAAATAAGAAGTGCTGCCAATATGAAAGTTATTTTAAAATATATTATAAAAATTATAAATAAATTCCTAATTTTATTGAAAATCCTTATTTTAGTGATATACATACTTTATATAATCTTACAATTATGTCTTATATATTTCTTTTCGTTATTAAATCACAATTTGACAACTTATTAAATATATTTAAGATTGGTTCATTGGCAACACTGCTACACCGCCTTGTGTCCGATAACCTAACTTTTAACGTGCCAATCTGTCAGTTGTGTTCTTAAAGTGTGTGTTAGGTCCGAGCAAATCGTTTTTAGAAACATGTCGTGAAAAAAATGTTGTGTCTAACACGAGAGGAAAGCTCTTCTTCCACTCTCGTTCGAACTCGAGGGGGAAAAAGAAGCGCTTTCCTCTCTAGTTTGACAAATAACTATTATTACATACAGTGTTGTAATATTTTTTTAAAAAGTTTCATAGAAGATTGTAATGATATAATGGTGAATAACGAGAAAACTTTTTTGTCCGTCTAAATCTGAATTTTATTATTAAATAATAAATAGATTACATATTTCTGTTCAGAATTTATAAGCTTACGGGTATTTTGATTATATTTTAATTCCGATATTAATAATTTTGTTTGTTCAAAAGCAATTGTACAAACCTCTTATGCGGGAAGTAAGCCTTCTCGCACTTGGTATATAAATAACGATTTGTAGCACGCTATATATGTTTCAGTCGTTTTCGTCATTATCTTCCTATTTTTGTCGTGGTGATAATAATTGTCATCCATTATTTAAGACAATTTGTCATTAAGTATCCACTTACTTAATCTGTTCATTTTCCACAAATACTAATCGCTAAAAAATTCGCTATTACCAAAAAACCAATCGTTTTTCAATAGCCCAGATCTTATCAACCATGTTCAACTATATTTACCCGACAACATTGATCACAATCTGTCAACCAGCGGTTCCGCAACAGTTACGATACCGCGTTGTAAAATTCCGTGGCTGTAATTCAGCAGGAATGTGATTGAATTGTTACATCCCCCTCTTGTACCCCTTGATATACGCACGCCTATGAACTGCACAGGGGCGTGTACACTGGGTGTTGCATGAGTGTTCTCTGTATGTTGTGTAGTGTTTTGTTTGACGACGTTCAGATGTTCGTGGATGGATTTCGTGACAGATGAACAATGACGAGAATTTTCGGCGATTTTTAACGTGGTATACAAGTTTTATTTTTATTTAGGGTTTTGGTAGTTTGTAAGTGCAGAGAAATATTGTTTAAAACTTGATCTACATGATAGTGGGACAAGAGTTACTGAAAAAGTAGACACTATAAATACAGTTTACTTACTGATACCGAACTCCATGGGACAGGCAAAGATTGTTCATTATAAACGTAGTTCGTTGTAAGTAGGGCTGTTCGATATCTTGTTTAGAATATCGATATTCGATATTAGAAAAATATCGATAATATCGATGTATCGAAAGTAAAAATAAATATCAGCATGCAATGCTATCAATAAATCGAGCACAACCCCTTTCATTAGATGGCATTGTAGGTAAATTTTAGTTCTTTTTCACAAAATACATCGATATATCAATACATCGATATATCGATATATCCATACATCGGTACATCGATATATCGATTTATAGATATATCGATATATTGATATATCGATATTTTTTCTACTTAATATCGTTATTCGATATATCGAAATAATATCGATACATCGATGTAAACGCACAACCCTAGTATACATATTTTGAAGGTTATCGCTGTCAAATTACGTTGGCATGTATTTGTTTAACGGTTGCTATACATTTGTTGACGGTTTCTACGTGTTTGTATAATGGTTGCTAAGTAAAACAATTTTACAGCCAAGGCATAAAAGTGACACTTTACAAACTGTTAGCAGTCCGTAAAGTGTCACCTTGAGTGTCAATCGGCAAAAAATACTGTTTTATTTAACAATTTATAATTAAATTATTAAAATGGTTTCTGATTAAGTGATTACTGATTATAATATTTCATATGTCACAGTAAAAATGTAAACAGTAGTCGCACTCTCCGGTATTTTTGTAACGCGAAAATTTGTAGCGGAAAACTTTACCTCCTGACCCGTTGGTTCCAATACCGGTTACTTGATGTTCGTACTATAACTAATGATTTTTATTCTAAAAATATATTAAGTTCTTATAACTTAGCATATTTAATTATATAAAACACGTAACCAAAAGTTACGTTTTAATTATTTATTTTAGTTAAAATTCGACGTTTATTTAAATTCCGCCGCTTTACCAATCTCAATGTAGATAGTTTCAGGACTTTTAGGACCGATTACAAATTCTAAGTGGTAATTATAATTGTTAATTACGAAAACACATCAGGTAGAAAATAATACCTAGGTTGTAGAATTCTAAAAACATGTAAAATTTGTGCAACTTGCCCCAAAAATAAATCAAGGAAGCTTGCATCTGCAACTGTCTCCCCTGTACGCGGCAGACACACGTGTACCCCGTCAAAAACACCAAAAATCTAAAAAACACCCCTATTCTTCTCCCGACTCTGCTCTCCGCTCGCTATTTCGGCGTTTTTGGCATAAAAAAGCGATCCAGTCGCTCGTGCTGTCCACCTGCCTTGGCGGCGGCCTGCGCGCATGCGTCACGCGTGCCAGGGGCGAGGAGGCACAGGGGCGCGGCGGCACGCGCCTAAAAAACAGCCGGAGCCGCGAGACGCGCGCCGCGCCACCAGGCCCGGCAAGGTAGAGTGCGGTTTTTTTACTATAGCGACAGCTAGTAGATATGTTTAATGTGTGTGTTAGAGAGAGATAATGATAGACGTGTGCTATGCTGCTCGAGGAGGTAAAAAAGGATGTATATTAATTCGGGTTTTCGCTTCAGGGTTTGAAAAAGTAGCGACTTGGACTTTGTAGTTTCCTGTGTTAGAATTAATTTAAATAATATGAGATTACTCAGTTCGATTTCTACTTTTAATTTATGTGGATGCCTTCCACTAATATCGGAAGGTGGGGGTGTAAATTTAAGGGCTGGTAATCGAAATTTACGCGTAAAAAAATTGTCTACTAATCAGTAACTACTATAATAGAAATTCATAGGTATACATATGTATGACATGATGATATATTTATTTATCCACATGTGTCAAATAATATACCCATAATTCAACCATTGTGTATCAATTAATGACCTTTGTTAGTGTTGCTAATGAAATAATATTGACAGTTCAATGAATTAATATTATTCATCCGTTATGTCAAATTCAAATTTAAGTAATTTTTTCCACACAAAAAGCCTAAGACACTAGTTTTCTCATATTTCATAATTTTATTTTCTTTTAAGCTTAAAACTGTAGCTGAATATTTGGTTTTAAGATTTTTTTGTTAAATGTCAAATCACTTCAAAATTTTGTTACAACAAGAATGATTTACATCACTCGCGTTCGCTCGTGATATAAACTTCATTCTCATGCGTAATTGCATACATTACATGCTCATTGAATAATATACTATTATTGATTAACCCTTTTACTTTTTCAGTTTCATTCAAATTTAATAGGTCTGGTTTCTTTTACAAACTCTTTCTGTAAATAATATGAATAGGTACGTACATTTAAGATAAGTACGTTTTTTTCCGGCATTGCAGGAAACCCATCGTTCTTCTCCCGAAATATTGAGGAAAATATATTTTTCTAGAGAGGAAAATATAGAATTGCTACCAATATGAATGTTATCTAAAAAAATATATTGTAAAAATTATAAATAAATTCTTAATTTTATTAAAAACCTTATTTTAGTGATATACATACTTTAAATTTATCTTACAATCATGTCTTATATTTTTCTTTTTCTAGATTAGGTAAATCAATTTTAATTTGAAACTTTGTTTCTATTTATTTCTAATAATATCATGTTCTAATTACGGGTATCGCCAATCACCAATGGGATCTCGAGAGATATGACTAAATTAGATAATAGTATATTGTATCATTAGGAGTAAATGTGATACTTTGTGTGCTGAGCATGTAAGTTTGAACGACGAGCGAAGTCAAGCACCAAAAGTCACATTTACTCCGAATAACACATGCTATTTTTCTTAATGATTTTTTTTATTTTTAAATTACTTTTAACTTACAACATATAACCTAAGTAAAACGTCTACCAGACGAACAAAAATGAGTTTTAATTATTTTCACGTAAAATATTAGAAGTGTCAATGTTTTCGTCAATTTTTTATGTCAATGAAAAAATAGAAATGGTTCTATTTGCTTCAATGTTTTTGTATATAAAATACGCAGAAAAATGCGCACAGACGCAAAACGCAAAACGTCGGATGAGCAGCTGAAAAGTGTAATTTGAGGTTGGCATAATAAAAACATTATTAGATTGGCCTAATAGTGTGGCAACTTTTGTCTAATTGGTGCGCCTCTAAATTGAAACACTGTGTATTTTGTTAAAATAACTTTCGCATGAAACACATACTTTTCTCTGCAGTCTTTCAACCGGTTGTTTGTATTAATTAATATAGAGCAATATAAAAAAAAACATCAATGTTCGTCTTCCTTCACCTATCAATCAAAATATTATACAATATAATTTGAGAATAGCTTCCTGTTAACGCATTGAACTGTGGATTATGAGATCATCTGTAATTTGACGGCATTGCACGCGATATCAGATTTAGAGTGCTGCACAGCTACACCCAGAAATTTTTACAGAATACAAATTGCGAAATCAAAATGATTGTTTTTACCCTATTTGGCGGCCGCTTCCATAACAACGGCCGCGAAATAGGATAAAAAACAATCGTTTTGACCCATTGAAAGCCAACTTTCTATTTTATTGTTTAAAATTAATAAAATTTGTTGAGGTTACACAAAAAATTGTGTATACACCTTGTCCGCGAAATCCTTTAGCGCCTTTGAGTTTGTGCCTGTCTCTCGGGTTCAGAAAAATTGTTTAATAAGCGGCTAATTAGGAAAATTTTTTGATAAATGTTGAATTAGATCCGACAAGGATTAGCACTCGGATCAGGAGGATCATTGGCTTATATTTTAAGAATATCTATAATGCCGTATGGATTAAATTATAGGCCAATTCTGAGCAATTCTGTAAGGTCTGTAAGAGAATTTGTAAGATCTGCCAATGCTTGCAGGTCAAATGGCAATTCCTTGCAGAAAATCGTAAATATGTTACAGATATCTGTAAAAGTTACGGTGAAGTTTGAGGTACCTGTAAACTTTTACGGTCACTGTTGAATGCAAAAATTATTTTATGAATAATATATTATCACTACTATTATTGATTCCCTCTACAGACTTCTACGTATTAAATCAATTAAAAATATTAATCAAGGTGATATTATTTATTGGATTACTTAGCGAAGTTTAACAATAATTATCCAACAACGCGTATTCCTTTTTAGGTATTTTGATACAGACATTTTTACTTTCCAATGTATATAACATATCAATTTTACTTTAAAGGTTTTCGTAATTTTATATTTTGTGTGTTGTAGTTCTTTCCAAAATCCAGTTGGTTCAACCTGTTGGATATGTTTGTCAGTCGTCTGTGAGTAAAATATTTAAAAATATTAGTAGTATTTTAGCGCCTCATCCGTTTTAGTTTTTTAATATACATATATGTTCTTAGTACCAAATTTGCAATTCCATATATTCAAACAATAAATAATTTAATTTCGATTTAAGTTTTTAAGTATTTTCAGTACATACTTCATTTTAAATGGATGTATAAGTATAAATAATTAAATATTATATTTTATCTATTACATGTTACTTACAGATAACCTAACCAAAATAATTGTGAAGTTAGACACATGTCGTAAAATAATCGTCTTCTTAAAGGTGCCTGTCGAGAATTGACAAAACTGTAAATCTGTCAAGTTGTTAGTTACTGGCGTATCATAGGTAACAGATTTACGAATTTACGATCTTACAGATGAAATGTTCAGAATTGACCCATTAATTGTATCTATATACAGATACTGCAAGCGAAAATTTTATATTATCCTGATTCATTCCCCCTAAATGTAAGTACAAGACCTCGTGGTAACGCAATGGACTGTATGGATCATATGATCCTCGATTCAAGTCTCAGAGCCGACTAATTTTCGATATTAAATTTCCAAAATTTTCACCACATAAAATTACCACTACCTTCCTTGGAGACCGTAATTTGACGACTGGTAACCGCACAAAATTACGAGTATATCATAATACCGAGATCTTCTTTGAGTAGAATAAATGGCATGATAATATTTTTAACTTTATTTATTTCATTGTTTGATAACCACACAAAATATCACATATCGATATTTGAGAAAGCAGAATGCAATTCTCAAAATAGATAAATGGCGTGATAAATATATTTCTCAATTAGCATAGAGTTAGTTAAGTGACACGTGTGCGATAACACATTCAAACGTTGAAATAAACATAATTAATAATTTAATTAGTGCAAATAAATTACAATACAAATAATTATTAATCACATTTTACAACATTTTACTTTTAATTTGAAGTTAAAACTATTACTTCCTGATTTAATAAGAGTGAAAGTGCTAATTAAAGTATAACGGAATATGATACGATTACGTACTGTGTGTGATATATTTTTCCATTTTAAATTCATAAAGGATAAAGTAACAGTTATGAATTTTAGACTCTCGGATTGCAAAACGTGAGCAAAGTTAGTCAATACGCGGATTATAGATTTAATCACGGCATTTTGTGAGTATTTCCTGACATCTTGCACCATTTTAACCAAAATTGTTTTGTTATATAAACAACGAAATTTATCCAAATTTCTTCACTTGGTTTATAAATGCCTATTCTAAGGAAATGTATAACGTATTATGGGAAAATTGTCAATTAGTGCAAAATCCACATTTCTTACTATACAAAATTTTTTATGTATGGTACACATGGGCCAAAGGAACTGAGTTCCGTATAACTGGTGAAGTAAATTTGATATTTTGTAATAGTATTCTGCTGCTTTTCAACTTACACAAGCATCAATAAACAGATAATTACAGGAATATTTAAGATTTTATGAAACATGAAATTGAAGAAATTAATTATACTTTTATCCTCCCTAGTATTACACATTAGTACACTACGAGTTTAGGCTAAAATGTAATATTTAGTTTTTCTGTCATTAATGTATTACTATGAATACTGTATTGTTCCAGATAAAATGCAACATAGTTGTTAGTGTCAAAGGAAAGGTCATCATACAATTAAATAGAAGACTTCTTTATGGGGTAAATAGCTCCGTGGTAACGCGTCGGACTGTGGATCGTGATATCCTCAGTTCGAATCCCACAGCTGACAGCTGCCAATTTAAATTTACCTCTGTGGTTCCCCCTCCACTAACATCTTTGGGGGCTATGATTTGACGGCTACTAACCGCACTTCATATGCAAAAATATATCACGTACCGAGATCTGCGTAAGCAGAGTGCCACACCCATAATGGGTAAAAGGCGTAATGATATATTTATTTATTTATTTACTTCTTCAGACTGCAGCCAAAATATTTATTAATTTTCTAAAAATCCAACGTTTCCATCACACTATGATCTTCAGAGGAATTTAGAGTCTTGAAAGAATTAAAATTAACATAAAATATTTACTTACTACAGTCGATTATCGTTTCTATGAACCATTATACAGATGTTTACTACTGAAGGCAAATTCGAATGGTTACTTTGTAAAATTTTTGTTGTAATGTAAGATATGTCTGTTCTCTGTGATATGTTTATAAATCAGTAAATTATGATTACTTTTTTAACATTGACAACAAATGTTGTATTTTATCTAAAACAGTATAAATTGGTATCTATAGCTGACTCACGGTATGTAAGGGAGGTTAAATAATCCTTTAACCGTTGGATCAAAATTGTGAAATAAATTACCTACGGATATTAAAAATGTTCAGGCTCTACCAAGCTTTAAAAATAAGCTGAAAGAATTGTTAATTAAGAAGGGTTATTATGATGTAGATGATTTCCTGACAGATAAATTTTAGTAATGTTATGTAATAATTTTGTAAACTTGACGAACCTGATATCGAATGTATTTGATCAAAAGGAAATAAATTATTATTATTATTATTATTGTGTGATTATGACAGGTCAAAATTTTCGATAGGTAGTGAAATTACAACAGAGAAGATGACGTCTGTGTGTGGTACGATTTTTTCGTTCACGGTAACACAAAATCTGATGCTAATATCATTTTCAAATTACATATTTATAATTTGGATGTTCAAGACACAAGCTGATTATCATTTGGATAAC
The DNA here is from genome assembly GCA_963942605.1 of Poecilus cupreus. Lineage (NCBI taxonomy): Eukaryota > Metazoa > Arthropoda > Insecta > Coleoptera > Carabidae > Poecilus > Poecilus cupreus. Next base: position 24,866,607 of record OZ012721.1, read on the forward strand.
TTTAATTTAATATGGAAGTAAATTATAGTGGAGTTTAAATTTCTTTGGACATAAGATTTATGTAAGTTCTTTGACATAGTGATGTTTATCACTATTTTGTCTGTTGGTAGAAACCGTCTCGCATTAAATTTTTGGAATGGAAGATATGAACAAATCACAAAACAGTTTTGAACGATTCATCCCCTTGGGTCGTCTGAATTTTCATTAATAAATTCATTTGTACATTATGGGCTATTTAGGAGATCAAGCACTCGAAATTGAAAGTGTCGGATAATTTTTCTCTTTACCTGGATGGATTACAGTCAATAAAAACTTTATGTTAAATATTTAAATACTTTCAACAATACTCTTTGAACATTAGACACCCTTATGCCCTAAGATAATCCATGTCTTTAAAAGATCAAAGGATTACCCGTCAAGCCTTCCATTACAATGTCGTTTGTATCGCCCATGTCCCGAATGCAAGGTAAAACTTCGATACGCATTAGAAAATGTGTATTACAGAATTTGTTGTAGGCATTGATGTCAGAAAAACGATTCAAATTTATTAACGTTTAATTATTATTCAAAGTCTATGGTTTCACTGCGTATTCGGGCCATTCAGGGATATTAGAATTTAGTTGCAAACAAGGTAAAAATACAGCGTCGGACAGTTGCGCTAAAATTTCATTCCATTTTAAATATTTGTATTGTTTGTATAATGCCCGATTGCACCAATGTTAATTAAATTTTAAACTTGGTTTAAATAAATAAAAGCGTATCGAATTTTTGACATCAATGTCAACTACTCCGTATGACATATATCTTCGATTTGCTTTTATTTATTTAAACCAAGTTGGTGCAACCGGGTATAAATACCCAATTCGTGTCTACCCCTTTTTTTAGAAAGGTTTGTGATCATATGTTTGGTAATTTATTTCTTTCATGTTCTAGACTAAATCCTTCGACAGTTTCGAAAATATCTATAAGTTTTAAAGTGTTAGATGTTAGGTAATTATACAGGATAAGTTTTTAAAGCTACCAACAGTTTTGCTAGCTAATTAATAAATATAAAGAAGAAATAAATTCACAGGCTTATACCGCAGGGGGGGGGGGGCATAATTGTACGGTTGGTAAAATAAAATTAAAATTATTAGGGAGAAGGGGGGGGGGATTGAAATAAGTAAATATAATCCAAGAGATATAAATTTGAAAATAATTCTCCAGTTCCTTTCGCAAATTTGTTGCTATTTGGAAATAGTCACCAACGTGACTATAGCCTGGCAACAAGTTTTCGGACAATCTATCAAATTATTTTAAATTTTTTTCACTCTCATGTTATATGATTATTAATTATTTATATGATTTAAAAGTAATGATTTTACAGTCTGCGATATAAAATCTGTCACATTTTTATTGTGCTTATTTGAAATGACTTGGTTCCTCCATATTTAGGTTAGGTGGAATAATAATGATATTTTAAAGAACAATGGTAATTATAACCGAGAAAAATACGCACGAAAATAAGGAAAATTCCAGAAGAAAAAATTGATGAAACGCGAGGTAAAAAAATAATGAAAATGATCAAAGTACCCAGGATTCTTTAACAAAAGAATGCCTAAATAATTACATTCTTATAATTTCACTTTTTAACGAAAAATTTCGCAAAATCCTTGCCTGATTTTCCCTTTGTGAAGTGAGCTTCTGACATTCTTACTCTAGGCAATCGCTTCGTACAAAGCAAGACATGAAAACAGATATTATTAAACTTATTATTCGTGGCTTCCATCTTGCGTAAGTAGCAATGAGAAAAGAAGAAGGCGAACAGTGGGGAAGACGAGGGGGGTTAATAATTAACTGGTAAATGTAAGGAAGTAACTCGTCTTGAATTCGAGATCAAAGAAGGCGTCTTCTGGTGTTGACAATACTCTTTGATCTTGGTCTTGCTTCGGTAAATTCTTATTTATTACGGCGGGGGTGACAAGAGGGGTGGAAATTTTTTGGGCGTATACACGTGCGGATTTGATGTTCTTGTTGAGATTTTAAATTATGAATTTTCAAATTTTGTCGATGAAGTTTATAATTAGAATTTTTATAAACTTTCCTTGATGATCCTTGAGCGTCTACAAAGTTATGATAGATACAAAACCACAGACTTCACAGTTAAATTCAACGTAATTTTTAACGGAAGTTTGAGACAGAAGACTCTCAGTTCGAGTCCTACAGTCGATAATTTCTATACATCTGACTACATACCCAGTAATATATTATATACCGAGATGCTATAAATACAGTACCATACTCAGAAATAGATAAATGACACATAATGATATATTTATTTTGGTCTGAAAATTAATCAAGAAAACTAAAATACGTATTATTGGTGTGATATTACATTATCGATGGGCGATATAAATTTTTATTCACAATCGATTAGTAATACCAACCTGCAAAATCAATTAACACTGAATTACTAACTGATTATGAATAATATAGACTTTTCTGTGAAAACTTCTGGCCGTAGTTCGGGTGGAGTATAATCCACTAATTCACATTCAGAGTCAGCCATTTCGGCCTTCCTACATTTTGACTTTTAAATAATCAAAAGTTTGAAAATTTATTTCAAAATATAAATGTCAGTTAGAAATTGTTTACAAAATAAATAAAATACCTTTGCGCTTTAGTTTTGCTATGCTAGTCTCCGGATGCAATAAAATACTTTCTATAACACTGTTTTGTAAAATACGCATTCAACAACTAAAAATTGTATTAGGATAACTATCATTCCATGCGCCATGGAATAAATTCGACGAATCAGAGCCGCATATTAGCGCGATATATGAAATATCTTGGTCCGGTTTCTATGGTTACGTCTGTTTGTTTTAATTAAATTTTTTGATTTTTTCAGCAGTTTTATATATTAATATTTTTGTATAATTTCCAAAATCTTGTTATAGAAAGTAGTATAGTCTACACTCTAGTCTACAACATGTAACGGAATGGTATATTCCACACTCGTTCACCGTAATCCTCGTCTTCGACTCGGACTATAAACTTTTTGCTCGTGTGGAATATGTGCCATTCCATTACTTGTTGTAAAATACTATTCCACCGCGGTATGTAATATAATATTATATGTGTAGCGCCGTCAAAATACACCCCCAAAAATATTTGAGCAGATGGAACGACAGGGGAAATGTGGTGATAATATCCAAGTTAAAATTTGCAAAAATAAACTTAAATTATCTATTATTTTTTAAAAAGTTTTAAGTTTTTTATTTTTTCGAAGATGGGAAACCGACTATCTACTATGGTCATATGCCAGTTCATGAGTGGATGATTGTGAATTTGTGTAAATATCACAAACGACCATGCTTTTCAGTGGGATTCGAACCAATGACCTCTAGCGTGCTAGGCTAATGATATAGCCACTATGCCATCGAAATCGGCATTTATGTTTTAATTTTTATTATTTTCTCGCACATTTATAGACTCGTATGTTTATGAAATAAATATATCATCACGCTATTTAGTATTTGCTCATTTCTAGATGTGGCACTCTGCTTAATGCAGCTCTTGGTACTACCATTAATTTTTGCTCGTGAAGTGCGGTTACCAGCCGTCAAATAAAGTACTTCAAGGCTGATAGTAGAAGATGAGCCGCAGGGGTAATTTTATGTGGTAGAAATGAGGTTCGAACCGTGGATCCCATTTTTATATTAAAGTTTTTAATATATTACCTATCTTTTGTTATGTTTGTGGATCATAAGAACCTCAGTTTGAATCCCACTGCCAACAGTTTCCATTTTAATTTAACCTGTGTGGTTCCCCTTCCACAAACATCCTCGGGGGCTGTGAAATGACTACTGATAATTGCGCAAAAATATATCATTCAAAGAGATCCGCGTAAGCAGAGTGTCACACCCAAAATGAGTACACGACGTGATGATATAGTTTATTTATTATATATTAATTTGATAATTGTATGTCTGTCTTCATATCGGAATGAATATGAAAAATAAATCTATTGTTTTCAACTTTCTATTTTTATTTAATAATCAGTTATCTATTTGATAAGTACTTGTTTATTTATTTAACTTAACTTTAGGAAGCTGATTTTGATTATTGTAATGGTTACTTCTAATATACATATTATTACACATCCAAAATTATTCATTTCCAATCAAATTAAAACTTATATTATTATTTAAACTTTTTATGTTTCTTGGGAAACTTTACTTTACATATTTGACAAAAATCAAAACGAAAATAAATATTTCTAATGTACTTTATTTTTCTACAGTCTACTGTGATTATTTTATTCCATGAAATTTGGTAAAATTATATGCTGTTAAGTTGGCAACGAACAACGATTAACCTCTACGATCACACCAAAAAGTGTGTTTTTTGGTATATTTTTATTTGTTTCTCAAAAACTGTAAATTAAAATTGAAAATAAACTTAGTATGTTATAGATGATCATATTTATAAATATACGAATTATTTTCATTACTGTAGTCGTTCATGGAAATGAAAATTTTTTAACCAACTAGACTTTAACGAAAATTTTTTTAATAATTTAATGTATTAGCTATCCTTTTCATCCACATATATAAATACTAGAATGTTCAAAGACCTTACTGTAATAATTGTTTTGTTTTTCGATAAGAATAATTGTAAGAAATATTTGATTCAAATTTGAATTTGCAAAACAAAATTCATGGGAGTGAACGAACCCAACGAAAATATGTACTTCATCTGACATTGCAATGTACAAGTCACTGTAAAAAATCCATGAAATTTTGACGGATGGAGGTTGTTGGACCATAAAGAACATGAAAATAATTGAAGAATACAGAATTTGCTGTTTTATAAAAAAATAAAGGATTCGTTCTTTCGACGCGTATGTTTGACCTTAAATGTACTGGGCACAAAAGAACTTTTTTGATGTCGATTTGATTATACTAGTAACAAAAGGCCGTCGCACAAATTGACATTCTGACTATACCAGGACGAACTGATAGCTAATCAAGTACCACGGTACCTGAGGCCCTGGTCCTCCTGTAAGACTGTCGTGCCATAAAAGACGAAGAGTAGTTTTACTTTAAGTATACATTCGCAAAAATTTGAAAATTAATTACCTACTACAAACCAATTATATTTTTTGATTACTGATTTATAATTATAAAACAATAACTCTTTGATTACAAAAGCGTAGTTAATATATATACCAGATTACATTTGACTTTGTTTATTTTGTTTTTAAAACACGGTTTGATTAAGATGAATCATATGCTATAAAGTTAGCAACAATTGACCTATACGACCATAATTTCTTTGAAACAAACTATCGTTATTATAGTGAATGAAACTTATTATGTATTGTACAAATATTTGTAGCCAAAGAGTTGAAGTTCTGTAATTATAAATATATTATCATTAGAATAAAATTGGTTTGAAGTACTGAAATATAGTAATATAGGAAAGCTATGTTGTAAGCTTTTATGAAGACGAAAAATGAGCCTGAAACAGATAGATGTCGTAAGGCCATCCTTCTTTGTCTAGTACTTGTTTGTAAAAGTTACGTTTTTTTAAGCTTTTGCTATGTAAAAACATGTTACACATTAGATAGCGATAATAAAAATTTATTGTACTAGTGTGGAATGTGACATATTATTCACGAAAGAAAAAGTTTAGCCACGAACCCGAAGTTTTCCACGCGAGTGCAAAACAACGTTTTATCCAACACCACTCTTAAAACGTATTAAATCGTTTATATTTTTTCGTTATTTGTTTGACACTGACAAGACATTTCATATGTTATTTATAAAATATAGAAATTACAAAGAAGCCATGGAATGATTGTTTGTGATCTGTTTTTGTAAATTTTAAACACGAATAAAGGTAAGAAAATTGATGACAATGTGTAAATACCTCTAAATATCACAAGAAGCATGTCTGAGTTTAATTCCGAAGAAGTCCAGAATCATTTATAACAAAGAACTTAGTGAATTTAATCAGTAATTATTTTTTCGCGCCGCCGTCCGACATTGATACAATTACATATCTCTAAATCGGTCGGACTAGTTCGTACTAGTTCGACAAAAATTGCTAACTTTTTATGGTTATATGTTGGCATCACCACTAATTTTAGCTAACTTCTGACGCTAGAAATGTCAAAGTATTACATTGACATAAAAATATTATGGCAATATATCTACAATTGAGTATTTGTAATACAAGAAAACAGAATATTTATGGATTTTAAACATATTTGTAAGTAATTATAATTGAATTTGCAGTGTACAGTCCAAATAAAAATATGTAGATATTTTTGGTTATGATACTGGAAAATAAACATAATTGACATTCAATTGTTGTGAAGTTAGCAACATAAAAAAATTCCCTGTCATTAAGAAAATGAGCAATAAATTAAATTTATTTATTAAATTTACATAAATGTTGGCGCGAAAAATCTTGTGTATCCCTCGGTTGGAAACTATTTTGCGAGTACTCGTATTTGTAGGACTCGCCTACGGCTCGTCCTATCAAAATAAACTCGCACTCTCAAAATAGCAGTTTCCAACCTTGTGATACAAATAACTATCTCCGTGACTCTATTATTCTCTCACTGCCTGAGGAATGTTGGACATTATTTATTTAAAATAACCATAGTTACAGCCTTATTATGAGTCGGTGTTGAATAAATAATATTTAACAGTGTATTGTTCAATTATTTAAAATTTCCTTTAAATTCACATATATAATAGTCAATTGAAGTCATCTCTATTAATTTGTTATTTAATGGAAGTAATACAAGTATTAGAATTCAGTCAAAATTTATTAATCTCTCAATTTCGACCGGTTTCGAACCCCACCTAGGTCATCAGTAGGAGCTGATTACAATCATTGTAATAACTGTACACAATAGTTATTTACGATACAAGTACGTAAAGCTAGCCTTTAGTCAATAATGGGTCAAGATCCCTAACAAAATTCTATATACAAAATTATAGCAACTTCAGATTTCTAACTGTGTAAAACAATATGAAACATTAATCAGTAATTTAAAAAGCAAGAAAATATAATACACAGTGATACACCGTCATCAGATCATTTAATTTTATTTTCTTTATATTTTCTTATTAGCATTCTAAGCGGTTTGTACAACAAAGACAATTGGCCCAACAACTGGCTGTCTCTCTTGGCTCGCATTTTCAACATCAGTTAGCATTCCAATATTATTATATTTAGAGGTTTGAAGTAAATTAATATTAAAAACTTTCCGAATGGTTTTCCCAAACCGAACCAGTTTTAAGTATTAAAAAAACTACTTTCTTATACAGACAAATCTGAATTTGATTGTTTAATAATTACACTTGACATATATGTTTGACATATACAATAATAGAACAATAAATGATTTAGTGATTTGCTTATTCTCATATCAACTTTGATTATTGAAATATATTATTGAACATATTTAGTTTTTTCAAAATAGGAAGCAGATACAAGAAAATTGCAAATAACACTTGTTGTTACAAACATAAAGATGTTCATATTATTTTTGGCAGTTGAATTCATATTGGAGACATATTGAATACCGATGGTGGTTATGTATTTCAAAATTATTTGAATTGTAATATAATTTATTATAGTTATCTTTGATTTGTTTAATTTTGTTCATTGTCACATTATTTAAGCACTGTCCCTCACGACGGGAGAGAAAGTGCACAAATCTCCAGTAGATATGAAATTGTCTGTTTCTGTCACGATTTTGGTATCATAGAAACTGAATTTCTCTCCCGGCCGTGAAAAAAAAATTGTAGAATAATGGCACGTTGTGGAAAATAGTTTTCTGCTTTTTATATTTACTCGCCATTATTGACTTCAAATGAGGTAAACAATAGTCAATTACATAATATGGATGTGAAAAAATTACACTTTTTAATAAAAATAACGGACAAAGTTCAAAGCAATTGATATTATCTGAATGAATTTTTTTTTAATAATTTCAGTGTCTATTTGTAACAACAAAATTTGCATTAGACAATAATTAAATTGTTCACAATAACCATAAATAAATATAAATATATATAATTTGAATTAAGCAAACCACTATTTTACCAATCTGTAATTTACATAAACAATCAGCATTTATTACCTGGCTCTAATTATTTCCTTCCTTTCGTGTTCCAATAATATTCAAGAACATAATAAAAGTTTTTCTCACAGTTTTTGAAGTATTGCTCAACGGTAACATTAAATTATGCAGATTTAGAAATAAAATTGTAATAAAATAACATAATTATAATCTTTCTAAGTATCACGAATGTGAAGTCCACAAAATAAAAACGGATACTCTGCACTAAGTCGGAAATTAAGCTCATAAACACTGGAACACATCATGTAGAAATTACTTTCACCCGAAAACTGTTTTTACTGCAAATTATTTATATACAAGTATATTATTTACCTTCTGCACATACCGTGAGTTTCAGCCAAGATGCAACATTTACTTTTCTTATATTTTTTCCGTACTATTTCAGATAAAATGCAATTCATCATAACTAAAACCACAATTGTGAGAAGTAATCATTCGATTTATGCCATTAATAAGCGTCTTGCTTAGTATGATGACAAGTTCATTTAACATCTCGAAAAAATTGCTACCGTAACAACTTGCTAATTGTGTAAAAACTGAGGTTTTATTATACAATTTTATGCAATAAATTTTGATTAAAAATGTTTGAATACATAATAATTTGAAAAACCAGTTATCTTAAATTATTATGTACGATAACACTTTTTTAACAGCAAAATTTTATAAATAAGCCAGACATCAAATTTAATCAATTCAATTCTTTAGCATGTGGGGTATAATGTCGAGATTATTTCATGAATTCATAGTATAAACTTTAATATTTGCCGAAGATATTGTACTAAAACTTTGATTTTGACACATTTTCACATAAATAAATCGGTACACATACACACATAAATAAAAAGCACCATAAAATTTTGTCATTATATTATAACTATAGAAAATGGGCGCATAAACCATAAACGAAATATGACAAATTTATATCAAAATCGAGTAACACTTACGGAATAATTAGTAGTAAAATATTTTTATTTTGCAGTAAAGCGGTATAACGAATTAAACATATTTTGACGTCAAGAGTATTCGCATTGATTCTATTGGCCAGAAATATGAAACGAGCAAGTCGCGCGTCTGCCATTGCGCCCAACGCCTATTGTGGGCTAAAATAGAACTACGAAATAATGTAATTTCATTTATTTTGTTTGTTGGTATTTAAGATTATATTAGTTAGGCTTCTATTGCTTGTAACATAATGTAAATATTATTTTTACATTAAAAAATATATAATATATACTATCATGAAAAATCGTTGTTTTAGTGCCATTGGAGTAATACCAGTGACGTCACACAAACTTAGAAAAATCATATCTCGGGTAATATATGAAATTTTCACATCGCGTTTTCACTGATCGTCATATATTATAATAAAGTTTCATAAAAAAATTGGATGGGAAACCAAAGGGGTAAATTTAAATTTGTAACTAAGGATCTCACGATCCACAGTCCGATGCGTTACCACGGAGCTATTTACCCCATAACTATAACTATGCACTGATTACAATAATGCAGAGATTATAAAAATGCACTGAATACAACAATAGATTGATTACAACAATGTACTGACAACAATAATGTCCAAATTACAACAATGAAAAAATTGAAATTTCAGGCAACCAAAAAATGCACTCATGAAACTGGATAATAAATTGTGAAAAAAACATCATTGCGAATTAAATTCGCAAACATATTGACATATTTTTATTATTCCACGCAATCTTCGTTTGAATTCACTTTTAAACCATGTTATAATTGCCTTTCTGTCAACGTAAATATTTCTACATATGTTCAATCAACTTTTCAGATTGAGATATACTCAGAATACCTTAAGGCTTTCAAGCAAACAATCACTTCCGGCTGATAGATTAGTACCAAAATCTAATCACCTCAAAACTTGAACATCCAAGTTCTATATATGTGTGGTTTTGAGGAAAAAGTCACCTTTTTGGGCAAATTGAGTTAAGCGCGGATTTTGATGCATATTTATGTATTTGGTAACCTCAAAACGAAGTTATCTGATATATATTTTGCGTAATTTGGATAAAACATAACCAGATAAGTGTAATTTTTTGGGAAAAACAAGTTATGTGAAATTTTTTGAGGAAAAAACCAGTTAAGTTCCATTTAGATGCATGTTAAAATGTATACATCAATTTGTCGAGTTCGGCATATTTTTTATACTGTACTTTATAATATAAATTATATCAGATAGATATTTGGAACCATTTTAAGGTATTTATGGAGATGATTTGTGAAACATTAAACGCAAATAACTCAAAATTATGAAATAGTGATTTAACTGGTTTTTCCTCAAAGATATGATATTTGAAAATAATATTCGAGCGTATTCTCTAAAAAGTTGCTACCGTAACAATTTACTAATTGTGACAAAAATTAATCGTTTTTTGGCAGTTAATGAAATATTCCCCATTAAACATGAAGTTTCGATGCGATTATTCACCATTAGTAAGTTACTACAGTAACAACTTCGTCAGAGAATTGGGCCGATTGTCATTAGAATCTGATGTGTCCAACACATAACTTCCTAAAAATTAAAATTAATAAACGGTACAAAATATAGAAAAAGGTTTCGAATAAAAATTGAGCCATATTTTTTATTTATAACAAAATTTACTCTAACTCATTTATTTACCACTTTCGGTTAATGGATCGATCACAAAATGTAATCAGCTTGTAATATGAACATCTAAAATCTAAATTTGAAATGTGACATTGATAACTTTATTAATTTTGAGTTATCGCGAATGAAAAATTAGTCACACTACTTATCTATTGAAAACTCACTAACGAAAATTTTGACACGTCATGATACCTTCCTCACATACCTACAATTTTCAAACATTTTTCTCTTTTTATGTTTTTAGTTGTGATGATAGAAGGCTCGCTTCTGAGGCGATGTATCTACGCCCTTACTCCAACTTATAACAATAAATGCAACTATATCCGGGTGGTTTGAGTTCCACTATATAAACAAACAGTGTATCAAATAAACAAATAGAACTATAATAATAATGTAGTTAACTTTAAATTTAGTCCTTCTTCTGGCCCAGCCTGTTAATGGCTAAATAATGGTATATTATTACAGTTACATAAGCTATAAAACAGCAACACACATCATGGATAAATCACTTTCACCTTCCAGCAAAAAAATAAAACTATCTTACTATAAAATAGTTGTGCGCATGCCCAGTGTCTCATTCATCCAAATCACCACCCCTGTTCGGTGCAGGGGGTGCGAGGGGGTGTGCCGTGCTCCAGTTCTCCCCTCCACTGACCACTCTCCCCACTACGTTGCGTTCGTGGTGGGGGCGCCACGTTTACGGGTATTGGGTAAGGTCAAACCTAGACGATATACCAGCGAAAAATCTTCCCGTCTGTTAGTAACATCAAAGTAGGCATCGGCGACAGTCGTTTGTCGCACACATGAAACATATGAACGTCATGTGACTGATCGTCAGTTGTTTGAAAGACTGTTGATTGTTTATTTGTCTGAAAATTGTATGAGATACGTTTTGATTTTTTTCTGTTTTGTTGCAAAAGTGCGGACTGTAAATTTTTGAGTTTTGTGCTGTTTATTTTTGGCGGGTTTTGGATTTATGTGCGCGAAAGTTCCAAGTTGAAATGCCGCTACTGCAAGAGGCTCAGCCCAAGAGAGGTCAGTTTTGAATCATTGAATGTATTTTATTCATAACAATTTAGACAATTTTAAATAATTGTTTTGACACAGGTAAATTGTGCATCAAGGAATAGAAATTATTACGTGCTTTTAACAATTGTATTTCATAGTTTTATGCCTATAACACCCACCTAAATATAAATATAGGAGATAAGCAAATTTGTATAATGCTGTTAATCTCAATGAAAAATGAATGAAAGAAACTTATTTTTGAACGTTAGAAATGTTATTGTTTTTTAATAAAATAGAGCACGACCAAAGGATAAAGCTACCCGGAAAATATGTGAACTACATTACAACTAAATCTTGTACAAAATATACCAATTTTAATTAATGATGATTAGTAATCAGCGCAGTATAATTTACAGAAAAATATTGACAGCTTTTGTTTGGAAATTGTCATTTAAATTGCATATATTTTTTATTACTTTTGAATAAGATATGTATCAAAATATATTCAACCAGAGGTTGTGGGTTCGAATCTCACTGAAGAGCATGGTCGTTTGTTTTGATAAAATTCATCAGGAGGCATATGACCAAAGTTAGTCATCTACTTTCATCGTAAAATAAAATATCACGCCGTTGCCTATTGTAGGTGTGGCACTCTGCTTACGCAGATCTCGATAAATAATATATTTTTACGCATGAAGTGCGATTACCAGCCGTCAAGTCATGCTCCCTAAATGTGTTAGTGCAGAGGGAACCACAGGGGTAAAGTTAAAAAGACAAGTGGGATTCGAACTGAGGATTTTACAAACAACAATTTGTTACGTTACCAAGGAGCTATTTACTCCATAAAAAAAGTTTGTAGACATTGCACATTTCCTTGGTTTATCTATAAATAATAATTATTATAATAGCGGACTTCTTATACCTATTATATATTACATTACTTGAAAGACTTTATTTGTACATTTTATTTAAAGTACCTATCTTAACCCCTTAAATATTATAGGAATGTTCAACAAATAATTTTCCTCTTTTTAACCATTTCATATACCCATTTCTGGGTGCAGCACTCTTTTGCACTCCCCACAGTTCGTTGCGACGCTGTTTCATTGACAGCTCTGCAATTCCAGACGCCAATTTACACATTTGTTTTGTTGATAAAATGAGTAAAAGAAAATTGAATTTACCTCTTAAAAACGAAAATTGCGCGGAAATTTGTACAATCTGTAAAATGGCGCCATGGCAATTAGCGCCGGGAACTCCCTAATTAAAGTCTCTTAATTAACGCGCGCAATCGCTCATCTTTGTACTAATTACCAACTTTACACCTATCACTTTTCATTTAGATTTAACAATTATATAAATGTATGTAACAATAGTCAATAAAAATATTTCTGTTCCGCATACCATTTCATTTTTATTTAATATAAATTAATAAATTCATTTTGCTTTCGTAAAGAAATATTTCATCAGAATTAATTATTTTAGTTTTTATTAATTTATAATGAATATGTTTTATCTAAATTAGTTGTGACAAAAAGCATTGCTTTTAAATTGTTAAATTGCAGGATTTGGGTAGACCGGTTATAAAACAAAATGTCAACAAATAATAAATGTTTCCGTTGACGAAATACACCTATTACAAACTTCAAACTTGTAAATGAAGCAATTAAATCGGTAATATTTCCAAATTAATTTACATTTAGTTTCCTAAAGAAATTAATTTAAATGTTATTTCTATTTGCCGTCGTATTTTCTTAAAGCAATTTGGAAACGATTAAACAGAAATTTGTAAAAAACAATTCCGGTTTAGAATTAGGAATCAAAAGTATTCATGGCCTTTGAAGTAAAAATAAATATAATAAAAGTAGTTAAAGTTATTAAAAATCACTCAGTATGCAATTATATTGTTTATTGAAATGAATAACTCACTATTTTTATGTGGACATTCTCTTTATCAAGTAATTGAAGTTTATTTTTATAATTTACCAGAAAATAAAAGTTGCTTTTTGTTTTTATAATTAAAGAAAAAGCACGTATTTAATCAAGGTCGTCCGGACTATTAAATAATTTTAATATCTACCAATAATACAATTAATTATTAAAGTAATAATTGTTAACGAGATTGTAATTTATATAACATTTTAAATCATAACAAAAAAGGAAAACTGAATGGTATTTTTATTTCTATAATTGGCTTTATGAATAATTATGAATACAGAAATGGAGATTCACTTTCATTTGTTATAACTGTTGACTTTCATCTAGTAAAATATGAAATTCGCGCAATAAAATATTCTTTTTAAAGTTAAATATTACAGAATACATAATTCATTCATTCATAATATTTTATGGAATGAATAACCCCGCTGAAACACATCGGACTATTATTCTCAGATTCCTTCCTACATTCTCGCCACTTTTGTGTTTCCTCTTCGATAACATTTCTGGGGGCAGTAGATCAACGGCTGATAACCATACTTTATGCACAATAATGTAATGAACTTTTGCAAAACAAAGTGCTACATCCAAAATTGATATATTTATTTTTGTATATAATCTGTTTCAATTTCGAGGATACCATTGGGATGTCGATAATTTTAAGAGCTACGATACGACTGATTAAATTCGACAAAAGTTGTCACACTAGTAGGCCAATTCAATGATTTTTTTGTTTTCACGAAAAAATGCGTAGGTCACTAGATATGAATAAAAATCAAATTTTCGTTGATTTTACATGTTATATAATTTCTAAACTATTGTATGTTTAGAAAAATGTTTCAAATAAGAAAGGTACACATTTTTACTGTCTAACCAGTGGCGTAGAAAAAATATTTTTTTCTGTTTCTCATATTCTATAAGACACAAACTTATAATTTTTTTAAAGGAATCAACAATATAAAATATAACAGTAAAGAAGCTTATTTTTTCTGGTTTTTAAGAATGAAAAATCAATCAATTTAAATGAAGTCGTAGCTATTATAGTCCTCGAGATGCCAATAGTGAGTCTCGAAATTGAAAAACATTGTATATACATAGTCAAATATACGATTAAAATTAAGTTGCATAAGTAATTGATAGAAATGAGCGTTTTTACACGAGAGACAAGGGTAGGAAACGCGATTTGGCAGAGTTCGCTTCTCTTGAAATTTTATTGAAAATTGAATTACATATTCAGTACAAGCATAAGTTGTTCTTACATATTTTTTCTACTCCTGTATAAATATATCCCCATTATTTCAATTTTCTTGACCAATCACAGAGCCAGAAATTTATTTTAAAGACGTGATGTGAATCACTAAACACTAAGCTACGGCCGGCTGACAATTGACATGTAGTCAGTTGTTATTGTTAATTTTGATATTGACGTTTTTCAACGTGTGTTTTCAACCAATTTCGATCATTTTCAAAAGTTATTTCCGAATTTACAGGAATGAAGTATAGTATTATATTCGGGATTATGGTCTTTATTCACTCGGATAATTTGCATCCCATGCCTACGGCTCGTCTCGCAAACTTCATCTTCGTGAATAATGACTGTTATAATCAAGGGTAATACCACTAAAGGTGAATATTTTTTGCAAATTATTACGTCAAAATTTCGTTTAAAAAAAGACATTCTTGATGAGCGAAATTTGTAATAATTTGCGAGTTAACACAAAGAAAATTCTAAAAAAAGTATTTATCTCGAGTGGTATTTGGATAGACTATTCAACAAGATACTCTATTCCCATTAATTTTATTAATAGAACCACTTCTAAAACGTAAATTTTCACAAATTTTGCGAAAAAATTACACTGACGTTTAGTGGAAAGAATTATTTATTTAAAAAATTGTCATGGTAACGGGATATACTGCTGGGACTCATATTTGCTGATATACTGCTTTGATTGGTCAAAATAGATGACGTGTAAGTCTCTTATGGCGTTGAATAATCACTCATACATATAATAATATACTATACAAGTTAATTTTAGATATTCTTCATAATATATTATTACTAGGGTAATCTTGAAACTTTCAACAAACATTTAGCAGGATTTAAAAAGGACTTCAAATAATGGTTCTATTCTATAAAAGTTCTATTAAGTCACGAAGGAAACAATATAATGATTTCTTACTAAAATTATAAAATTAAATATTCAATTTAGTTGAGTAGCATTGATTTTTGACGACGACAAAAAAGTCAAGAATTAATTAAATTATGATGTTAAAACTTAACTGTAATTATATCTATCATTGATGGTTGAAACGTCATCGAAACAATACCATCATTAAAGGAAGGTCATGATTGAAATTTTTATTTATATTTCACTAAAACGTCATTTCTACAAACAAATATCATTGCTTTATAACTATTACCAATTCATACTTCATGCATAGATGATAAATTGTTATTATTATTATATCGCATGAATAACGATAAGAGTGATTAGACTATGTAAATATGTGCTTGCTGACTATCTTTATTTTCACTGCGAAATGTTTTTAAAATAAATATTCTAAGAAACGCTTCTATTGGTAATAATTTAAATAAAGAGTTGTTACCTACATTTTTAGTAAACAAAATTTAAGAGTATTCATTTTTATGTAAACAATAGCGCGTTAATATTTTTAACAATTAGGTAATTATTATATTATTAAAGTTAATACAGTAATGTCTAAATTTTAATTTTATTACACGCGTTGTTTTTATTCATATTCAACGACCGTTGCCATTTTAACCTTACCTCTGTGATTCCTCTCGACTAACATCTTTGAAGGCAGTAACTTGACGGCTAATAACCGCATTTCTCACATAAAAACACATCACTTCTCGTGATCTGCAACAGCAAAGTGCCATACCCAAAATAGGTAAATGACGTGATGATATATTTATTTATTAATGTCCGACCGTTAGGTTACTATTATCTTTATCTGGTATATAACTGCCCGCCTAGTCGGGCAGTTATATACCAGATAAAGCCCTAGAGCGTATAAATTTGACGTTGTTGCTATTGGGCACAGAATACACAAAAAATGTAAAAATGTAAAATGTAAAAATGTTGCGTTGCACAGTCTTTCCAGTCTCTCTAAAAAAATCAATGATAAGATAAAAAGCGATAAAAATATTTTATATAATAATATATCGGTCTGACTTTAAACGTTGAATGCACCACGGGCGTTAACTGGACAACAATGCCTTCGGTCAACGTACACACCTCGGCAGCACATTGTTGACCTCACGCATTATTGTCCTTCTAACGCCCTTGATACGTTAATTAATTTTATTTTTAACTCTTTTTTTGTAGTTATATGTTTTCAACAGTATTTAAGACAAAAAGTTCTTGTTATTATACTTACTCAGTTTAAATGGCGCCTACACTGAACATGTCCTTAACATATAGCATTCATACCCAGCAAATTCAAGCCGTTATACTCGATTTATTTTGTGTAAGTAATATATGAATTCTTATTTATTTATATAAAGAAGAACAAACTGCAAAAAGCCAAAAAATTCTTGCGTAATACATTATAGAAAGTACAGCCAAATAGACAATAATAACAATTTTAATTGTTACATATAGTATGAAGATTGACAAAAAATTGTCGAAATAATTGTTTGGCAAAATTTTTGTTCGTCTTTTATATGTATCAATCATTTTATGCCGTGAATGATATAATAATATTTGCTAATATTGTTAATATTACAATACAAATGCAAGTTCCCTTCATTTGTTTGCATTTCCAAAGCCGCCTAAGTCTGCGTTCGACGGCAAAAAAGAAAATCGAACATGAAATTCGGAATACGTTAACGAAGTAATCAATCCTGAACAGAGCAGGCCATGGAAAAGGGCGTATACCAAACAAAAGACGAAGACAATGGCTAATGATAACAGAACTTGCGCATTACAGGCATCTTAAAACGTGGAAGAAAGATGGAAAACCCGCGAAAAGGAACCTCCAACAAGGATGAAAGAGCCCTGTAGACATTGTAGGGAATAAATTAATTCTTGGCCACATGAATATTATGAATATATTAACGTTGGAAAGATGCTTTAAATTCATGCATTGGTTTGACTTTCTTTTGTCTTCTATGTTGTCTTTGATGATGAAAAGTCTTTGCTGTAAGATTGATGAGTTTATTAAAAACGTTTTTTAAGGATTCATTTGAATTTCAGGTCCGTAATGACTTATTTTTGATGTTGGCTTGAATTTCAAAAAATGAGTTAATGACAAATGTCGGAAGTTCTGAAGAATATTTATTCTTTGATCTAAGATTGTTTTTTTGCCTTGTAAAATCTAAAATGATGAAGAATGGTGTCAAGTAAATGATCAAGTGTTTGATTTTAAAGAAACGTGAACCATGGATGTTAGACATTTGATAAGAATTGTTGCTTTTTAATTTAATTGAAATTGAATTCCATTTAGGCTATTATTTTTTCAACTGTTGTTTTACATGTTATTGAAACAGAGATCGCCAAACCGATATGAGAAGTGGATTCTATTTAATTACATAATTTTCCATATATTCAAATTAAAACCATACCAGAAATAAATAACTAAATTAAATTCTTTAAAAGTTACATCAAAATATTTGAAACGTCAATAATGCACCCGAATATTATGACTTTTATGTTACAATTATTAACTTCTGAATTGTAATATACAATTTAAAATTGTGTAAATAGAAGATCCCATGTATAAATAATAATATGACTGTATAATAATAGTTATTTATGCACCAAGGCACTGAAGTTTAATTTTTTATCACGAATATGAAATTTAGTTGCTGAGGCCCGTAGAGCCGAGGAAAGTAAACCATGTGAGTGATAAAAAGGAACTTCAGTGCTGAGGTACATATTAAGTTTCATTTGAAATCGAAAAAAATTACAATATAGGTTAAATTTATACATTTGTCAGTTGTCAATTGAAACTGACAGTCAGTGTTGCCAACCTAGAGAAGTGAAATTATCGTAAATAACACTCAAAATTATGTGTTTTGTCCTCAATTTCGTCATCGGAATTAATAACTTAATTCTTCTTGCAAATTTTGTTCCATGTTACGTCCAAATTTACTATAGTACGTCAATATTTCTGCGAAAATTATCCTAATTGTACAATAATTATTTAACGGTTGCCAAAACTAGGTTGCTCAAAATCGTATAATGGTTTATTTTAGTGACGATTTCTGAGCTTTTAATGACGATTTTTGAGCACTTTAGTGCCAATTTCAAATAAACACATTTAGTTGCCGTGAATTTCATTTTAAAAACTATTCCGGCCTGTTGCTACACTTGGATTTGAAATCAATTAAATTTTTATTTCTATAAAAACATACCAATTTAACTATTTTACAAAATTCCGAACGATCGTAGATAAAATTTTGTACGCAATATGTGGGATACTACATGATTATCGCACTTATTTGAAACATAAACTAGTCCTATGGCCTATAACTTTCACATGCGTGCAATAATTTTGTCTATACCCCACTAATGTTGCAAATATCTATTACTGAACATGAAATATATAATCTATTTGTTTATGAAAAAAAATTGTTATTGTATACTTGAATGAACTAAATTAATGTTCAATTCTGCTGACGATGCATATCGACTTATCAACCTATATCATATTTTTAATGGCTAATTATGGAATTATTCTTTGGTTTTCAATGTGGTTTATTCATACATTTATTTATTATTTCTAACTATTTAAAATGGGATAAATTTGATAGCACCATTCAGATTTAGAATAATTAGTACCTTAAGTATGTTAAACTTATCGAAAACACTCTGAAATGAAAGATATGTTGACGGGCACAGGGAGCCAGTTACATAAAATATTGTTAACTACATGTTTAACTAACAACCAGTTAAAATTTTGCAATGACCAAAATGGTTGACACCGCATTTTACATATTTTGTTATTATAATTCTATAATTAAATGTTTTAAATCAACCACTTTGAGGTAAACAATAATAGTACGATTATGATTCAAACAATTAATTTTACATAAAAATCAAATTATTGGAGCCATCAAGTCGAGAAGCAATTCTTTTAATTAATTTTATATTTCATTGAACTTATATAGGCATAATATCGTCAGTTTGAATATCACAGGCGACAGTTGCCATTTAATTTAATCTTGTGGATTTTCTTCCACTAATATCTTTGGGGTCTTGACTTGACAGGCGGCAACCACCCCAGAAAATTGGTAAATAGCATGAAAGGACAAATTTTTTTACATTTTACAATTTAACTAGTTTCTGTGGTTAAGCACGTTATTATCTAAAATAGCGCTATTTACAGACAAACACGGAAGTTTAAATTAGTAATAATTTATATTACTCGCTCAATTGAATTATATATTGATCATACATACTTATCAACAAGAAGAAGAAATAAAAATAATAGTAAAATCGAAATGTGTCCATGGCAGACTTATAATAGAAGCTATAGAAATCTATAAGCAAAATGCAATGAATTAGAATGAAGGCTACGACTAGAACTAAAGATGGCTTCCTCTATTTTATAAATCATAATTTGTTATTACTTAGTTACTGTTTCTATTTACTTATTCATGTTGTTTAATAGTTTTCCGGACAAAGAAGAATATTTTCATTTATTACTACAAGTTCGGCAAGCTTTTCAAGTTAGATAATAGTACATAAAATTATAGATAATAAGTATTTTTATCAACATGCTTCACCGAGAACCCACAGTATTCGGGATGGTCATTGTTTACTCGGATGATTTGCAGTTTGCATCATTCGCCTACGGCTCGTGACGCAAACTTAAATTTCGTGAATAATGACTAGAGAGCGGATTAAATGCACGAAATAACTGAATAATATGCGCATATATATATAAGCACTGATTTTTTGGGAAATATGCATTCACTATGACAATGTATACAGCAAAATATGCAAAAAAAATCTTAAATTATTATATAAAAATTATAAATGAATGGAATTTTTAATTTTATTGCACAAAATACTCTTAATCCTGATTCACAATTAACAAATGTACTATTAATAGTATTAATATGCATATAAACTAAGTCTAGCAACTTGAACATAATATTACGAGATTATGATATATTTACATAATTACAATAACAATATTTTCAAAATTTTCTAAAAAAAAATTATACATAAGTAAAAGATATATCCAGCTGAGAATTCTCGGTCTTATATTCATTGTACGCACTTTTACGAGCATTCGTGTATACAATGAATACCTACCGTTACCGTTACAGGAATTTCCCTAGAAATATTAGCGTTTATTGGTTTGCTTATTTAATTGTTTATTGCTTTTTACGTTGCATTATTCTATTTATTGCGGCCTTCTCCAATATTTGGGAATTATCGATGTGCATTACCAGAGATTTCTGATTGTTTATCTCTAGACAAAGTTTTAAAGATATTGAAAAATGCATTTATATACAACTTTTGTATAAATATGCATATGAATGACCAAATATGTAATATATGCAATTAGTAATTAGCATTAATTAACTCTAATCAATGTAAATTCGACCAGAAAATTTATTTTTTAGTACACGCTATCCAAAATAGTTACTTTGCGAACTATTTACACGCCGCAAAATGCCGTTTTAGCGAACTAGTCCTTTAAAGGTCACCTAGCAACGGATTTAGTTTATTTATTACTTACAATAATTAATTACAATTTACAATATAAAATAAAAATTTAATTCGATCTCCCTCGCTCTTTCCCTAATTCTTGCTGGAATGTTGGACATTTTCAAAGGTACACGTCTGCTAATTTTTACATTTGTATATTTTTTGACATGCTGTTGTTCATAAACAAATGGGTTTCCATGCTTACACCATTGCCTACCTACTACAAAATACAAAATATGTACATAATTGTTTTAGTATTTACTTGCAATACTTTCTTACGTACCTACTGTATTAATTTGGACAGCTTGAACTAAAAAATATTGTATGTAACACATACGCAAATTGAGTTTTAGCGGACTCCTCATCTGATATTATGACCTCGGCTAGCGCCTCGCCCGTAAACATCGATTCATCCACTAAAACTCTATTTTGCGTACATAAATTACTATTATTTGAAAATATGCAAAAATTAAAATATATGCATATAATCTGCTCTCTAGTAATGACTATCATAATCCCTCATATAATATACTATATCTGTATCTTTTTATTTAAAGCTTTTTTTTTTTATAAATTAATTTGACGATATTCGATATTATATAACAGTAGTTTGACGTCTTAGTTTAGTGCTTAATGCATAAATGTTTTACATGTCTTTCAATTCAGATGAAGTATCATAAAAAAATTAAAAAATACAATACATCCTAACCGCAACGAATACATTCTCCGCAATCCTCACGAGGGGATGTTTACCCTCGTGCAGATCGCGTGTGTCGTGCGCCGCGTCCGTGCGGTACGGAAGCACACACGTGAGATCGTGGTTGCGCTCGAGACACGAGACAGGAGACTCAGTCGACCAGACGACTCGAAACCACGCTCCATTCTACGGCGTACGGTTGGGTTCCATTCAGGAGCCGTGCAGCGTGGATCGATATATTGCTTCTTAGGGAATGGTGAAAGTTTGCTAGTGAAATATAGATTCTAAGAGACGCCACTTGCAATCGGATTTGCAGTTTAGTATTTGTATAATTGCTTTATTTCATACTGTATTGCATTTGCATTTGCGCACAGGCATGTTATGTAAAAATCATCTATTAAATAAACTGAGGATAAAGATCTTCTGAAAATATACCAAACTGTTTTGTAAATACTTCTAATTGCTTAGTAAATAATCGTGTTTAATTTCTTAATTGTTATGCATCTTATATTCTCAGCTTACATAATATTTTCTTAAATTCTACGGTACTTTTTTTGATGCATCTTGGAGGGATTTCAGTCCTGTAAATGGGTATTTACAGTATTGTTATTTTGTACAATAACGTTGCTAAACAATATTATAATAGGATTTGATCCACAATAATGTTTTCCGCATTCAAATTCAAAATTGGTTGCTGTTTTATTTTCTAATTTTCATTAAGGCCAAAACGATCTGATTGTTTTAAGAAAGCAAACTTTCGTACAAAAATGCGACACGTGTGATACAAATCATTTTACGTCATACGTCCGTTAGTGTAAATGTAGTAATGGTGAAGATATTACCGGGCTGTTATCTTCTAAACCTTAGTAATATACATATTTATAGTGTACCAATATTTACAAAGACTATTTCGATCGAATTACTGCACGTTCTAATAAATATAAGATGTTTAAAAATAGTATATTGTGCAATAAATGCAGAAAGTTATCTATTTCACGCGAGCGTGAAATAGGTAATTCTGCACGAGTTGCACATTATACTTTTTCTACGATCATACTTTTGTCTTGACAGGATTTAATAATAGTAATTCTTACACTTCAGAAACAAGAAATGACATCTCAAACTCAAAACTATTTGACGTTTACGATTACAGGATAAAGACGGCGCAAGCGCAGATATGCGCAGTGTTACCAACTATCAATCTATAGATTCTTATATAAAAACTAATGACATATTTGAATAAAAAATTGATATTGTATTATTTTTTTTGTATTAGAAGATTTATATAAACTCTGAAATAATTATTAATTATTTTGATATACAAATATAATATACTTGCCATTAATATCATACAGTATTATATTATTAGTAAGTTGGTCACACTTGCGTGTGGAATAATTGCGCACAATATTCCACACGACTCTGCGAAATATACAATTTTCAAGCTTTGTTTAGTGTGGAGAAAGTGTAATTTTTAGTAGTGACCGTAGAAAAAATTATTTACGATTCAGTATATCGTACAGTGCTCTACCGTAATCCCAACTTTTCATGCTCTCATGAATAAGAAGCTCGCTTCGCTCGCTCATTGGGTAACCGTGCTCGCCAGTAAAGTTCTTATTAACGATTTTGCAATGCCAAATATGACAGCAAATTTAACGTATTATCTGCCTGCAGATCACTAATCAGTCTAATATCAGTTAAGTTTCGATCATGAGTTTTTTTACACATACGTATACACATCCATCCATCCACACAGCAGTCACAAGGGTTCAGTGATCTCAAAACAATTTTTGTTATGATTCCTTTACTAAATACATAAGTCATCATGCCATTTATCCAATTTGGGTTTGAAACTTTGCTTGGAGTAGATCTTGATAAATGTTTTTTTTTTTTTATTATGTACATAAAGTACAACTACCAGACGATAAATCGCGGCCCCCAATGATGTTAGTAGAGAGAGGACCACAGGGGTAAAAATAGAAGTGGTTACAAATTTTGTTGACTGTAGGAATCGAACTGTGGATCTATGATCTATAGACCGATACGTAGCCATTTAGCTCTATTTAGAATGAAAAACGTAAAGCTAGTCGTTAGAATTCCTCGACTTTCTTAAAACTATTCTTAATTGTTGATAATAAATTGTTGGGTAAACAGCAAGATTACAGATCTATTTCAAGACATTCAACAAGCCTTAAATAACAATCTATACCATATAGATACACGTGTATGTCTTTACGTAACCACGTTGCGTATGTGTTTATACTGCACGTGCAAGGGGTGTCCAAATCTCCTTTCTTCCCGATTTTGTGTTTGGACAGGCCAGTCCATATGCAACGGGACACTTAGCTGCCTCGCCGCCTGTCGTCTTCCTCGTTCGTCTCAGCGCGTTTTGTGATGTCACTCAGCTTTGTGCGAACGTCTCGTATGCCAACTCTTATTTTTCAAGGTTCCTTGATTTCGCAAAATGCGCCTTCTTCAGCATACACAGCATCTTTGTAGCGAGCGAGAAATGAATAGAATTGATAGCTATTTAGGTACACACGCTACGACACAATACCGCACTTTTACCTACGTATGAGGAATTTTATTCTGGGTAGTTTTGTGCCTGATTTGAAAGGAATTGTGTTTATATTATTTTCCTGGCTTTTAGGGGGATTCTTTCGGGAAAGTATCTAGTTTTAACCGACAAATCATCTTCCTTAAAATCAAAATTATACAAAAAAATCCACGGTTTCCGAATTGTATCTTTAAATTTGTATCTATTTATAGGTATAATTTCCACTTTCGTTCAATAGCTGTCTAACAGCTTTGTCTCGTGTTATTGAAATGTCATATTTTTGATAGCTAATTTTGAGGTTATTATTTTGTTTAACACGTGGTTTATTTATATTTTATTTACTATTAATTTGTAAAATTAAAAAATATTATTATTTTGGAATTGGAATCTGTACAAGAAATTACACTGATACAGTTTTTATCTTGTTTTTTCTTCAAATCTAATTCCACTACTACTTCATCCAACCATCTCATCATTGGGTTACCTTCCTATATCTACATAATCCAGATTTATATACAGAGATAAAGTAAATATTTTATATTTGTAAAGCCCGTTTTAGACGACGCAATGACTTGAAGCAAGATATCTAGTTACCTTTAATTATGTACCAACAATCACATTATAACCCTATGTTAAATGTCAATAACCAAACTTTTCCACTCGAAATTGTAGTACTTCGTTTGTGGGATAGGCTTTTGTGAATTTTTATTCTGTCGAATTGGATATTATATAGACAAAATTTGAAATGTAGCTTTGAAATCTCGAACAGTACTGAATACTGAAAACTGAATTGCATATATACATATAAATTTTAGAACATATGACTCCTATTCGACATTAGTTCTCTATTAAAAGAGTTTGCAACAACATGGCGAGCTTAAGTCACTAGAAAATTGCAAGTTGTTGCAAGAAAAATAGAGCACAACATTAGATAATTTATACATTCATATATTTTTCAATGGATTATTGTGTGCGACATCTCAGACAGCTTACTTAAGAAAGAGACCAAATATGGAATACCAATTTGTTTTCTTGGCAAAAAAAGTAAATAATTGCACCAATTTAAGACGTTTATTAGTAATTTCATAATCAATCATACATTACTAACTTAGTGTCATATGTTTTTAATGCTATTTATAATAAATATTGTAATTGTATACAAATCTAAATAACAATAAAAGAAAGAACTGTATTTTTCCTCCAATAAATAATTTTTTTTTTTGCATAAGTTTCAAGTTTCTTACAGGTGGATTCACAAAAGGAATTAACGCTAACTCCATATTTTTCATCATCTGTAATTTAATTTCTAAATTAATTAAATTAACAAAACGTGTCAAATTTTATGTTTACTAATCTTATCTATAACCTCAGCTATAATAAATATATTCAGAGAATGAAAAATGAAGTTGCGAGTAATAATAAAAATGGTGTTAGCGCTAATCTCTTTTGTGAATCTATTTGTAAGAGTTTAAATAACAATTATACTATAACAAAATAAATAGATATAAAGAAGAAGACGACATTTATAAAAATCAAGTGGAGAAGTACTTTGAAAACTAAGAAATAATAAAAATCTATTGGACGACCAGGGCATCGGAGAGATCATATGGATTACTGTATAAATATTTTTTGTAGATGCCTAATTTTAATATTATGAAGACTTTAAAAATAGTGTCAGTTCAGCGACATTTCCGCTGCAAGCGTATTAAAAATATTCAAATTCAAGCTTAGAAGTAGCAAATTCTTCTGCCTTTAAACTGTCGGAAGCAACCTCTCTACTCTCTTCTAGCAAGGGATGTAAATCTACTTCACACACGTGTCAATGCATATCTGTGTGTCACCCTACACAATATACACAACACATCCTGGTTTCCTGCGTTTCTCGGTTCGGGATACTGGTTTAAGAACGGGATCGGACAAACCTGACTCGACACTTTGTATTCAAACCTTTCGGTTTCATAAACGGATAAATATACAACCGGCATATCTGTGATTTATGGTCGATGAGGATTTGATTATTGGAAACGGTTGACTTTGAGTATTTGGACAGTTGCGAAATTTCTACGTATTTCTGTAATAGATAACGGTTTGCCAGCTTCTCTGCTACACTTGATTATTCATTTAATTTTGCAAAATCCTTTCGAATGACATCTTGGTGCCAAGGGTAAGGTTGCTCTGGTAGAATTTGTTTATGGACCGTTATCTTGAAACCATAGTAACATAAATATTTATTGTGTATGTTTGCAAAGACTATTTTGATCGAATAGTTTATACTGCAGGTACACACACACCTCTACACACATTATGCTCGTCAGTAAAGTTCTGAATAACGGTCATGCAATATAAATTATTATAGGAAAAATTAATAAACAGAAATAATATTAGTAGAATAATAATGAGGTCACTATACATAATGTTTGCATTTGTTGCGAACTGTTACGTATGCTATTATGAAGCTTTCGGTATTATTAATATATAATACAAACAATCAGTATAATATTAAAAAACGAAAAACAAAATGGAGCACAAATTACAACAAAGAAAATCTTGACAGTAAAGTGACAAATCAATATGGATTTTGTATGTAAACTGGTAATTACTATGACTAACAAAAGTGAACTGCAATTAATTTCTTAATTATACTTAATTATATTAAAAGAATAAGCATAACTTTAAAATCCCTGTAAATTACATTAAAAATACTTTTCTGAATTGTATTTTGTTCTTCCTATTTTTTATCATTACATACGTCAATCAATTTTTTTCATTTTAAAAGGATTTTGTCAGGTTGATGACGTGCGTCGTTTGCCTGTTTATTTTTCCTATATAACAGATGCCAAAGGTATATTGTCATGTTCGAATTTTCAAAGATCTCAAAGGAGACGATAGTTTTTTGTTACTTTCTTACGGTATGCATATAAGTAGTTTAAAATGTGTTACTCTCATTGCTTATATGCTGAAAAATGTCTGCGTATAATCTGCTCAACCGGCAGTAAATTTACAAGAAATAAAAACGTGCTATTTTAAACAATGTTGCTTTTTTAATTTCTAACGAATGTTTTTCTTTTTGTTGCAGAACTAATGCTCTCGTCCACCAGAGAAATTAAACCAGACCCCGATGACGTCAACTCCCACCCTCTAAACCGCGTAACCTTCCCCTCTTTACCAAACACCGCGATGTTCACCCCCTCCCAGCTTCTCGTGGCGAGTCAAACCGCGGCTTTGATGGCAGCTTCCGGTCTTGGACTTCAAGCCAACCCTGCGTTCTTCCACCCGGGGCTCTTCGCCAGCGCATGGACCTCCCCTTCACCCCCATCTCCTCCTCAAGGCGACCAATTATCCCCTGCGTTGAAATCGAGAAAACACAACAATAACAATAACGTTGTGAGTAGCTCTGTTGAGATTAAAGCGCCGAAGAGGAAGACCGTGAGGAAGATTGAGGAGGAGCCAGCGAATCTACCTCTGAGTCCTCCTACGAGTGGGTCCAGCCCGCCTAGCAGCAGTGAAACTGTCACTAAAGATACTTCGAGGGATAAACAGTTTACTTGTGGAGTTTGCAACAGGTCTTTTGGGTATAAGCACGTTTTACAGAATCACGAAAGGACCCATACGGGAGAGAAGCCTTTCCAATGTCCGGAATGCCACAAGCGGTTCACCCGGGATCACCACTTGAAGACTCATCTTCGTCTACACACTGGAGAACGTCCGTATTCTTGCGAATTCTGCGACCGGCAGTTCGTACAAGTTGCAAATCTTCGTAGGCATCTTAGAGTCCACACGGGCGAAAGACCTTATTCATGCGAGTATTGCACTGCCAGATTTTCGGATTCGAATCAGCTTAAGGCTCATGTTTTGATTCATAAAGGCCAGAAACCATTTGAATGTGAGAAATGTCAAGGACGGTTTAGAAGACGACATCATCTTTTGCATCATAAATGCAGCGCGAAGGACCAGCAACAAGAGCGTGCTTCAAATGTTTCTAGTCCTTTTAGACCAACGACAATTGAAAGTCCATTTCAAAGTGATGTTAGCGATGAGGTTTACCCTGAAGAAGAAGCAGCTAGAAAGACCTTTGTAGAAGAGGTTGTGAAACCTCGAGAAATTCGAAGAGTCGTTCGACCGGTAGAACCTCTTATCAGCCTTCCATTGAGAGTGGCCCTTCCTGAACAAACCGAACCTGAAGATTTGTCGATGAGTACGGGCCTGCATAGCCACAGCAGCGGGGATTCCCCGTTGTCTAGGTCACCGAGTTCTCCCGGAGCAGACGTTGAAGAAGAGTATGAGCTGGATGATGCAGCTGCGCTGTTTTTACAAAGAAGGCCCCTCTCCTAGTCCTGTCCTGATATGCTACAATTTTTCGAGTACGGGTATGTACCACTTCGGTGTAGTCACTAATGATAGGGTGACGTGATTACCATTATTTTTAATTATTATTTTAGTGTTAAGTTGTATAAATTTGCTGAGAATGTTTTGTACAGTATGGTATGCAAGTTCCTTTACCATAGCGTTAGGTAGGTTGATTTTCTTTTGTTTTTCTGAACAATTGAACACGCAATGGCATTATTTGCGCTCAGGGTATAATGATAATGATATGTGCAAAGTATGTTCCTATATTTAAGTTACCTCGCTGAATCCTTGCAACGTTAGTCCATTTCCGATGTATAAAACGTATGAAATTGTGGATAAACATTATTTTTTACTTTATGTAATAAACCAATTATATTATGAACTGATCTGGACGAATATCTCGACATTTTGTTATTTAATAAAGTTTTATTATTTTAGTTATTGTTAATTATATGTATGACTGACTACAGACAAATTTACAATAAATATTTTTTTATTCCAAAATTTATTTTGTTTTCTTTTTCTTTTTTCGTTTTCAGCACTCGTTAATTCATTACCATTACATAATCACTGCACACATTTGCATGAATTACATTTTATTTTTCTTCTAGACTCATGGACAAAATTATCGAATATTTAATTATGATGAATCATGGGAAAAGTAAAGATGGTTTTAGTTCACAAAATAAAATTTGCAATCTCTGATGTTATTAATACGTAGTATTACTCAGAGACAGCAAATTTTATTTTGTGAACTAAAACCATCTTTACCTTTTCCTTGATTCATCATAATTAAATATTCGATAATTTTGTCCATCAGTATAATAATTTTGCTTTATTTGACAAATGAAATGAGTAATTTATTTTCTTCCAGTACCATGAAGGTAAAACTATAATTAGTTTTCATTGTCAAATGTTCCTAAATTTTTTTAGATAAAAGCTTGAAGTGGTGATAAATTAAATTCTCTAATTTCACATATAAACCGACGTTCATATGTTTCTACAGTCAAACAAACCAAAAGAAAGTGCTATCTCGGCTTTTATTTTATTTTATTTTACTCTATTATTTTAAATATTACTGAAATAAAATTTAAACCAATTTATTTTAAATTAATTTGAATACATATTTGCAGTTTAAGCTTTTCTACTGGAAGTTCCATTTTCTCGCAATGATATGCAACTTTATATTTTTTAATAGAACAGCCTATATATTTTTGCAAAATTTGAAGAGCTTTTGTTTCTTTTTAAATAAGCTCTAATTTATTATTGTCGAGAAATGATCAGTGCAGAAACTATTCATGTTTTTATTAATAAAGAATCACACACAGAAAGTGTTACACGATATTAAGAACAAAAAATAAATTACAAAAGATGTCTGCTATTCCAACATCAATACAACAAACTAAATAAAATATAACAACGAAAAGTTGATAAACTAAGTGAACAAAAGCAAATACGAGTAATAATTATTAAAGATCTGACAGCAAATTATATAATTGTTTAAAGTTTAAACATTTACACAAAATTCATGGCATACTTTCTGTGTCTATAATGATCATGTTGAGGAACTGTTTTAATGAGAAACAAAATATCTTTAAAATTTGCAAAAATATATAGGATCTTCTAGTAAAAAATATAAAGTTGCTGCGTTAAAATAGAACACCCGCTAAAAAAACTTATTCTGCATATATGTGGGCATTTTAGTTTAAAATAAATTTTCGGTAATATTTAAAACAAAAATTACAGACGAAATATAATTCGTATGGATGTATAGATATTGAAAATTGATCGACGAACAAGGCTGATATATTTATCAATGCATAGGGATTTTTATAAGTAAATATTGGTATTAAAACTTTGTTATAATTGTCAATTTATTAAGTGCGGTATAAAATAATCATACTTCTAAACAACGGAACAAATCTGTTAAATTCAAATCGACTTCTGTTTTATTTAATAATAAACTGACAATATCACCCATATTAGGATCAAAACAAGATAGCAATAGCCTAGAAAAGCTTACAAGTTCTTGATAAAGATAACGACATCTATGTGGTTTATACTAAATGTCAAATAAAATCAACATAAAGACATCAACATAAAATTGCTTTAGCATTTGATATTTAAATTAGAATACGGGTATATCTTTAGTAAGTATATTTAATCTGTTTAATAGAAAATATGCTGTTTTGAAAAGCTAAAAATTTTATTATATTTATTTTAACTGCGATTAAAAGTAACTTGCGTGTATGAATAAATAGAATTGTTGATAATTTAGGCTTCAATTTCGCAAACAAATATTTTAAAAACTAGTTCCTGGCAGTATTTTAAAAGTTATGAATTTTCTTTTAAATCCACCGCTTTCTAATTTCGGCGTTTTAAAGTAAAGCCGCTGCTTCAAAATTACGTCGGAATTTTACAGCCTCTACCTGGTGTCTACTATTGTCCGAAAATGCAAATGCTTCGCTACAGTTTAAACTACCATAAAATTTTCGCAAAACCTTTTCTTTTCCAAGGTCCACCACCAACAATTTGCATATAATTCATGTTGGGGTCTGCAATAAATATCTGTCTGCTCTCTTTATTTTAGTGCCTTCAAAGGTCGCCAGAAGGCTGAAATATTGCCGAAATGTCGCAAAATTGTAAGAAGAATTGTTCTGAATTGTAGGTTGGGGCATTTTTGCGTAGCTGTGGGTTTATTGCTCCCATTTGGAGGTTGGAAATAATTGTTAAGCAGGTTTTATGGAATTAGGAAATATTTGTTTATTGGGGTGTCCGGTGGTTTCAGAAGCATTTTGAACCCAAATTCGTGAAACTTGATTCGTGTTTGAGTTTTACGTGAAGTTTGGAAAGTAGCAGAGCTGATAAAGCCTGATTTACAAGGAAATTTAAACTGAAATGGAAAGAAGTAATTAAAATAAATATATCATCACGACTTTTACATAATTAATAGGTAGTGCGTGAAGTGCGGTTACGTCAAATCATTCCCTCTTAAAGATGTTCGTGGCAGGGGAACAACAAGGGTAAATTTAAAATGGTAACCGTCGGTTGTGAAATTCGTTACCAAAAATCTATTTTTTACCCCATAAACTGAAATAAATCTTGTTGAAAGGAAAACTTTTTAAACTGTTTGAATATCTTTTTTAAGAATAGCCTGAAGTATTAGAGAATATATGAACAAATCTTAAATATTTTTTATTTTACAACCGGTTTCTACAATATCAAAATCGTGACAGAAGCAGCCAATTTCATAGCTACGGAAGATTTGTGCACTTTCTCTCCCGTCGTGAGGCAAATAATGTTAAAAATTAACAAAACTAAACAAATCAAAGGTAACTATTATAAATTATATTACATTTCAAATAATTTTGAAATACATACAAACCATAATAAATATTAGGGTCGTTAAAAAATAGTATATACACAGCAGGAGAGAAGTGTTTTTTCCCTTGTCGTATTGTAGCCCTCGCCCAAAGGCTCGTGCTTCAATGTACTCCGCGGGAAAAAATCATACACTTCTCTCCCTTAATGTATAATATCATATAGGGAGAAAAATTCCCTTGGTCATCTATATTTTACTCATACAACAATTTAATCGAAAATTTCAATTTCAGTACTCTATTTTTACAAGGGTTAACTAATTAGACAAACATTATTTCTACAGTTTCCAATTCAACATCAAGGAAATTTAATTAATTTATTCATTATATAGCAATCGATAATGCATTTTAACTTTACCTTCAGATTCCTCTTTCCCTTACATCATTTGAGACCGTGACTAAACATCTGGTTACCACACTTTCCGCTTAAAATATATCAGCGACTCTGCAAAAGCAGAGTGTCACACTCAATATCTCTCCTCATATGTTATACTCTTATTGTCACTATCCGAAACCTCTGTTACATTTTACTTTTCAGTTTCTTGTATCAAATTACTCATGTTTTCTTCCATTTTTAAAATGTGTTCATTGTACCAATTTAAATTCATTCCCTCTAAATCTTTCTTTTAGAATTTCAATGGTCATAAATGAATTTGTAATCTCGCACTACTTTTTTTTTCTTTTCATTGCTCATTGTAAATAGCTCCGTGGTAACGTGTCGGACTGTAGACCGTGAGATCCTCAGTTCGAATCCCACAGCTGGCAGTTGCCAATTTAAATTTACCCCTGTGGTTCCTCCTCCACTAACGTCTTTGGGGGATATGACTTGACGGCTGGTAACCGCACTTCATACGATAAAATATATCACTTACCGAGATCTGCGTAAGCAGAGTGCCACACCCACAATGGGTAAAAGGCGTGATGATATATTATTATTATTATTATTATTGTTTTGTGTAACATTTTTGTTTTTTCTTAGAGTATCCTATTACGGCAGTTAATATGTAAATTAATAAATAAAATGGGTAAACAGTGTGATGACATAAACACTTCATTCTAAAAATGTATTAAAATCTCTACGTTTCAACCACACATTGGCCTTCTTGAGATGCCACAAGAAAAGTTTACAAAACAATAAGAACATGAACGTATCTATATGCATTAATACAAAACTTACAATAAATTACCGTCGGGGTAAATATAAATAAAATAGTACATTAACATCAATGTTAATTATAACTCCAAAGACGAATCAATAGTATATTGTACAACAAGCATGGAATGGTACTCATTTCCTACGAGTATGAAAGTTTGTAGCATGAGTCGAAAGTGAATACGGCAAATCATACGAATATGAAATGGACATTCCATGCGAGTTGTACACTATACTTTTTCTACGACCACGATATTATTTCCTAATTAATTTATATTTTGATACTATATTTGGCCCGCTTTCACCATTCCAATATTTGACAATTCTAAATATGTATCGTAGCAATGGCACCTATACTGCAATAAAATGATCTGTATTGAAATACTCACAAAACAAATTCATTTCTCACGATGCTTGCAATGTACCACATTTCCCTAGCAACAACAAACATACAATGAGCAGATTTTTAAATGACCGTAGAATAGTATATTCTACAACAAGTAATGGAATGGCACATATTCCACACGAGCAAAAAGTTTGTTGTCCGAGCCGAAGGTGAAGGCTATGGTTTTCAAGTGTGGGATATGCCATTCCGTTACCTGTTGTAGACTATACTTTCTAAAACAAGATTTTGGAAATTGTACAAAAAATACAAATATAAAACTGTTGAAAACGTCAAGCTCAAATAAATAAAATTAAAACGAACAGACGTAACCATAGTAACTGAATCAACATACTTCATATATCGCGCTAATATGCGGCTCTGATTCGTCGAAATTATTTCATACGCGGCGTATGGAATGATAGTTGTTCCAATACAGTTTTTAGTTGTAGAATGTGTAGTTTCCAAAACAGTGTTACAGAAAAATATTATTATACAATTTTTGTCCGGACCTACAGAGAATAGTAAATTTGTCATGTTTTAACTATTTTATACATTATCCAAATCCAAATTTCAAAAGCAATATTACTAATCCAGTTTTATATATTTGACTAACAAGCATTTGTATTAAAAATATCTTCAACATTTGTGACTTTCACAAAAATCAATTTGGGAAACAGACAGAACTCATTCTTTAACGCCTAAACGACAACTTTTAAACTTTGGAAACAATTTGACAAGGGTTGAGCCCTTAATCCCTTAAAAATATCCCAAAAATCACTAACCTTCACTACAACTTCTCTTCTCACTTTAACAAAACAAAATTCTAAAAGAAAGAATCACTTTAGTTCAATCTAGATTATTAACGACCATCCCTCTACAAGATTTCCATGAATTTAAGTAGTTTCCAGTTCAAAGCAACCGTAAAGCTACCGCAAACAAAATGTGGTATACCTTCGCCAACTGTCGAACGAGCACGGTCAACATTTTGCGTTTGTCTTTTTTTTTTGAAATATTCCACTTCCTTATTGGCTGAGCGGTCACATGAATTACGGACTTTTTTGACAACTGGTAATCAAATAATAATGACGGTCAAGCACCCTTTCACTTTTTTTTAACCGAAAAGGCCTCCTTGATGGTCGCTGTAAATTTTTGATGCGTGACTGTTTTAGAACAAATGATGGTCGGATTTTGTTTTTAGTCTTTGTTTTGTAGTTTCTTCTTTTTGCAGTCATTTAAAGAATTTGTTTTGTAGAAGGTTGAAAATTACACGGAATGGTAATTGATTAAAAATTATTTTCTCGTTATTGTTGTATTAGTTAGCAAATTTACTCAGTACTCGGTTTCCGGATATTGTTTATAATACATGTTAATATTTTTAATGGGGTAAATAGGTCAAAATCGTGATATCCTCAGTTCGAATCCATTATGTAATTCCCTGTTCTTTAACATCTTTAACTGCATTATGCGTGTAAAAATATTTCACTTACTGAGATCTATGAAAGTAGAGTGCCACACCCAAAGTGGGTAATTGGCGTTATGATATATTTATTTCATTCATTATTTATA
This sequence comes from Poecilus cupreus, assembly GCA_963942605.1. Classification (NCBI taxonomy): domain Eukaryota; kingdom Metazoa; phylum Arthropoda; class Insecta; order Coleoptera; family Carabidae; genus Poecilus; species Poecilus cupreus. Next base: position 24,902,107 of record OZ012721.1, read on the forward strand.
ATGTTTTAAAAGATGTACACGTATTTTTTCCAAGATCACAGTTATTGTCTATTTTTGGGATTAAATAATTTTTAAGACAGAAAGACTGAAAAGTGCATTGGTAGGGAATTTGGTGTTGTCACAAATAGTATTTTCTATTTCACTTGTTTTTGTATAATTACAATTTCAATTATGCCAACACATTACACTAAACTTTACATAAAAAAATGGCATCTCAAGATATTTGCGGAGTATACACGCGCATTGTTACCAACAATTTCCTTGTAAAATTCAACATTAAAAGACTATTCTGTAGAATTGGTATATTTACCACTGAAGTTAGTTTGTATCGATAGACAAGGTGTAGAGTATTAAGAATATATGTGAGTTGAGGAAATTTCAATAAACGTTTTGAAATAAAATGTTTCATTATAATTTTTATAAGCTCAGAGTAAAAAAATGCGACTATTTAATAGTACACGAGTATTAAATTCGAAGGGTTAGGTCACAACGCACAGCGAAGTGGCCCAAACTACCTTCTCACAAAATAAGATGCAATATTTACTTTCCTATTATTATTGTATTAAAATATATACGTTATACATGGTACTATTCCAGACAAAATACATTACAGGTCGTCAATGACAATGAATTTTTTAATCTTGTTCTTTTCTTATGGATTCATTTCTCAACATCCATCACTTTTTTGTAAAATATCCTCGAAACAGTGGAAGGATTTGGCTTTGAACATTCAGGAAATAAATTATCAAACATATCGCAAACTTTTGTCAAACTATAGCCAGGATTGTACCAAGTAAACTATTCAATTTTTTCATCATTAATACACATCTTTAAAGTATGATGACAAGTTCATTTGACATTGACATTCTATGTTGCATTTTATGTAGGACAGTACTATGTACAACTGGTATCCATTGCAATACGTTAGACAGAGAAGTAAATAGGTATTGTATTTTGGCTATAGTTCACATATAAAATAAATATAAATCTGATTTTGATCAGTTAATCATTAGATTTAACACATCTTTGACATGTTTCAATTATTAAACATAGAATTTGCAAAATTTGAAATAATATGTATTACCTATTCTAAATATTATTGATAACACCTTACGTTCGAAATTATGCAATAAATTTCCACTTCCTGTTTTGCAATTATATAAATATAACCAAAATTAAATTAGTTCTGCGCATTATAAGGTCATTTATAATTATGAAGTTTCGTTACTTTATCTCGCAACGATCATAAAAAATATGCATTTTGCTACTATAATAAAGGTAGCATGTGAAAAGTGCAATATTCCATAGTAGTCGTAAATAAATATTATATTACATTAAATATATTTATTCAATAAAATTTAAATTATGTTCATTGCAAAATAAATAATATTCTCTATACAAAGAAAATCGCAAAAAAAATAAACAGTTATGTATTCATCAAACTAAACATTCCCAAAATCACTTCCTGTTCCATCACATTCACTTAACCTCCATTCAAAAACCCTCAAACTAAAAAATAAAAAATCCAGCTAAAATTTGAAGCCGCGAAATTTGATACGAAATGCAAACGGCGTCTCTAGGCCAATGCCCTTCTCCCTGACCTCTTTCGCCCGTAAGTCCTTCCGCAATGAGGGCGAGATTCCCGCGCAGGGTGCCATCCCTATACACCCGGTCACTGAACCTTTTTTCCCACACACCCCCAATGTTGAGATTTTTTGCACTCGAAACATTTTTCATAGATACCTAATTTTAAGTATTTTTCCTGGAAATTTGTGATTTTAAGAGCCAATGGTTTTGGGAGAATTTTGGATAATAGGGCGGCTCTTGCACAATAGGGCGCTTTTTAGGTTTTAATGAACGGTAAGACGAAGTAATTAGTGGTTCGAAGAAGCTTGTTGAATGTATTTATTTAGCTGTTTTTTTAACATATAGATTATAATATTTTTAAAGAATAATTTTGCAGTACTCTAAAAAATCTTAATTTTGAATGTTTAATGATTATATTTGGCAAATTTTGTACGCAATATGTGCATGATTTTCGCACTTATGATACCTATTACGTTACGTACTATATTCCATTAATTGCATAAATAACTATTCCAAATATTATTACAAATATTTTTAATTTGAAATCGGCACTAAAGTGCTCAAAAATCGTCATTAAAAGCTCAGAAATCGTCACAAAGTAACCCATTATACGACGATTTTGAGCAACCCAGTGTTGGAAACCGTTAAATAATTATTGTAGAAGTAGGATAATTTTGGCAAAATATATTGACGTACTATAGTAAATTTGGACGTAACATGAAACAAAATTTGCAAGAAGAATTAACTAAATAATTCCGGTGACGAAATTGAGGACAAATCACATCATTTTGAGTGTTATTTACGATAACTTCACTGTTCAAGGTTGGCAACACTGACTCTCAGTTTCAATTGACAACTGACAGATGTATAAACTTAACCTTTATTGTATTTTTTTTACAGTTTTTTCGAATTTTAGATTTCAAATAAAACTTAATATGTACCTCGGCACTGAAGTTCCTTTTTATCACTCACATGGTTTATTTTCCTCGGCCCTACGGGCCCCGGCAACTAAATTCCATTTTCGTGATAAAAAATTGAACTTTAGTGCCTTGAGAAATAAATAACTATTACTTGAGGTTATTTTGAAGTTGATGCTATATCTGAAATAAATTAAAATAATTTTTTGTATTTAGTAAATAACCACTTCCGGTTTTGCGAATATGATCAAAATCAATTCAGCTTTGCTCATTGTCATTGCTCTATCTTTACTTATTTATGAGATGAGTTATTGAACATACGGACACACATCCATCGAGATAATGATCAAAATGGATTCAGAGTACCACAAATCATTTATTTCCATAAAAATCTCGTTAACGATTAATTTTATTATTCCTATTCTACCTAATGGTAAAATCAGTTTGAAATCCAAATGTCATCAAATACAAACTACTCATAAAATTTCTTTGGAGTTAAATACATCACATTGCGATCCGGTTGAAAGCTGCCACACCCAATAACCGATAAATGGCGATATGATATATTTTTTTTATAATATTATTAAAGTTTTAAAATTTCATTTTAGAAATTTATATCTAACTTATAATGACGTAAAAGTAACGAATCTTCTTTATAATATTTCTAAATTAAATTTCTTTCAAGCAAATCGTGTAATATTTCAAGATCTTATATACAATATTTATAACGGATTTCAAATTTTCAAATAACGGAAGGAAAGTTGAATATTAATTCTATATAAATCAAGCATATTGTCAAATCAAGAAAGAAAAATTTCCCTTTACAAGAAATAATTTCAACGGAATTTTAAAACCAGTTTTTAAGTAAATAATACCCCAAAAATCAAGTCCAGATCAGAAACCACCCCTCAATTCTCTATTTCTCCCCAAAATCACTTAAAAGGGTTAACAAGTTCTTTACAATTCACGAAACAAGTGAAAAAATAATAGTCAATCGGTCAATCACATAACCTCACAAAACTAGTTTATGGCGCCTTCGGGCAGGTTCGACTATTATCGAGCGCATTCGGGGACAACTGAACGTAGCGTAGTGCCATTGTGTGAAACCAGATGTCAGTGACACGTTGATGTACACAATACATTGTAATTTTAGATGCATTGAGATTTGATATTTAAAACTTCAATAGGGTGAAATTTTCTTGTATGACTTTACTTGGATTTTTTTCTTGAGTTCATCGATTTCGAACGAGATTTTACGAAGTACAATAATTTAATAAAAACCATCAATTTTGCTTCTTGGAATTCAAAGTACTCTTTTCTAATCATAATGCAGATAATGGCAAGGATTTAAGTACATCCTCATTTTTGTAACCCTTGGTTTAAGCTATAAAATGTTGTTGTAATCAACGAGGATTGCAGAGTATTATGAAAGAAAAGCAAACGTGAGACTGATTTTATTTTGCTCTCTAAAACTTTGTACAATTGTTTTAGAGAAAAATTCTTCAAATAAAGGTGAAACAAAATTAATTTTTTTGTATCTATTACTTGAAGCATTTTTCTCTACAATAATTAACGAACACAGCGTCAAAGAAAGATCAATACATATTAAATATTTGTTTTCTAGTTTACCATTTATATTATTACAAATATTGGTACAGCATCAAAAATAACAAAAACAAATCAACTTTGAGTGCTGTAATTTGACAGATATAAATCGCATTCGCAGTCAGCTTAATGTTTAATTGAATGCAGAATATTGCATTATTGTGTACATCAAAATGAAAATAAAATAAATATTGATATATTCACAAAATAGACTTACCACAATTTAAAGTATCTTGTTTCTCAACCTGAAACAAAGAAAAATATAATTAAAATAGTTCAATTTGTAATTATGACTGAACTGTGAGTTATGGTTTCAGGGATACTGACAGAACTGTTTAAGGTCTGTAAAATATTCTGTATTATTTTAGTGAAATATGCTTCAAATAATATTTACAGTTAAAATAATTCTCTACATTTTTTATTTGATGTATGTTTAAATAAAATAATTTTAGAACATTGGACTATTAGACAGTTCTCTTAGTATGCCACTGCGCAATTGAACGCCACACAATTCTAGGACGCATGCGCAATTTCGTTTTAAATTCTTAACCTAAAAAACTATTTCATTGTGTAAACAACTTCAATGTAAATCATTGGGCAACAAACGAACTTCTGGTTAATTTTCACATCCGACAACTATTTCCTGTGGCTCTCGTTTTACGGTATCATCTTTGGGGGGTTGCAATTTGACGGCATTACACGCCTAAAAATATATCGTGCACCTAGAATAGAACTTAAACGAAAAAAGCGCTTGCGTCTAATAACTGAACACTGAAATAAAATAATACTGAAAGGCTAACTTGTAGGTTTTTATGAAAGCAAAAAACGAGTTTCAGACATATAGATGTCGTAAGGCCATCCTTCTTTGTCTAATACGTGTATATAGAACGCTTGCTATGCGTTTGTTGGGCAGTTGCAGTTGCTATGTAAGAAAATGTTGCACAATCTTGTCCAAAAGTAATAAATAATATTTAACAGTGTATTGTTTACTTATTTGAAAACTTCATTACATTCACATACATAATAGTAAATAGAACTCATTTCTTTTAAGCTTTAATTATTTTTTTTTTTTCAAAATCATTGAATGTTAATATCTTTATGAGCGGTCTGTACAACAAAGACATGTGTCTTAACAACTAGCTATCTCTCTCGGCTCGTATTTTCAACGTCAGTTGGCACTCCAGTATTATTATATTTCAGTGTGACTGGAAAAGATTTTTGAGTAAAGTAATGAATATATCAATATTTGAATTTGTATCCTTTTATGTTCATTTGTTAATTCTACAGTTCCATTGTTTTAATGTGATATGTGCAAATCCAACAAATGAAAGATTAAAAATGGAAACTATAGTTACCAACATAGAGTAATTATATCTGTAAATACCTAGATCTACGTTTTAGAATTTTGTATGTGTGAATGTGTAGAATGTATCAATAATCTTAATATTGTTAATTGTATATTTTATTCTCATCACTACATGGGACCTTTAAGATATTTTTGAAAAATGATGAGTAGAAAATTTAAAAAACAAATCATATATGTGAAGTATATTTTCTATTAGAGTAAATCGATGTGCCATTTTAATAACCATTAATGTTTATGTTGTTGGTGTCACCTCTAATTTTTGGGAAATTGCCAACGAATCAATAGTACAAAATGATAATAATACTTAGTTAATCGTTAAATATACATATTACATTTAAACAATTTTACTTTCATCCCAGAAATTTGAGGTGGCAATTTCTTTCAAACACTTAATTTAGATTATTTGGAAGTAATTTTAACAACAGATACAGGGTTGCTATTCACTTTTATTTATTTTGTTTACATTCTAATATCCCTTTTCTAAAATAATTGTATCTAAATATGATAGCTCTAAATCTAAATAATTCCCATATAATAATATATTGTTATTGTAACATATGTGTATATTTCTAATATCTATGGGAAACAATTTTCGATCTTTGGTGTCAATGTTTGGAAAATATTCGGCCTCTGTTTAATAATCGTAGTGTTTATTGATAAAATAAGATACACCGAATTATGTAAAATTAAATACAAATTACCGCAACGAAAAGATGAATTTTAAAATAAGTTTAAATCAAAAACTTTTGTTTCATCTAACCATATTCTGGTATTCATTGTATCCATACACAAAATACTGTTTGGCCAAGTCTACTTGAACAATTTTAGATTTTTGGAATAACACGTTCAGATATAGTAAATTAAATAGTAGTAAATTATAAGATCTTCAGTTCGAATCCCACAACCGAAAGTTATCATTTGTGGTAAAAATAATAAAAATAGGCTGTACCAAAATTTGAAGGCATTATTTACTGATTTAATTCGGACTGTGAAATAAAGAATCTTAGGTTCGAATCCTGCTGCCGACAAATTTTCATCACAAAAAACCCTGTTGCTTCCTTCCGCTATAACATCTTGGGGAGGGATGCCTTGACAGGCGCTTTTAAATATAAATTGTAATTCAAGAAAATAATAAAAACACTTCTCAGTAAATGCTCTATAACTATGGCGATTTTAAACAAGGAAAGTAGCAGATTACCCACTAGTGGGTATATATTTGAGAAAAGTCTCTAATGAGTAAATTTCTATTTATAACAATTATAATAACACACAACACCTTGGTAACTACTTCGATTGACATTTTAGTTTACAAATTTAAAGCATATGTCACTGTTAAACAATATTTCTTTAATAAATTTGCATTTATTTAGAGGTGTTGGATTAAACGTTATACTTCACACGTGGGCAAAGTGGAATTACCAACTCGATAAAATTATCAAACTCAGCCTTCGACTTCGTGTGCTAAAATTTCTCTCGTGGGTAATTCCTTAATTTGCCCACTTGTAAAGTAAATGACGATTATTCACAATCAAACGGAAACATGTTAATTTCGAGTTTTTAAAAAATTGGAAAGTCATTCTGTCTCTGCGTAATCAATGCATATTTGATTACTAAGATTTTGAATAATATAGGCTTTTCAGTGGAAGCAAATTTTCTGTTGTTTTTTCTGTCACTTGTAGTTCAAAATCAATCATTTCAATCTTACCTAATATTTGATTTCTTGTAAATAATTTATTTAAAAAAAATAAAATGTTACTCTTATATTATTTACAAAACAAATGTAAAATTCACCACCCCCTACATAAAAATAGTACACTGGAAAAAGCAAACGCAAAAATAAATATAATTTTTTATATAAGTTTCATTTATTTTTATTATTATTAAATTGTTGATTTTGAAGAAAATAGCCTCAGGCTATAGCTAACTTCGGTACATTTCGCCTTGGTTTAGCTATTTTAGCTTTCGGCATTTAGCAGCAATGATCACTTTCCACCTTGGTATGTAACATACTATTCCTATTTAAGTTAGTAATTATACAAAACGATGACGTCTTGTGATGTTCAAGGCGTAAAGTTTTAAATATTTAATTTATTTTTGTTTGATGTCAAGTGGGCTTGGCCGAAGTATAGCTGTAGTGAAATACCAGAAGAGAATCAAATCAAAGACAGTGAAAATACAAATGGTTCTGTCCCCTCAAACAAGGTACAAAATAATCTACCTCTGATATAACAAAGTACGAAATATACGAAACAATCCATGTACGCAAGCACAAGACTGATTTTAAATAGATCCTATACGTAGAGAAATAATAATTCAAATATAAATATTGTTATTATACTTGAAACAGTATGTTTAAAGTTTAAATTCATTTGTGAATTCTGTACAAAACAATTATGTATATAATTCATCTATAGGAATTTACAAATGAGTTGAAGATAAATGTGTTATTCTTTTGTTAATAACTGTCAAAATCAAACACTGTCAAAACGATTGACGGTTTGAAATTAATTTGTTAATTTTTATGTTTAGAATTCTTTTCTGATATCGAGTGCAATTTATTGAATATTTGTAATGTCAGGTAATAAGAATAAGAACCCCTTTTTGTGATGCACTAAATTGTCAAAAATATGAGAAATAGGGTAAAGATGGGTCGAAAAGGACAGTTGCACTCAATGTAAAACTTCTTGGGCCGTTTTGTAAATTGATGTACGATTTTTCCATGTCGACAAATATTTTATTATTAAAATGTTCTTTTTAAACATTAATTGTGTGTTTTCTTTTACTACCTCAAAAGTCAACCAACATTTGTATGCATGTGTTACATTTTCAGAACCACTGGTGTAATTCTTAAACGAATAAACAATGTATTATAATACAAAGAACATTTAAATGTTACATTTATTATTGTAATACTAAGAAATGACATTTGTGCTCTGTTATAAACAAAACATTTTTAGAACTACGCTCAACGGTAAGTATATGTTTCATAAATTGATTTTATACTATATCACATTTGCATGTTTTCGGGACTGATTTCAGTACGGTAAATGGAACTTTACCGGGTTGTAATTTTTTTCGGTTGTATTTTTGCTAAGTAATAATTTAACAGGATTTGATCCATAATATCGTTTTCCACATTAATTTTGAAAAATGTTGTCAACAAAACAAAATTGGTTGCTGCCATTATTTTTATTTTCTTGTTAAGACAATCTGATTATTTTTAAGAAAGAAAGGAAGGCAAAAAGACAGCATACTCATTACATTCGTACCGTAAAATCTTATTTACTGGACTTCCAACGTAACTAACAATTGCAGAAATGGTAGCAAAGAAATACGAAGTATTTTACTTTGAATCAGATGTTTTAATTAAACGTCAACATAAAGCCATATTTACTCAGCCAAAATTTATTATAATAACATATATATATATATATATATATATATATATATATATATATTTGTTTTGTTTATTTTAAATTTCATAATAATTCTTGTTTAATTCTAAGAATAATTCATAATTATTACAGAATATAAAATATCCGTATTTTATTAAGGGCCGGTATTTCCAAACTTAGTTATCTAGAGAATAAATTTATCAATAGAATAAACAAAAAATATCGCATCAAAATCAGAGCTTAAATGATGGTTATTATTCTAGCTGTCATCTTTTGATGCGATATTTTTTGTTTATTCCATTGATAATTTATTCTGTAGTTTATCTAGTAATTAGGAGAAAAGATACGTGACGTAGTTTTGGTAAGAGATAGATGAACATATTTAAAAATAAAGAGACAAATATAAATGTCGTCTATTGTAATTTTATAGACTGTATATTTCGAAGTACCTAGGTAAATTTTTATTTTATAGTTTTATTAGAAATTTTTTGTACGTAAATTTTCTTGTAAAATACAGATTTTTATCACCCGACACCTAACAAACTTCAGTTTCAAAGCGCTATGACCTACCTTAATTTATGGTAAACTTTGTTGTATTACAAAAGACGTAGAATAATGTTAGCTACAATTTTCAATTGACATTTTTTTGACGCAAATATCTTTGTTGACAACTGTTAACCCATGGTTTAAGAAAAAAAAAAAACCATTGAAATGTTTCATAAAACGACATCTGTTATAAAAAATAAAATAACTTGTAGATTGCTAAATTATATTTTGAAGATTAAATTGAAATAAAAATACTATAAACAGTTAAAGAAACACTGGTTTATTAGCACCTGCTCATCGTAGAACATCTAAGCTTCAAGCTTCAAGCAACCTAAGCACAATGGTAAGTACAAAACTTTTCCTTTTCTCAGTTCATGCAATTCAACTTCCAACACATTTTATCGTACATCATTTGAGCTCCTATACATCTCCCGATAAAAAACAAAAGAAAAAAACGTGCCCCACACAATTCCCAGTAACCCTTTCACCCCAGACATTCACCCTGGTTCACCCTCACACACGCGTCCATCCACCCCACAATTTTTTGCGAAGAAGGGTTAACATAATTAGAATGAGTTATGTAACATATTGCCATTTAGATCTGCCGGCATTATGCAAAACTGTCCTAGGCGGGGTACAGGGACGGATTGATTAAAATTCCGCGCATTGGTGGCGCAGGGGTGCCGGGAGGGGACCGTGCCCCGTGGAAGAGTTATATCGATCTTGTGTCTTACCCACACAGGGCGGCGGGCGACCCTTGCCAGTGGATAGGGTTACGCTCGCGCTTTTTTTCTACCCTCTTTTTTGTATTATAAAGAGATCTCATTCTGAATATCTTGGCTGGGGGTGAGTTTGTGAGGATTTGTACAACGCAGAGAGTTTTGCTGTTTGTATTGTCATAAGATTCGAACAAATTTTGTGATTCTTTAAATTCTTATATTTACAAAGTAAAATATTTCAGTAATAAAAAAGTATAATTTTCTTTTACATATGAATCCAAATTTAAATGTTTTATAATGGCATTTGATACATCTTTGACATGTGAAAAACACATAAATATAGTTATTTACTTTGCAAGTGGGCAAAGTAAGGAATTACCCACGAGAGAAATTTTAGCACACGAAGCCGAAGGCTGAGTATGATAATTTTATCGAGAGGGTAATTCCACTTTGCCCACGTGTGAAGTATAACGTTTTATCCAACACCGCTTAATAAATGAAAAATTTATTAAAGAATTATTATTTAACAGTGACAAATGCTGTAAATTTTTAAATTAAAATGTCAATCGAGATAGTTACCAAGGTGATGTGTGTTATTATTATAGTTATAAATAAAAAAATACTCACTAGTGGATTTTCTCAAAATTATACCCACTAGTGGGTAATCTATTACTTTCCTTGTTTAAAATCGCCATAGTTATAGAGCATTTATTGAGAGGTGTTGGATAATAGTATATTGTACAACGAGCATGAAATGGTACTCATTTCTTACGAGTATGAAAGTTTGCATGAGCCGAAGGCGAATGCTGCAAATCATACGAGTATGAAATGGACATTCCATGCGAGTTGTACACTATACTTTTTCTACGACCACGATATTATTTCCTAATTTATTTTATATTAATTAAAAAGTTGTCTCGCTTTCATCATTCCAATATTTGACAATTCTAAATAAGTATCCTAGCAATGGCACCTGTACTTCAATGAGCTGACCTGCATTGAAATACTCACAAAACAAACTCATTTCGCACGATGCTTGCAATGTACCTCATATCCCTAGCAACAACAAACATACAATGAGCAGATTTCTAAGTGGTCGTAGAAAAAATATATTATTATTCCATTTACATGATTTTGAGAGTAATACTGGTTTCACAAATCTCGGTTAGTGATGTGATATCTTTTTACTCGTGAAAAGCGGTTACCAGCCGTCAAATTCCGGTCCTCAATGAGATGTAAGTGAACAGGGAACCACAATGGTAAAGTTAAAAGTACAAAGTGCAACATTTAGAACATTTTCATAAAACTTCACTGCTCTATCTTTTCTTGTTATTGTTGTCAATTGTTTATTTATTATCGCACTTTTGGGTTACTCGTGTTTTAATAGTATATTATTATTATTATTTTATTAAGCGGTTTCAACTGCTAAGGTTATCTGCCGCCACGGAACCTCGTTTTCGGTGGTGTGACAACGGCACGCAGTGCTCGCTGGAATAGGTTTTCGCAAAGCAGTCACCCAAGTATATTATTATAAGACAGATTATGATAGTAATTATTCACGAAAATGAAGATGCAAACCATCCGTCAAGTTACTGTTCTAGTAGATGTTAGTGCAGATAGAAAGAGAATCACAGTGCTAAAGTTAAGGATTTCACGATTCATAGTTGGATACGTAGCTAATTACCTAATGAAAGAGCTTTATCAGATAATTGTTTGCTATCATAGCAACTATAATTATTGTAATATGTTATTGTATATACCGTGAGTTTCAGCTAAGATGCAACATTTTTTTTTCTTTTTGTCATGAATGTATTAAGTTATATATGTCGTAGGCATTTAGAATAATCAGGCATTTAGCGAAATGTCGGCAATTAGATGAATTTTACTTCATTCTTTTTTGCCGCAAAAAATGTAATTGCAAAGCTGAAAAAAACAATGCCAAACAAAACGATGTGCTTGCTTCAAAGCAGGTATTTTATGAAATTCACAATACCATTTATCGGCACCTTGTTGTAACAAATAAGTGAAATTTGTTAATAAAATTGTTTATAATATTATGAATGATTCTTCTAAGTGCCTAAACCGCGCCCAGCAAATAGAGAAATGTGCGATTTTTCTCTAATTGCCTGATTTCGCCAGTCAATTAGAAGAATGAAGTAAAATTCATCTAATTTCCGGCATTTCGTTAAATGCCTAATTATTCTAAATGCCTACGACATATACATTAGCGTACTGTCCCAAATAAAATGCAACATAGGTTGTCAATGTTAAATGAACATGGCATCATATTAAAAAAAAAGTTTTTTAAGAAAACAATTGAATAAATCAGTACGGTAATGTATACAGCTTGTTTCAATATTAATACATCAATGACAGAAAAGTAAATGTATCTTCTTATCTATGTAATTCAATATAAATACAAGAAAACTGCAAATAACATTTCTTATTCCAGATATCTTTTATTTGAAACCGTTATTCGAAGCTGATTCTATATTTGAAATAAATTGAATTTATTGATTTGTGTGCTCAGTGAACTTCTATATCCTGTTCTGCAATTATGACCAATAATAACTGGAATGAAACTTATAATTATAAAGTTTCATTACTCTATCTTTTCTTGTACACTAGTTATTACACACACTGACACACATCCATCTATCCATCCACTCAGAAGCCATTTAGATATTATTCAAAATAAATTTAGATAATTAAAAGTCTCGTCATCAAAATAACAATTAATTTTCTTTTACTACTTATGGTCTTATGGCGCTTAATGAGTTTATGTGAACTCTTCAGTGGGATTTAAACCCACGACCTTTGGCATGATAGGCTAGTGACATAGCAACTACGCCACCGAGATCGACAAAACAATTAATTATTATTTTATTTGTTCAACTGGAAACATTAAAATATTTCGAATTGATGTTTCAATTATTTTATAGAAGATATTTTGTTTTCGTAGATTTTCAGATGAATATTCCATGCAAATACTGAATTTGAAAATACCAGATACCATTAGTATGTAGTGTTTAAAATGCATGTTTCACTACAGTACCTGAAAGATAAAATATTGACAATAAAATTTCTTCCTCTACAACTTTCCTTCTATCTTTCTCAAATCACCAAGATCAACAACTCCTACTTCCAAATCGACAAAGAATCAAAGAAATAAAATAAAAATCCACACATATCACCGCGCGCGACAAGGATGGAGGCTAGCAGACAGAAGCTATGCTAGGCGGGGGTGTAGCGTTAGCGGTTCATCGCTAGGTCCGGTCTTCGGTCCGACCAGAGCACGCGACCGACCGGAAATGGTTATGACGTAAGAACATCCCGTCACAGGCGACTACGATTGAGAAACACAAATACCTTCGATCATACCAACATGTTGCAGATTTTGGCAATGTAGTTATATAAATAAATAAATATATCATCACGCCTTTTATCCATTATGGCTGTGGCACTCTGTTTACGCAGATCTCGGTAATTTAATATTAATGCACATGAAATGCGGTTACCAGCCGTCAAGTCGTAGCCCTCAAAGTTGTTAGTGGAGGGAGAACCACAGGGATAAATTTAAATTGGCAACTGCCGGCAGTGGGATTCGAACTGAGGATATCACGATCCACAGTCTGATGCGCTACCATGGAGGTTTTACCCTATTTACCCAATGTAATTTTACTCACGAATTTAATTTTTGAAAATGAGTAAGACTTGAATATTATTATTATTTGTTTAATAACGCAGCTTCTTTTCAATCCTTGTTGAGTAATAAATTCATTAGAAGAAATGAAACCCAACAATTATTTATTCCTTTATAACTTTTTTGCACAAATTGACTTTTTTTATAAACGTACCATGCCCGTTTCCAAGACGGTATGTTGTTATTACCGGTTGCTGGGTTAAACAGAACGGTAATAGTATATTACATAACGAGAGAAGTAAGAAGCAATTTACGCACGAGTGAAAAAATTGACACACGAGCCGCGTAGCGGCGAGTTTGTAATTTCACGAGGGCGTAATTGCTTTACATCTCGAGTTTTGTACTATACTTTTTCTACGACCACTCAATACTATTTCTAAATTAAAAACAATATTCAAATAGTTAGAAATTTATTATGCTTTTTTGTTTTCTCTAATTCATGAATTTTTGATACACAAATTCGTATCGTTGTCGAGATTTTGTCACCAAAAGATTATTTGTTGCACTTTTAGCTTTAGCTTGTATCTCCAGTGGTGTTCCAATTGAAATATCACTGACGCTTGACATTTCTTACTTAAAATATTAATAAATATAAGTAAAGGATAATAATATTTAGTAGTATATATTTACCTCACAATAAAACAGATTATAAACTACAGATGCAGATGGGAGACTATAAAATATTACCAGTTTACATGTAACACATTACCTAAATGTCATAGAAGCTTTATTTTTGTTTATAAAAATAAACGACAATTATTGAGCGTACGGATACATGATGAAACATAGTCCCCTCTACATATATTATTGAAATATTTATTGGTGTCATAATTTATAATAAACCCAGCAAAATATGAATTTAGTTATAAAATTTTATCATAACATTTAAATCTAAGATTTGATGCATCAAATTTTAATTATATTGGTAATGTGACAGTCAGTAATGCAACTTAAATTTCATTTTCAAGTGTTACGTAATGAACATTACGTAACACTTGAATGAACATTACGTAACACTATTCGTAACAACGCACTTACATTGATTGTAGTTTGTTCTGTAATGACATACTTTCAATAGTGGTCGTAGAAAAACAATTTAATAACAGTTCACTAAACGACAATTTGAAAATTATGTATTTTCATTTCAAAATTTTGATTTTTCGGATATTATTGCCGAACATCTAATATTCCACAATTCTTTTTTATCTAATTTCTCACAATCGAAATCGCTCAATATTATTTTTCTTGTTTTTTAAAAGAGAAGAGAATGTGCAGAAATCTCCCGTAGATATAAAATTGGCTGTTTCTGTCATGGTGTCATGCCTTTGGTATCACCGAAACCGAGTTTTTCTCCCGGTCGTGAAAAAAATATGTTATGTTAATATACTTCCAATTTTGAAGAAAAACTAAATTATACTTTCAATAAGAAATAATAGTTGCTCTCACAGCAAGCAAAAATAACTGAAATATATCTTCTATACGTCAAACAAGTGTCAAGTATAATTATGAAACAGTCAAATTAAGTATATCTTGATGTTTATTTTACTGTGTTTATTGTAAAGTATAAATAATACACGAAATCTAAGTCATACAGTATTTATTCTTCTTACAAATCTAACCGACGTTTCGGTTTACACTTAAACCTTATAAAAAGGTTAGTAAGATCTTACAGCAAACTATCATGTAACAAATACATTCATAAATAATCATTTAGTTTGTTAATAAGTTCGTACATACAAAAGCATAACATATACGCATTCATAGTCTCAATACTGACAACCAACTGCAATCAAATTAAGATTTATAAGCTGTATGTATGAGAGTCGTACGTGCCCACACCAAAGCAAAATAAAATTCTTCCAATTACTGTTATTCACCCCAAAAAATTCGACACCACCACACACCCGTTACTTTACGGCTTCAGTCAAGGGTTGACACCCTTCTACAACCCGTCGCATCCCGTCAAAACTCAAAACCTTCAAGTCACTCCAACAATACCCCATCAAAACAGGCTTCACACGCGTTCCGCACGCTTTAGAAACGTAAAAAACCCAAAAACGGGAATCCTACACCACTAGCACGCTTTTAAAAACGATAAAAGCAAAGAAAAAAGCGGAACACGGTTCTTTAAATAAAAATTGCAGCCGGGCCGGCGGAGGAAGGATTCGGAGGTAGACGGAGAAAGGCTCCCTGACATAATGATGTGCATATGGCGACTTTCAGGAAACTGCAAGCTTGGCCTATATTTTAAACATATACCTTATGTCGTTAGGGGTATACAGCGGCCCGAATAAGCCGTGGACAGTTTTTTGTAAGACGCAAAAGAGAGAAATTAGATGGACAGGTGTAGATGCTTGTAGATAGAATCATATTATTTGGTCCAGTTATTTTAACTTTTTTAAAATTGCATATTTTACAACTAGCATAGAATGGTACTCATTTCAAACGAGTATGAACACGACATTCCATTCAAGTTGTATACTTTTTTTACGACTACGATATTATTTCCTAATTAATTTATATTTTAATTATAAAGGTATTTATCATTTTACTACTTTAGTATGACAATGAGTAACCTAGCAACTACTCGTAAATACAAAACAAGAATTAAACAATTTTTTTTCATAAATCTCAAGTTTCAGATAAAAATGGAAAGTGATAATAAAGACATTTTTATATTTATCAACCCAAGATATTATAGAAGCTGCAAAAGTAGCGTTTATAAATTTATTACCGAAAAAAATAAATATGTGATGGCATATAATTGTTTACGAAAAGTTTATGAAACATCATTGTTTTTGACAGAACTGTTAGATATGAATTTATACCTCAAGTTATCTATGGTTACCATTAGATATAATAATTTGTTTACTCAATTGTAAACGCCAATTAACCAAGCTCTCTATTGCCTTTGGATATGAATCTTTACAAGTTACTAACCTGCAAAATTGGCTGATATATTGTAAAACATTTCAAGGAGGTGAGAGGCTTGCATAAACGGCTCGCCGATCATTCCCTCTATTCAGTAATAAAAACTGTTTTACTTTGCTAGTAATGTAAAATATTATTTTGTACTCATACATTGAATTGTGTTGTTTAGACAGCTTTGCCTAAGCAACGTCCGAAATGTCCATTTCCCAGGTCTCCACCAGATAGACAACCGGGAAATTTCGACGAAAACATTTCTAAAGCGTTTATTAATAATTCATATTTATAATAAAACAATATAGTATTTTAAACATCCCTTTACATAATATTAATATAAACAATGATGGAATAAGAATGAAATTGAATTTAAAAATAACAAATTTAGTGCATTTGGTTACCAATGTTGGCAACAAAATCTGACCGATATGACAGCTGTAAAATACATAACCTACAAATGTCATGTTAGTTATCTCAGTATAAATAAGAAATATAATAATTTTCCAAGTTAAGACGGTAAATATTATAAATATTTTAATTATTTTATTAATACATTAGACTAATTAATTAGTGTGTTTATATTTATAGTGCAATTTTGACTTTCAAAATAACTCCTTGAAAAACTTCATTTCTTTATATGGACTGTTATTAGTTTTATACTTTTCGTACAAAAAATATTGTACAAACCTCCTGCATGAACTCGGTTCCCGGATTCGTTCTATGGTAGCGCTCGTAAGCTCCCGTCGCCAAACGCTCATCCGGGAACCAAGTATTCCCGCATTTGTTATGTAAATAACTATTAATTTAACACTTTCAGATATTATAGAAGCTGCGATGCTGCGAAAATAACGTCTATAAATGTATTACCGTTAAAAATATGAGTGGATTGTTAGTTTATGAAACATCATTGTTTTTGACAGAACTGATAGATATGAATTTATACCTCACGTTGTCTATGTGTACCGTTAGATATGAAAGTATGTTTACAATGTATTATGATAAAATATATACACCAAGCAAGCAAATATCTTAATAGTTGTAGAAAAAAATAATTACAATCCTCCTATAATCCTAAATCCTACTGTGAAATAATAACACTCGATAACGCAAGTTAAGCAGCACTGCCCGCGATCAGTAGTTGGATGGGTGACCGCTTTGCGAAAACCCAGTGAACACTGCGTGCCATTGTCACATCACCGAAAACGAGGTACCGAGGCGGCATATAGCCTCAGCAGTTCAAACCGCTTAAAAAAATAAAAAAAGAGACAAAATTATCAACAATCGCTAACTTAAAAGCGAAGCATACCAAACCGTTGTTTACGCAAAAATAGTATATTTTCCTGGTTCGCTGATGATTTGGGAACGTACGTGTATTTCTTTTTAAATCTCGCAATCGATTAAATTTCATGATTACTATATTTCCTGATGCTACTTATAAGAAAGAAAAATTCTTCACAATAACTCCTTTCACAATAAACTCGAATTTAAATTCAGAAAATTTAATAAAGTAATTATATAATCGCGAACAACTTCCGAAATTCTAAGAAGCTAACGTTCAGCGTTACAATATCTTAGCAATATTAAATACCAAATAATAATCTGTCCCTCTTCCTCGGGGTTCATCTTCATCTTCTTCTTCTGCCGCCCCCTCCCTACCCTGAAATTTCTACAGAATCATTTGCTGTGTAAAAGTTTGCGATATTAAAGTCCCATCCATCAAAATTAGTCTTGCGAAATTGACTCGTATAATATAGCAATATTAAGATAATATATATTTTTTCAAAGTGCGTTTCTTCTTAAATAGATTATTGATTAAAAAACACACCTGCGCACTGAATCTTCTTTTCTTTCATAAAAAATTCATATTAAAGTAG
This sequence comes from Poecilus cupreus, assembly GCA_963942605.1. NCBI lineage: Eukaryota > Metazoa > Arthropoda > Insecta > Coleoptera > Carabidae > Poecilus > Poecilus cupreus. The sequence goes on from OZ012721.1 coordinate 24,920,744, forward strand.
GTACCTGCAAAGTATGTCCGATGTAGATGAAAAAATTTATATTAACATGAAAAATTTTAGGTATTGCTCGTAAGCAAAGAGCTTTTATACTTTTAGCGAATTAAATTTTTATTTCATCTCAAGAAGACGTAAACCCTTTTCATGCATTATTTATTTTTATATCTTTTCCTTTTCACACACTTTTTATACTTCACCAAGCAATATTCGTTCCTGATTGATTTTTAATTACGATTAATAATCAAATTTGTGATGAACGTAATATTCTCGACTGAATAATTAATAACTAAAACAACAAAGATGCAGTCAATATATGACACTGTTATTCAATCTTTGGCACGAGGATAATTGTTACAATAAAAGGTGACAATATATAAAATAAAAACAGCAAAATATTACTCTAATATCCTAAAAGCAAACTTGCTTGATGAAAACTGATCGAAACTAAACTGTTTGGAAGTACAAACATTTTTTCTTGTTCTTCTACTATGTGATTTTCATTTTAATTATTTTGAGTATTACAAATAAATATAACATCACGTAATTTCTCTGGTATCGAACAAAATCTCGACGACAAAAATAATGACATCTGAATTACAACAATCTATTTATAACAAATTGTACTACCTAGTATTTCAAAATACATATATTAGCGGCCTAGAATCATATCATTTGTTTATATTATTTAAATAACAACCTACGGGTATGTTAGACAAAAAAAAAAATTAAAAGGGGAATGTTTTTTTGGGCGGTACTAAATCCTTGTTTTTGTGGAATTTATCTAGAGATAAGCTCGCTTCGCTAGCACATTTCACAAACACACCCTAAGCCTAAACAACTCACGCTCGACAAACTCTACAGTACTCATTTTAATGGAACGTATCTGAAGATAAGATAAGAAAGTAACCCATTGTTTTGGTACTGCTATATTGGTAACATGAATATGCCTTGCGCTTGCGTCAAAATAATACATACATACATAACGTCACGCTATGTCCCACTTAGTGGGGTAGCACGAACCCAGAAACACAGTCAACCAACAATCAATCTCCTCCAAACATTCCTATCCTGACACACCACTTTCGCCTTGTTCACATTCATAGTGCGATTCATACATGCTCGTTTATTCTTCACACTCGGAATCATTCGTTCACGCAACAAACGAACAAACCATCAATCATACCCAACTAGTTATTCCTCGGACGCCCACGCAATCGTTCACCTTCAATCTCACCCACATATATTAGTTTCACCAACCTTTCATTCGACATTCGCTCAATATGTCCAAACCAACCCAACTGACGCACTTCCACTTTCTTAACTGCATTCTTCTCAATCAAAAAAATCAGAATTTCCGTGTGAATTTATGTGTAACAAATCAATTTCTTGTGACACATTTAAATATATTCTTTCACTAAATCGTTAAAATTAACAAGCAATGATAAAAGTCTAGCAATAGATATAGCATATCATTGAAATAGAGGCCGGTTTTTAATAAAATTTATTGACTGCTATCCAATAGTGTAAATCCAGTCAAGAAGATTCAGATTCATCATTAACGGAAATGTTTGCATCGAAGAGTAAATTGTATTATTTATATCTTGTTCCTAGATACGACGATCTACCTTTAATAAGGTAAAATTAAAACGGCAAGTGTCAAGTGTCAGCTTTGAGTTCGAGGTTTAAAAAAGTATAAAAATATATGTAACAAAACTTCTCAATAAAAACAAACTGTTCCTCAAACACTTCTCGCGGTGTGAGCGGCTCTCGCCTTCACAAGTAATTTACACACATACGTGTGGATTGTGGATTCATCCCTTCTGCTTCCCACCCTCTTCGTTGCGAGCCGTGAAGTCCGGAACGTGGAACGTCACATATCGTAGTCAGCGCGGACCTCCAATCGACGATGGGTTTGTATTTCGTTTCAGTTGCTTCAGTGTCAGGAAGTGGCTGATGTGTTGAAACATAGAGCTGGAGGAGGACGAATACGTAATACATATCAAATAGTGAGAGTGGGAATGACAGGACTGGACGTAGAACTATGGAACTGGTTCAGGACGTATTTATTTATGTAAAGATGCAATTCAAATATCTTACATATAGGCATAAGATCATGCTATTACTTCAGTAATGCCCGATATTGTACAGAAATTTAGCTGTCCCTTAAATTTATTTTTAAAGTAAATTTATTTGTTTTTAATAAGTGCGCATCATTTCTATTTATTTTATGAATTATTTTACATTACCGTCAAAAATTTTATTGTCATTTGGATATCTTAATGCAAAATTTAGTATGGAAGAAAAATTAACTGAAGTTTAAGTGGGGTAGTAGGACCAATAGACACATTTCTGTCTTTAATTTCATCAATTAATTATAACAAATCATCAGTTTTCTTAAACCGCGAGTTTCAGCTAAGATGCAATATTTTATACGATCACTTGGAAATCTGCTCATTGTATGTTTGTTATTGCTAGGGATATGAGGCATATTGCAAGCATCATGAGAAATGAATTTTTTTGTGAGTATTTCAATGCAGATCAGTTTATTTCAATACAGGTGCCATTGCTAGGATGCTTATTTAGACAAAGAATTACGTACAGTAAATTCGATACGTCGAATTTTAATAAAAAATGTATGCTTAAACGAAAAATATTTTTTCTTCAAACGTCATAAAAGTACGTTGTTATGTATTTGTATTCAACAAGCAGAAGTTCAATATTGTCGCCGCCGGCGTAAAAGTGTCTCCTTGGCAACACATTTACTCCTGCGGCGGACAAAGTAAAATATCATGCAAAATAGTAAGGTTGTAATTCAATAATTTGACAGTTCAGAATAAAACAAAAATAACAAAATAACATATTCTGTGGCAACTAGAAATACTGGATACGGCAGAATATTTGTTGAAGTTTTGAGCATTTTTTAATGTTTTAATGTCTATTTTCTATGTTTGAAGAAAAAATAGCATGTGTTATTCGGAATAAGTGACTTTGTATGCTTCGCATGCAATTGTCCGACTCGCTTCGCTCGCCATTTAAACTTACATGCTCAGCACCCAAAGTATCACTTATACTCCCAATTACACAATATACTATTATTTAACACTATTTTATTTGCCACAGTATAAATATATTATTATTATAGTTTCTGATTGCTTAAAAAATATTTCAATAGATGTCGCTTCCACTAAATGGTATTTCTATTTTCTAAACATAGTTCATATTTTAAATCGTTTGATTAAGATGCAACAAACATGAATTTAAAACACGTGTATTTTAATTATACAGAGCTGAATTTACAAAATCAACTGAATACCGAAGTTAAACACGTCATTTCCATTGTTATTTTAATCTGAAGTACTACTAGAGGTAGGTAAAGAAGGAATGCTTAAAATGTGATTCATCATCACCGCTTTTCAAGCATTTAGTAATCTTTAACATGAATTCCATTACATATTTTGTTTGCTAATACAAAAACAACCGATTGCAATCTGTACTTTTACGAGAATCTAAAAATACTTGGACATGCAAAAATCTAATCGTGAATGGTATATCGTCGCTTCAGCATATTTCCTTGGAACGTGGCATTTATTGTAATAGAATATTAAGTATCAAGAACAGTAAATACAGTTTACCAATGTAAGACAATATTTTTTTGTCTGACATCGGTGATTCCTTAAGGTTCGGGATGCTTATATAATTTTTTGCACGATTGGAGCAAGCAAAATTTATAATTCATTAATTAATAGTGCTGAAACCAAATATATTCGGTGGTTTTTCTGTATTTCTCTTGTTTATGATAGATGTAAACAAATTTGATTATGCATTTAAATGACAAGTAGTAGTGTCGTGGTGTTATTCAAGCTATTCTTTAGAAAAAACAAGAAAAATTATTGCAATATAAATTAAACGAAAAAGAATCGTTGAGTCGGCAATAATACCCGAAAATTTAAAATTTAGATGTGAATATGCTAACAAAATTTTGAAGTTAATTAACCTACCGTTCTGTTTAACCTAGCAACCGGTAAGAACAACAAACCGCTTTAGAAACAGCTATGGTAAATTGATAAAAAAAGACCAATCGAGTAAAAATATATATTTTCGTACCTTCGTCCAAAATCACTAGTTATATGCATCTCAAAATTGTCCAGAAACTAGTTGCTTTCCGGCCTAGATCGGCCAAAACTAGAGACTTTTGTAAAATTAAGGTTGGCATCAATTTTGTGCGTTGATTTTGTTCAGTGTTTGAGTGCTTATAGGGTGTTGATTTCTGTTCATTTTAGATTTAAATTGTTAATTTTAAATTCAAATGTAAGTAATAATTAAATTTTTAGTTGCAGTACATAACCAATAAATAAATATCAACTAAATATGTCACCGACATTTTCAAAGAAAACAAATAAATTGTTTATATTTTAAAATACCTCGCATCCTTGATGTTACCAACATAAAAAATTCCTAGTATTGCATATTTGACAATAAAATTAGCAATTTCATTTAATAAATATATGACAAAATCTACAAAAAAATGTGTATCACAAGTCCAGAAACTGTTTTGTGAGTGCTCGTAATTTGCAAGCCTAGCCTTCGATTCGGCTTGTCAAAATATATTCGCACTCGTAAAATTGCAGTTTCTGGACTAGTGATCCAATAGTTATTTGTATATCAAGGCACTACAGTATAAATTTTATTACCAACATGGAATTTATTATCCGAGGAGAATAAACCATATGAGTAATAAAAAAACTTAATACATAAATAAATAGCATTATGTATTTGTAAAACGTCAGCTAGCTGTTGCGACGGGAATGGCTGTGATAACAAAAGTATTGTCAAAGTATGAAATTTAGTTACAATTTTAATTATTTTTTATATATTGTTAGACGTGTTCTGCGTGTGATCTGCATTAAATCCGATAAATTATTATCAGAGGTAAATAATAAATAAATACACCAATAGTAATATAGAATAATTTGTTTGTGATTTTAGGTTTGTAATTCAAGTTTGACATAAGAGTCCGTGAAGTAAAATTTTGACATAAGAGTCTGTAAAGTTTAACTTTAGCTACTATTTTGGCTAACTTTGCGTAGTAATATCGTGTACTTTAGAATCGATTTCAAAAAATAGCTTTTTTATCTTTTGAGAATCATTTAGATATCCTTCTGAATAGGGCGTAACTAATGTTAAAAACTATAAATGTATTGTCATCTCCCTAATTTTATTGCCAATTCTTCAATACAATCTCATTCTTCCTAGTCCTTTCTTACCAGTATTCTCCATCCTCCGTCTTGTCTTCTGGCACACCACAACGCACCTCAGCGTCCACCGCCACCACCGTCGCCGCCGACTCAGAGCGTGGGGTAGCAAAGAGTTAATATTGATCCGTTTTTTTTATTTGAGTCACCCCCACGTTTTTTTCACCCTCGCTTTTTTTTCATCCCCGGATGAGTGTTTCTATAGCAACTGTACAGCAGGTGCCAGCGAACACGCAACAAGGCTGGCGGACAATAGTCCTGGACGTGGAGGTATACACGAAGAGGATGGCTGCATGTGGTGAGCCATGAAGACGTTGACCAGGAAATCTGGTTGAGATTGGAGGAAATTCATGTGTGTGGAGGAGGTATTGAGAGGATACTGGGGAGTGTATATCTTTTTTATTTATTTTTTATGTTAAGCAGGTTGATATTCTCCGAATCATAAATTTGGAAAGGTATCAAATTATTTGTTCTGTTTATACGACTTTTGTACAAATCTTCGAAATATCTTTTAAATATTGTTTAGTATATCTGGATGTTTATTTGACTGTGTTTATTGTAAAGTGTAAATAATACTCGAAATCTTAGTCATACAGCATTTATTCTTCTTACATAACCGACGTTTCGGTTTACACTTAAATCTTCTTTAAGGATAGTAAGATCATACAGCAAACTATAATGTAACAAATACATTCGTAAACAATCAATCAGTTTGTTAAAAACTTCGTACATACAAACTAAATGATTGTTTACGAATGTATTTGTTACATGATAGTTTGCTGTAAGATCTTACTATTCCTGAAGAAGGTTCAAGTGTAAACCGAAACGTCGGTTATATAAAAAGAATAAATCCTGTATGACTGAGATTTCGAGTTTTATTTACACATTATTGTTTAGTAGATAGTTTGACACTTTTACTTGTATCCAAGTTTCCCAGGTCTTGGATCACTTTCTGAAAGTAAAATTCCTAAACAAAATACGATTGACTGTCATCACGACCGACAAATACCTCAAATAATAAAATTGTATATACAAGATGGTTGATTATTATATATAGCTTAAGGCTCGATTTATCAATCGACTGTTAATCAAATGTTAACTAACAGCAACATAAATAATACATATTTCTCTATATTTAACAGGAGGATTACCATAACAGTCGATTGATAAACCGGCGCTAAATATGCTGAAATATTAAAAAAAATAAGAAACACTACTCTTGAAACCAAAGGTCGCCGCACAGATTGCGATTCTACCTGCATCAATATGAAATGATCACGAAGTACTACGGTACTTAAAACCCTGATGATAAGAAAAAATAAAAAGTTTAACTTGTCTAACCTAATTTGGTTTTTAAAATAGCACAATCTATGTACATTGTGTTCAACAAACAACCAAAATTAAATATAAATAAATACAACATTTCATTATTTACTTATTTTTGATGTGGCACTCTACTTTCTCAGATCTTGGTATGTGATATGTTCTTGCACTTGAAGTGCGGTTATTTAAGAGACCGGGTTCTGTTAGTCAAGTCTTACATTCAACGTTTTCTTGTATCTCTGATATTTCAGGAGATATAACTAGACAATGAAAATTAACCACCCTGTATAGATGAACAGATGATATAAGGGGATTAGGCATTGACACAGGGATACTAAAATTTATCAATTACCAATCCTGTTTCCAAAACACTATTTATACTATTTTATGCAGTTATGCAATTTATGAAGATATATTTGATGGATGCGCCGGAAATATTTGGTTTTAATTCACTTTTAATATATTTTCCGCAGAGTTTTCCTTTCTACTTTCTTATAGAAAATAAGTCAAATAATAATTCACGGAAAGTTATATGTTGTGATATCAGATTTTTTTCCTAAAATATTAACCCCTTATATTTCGATAATTACGAAAGGGAGCATGATGAAGTTATGTGTTTATTTTTTGGGATGTCGGTTTGTCTCGATTTTAAAACCATCATTTTTTCAAGAAGTAAATGTAACCTGACTCAATTTATCAAAATGCGTTGACCTGTCCCGAAATTCCACGTATTTAATCGCCCTCCAATAAAATCAACCACGCATAAACTCCCTCCTTTCCACAGTTCAAGTCCTGGAAACCCATAAAAACAGAAAAAATATCCAGTCGTTCAAGTAGAATATTTCCCGTCGATTCCCGTAACGATGAAAATTACGGGTTACATCAATTCGCTTACACGCGTTAGTAAATCATACATCGCGCCCTCTACTTCCTGGCGGGGGTAAACCATCAACCTACCCTGTAGAGTGCCGAGTAGAGAGAGGAGAGTGCCCCGTGTGACGGACGGCAATGGTAATCAAATGAATATAAACTGACCATAGCGAAACGCATTGAAATCTGGAAATGGGAAATATGTTTTCGGGTTGTTTCCCCTTTTATGATGTGGAGGATTGCATTCGAAATTTTATTGCTGGTATTTATTTAGAGGTGGAATTTCAAAATTGTAAAATAAATAAATATATCATCATGTCGTTCGATCATTTCTGAGTGTGGCACTCTGCTTATAGCAGATCTCAGTATACAGGATGATTTATCGGTCTGTTCTATTTTTAACTCTTTTATTTGAAGTTACGGAGTAAAACTTTTCAAATAATTTCTATTTGATATATCATTGTCTGTCTACTTATACCACATACATTACGGGATACTTCATTTGACCTCTATGCAACTTCTGGTTATATAATTATTATCTAAAAGTGTAACTTTCTAATACTAATGTTGAAAGTAACATAGCAATGTGTTAAAAGCGATTTTAGTGTTACTTTTAAAAATAAATCAACAAATATAACCCTACCTGTCAAAATATCATTCTACATTTCTTAGTATTTACTAATACACTAGGAAGATCGTAGATAAAATTTTGTATGATATACGTGTTAAAAGTGATTTACTTAGTTCGTGGTTGTTTCACTCAGCTTCGCCTCGTTTTAAAAACTTCCCTACTTACTCAAAATAATCACTTTTAATATTTATATCATGAATAACTAATATCTACGAACTTTTAACGGTTGCTTAGCAAGTTAAAAGTGTCCCTTTCTGGCACTAGCGTTAAAAGTAACATAGCAAAGTGTTAAAAGTGATTTAATTGTTACTTTTAACACGTCGCTAATGATTTGTATCAATAAATCAACAAATATAACCCTATCTGGCAAAATATTTTACATTTTTTAGTATTTACTAACGCACTAGGAAGATCGTAGGTAAAATTTCGTATGACATAAGTGTTAAAAGTGATTTATTTCGTTCGTGGGGTTCTTTCACTCGGCTTCGCCTCGTTTTACAAATTTCCCCACTTACTCATAAAATATCACTTTTAACACTTTTATCACAAATAACCATTTGACAATGTTCCCAAGTTTATCTAGGGAAATAAACTAGGGAAATAAATAAATTTATTATTTTATCTTCGACTGTACCATAATCACTTTATGATATTGTTTAGCGGCCATAAAGTAGCTCTTTATGGACTAGTCCATAATGATATACCGTAAAACGGCCTATTATCAAAATAAATAATGATTTGTATCAATAAATCAACAAATATACCTAGGTTTTACAAACTTTCGCACTTACTCAAAAAAGTCACTTTTAACACATCATAAATAACCATTTTATTACTATAAACTACTATTTTTATGAACGTGAATAATTTCTTAATTTATTATTTTAGTCTCTTTATCACATTATACGCACAAATTTTTATTTAAACATCAATTTTAGTGTTACAAATTAACAAATAATTGTGGCAGGTGTTTGGGATAAATTAAAAAATAATAAATTTATAAAATTATCAAGAACAATCTGATGTCAATTTTATACTTAAAATCTACTATACAATGTTTTGAAATCACAATGTTTTGAAAACGGATTTAATTACTGTACTTAGATTTGACCAAATAGAGAACGGTATGAATATATTGGTTATATTATCTAAAGAAAGATTTGTCACAAACATAGAACTGTAAATCTCTTAAATGTGAATGAAACATATTTAGAATATACGAGTACAAGATTAAAATTACAGAAAGTTAACACGTTGCGTATGTATAAATTTCTTTATAAATTTACGATGCTCCACCCACGCTCCCATCATTTTACTGTTCGCAGGCACCCACCTACATCAAAAATAAAATACAGCGAAACATTAAAATCAAAAAGCTCATTGAACCAAACCAAATTCTCTTGACTTACGCCAAAACAAAACCCGCCACCCCGAAACAAAACAACAGCGATAAAACAACCGCCGCTCGGAACAGAAGACAGTCGATAGACAGGCGAACAATAAGCGTCATAAAGCAAGATAAACATAACGCAACCACGTAACGTAAACGCCGATAAATGAGCAAAAAGAAAAGAGAAAAATATCAAAATAAAAACTCGGAAAGTAAAACCGCGATATCTAGTGGTGGTACCTGTCATTTCGTAAATTGGATGCGGGGGTGGGGGTGCCACCCCCGAATTAGGGGGAGAGCGACCAGAGAGTAAGAGACGTTATCTATCTATTACATTGTGTCCTTGTGCTTCGCCTGAGAATCGTAAGGAAGATAAATTAAAAAATATAATTACGGAACGCACCCTAAAAAAATACACCACCCTTGGGCCTCACCCCTAACGCCACCCCACAAATACAGAAGTACCCAAAAGCTTCCATTGTCACAATACGACACACCAATAAAAATTGTGAATTTTCTTCAATAAAATTGTTGCATTATTTCAAGACATTTTAATTTAGTATTTAAATCTAATTACATACTTTCAACCAGTTTATTTATTACTTATTGTTTACTTGAGAATATCGTACAAAAAATAATGTTCTATGTGCTGTGAAATTTTGACATTTTACTCAATTAAAGAAATACGTATTATAAAAAGAATTTTATCTTAGAAACGAAACTTTTAGAACTCATATTTCATACAACGAAACTTTTTCGTTTAGTTCAACTTTGATTGGTTTATTTTTATTATATTTGATTGCTTGTAACATAAAGAGAAGAGTCTAGCACTCGATAAAATAAACTAAAAGAATATTTTAGAAAATACTTGTCTACTAATTACTACATATTTAATTAAGAATTTACTCTAGGGTTCAGAATTATGTTACTGCTATAGCTATACTACTAAAGATATTTGTACTCAATTAACTTTATATTTTATTTGCATTATACGAGTAAAGAGCAATATTTATGAATTATCATTATTGACTTAATATGGATACCAGTTATTTGTATCACCGTACTGTTCCAGATAAAATACAGCATAAGTTGTGGACTATAATTAGAATTGTATTTTATCTGAAACAATACTACCTACAACTGGATTCTTAGAAATAAATTAATGACAGAAAAGAAAATATAGCATCTTATAGCTGAAATTCACGGGAGATATACGATCACAGAATCATATCATTTGGCCCAATTAAAGTATTTAGAATAACTTTAAAAGATGTGTTCTGATCTTACAAAGGGAAAATTGTTGTATTCACTTTATTGGTATCTTAAATGCTGTTATTTTCAAAAATGTTTTAAGGAAATATAACACCTGAAATAATAACAAATTAATAGCCGTTGTCACACCACCGAAAACGAGGTTGCGAGGCGGCATATAACCTCAGCAGTTGAGACCACTTAATAATAATAGTAATAATAAATAACAAATTAACAAAAATCACTAACATAAAAATTTCATTTGACTCAAAGGTTTTGGCTGGTACCACGAACACTGTTTTGAATCTGGTGACAACAAAACATAGAATAATGTTTCAAATATAAAGATTGTAGGTAAATATTATTCTACTTTATTGTTATTCCAATGAAATTTGCTCTATCTCATTTATTTACTAAGATACGCCCAAAAACCCTGATAGGCCTTGAAATAACCTACCACTTACTTTTAATGAATTTTTCCAAAAATCTAATCAATTCGTAACATAAACATAATACCTCTCTTACATATTATGTATATGTATGTGTGGGAGGTAAAAATAATAGAATTTAATATATAAATATGGCGAATTAAACAATTTTCCTTTGTATGATTTTAACTGAGCTAAATGATACGATTTTGGGCTCATAGTGTTTATATATACTCATATACCGTCAAACTTTACTATGAAATTTGGAGACCAGTTACACATTGTACTGTTCCAGACAAAATGCAACTTAAAGTTGTTTTGAGCAATTTTTTCTGTAACAAATTTTATTTTTTGTAATCTGTTTTTTAACTAAGATAAAGACTTAATTAAAGTCTAGACATTCAATTTTAATAAACTGACTGATTTCTTAATAATAATAATAATAATATAATATATCATCACGCCTTTTACCCATTATGGGTGTGGCACTCTGCTTGCGCAGATCTCGGTAGGTGATATATTTTTGCGTATGAAATGCGGTTACCAGCCGTCAAGTCATAGCCCCCAAAGTTGTTAGTGGAGGGGGAACCACAGGGGTAAATTTAAATTTGTAACTGTCGGCAGTGGGATTCGAACTGAGGATCTCACGATCCACAGTCCGACACGTTACAACGGAGCTATTTACCCCATCCACTGATTTCTTCAGCAGCTTTTATCGTTCATTTGTTATCCAGCCGATAAATATATATTTTGTTAACAATAATATTAGTAAGAAAAATATATATTCTTTTTTTTATCTCTGCCTCAATTATGAGGAAAACTACATTATATGTTTACTAACATGTTTCAACTTATTAAACATGTGTCAAGTGAAATGATTAAACATTCAAATTTGAAGTTAATTTACACGATTCAAGATAATATATAAAATATGAAACATTATGTATTTAAACAAAATAAAACTGAATGATCCTTTTCCTTTCTTTCCTCCAAGCTCTATAAATAACATCCCTCACAACATTTTTATAATCACAGTGTAAGGTACATAAAGAACGCTATAAAAATGCATGACTCCAAAAAAGTAAAGGGTACATTCCCTTCTTGCGCCCCCCTTGCTCCTCAGCCGACAGTTGAGGGTGGTCGCGGGGGTGCAAAGGGTGGCGAGGGAGGTAAAAATCTACATAAAAAATAAGCGAGTAAAGAAGCGGAGGCAATTTCTGCAAACGGCCTCCATTAGCGAGGCAGCCATTGTTTGGGGCTGCAAATTAATTTACCCCCACCACGGGGTGGCGGCGGCGGCGGCGGTGCGATAAGACGCCGAAAGGGGCAGGGCGGGGAGGGGTGGGGATACGGGTGGCGGCTTGACAAGCGGACAGGGAGACGCTGAGACGCGGCTACGTGTATCATTCGCGATTCGCGCTGTACTTCAAAAAATGGACGCACATACACTAACTCTACATTTCTAAATATCTATATTTCATACTGTATCCCATTTGCATGTTTATTACCGGACTGATTTAAATCTGGTAAAAAGGACTTTGCAGTATCAATCTTTTTTACGATACTGTATTGTTGCTAAGCAATATTTTAATAGGAATTTATTCACAATGTCGTTTACTGCATTCATTTTCGAAAAATGTTAAAAGTGTCAACAAAACAAAATTAAGTGCTATCATAATTTGCTTTTAATTAGACCAAGACAATTGTTTATAAAGAAAAAAAGAAGCTTTACGTCACAAGTAATGTGACAAAGGTATGAAATAAACTGTTGAATAGCATACGTCCGTTGCTGATTTTTCACGGTGCTCATTCTGAAATTCCTGATTCAGCTCCTTTGCCATTTCATCCGAAAATATCTTATTCGTACTTTACATAACACAATTAATAATTAAAATTGCTGTTTTCAACAGCTAAGCGTATTTTAGGGACCCTGGAATACGAGTTCACTATTTCTAATGATATCATTTTTAAATGTCGTATTTAGAATTTGGATATTTAAATAATATTTTACAAATATAAACGATCATTCGTGATATATTTACAGACCTATCGGGGTTTTGGCCATATCTCAAAAAATAATTAATTTAGAGTAAATTGAATTATACTCAAAAATAAAAATATCTTAGTAATTAATTGTATTACAGTAAATATTATTGTATTTAAAAAATATCGACTGATTAAAATTTTCATTTTAAATTTCTTTCTGTCTGCTATAATAATGAAGTTAAATTTGTATTTAGAGGGATCTAGAATTCCTAAAAATAAAGCAAATCGTTTTTAGAAACATGTCGTGAAAAATATATTGTGTCTAACACGAGAGGAAAGCTCTTTTGCCACTCTCGCATGAATGGGGTCATAAACATTTTTTCGTTATATTTTTTTTCTGTAAATTTGAGTAAAGTTATGAATGTAGATACTAATTTTAATATTAAAAGGCATGTAGTTATAAAGATATGAATTTTTGAAATGGGCATCTCATTTCTAATTTTTCGCTTGTTACGTCAGCATGTTATACTAGAGCTCTAGAAGAATGTAGGTATTCTCGTCCGCCATTTTGGGTCCAGATGTCATAAATAAAACAAGTTATTGGAATCCAGTTACTTAAAAAAAAAAACATTTAAAATTTGTATCTGTCAAATTTGAAAACATATTTCTTGAAATTCTGTAAAATCCAACTACACAAATCATACGGTAATATATTAGAAAGTATTCTGTACACTTACCTGTTAGATATGAAATATAATAATTAAGAGAATGATAGATCACAATTATTAATCAATATCAACTTCAAATTTGACAGAAAAGATTTAAAGTAACTGGATTCCAATAATTTGTTTTATTTATGACACTTGGACCCAAAATGGCGGATGAGAATACTCATATATTCTAGTGCCTTAGTAATACTAGAGCTCTAGAAGAATGTAGGTATTCTCGTCCGCCATTTTGGGTCCAGATGTCATAAATAAAACAAGTTATTGGAATCCAGTTATTTAAAAAAAAAATATTTAAAATTTGTATCTGTCAAATTTGAAAACATATTTCTTGAAATTCTGTAAAATCCAACTACACAAATCATACGGTAATATATTAGAAAGTATTCTGTACACTTACCTGTTAGATATGAAATATAATAATTAAGAGAATGATATATCACAATTATTAATCAATATCAACTTCAAATTTGACAGAAAAGAATTAAAGTAACTGGATTCCAATAATTTGTTTTATTTATGACACTTGGACCCAAAATGGCGGATGAGAATACTCATATATTCTAGTGCCTTAGTAATACTACTACAAAACACGCTCTAGCGGAGAGAGAGGAACTACACCTGCTGTCAAATTGACTGTTATCAGTCATTGTTATTTACTGAGAGGTTTTTACAAATGTAGTTTATTCACATTACCTGGGCAAATTAATATAATAAATATACTAAACATAAGTTTAATTTGAAAATCGTTGTTAACTGCAACATATGACTTGAGATGACAGATGTGATAATGAGACTACCGACATTACCGACAAGCGACAAGATATAATACAACAAAGCAATTTGTTTTAACACGTCCTAAACTCTTTGACTAAAAATGTTATAATTAACGAATATCTAATTTAATTTATCGGAGTATTCATTTTAATAATAATAAGTAATTATTGCAACACTGAAAAGCAAGGTTTTATTTGTTATCAACTCCTCTTTCGCTTTGCCATGCTTTACATTCTATTACAGAATGACGTCAGGATTTTGCAACCGCGAAACTTCAGAAAGGAAATTATGAATGAAAAGTTGAAAAATTATAAGAAAAAGTGTATGACCCCATTGTCTCATGAGCGAGCGAGCTTGAGTGGGAAAAGAAGCGCTTTCCTCTCTAGTTTCACAAATAACTATTGCCTAAAATAATTTTGCTTTCCGTTTAATGCGTTATGTACATTTTGGGTGTGGCACTTTTCTTTTGCACGTGACGTGCATTATCAGGCGTCAAATCAGGGCTCCCAAAGAAGGAGTGGACCAAAGTAGTAAACATAAAAGTGGCTTATGGCGGTCGGAATCGACCTGAGGATGTCATGATCAACAGTCCGATGCGTTACTATATAGTTTTTTAGCGCATCATTTGCAAAGTATAAACAAACAAAATAAAAATCCTACCCTACCACAGGTAGATATTGCAAACATGCTTACAGGTGCATTGTTCCGCTGTTCTTTACCGGTCGTTGTGCGAGTGCGCGCCTCACAAGAGCGACGCAGAGCGCCGTGATGCCCAGCCGCTAGCCCGGTGTATGAGTAATTGTGTATGTAAACGCCGCCAGACACGCGATTCTCATCCCTAGGGACTTCTTACTTATGTGTCACACGACGAGACTCAGACTCGAGACGAGCTTTACTGAGCACTGAATCCAGGACTGAATAGTTGAAGATTTATTATGTATTCATTATAATTACCATAATTAATTATTGTCATAATCAGAAATTTAAATGCGCGCACTTTCGCTAGTGAGGATGACATTTTATCCATTTTTTTCCTCAACACAGCTACTCGAAATTGCTAATATACAAAATATATAATCACGTCATTTGAATATTTTGGATATGGCACTCTGCTTTCGCACTATGTGGCGATAACTTAAAATTTAATGAGGAAATCATTTTGAAATTACATATTTCGAATTCGAATGTTCAAGTTGCTAACAAGATTTTGCTAGCAATCCATCAACAAAAAGTGGTAGTTTAATTGAAGACCTATCAGGTATTTTAGGCATATCTCAGTAAATAATTGATTTATGATAAATATTGTATGTTATAAAATATGTAGAATAATATTATTTCAAATTGTTATTTGAAACTACTTTTTTTGATATTTTGTATAATTTAAAAATTAAAAATCAATTCGTATTTAAATAACTGATGAGCAATGAAAGAAATGAAACATCTTGTCAAAAGTTATGAATAATTTGAAGAGTAAACAATATTACATTTTACCTCCCGCATATATACCGGGTGGTCCATCGGTCTGTATATTTTATTTTACTCGAATTTTTTTAAAGGTACCGATTTTTTATTTAAATTGCACTGTCCATGTATCTGCTATATAAGTTTTTCTGCGGGGTGTTCCATTTTCGTGTAATGTTATTCAACTTGATATTTATTAATAAAACATCTAACATATTTTTTCAAAATTTTATTGCTCTTTAAAAGAGTTCTTTTTCATTATAATCCTAAAATAGTCAGTGCCTAGCCTATTTCAATATTGTAATAGTATATTCTACAACAAGTAATGGAATGGCACGTATTCCACGCGAGCAAAAAGTTTGTAGCCCGAGCCAAAGGAGAGGGCTACGGTTTGCGAGCGTGGGATAGGCCATTCCGTTACATGTTGTAGACTATACTTTCTATAAAAAGGTTTTGGAAGTTATACAAAAATACAAATATAAAACTGTTGAAAACGTCAAACTCAAATAAATCAAATTAAAACAAACAGACGTAACCATAGCAACTGAATCAAGATACTTCATATGTCGCACTAATAAGCGGTTCTGATTCGTCGAAAATATTCCATACGCCGCGTATGGAATGTTACTGATTCCATAACAATTTTTAGTAGTGGAATGCCCAGTTTCCAAAACAGTGTTATAGAAAATGATTTGATTTTTAATTCCATTTTTCTAAAAATAATTGTCATACAACCTCATATCATATTTATATCGTTGAAATCAGAAAAAAATTCTCAATCTAATGGACTAAAAATTTATATAGGTTACTATTTAGAAAAATAAAATTTTATACTATGGTTTGAAAACCACTGGTTTAATTTTCTGTTTGTTATATCTATTAAATAGGGCCCTTTTTTCTGGTCATTTTTTGTATATAACATTTTTCTCTAAAGTCACAGTTCACCCAAAAAAGGGCTAATTATTTTAAAGGAAACATCCTTAAATATTAACAGTTGTTTAGGCTGGAGGATATGTGTTGAATACATTAGATTTTTTTTTCAAAAATGGGAAGTGGACCTATTGCTTTGGTCATATGCCTCATGAGTGGGTGATTATGAAATATATCAATATCACAAACGACCATGCTCTTCAGTGGGATTCGAACTCACGACCTCTGGTGTATTAGCCACTATCGAGGTCGGCATTAATTGTTTTAAAATGCATGCTACTTTCCAACCCAACATTTCTAAACGTGAACTGAAATTTGAATATTTTTTTATTATCATCCCCTCTTCAAAGGCAAAACCCTGCCCCGTGTCTGTGTAATGGATGTGGTCTTTAGTTGAGCGGACACAGATTTTCATTTTCTCCAGCTACGAAGATGAGAACAGCCCTCGCAAGCCCTACAAGCCCTGCTGGTAGTGTACGAGGCTTCTTCTTGTTTATTCATGCATAAAAAATTAAAAATAATTTATCAAGCGCGCGCCATTGAGCCCCTCATTACACTAATCCGCCAAAGTCGCGAATCTCAATTCGTTAATGGTGTGGGAAATGCACTCGGTAATCTATAGCCATCGCTGCTTTCGAGACAGAGCCGTACTCAGGGAGTTTATCCAGTACTCGAGGTAATTGATAGGATGATAATAGGGCACAAAACAGTATTGGAAATAAATAAGAGTTGTGAGATAAATAGTTCTGTGATAACACATCAGACTCTGGATCATGAGATCCTCATTATGTTAAGAGGGTATTTTATCCACAAAGCTTCAATAAAATTTTAATTCCTAAATGGAACAAAATATAGTTGCACATAAAAATTGTAGCCCATAATATTCTACATCTTTTTGAAACTGACAAAATTTATTATAACTCAATAAGTAACTGATATATGCTCAAAAAACTTTCTTTTATTAAATTTGTGTAAAGCCTTAGATTTTTAAATTTAATTTACCTCTGTGGTTGCCTCTTTAATAACATCATTGTTGTTGTAATTTTATGCTTATCTATTATTACATAAATAATTTTTAAACCTGTAGTTTTACTCGAAATTTTTTATAATATCAATTGTATGTAATTATATCTACCGGTTTCAGGAGATTAAACTTATGTTTACATGCACAAAAGTAGGCAGGGTAAGTATGTAATAACTCTAGGCTGTTCGGAAATATTATCATACTGACCTGTCAAAACTGTCAAGAAAATGAAAATAAAACACAATGATAATAAAATGCTATTTATTAATGCACACGGAATTAAGCTGTTCAGAGCTTCACCTGCTGCATTCCAAATATTATCAGGCAAATCAGCATCAGACTTACTTGATCACCTTCTAAAATTATGACAGACGTTATTCATAAAAGAATTCCAAAATATAATATTTATTAATGATATTACGTGTTCATATTCTGAAATCGGTAAACTACTGAACAAACCACGGATGTTATGACCCATAACAAGCCTTAGATGTCTTAAAATCTTCGCTCTACGAGCTCGGATTTCAAACTGACATCTGCGGCTGTTATGATACTCATAACATCACTAGGAATGTTAATAGCTATTGTAAGTATAGGTTATATGACCGGATATGTGATATACGTATATTTCAAAGCGCTATGAGATACGTCAGTTTATGCTCTGCCAATTTGTCGTCCCGACTTACAAAACAATAAATTTAATTTCATATTGCAATATTTTAAAATGGAGTCTGTGACCAAATTTTGATTCTTTATACTTTTATGATACAAGATAAAAATAAAATACCCATATTTTTTACTTCCAGTTTATGAGAAATTTATTAGAATTAGAAGGGATACATGACGTAGTTTTGGTAAAATATGTATAGACGTATTTGGACAGAAACAGATAGGTACAAATGTAACTTTGTGCTGCACGTAACACGTATATTGTGTAGATTACATTATTTTGCTTCTCATTTACGTCAGTTTTACGGTGTTTCGACCTACCTTAAGATATATTTTCCGTCCAACGACATCAGTGACTCCACCAAAAGTACGTAACGTCAAGAAGTTTATTGAATTTTTTGAATTTAAGATAACATAATGTTTAATCTATTTATTTTATATTTTATTTCTTTAAATTCGTCTGTAACCATGGACCCTATTGTGTCAGTGGTAATCACACCTTAACTAAAATATTAAGTTATTATTTGATTAATTATTACATTAAACTATGTATCTAATACTGAAGGATATGTTCAATTATTTGACTCGAAAAATTATTTATTTTATATTTTGAAGTTGTACCCCACTGTTATTTCTGTATATTATTAATTAATATTTGAAAGCAGTTTTCAAAGTGCCTATGCCGTTATTAATTATAATAAATAAAAAAGATTTTTCGTGTCATAATTACATGTACCTACCTAAGTAATTAATTTTGTTTGTGAGCCTGTACAAAATGTTTATTTTGTAAAGCAGGTCACGAGTCAAGAAAATTAATAATTACATGTTGAAAATTACCAAAACATCAAAAAGAAAAATATTTTTAATTACCAGACTTTGATTTAGAAAATTAAAGAGCCCGGTGTTAATCTCAAAAAATAATTACATCTAAAATTTTTAATACAAAAATTCAATTACAGCAGAAAATTAAAATCCAACATTATTACATTCCACTCATTTTCTAAAATTAAAATTAACAATTTTTCTTATTTCCAATTTTCTTTAAAAAACGCCAGTACCACTCTCGGTTCAATTAAGAGAACTCATTAAAAATAATTTACCCGCAAATTAAACAAAACAGAATCGCAACTCACAAAAAGAATAACAAAAGAATGGCGATGAACGGCGCGTCGTCACAGCCGCCTTTGCCTCGCAACACTTTTACATTTCTTCTCGTTTCGTCTTCAGTTTAATTAAAACACCGCGAATCCAAATTACGTCAGAAACATAAGAAAAATAACCGGCCAACGAGCCCCTTGAACAGGCCAGGGCCGCCCGTAGGGGTGGGCTAGGGGGCGCAAGAAGAAAAGAACGACCGGAGAAGAGAAAAAACAGTTTTCGTTTAATTTCATCAAACGAAAGACTGTATGAAGAGGCAGGTGTACATTTAGATTTCCTACTCATTTGCAGAAATTTATTTATTTATTTACACCTATTCCTAGTAGTGCCATTTTATCCACTAAAACATGGAATGTTCGCAGAACATACTTCGTCCATCGAATCTACAATTTACACAATATTTAATAAGCATAACAATTTTGTTTGTTATGTTTTTGGTATACTAAAGTTTTTGATGTGATAAAAGGTTATAATTTGTGTCAAGATTCATCGACTGGAAAATTGTTGCAATCATAACAAGGTGATATATTTTAATATGATTTGGAAGGATTATTTTAAAATATATGATTGTATGTTGAAATAAAATGTTTTATCTACGACCGTTGTTAAAAGTGACCTTTTTAACGGTTGCTTAGCAAATTAAAAGTGTCACTATTTAACACTAGTGTTAAAAGTAACATAGCAACGTGTTAAAAATGATTTCATTATTACTTTAAAATTTGATGTACTTTTCAAATTTGTAAAAAAAATATAGTACGTTCCATTTGAAATTTCAAAATTGATATTAATTACACCGGAAGTGATATCATGAATGTACATCCGCTATCAATTAGCTTATATATTGTTGTATAAATCAAGTTATGTGAAATAAATTGATATTTTGATAAATAAGCAAGATATTTGCTGGAACCTATTGAAAATAACAGCCTGTATAGTAATTAAAGTGTATGTATAATGAATATCTTAGCATCCGTATTTTGTAGCTGACAGTACAGTAATTCTGGGATTCACCTATTTTATTAACAAGTTCGTTACACAAATAAATATATACGAATATATGTAATCATGCTCAAGTTTAGCATGGCAATTGATCTCGATTTATGATATATTTTTGCGCATGCTCTGCCGTCAAAATACAACCAAAGATATTATTATTAAAGGGGGAACCACAGGAATAACGAATAAGATGATTAAATTTTTTGATTAAGGGGATCTCGTAATCTATATTTTAATGTGTTACCATATAAAAACTTTTTATCACAAAATTAAACCGACAAAAAAAGAAAATGAAAAGCGAAAAATAAAGTAAATCTTTTTATAATTAATATCTAAGCTCATAATATACATAACTAATATTGAAACTACAATGTAATAAATTTACATGTTTCATTGTTTGGCGCCGACTCAAAATTAGTTAGTTACATTAGTTTCGGAGCTTAGTTATTAAAACTAAAAATGTTTATTTTATTTTTTTATTTTAACTATTCACTGAAGCATAGTCTGATGCGTCCAATTAAATAATACAGCAGCTCTGCTATTGCAGATCTTATTTTTATACTAAAAATATAAATTGCCACTTAGTGGAAGTGACATCTACCGTGTGTCTGTCTTAAAAGTGTACAGTACAGCTTTCTTGTGCTGCGGTTCAGGTCACTATCTTCTTTCTCACTTTCTCCCACTATTGCTCATTTGATTCAAATCTATCTTCTTTCTCGCTTTCTCCCACTATTGCTGATTTGATTCAAATCAGCAATAGTGGGAGAAAGTGAGAAAGAAGATAGTGAGGTGAACCGCACCACAAGAAAGCTGTACTGTAGGAGATTAACATGGGAAATCAGTTTTTTAGTACCAATCGAAAGATATAATTTTTCTGAATCAAACGATGTAACACATTACAATTTAGTTGTAATTTGGCTCAGTAAATTTACTCTAAAATTTTGAAATTTCTCCGATTTATTCAATTTTAATCGAAAATAAATATAGTCGCCTATGACTGTTTTGTTTTGACTTCTTTCAAGCTATTTATTTGACGTTTAAAAATTAATTTACGGAACCAAATTACAACTAAATTGTAATATGTTTTATATCGTTTGATTTAGAAAAATGATATCTTTCGATTGATACTACAATCATTATTATTCGGTAGAACACCGAGTAACAGCACGCAAAAAACTGATTTTCATGTTAATCTCCTATGTACCCCTTTAGGACAGACACACGGTATATAAATATTGTTGAAGTAAACGTTTTAATAATTATTTTAAAAAATATAAAGACAATAAAAATTGTCAACTGTTTCATAAAAAACAACCTCAGAATAATAACTAAGTTATTAATTCATTGAGATCGGCCAAGCCAATCAATCGGGAACTACAGACGCGTTTCGCTCTTATTTGAGCTCATCAGTGTAGTGAACCAGTGAACCCACCAGCTGCTGTGATGCAGTGGTACCGATTGACTGACTGGCGAGATCTAAGATCCCAACAGATTGGTAAATGGAACTGAGAAGTAAATAATTTCTCCCAGAGCCATCTACCAAAACTTCAACAGAAGTAAATTTTCAAAAAGTTGAAAATTGTCTATGAAACATATATATTAAAAAATATAAAGACAATAAAAATTGTCAACTATTACATAAAAAAACAGCCTCAGAATAATAACTAAGTTATTAATTCATTGAGTATTGTTATGTAAACTATATAATTTATGTGTAAAACTCATTTCAAAAATGCTCATATGCTATCATTTTTTTTTTTTTTTATTTATGAAGATGAGAGGCGGACTAACTACTATGGTCATATGCCGCCTCATGACTGGATGATTATGAAAGTATGTGAACAACACAAACGACCATGCTCTTCAGTGGGATTCGAACCCACGACCCCTGGCGTGCTAGGCTAGTGACATAGCCACTACGCCACCGAGATCGGCTATGCTATCATTTATCCCACTAATTGTAAGTGGAAAGTTTGAAATTTGCTTACTTTTCAATCCGTCCTTACAACTAACGTTAAAATTTTGCTGGTGTGAACGCAAATATTGTTTCCCCCTCAGCTTAAGTAGTTAAAATTTGTCAAAGTTGTATTTATCGAACATGGAGGAAGCTAACCTAATTTATTATTGAAATCAATGATCATTATAGGTTAATTATCTTGCAAGTAGAATTTGAAAACACGCGTCCTGTCCGAAACCCAAGTACGCACATCACAGGCAATGCCTCAGTCGCAGCAGCCTTTTCATAATACGACCTACATAAGAATTCTTTTGCTCGCAGAACAAAAACATTAATTATTTGTGCACAAAGGTCCGCCGCCCCACCCCCTGCCTCCGCCACTGGGGGCGGCCGGGCAGATTACCACGGTGCTTCCGCCTACCGGCTAATTGCTGAGTTACTTCCTCCTTTGAGGGGGGCGGCGACGAGAGATACTCTGCGAGTTCTCGCACTTCTAGGATGTTCTGCGACACCCCCAGGCAGGATGAGGACGAGGGAGGTTTTAAGAGGAGCCCCAGGCGAAATGAGTTGAGTAGTGCGGTATTAGTTTCGGACTTGTTAAAAATTTAAATTTCATTGTCGGTTTTGAGTGGATGAAGTTGCTAATGTAGACATATTTTAGTTCTAGTTACATTAAAACTGTCCAGACAGTTTCTTGTAAAAAAAAATTACATTTTATATAGAAGATATATTAAAATATAACCCATAGAGTAGATTATCGTAATATTCTTACAATTCATCATCAAATTTGCTACTAGCTTTACTAAGGACGGAAAATGATTATTATTAATGATTCCATATTAATAAAAAGATATAATAGATTACATACTAAGTAAAATATTTTTTTTTATATTTTGCGTTCTTAATTGAAATCTTGCGAAATCCAATTGTGTATCGAAAGTGCCTCTATTTCGACACGCATTTTTTTTTAAAGGTTGGTACCTGACGATGATATTTACTTAAATTTTCCTGTTAAAATTATGTTCATAAATCTGAATTGACATGATCTTTATAATAATTGAATAAATATCATTCCAATGTAAACAACTACAATATTACATATACCTAGAAATTTCCCTAAAACAACTCGGTTTAATATAGCAGTTTTTGAAACATTTATATAAAAAATAGTATATTTTATAAGACTTCTTTTCGCAGATGTCTTTTAGAAATCTCACTAGAGCTCGTTTTTTAAATTTTGATGCGTACGAAAAGATATACTTTTCAAACTTAAAAATAATCTCTAAAATTGAAGAGCAGTAGATTCCAAAATTTTTCTCATTTTAGTTTCCAGAAGATATGGACAGTTATTAAGGGTTAAAGCTCTGCAACAGCAGATCAGTGATACTATTACCTCAGCAATAGACTTAATAATATCTGCAATAATAGATCACTAACTTTTTTAGTTTTAGTTTCTAGAAATGGTGTACAGATTTTCAGGGCACACGGCACAGAGATCTCCAACATCAGGTCCGCGATATTCAAAAATGGGTAGAATACTCAACCCAACTTACAGTTGCAGAGAGTAGATTTTGAAATAGAATAAACAATTGTTTTGATAAGACAAAGTGTCAGAAATCATAGTAAAATTACAAAATACTTTTAGATTAAGTTCTATTACGAGTTGAACACGACGATGATGAACAGTTATGTACAATATATGTTGTATTCAAATAATAGTATATTGTCTTATTAGGAGTAAATGTGATACTTTGTGTGCTGAGCACGAGCGAAGCGAGTCGGACAATTACATGCGAAGCACCCAAAGTCACATTTACTCCGAATAACACATGTCATTTTTTCTTCAAATATAGAAAATAGAATTATAAATCATTAAAAAATGTCAAAAACTTTAAAAAATATTGTCTTATCCAGCATTTCTAGTTGCCAGAGAATATACTGTTTTGTTAGTTTCATTTTTAACTGTCAAAATTATTAAATTTCAACCTAACTATTTTTCATAATATTTTACTTAGTTCGCCGCCGGAGTAGAAGTGTTGCCAAAGAGACACTTTTACGCCGGCGGCGATAATATTGAGTTTCTGCTTGTTGAATACAAATACAAAACAATGTACTTTTATGACGTTTGAAGAAATAATATATTTACAGAATTTAATCAAAATGTCTTGTTTTGATAATACTTTCCAGAAATATTAATATATTTTTTATGCAGAGATCTACAACAGTTACAACATTTTCGCCAAAAAATATCTGATTACAGAGTTCTAGAATCCAAGATTGGTAATAAAGCGTATTACTTAAATCTGCAATAGCAAAAATTCCTCATTTAAAACCAGATAATCGGTAATTTTATCATATTGATATTATATTACAATATATTGAAATATTAATATTCATTCAGTTCTCTAATTTTATTTCCTATGTCATCAATGGTTTAAATATTTAAAATATGACCCATCGACTTAATATCATTCTGAAATCCGTATACCAGCCGTGGTATCGCAACATCTTCGGGGTTATTATAAATTGTAATGCAATATTCATTCTAGTAATTCTTATATTAAATTCTCTCACTCTGGTCGTGGGTCCGGGGGCTCCGGGCTGCGTGATGTGCGTAAGACGACACCGGAGCCCGAGCCTCTCTCGCCTCGCTATCTGCTGTCTTGGCCGCCTGGATGGAACACAGCCCCAGGGAAATTATACACAAAAAATTAACATTTTGAGAACGCGCGCCAAATGACGTAGATTGCCCCGCTAACTGGATCTAATTCCGTTGTGCGGCGCCACCGTCGCCTACGCCAGGGGCGCGGGCATGCCAATGTTAAATATTTTAGTTTGGTTAGCAGGAGGAGGACTGCAGGAGGTGCTGGACAGGAGGATGCGAGGCTATGGCGAACGGTCTCAGGAGAGAATCATTTTAAATTTATTGCGATTAACGCACTGAAGTTAGATAGCGGTAATTAGATATTTTGCAAATTAAAAATAAATACAGGAGAAGCGAGAAAAAGTTTTAATTATTTTGGGACCAATATTTGCACTGCGTGGAATAAAGTAAATAATTCGGAATAATTTAAATTAAATAAGTATATTATTAAATCATTAATTTGCTTACGTAAATGTCACTTTATTCATAGGTCACTGGTAAGAAAATTGCGAAAATAGCTTCTCCCGCAAGCGACAAATTCTAGGACAAATTGTATCATAGATAACAACAAATTAATGTTATAAATGTCAAAATTATTAATATCAAATCAACAAAGGCTTACCTAGTATATGGTGCAGGGATTTCATCAAAATTTTATTGCTGTAAATTCGTCATCTTGGTACAAATGGAGCATTCTGATTGGTTTATAATGTACTGAAGAAAATAATCACTTATAATACCACAGTATAAGAATTCACACAGTAGCGACACTTCAAATATTTTCATGATCCCAGTATTTCAGTGGTGCGCAGCCGAGAAGATGGCCGCTTAGTGTTCGCTGATAGGCTATCTTAATAACCATAGAAAAGAAAATATAATATGACAGTGTCAGTTATATCTATCAAATATCAAGCTACGGTATTTCTGTCATATTAAGTTCATAAAATGAGTGCAAAACAGAGAGGTCAACTTATTTGTACCATGGAAAATTGTAGGAACTTTTATAGTGCAGGTGAAATAATATTTTTATATTTTATCCCCTTTGCAACTGACAGTTACTCAAATTTACCGCTATATGTCGCAGCTGCCAATATGGCCGCTCGGCTCAAGGTCATCTGTCGATGCGACATAAAGATCAAAGGGACCGACAGCGAGTGTCGCTACTGTGTGAATTCTTATACTGTGATAATACTATGAGTACTCAGTCATAATTATATTTTTTTTATGACGTAATACTCTCTGGATCTTAATACTGAATTAAAATGAATAAATAAATATTTTTCTGATAGTATTACGAATTTTCATCGTGCTTGGATTTGAATATTACAAGAGCGCATCTAAATTAATTGCATTCATATTATTTATTTTCTTACTTCTTATAACGATATACAGAAAGTGACACTAAAGAGTATAAATAAAAAAAGATACTCTAAAATTTAGAACTGAATGATTTTGTTTGAAACCCTTGCCTATCTTTTACTTCGTATATTTTACAAATTCTTTCACGATAACCATTTTACAAAAAAAAAAATAATATTTGTAATTCGTAGGCTGTCGTTTTCACAGTTGTGTTTATGACATGTGGTTTTAACGAACATATCATGGTGCCACTATCAATAGATCCATGTTAGTGAAGGGTGAAAAACAGAGTTAAACGACACCATGCACCCTAACAAGAATAATTTAAAATACACAAATTATTAGTTTCAAATCAACAATCATATGTAGTTTTACTAACTTGAACATTAATAATAACGAAGATACCGGCCCTAGGTATAGCAAAAAGATAACGTTCCTCTTGCTTTACCCCGACTAGTATATAAATATTTCTAATTTAACTTTACATCGCCCACAACACATGTAAAATTAAACACCATTTATCCAGTTAAGTTATAACACAGTGTTTTTGTAAATCTCGATAAGTGATATATTTTATGCGTAAAGTTTGATAATCAGCAGTCAAGGCAAATAAATTAATAGTTCTAAAAACATTCGAGTTGAAGTTTAAAAAGCTTCAGCTTCTGTAATAAATGAAAAGATTTTTAGTTTAAGTAAAGTTTTATTTAAAATCATCGTTTCGAATGGCATATTAACCACAACAGATTTCTCTGGTTGATTAAAAGATTCATATGGAATTTAGTATATTCCAGAGGACTGAAGCGAAATAATATTCCTTGCACTTTTTAACATATGTTGTAAGGTAAAAAAAATCTGTTGTGGGCACAACAATACCTCCCGCCATAGATTTCTTATCAAACAATGCAAGAACACGGACCACCACTATCAAAAAACGCTCATCCCTTCAAAAAAATTACTTTACAATCACGACACTTCAAAAAATAACATTCTCCAATCGCTGTATTTTTTTTTTTTTTTTAATTACGGACTAGTTGATTTAAACGAAAATGTTAAAATATAATTTTTATTTAACGTGTTCTAATTAGTTAATGGTGCCAGTAAGAGTAAAATGTTTCTATAACACTGTTTTGGAAACTGGGCATTCCACTATTAAAAACTGTTATGGAATCACTAACATTCCATACGCGGCGTATGGAATATTTTCGACGAATCAGAACCGCTTATTAGCGCGACATATGAAGTATCTTGATTCAGTTACTATGGTTACGTCTGTTTGTTTTAATTTGATTTATTTGAGTTTGACCTTTTCAACAGTTTTATATTTGTATTTTTGTATAATTTCCAAAACCTTTTTATAGAAAGTATAGTCTACAACATGTAACGGAATGGCCTATCCCACACTCGCAAACCGTAGCCCTCGCCTTTGGCTCGGGCTACAAACTTTTTGCTCGCGTGGGATATGTGCCATTCCATTACTTGTTGTAGAATATACTATTCAACAATCAATTGTAGATAATAATATTTGAATCATTATTCTAATAACAAAAATTGTTATTAAACTATAATATACTGAGATACTTCAAAATAACTTGATAGGGCTTCTAGTAAACTACCACTTCCGGTTATTGGATTGTCACCAAAATCTAATCAGCTCTTCCAAAAGGGATACAACTGATATACACAAAATATAAAAAGTTTCTATTTAGTAGTTTTCAAGAAACCGTAACTCCAGAGATCCACGCAGACAGACAGACAGACACAAACACAGACATCATCACGAAACTATTAGTATCGTATTCTACACAACCTAAAACGTGCTTATCCACTGAAAACTCACTACATAATTTTTAGCATGATTCCTATACCTCTCTTACAGGTATGTGCATTAGGTAAAAATGGACCAAATTCACTAAAATATTTATAATTATCAAGTAAAACTGCATTGTCAAGCTAAGAACAGTCTCATTTAAATAATCTTCAAATATTTTTTAGTAAAAACTTAATTAAATTAATGTATGCACCAACCCGATCCGCTCGACAATATCAAGCAACTCCGAACGAAATATGTGGGGTTACACTTAGGGGTACACATTTCCATCCACCGTTTCTGAGGGGGTAGCCTTTAAATTTCACCCCCTGAACCTTAACCCCTCTCAATATAAAGCTCAAGTTCGTACGGTGTTAAAAAATATGCACCCTCAATTTCAAGTAGCTGTACCACAATAAAAAGGCAGTGTATGTCACGGGAAACGAGTGAAACTGCCCGTAAGGATGTGAAGGGGTGTGTCAGGGGTAGCGAAAACTCATTGTGGTGCATGTAGGTTTACTTGGCAAGATCTGTGAGTCATTCTTCTGTGTAGGTTGATTTTAATTTTTTATCGGGAAGATGATTTAGTTTTTAATGTTTTTACTGATTGCCCTCTGCTATTTTTTTAGGGGTGGTTTTGCATAAGATTAATGTGTTTGTACTAGATCAGACTAATGAATGAAATTTGAGATTATCTTGCTTTTATACTAATTAAAAATATTTTATAATTACCCATTTTTTCAAGTGGTTTAATATTTTTTTGTAATTTTTATTAGGAAATCTAAACACAAAACGAAATTCTAAATTTTATATTTATTCCTTTTTTTATTAGTACGATATGCATGGAGTAGAATTAAAATGTGGCGTATAGGCATAACAAGGCTATTTTACAAAAATATACAAATAAATATATCATCACGCCTTTTACCCATTATGGGTGTGGCACTCTGCTCACGCAGATCTCGGTACACAGGGGTAAATGTAAATTGGTAACTGTCGGCAGTGCGATTCGATCTGAGGATCTCACAATCCACAGTCCGAAACGTTACCACGGATCTATTTACCCCATATACAGTGTTCCATTAAAAAATATAAAGTTGCCTGTCATTGCGCGAAAATAAAACAACTGGTAGAAAAACTGTATGTGAGAATTTTAATAAAAATCAACTTGGCATGAAATTTTTTAGATAAATAAAATAAAAATAAATATATCATCACGCCTTTTACCCATTAAGGGTGTGGCACTCTGCTTACGCAGATCTCGGTAAGTGATATATTTTTGCGTATGAAATGCGGTTACCAGCCGTCAAGTCATAGCCCCCAAAGTTGTTAGTGGAGGGGGAACCACAGGGGTAAATTTAAATTTGTAACTGTCGGCAGTGGGATTCGAACTGAGGATCTCACGATCCACAGTCCGACACGTTACCACGGAGCTATTTACCCCTTAGGTACTATTTAAAATCGCATAAAATTAAAATACTATTTGAATAATTGTACAGTCAAAATTAACCGAAAGTGAATTGATGAAATAAAACGCATAAAACATTATTAACTAATAACTAATCAAGTTGTTGAATATAGAAAAAAAATTGATGTAAAATGAAGAAAAAAAAACAACGCATGTAATAAATGTCAAAATCGGTTAGTAATTGGATGGGTAACCGCTTTGCGAAAACTCATACCAGCGAACACTGCGTGTCGTTGTCACACCACCGAAAACGAGGAACCGAGGCGGCATATAACCTCAGTAGTTTTACGCTTTACAAAAAAAAATCTAAATATTGTCTTTTCAGTATTTAAACCTCTCTAAGTTCAACAAAATTCATTAAAGGTAAAATTAATTGTTCGAAACATTATTGAATTATTATTGTTCATTTGAAATCGGCACTAAAGTGCTCAAAAACGTAAAGCTCAGAAATCGCCACTAATGTAACCCATTATACGACGATTTTGAGCAACGCAGTGTTGGCAACCGCAAAATAATTATTGCATAAGTGGGATAATTTTGACAGATATTTGACGTATTGTAGTAAATTTACACGTAAAACGAAACAATAAATATGTGTAAGAAAAATTAACTAATTTCGATGAAAAAATTGAGGACAAAACCTATTATTTTGAGTGTTATTTGCGATAACTTCAATGTTCGAGGTTGGCAACACTGAGTGTCAGTTTCAATTGACAACTGACAGATGTATAAACTTAACCTATATAATAATTTTTATACAGTTTTTTTTTTTAACTTTAGATTTCAAATTAAATTTAATATGTACCGCGGCACTGAAGGTCCTTTGTATCACTCACATAGTTTATCTTCCTCGGTCCTACGGGCCTCGGCAAATAAATTCCATATTCGTGATAAAAAGTTAAACTTCAGTGCCTTGATACATAAATAACTATTATATCTAAAAATGGGTAATTTTGAACTATTAATTATAAAACATAGTATTAAAATAATAAAATATATAAAATGTGGTGTCAACCGTTTTGGCAATTGTTAACTTTTAAAACGTTAATAGCTAACAACTGGTCGAGTAAGTTTGGCTCTTCTGAATACATGAAAATAATCTGATATATCCAGCACATAACCACACGCAAGTTTTAATTACTAAGCAGTACGAAATATTGATAAATAATTCAAATAAAAATTACAGAAAATATTATAAATCTTTTTTTACTGAGCTATACCCCAAAAATCTGATAAGCCTTTAAATATACTACGCCTTCGGGATGACAAATTGCTCTCAATATCTTAATCTGTCTATGTATATGTTATGTGCTAAAAAATCACTATCGAAAATTTTGACTTGTCACAGTACTTCCGTTTCTTATATGTGCGTAATGTACAAATTGTTTTTTAGTGATTCATCGTAATCCAGTGTAGTTTAAATATAAGCTATTAAAATCTATAATAAATTTGACTAATTCAGTCCTTTTTCCTACCCGTATTTATTATTTCATAAAACGTACAGATGCAGAAATGTCAAAACTTAACAGCACCAAAAATTGCATATAAAGCCAGCCAATCTAATATCTTCCACTGTATAAGGTACCAAGTTATTCAGAACGCAATATTCAACCCTTATTTTTTTACCCCACTAATTGCGTTAGGGTTCTTAGCCGAAATTACTTATCCTACAGCAATGCCTGAGCGCCGAGCCATTCTCACAGCTCTCTGTAAAAACCGCTAAAATTCTACCGTGCTACATGTAGTCCACCAGGCACATGGTTCATAATGGCACGGGGGAACCAAAAGAGACAGCGGGATGATAGAGAGAGATGGAAGACTAAAACAAGGAAACTTTCTCCGGATTATAAATATGTAATAAGAAAATAGACCAGTGGCGGCGAGAGAGGGGCGGGAGCCCCTCCCAAGATGGGCCTTCCGAGCAATTTAGCATTTTTAATTAGTAATGAAAGCTGCGGGGATGCCGCGATATTTTTAAGTTTTTATAACACGAATTTTAAGGATGAAAAGATACCCGAGTTTTGCACTTGACAGCGTCTTTTCAAATTTTGTTTATAGAGGCATTCTAATGTTTTTTATAAGGCAAAAATTGAAAGAATATTTTGCTGGCTGGAAATATCAGCTTTGTTCATTTCCAAACGCTAATTAGGTCGGTTAATTGAAAATGTCACGAATTTTAGTTCTTATTAAATTTTATAATTATAAGAAATATTTTGTACTCATTTTTGCCTCCCGCACATAATAAGGGAGTAGAATTGAAATCTGATGCACCTATAGGAATTTAAATACAATTTTTTTTACATTTCTGTCAATTTTTACCTATTCACTTTACAGCAAAATTGTAAATACAAAAGTTGTTCAGAATTTAAAAATACATGCAATAAGGCACTTGATTACCTAAATATTAATATTTCACGATATATCAATGAAATTAAAATTAATATTTATTAGAAAAACTGTAATACGGCCATGAAAAATTAAACAAGAGACAACAAATATTTGACATTTCAGAAAACAGATTTATTTATTTCCATGTTGTATTATTTTCAGTAATAATATAATAAGAGAGTGAGAATAAATTGAAAATAATTTGACAGATCTTTCGAAAACTTGTTGCCAGGCAATAGCCACGAAAGTCCGTAGGGCTTGAGTGGCTATTGCCAAATGGCGACAACGACAAGCTTGAGAAAGATACAGGTGAATTATTTTCTAATTTATTGAACTCTCGAGGTATATTTAATTAGATTATTTTTTTATTTCATCATCAAACACGTCACTAAATCTATCTTTTTTGCTCATTTTTACTTGTGTTGATGATATGATAACTATCTGACAGCTATCATCTGTCAACAAAAACAAAAAAGCTACAGAGAATATTCCCGGGAATAATCACAAGAGCATTATTCTCAGTATAAAAATGAGAGGATTGGTTAAAACTGAGACACGTGACATGCAATAAAGCATTTCATTGGTTTAAGAAACGTCAAAAAATATTTTGTAGAAATTTCGTAAACAATTGTTATGATATATTGGGAAATAGGGACTTTCACCATTTTTTTTTAAATTTTTTTATGAAACTTTATTTAAATTAAAGACTATCTACACTTTTAAAAATTCTTAATTGTTATTCATTAAGCCACAATGATTTTTTTAAATGTTGTGACGTCATTGTATATGTTGTTGCTGGATCTAAAACAGTACAGATTGTAAATAATTGTAGCCATATATTTTTTTACTTATTTTATTATTATTATTACAATAAAATAGAACATTTATGTGACAAAAATTATTTAATTCTCTACTGTTTGAGATCCACCAAAATCTCTATAATGACGTCACAACATTTAAAAAAAATCATTGTGGCTTAACGAATAACAATTAAGACTTTTAAAAAGTGTAGATAGTCTTCAATTTAGAAAAAGTTTCATAATTCAAAAGAAAAAAAATAATTTAAAAAAATGGAGAACGACCCCATTGGAGAGTTAATTTCTATTAAATAATAAATAATAATAAATAAAATAAAACTGTTTTATAAACAGTCTAATATTTTTCATTAATGTTTAAGTTTCCATGGCTGTGTTACAAAATTTCCTAATAAATATTCATTTTAATTTGATAGCTACATGGTGAAATATTACCATATAGGTAAACAAATGGACATTTTTTAATTCCTCCTTCAGTATTTACACTTTTGCTGTAAAGTGAATAGATTCAAATTTTTTAAATAGCATTGAAAGCCCTATATGCCACATTTTAATTCTTCACCCGGTATAAGTACGGAATATATTGTGACGGATCAAAATGTTCGATAGCGATTTTTCAACAGAAGCACGTTTTGAGGTCTCTAAAATATATTAAAATGATAAATAAATATATAAATTTGTTCCTGTTATCAAATTGTTAAATAAATATTTAAATTAAAAGGGGGTAAATAGTTCCGAAGTAATTTATGGCACTATAGATTATAAGATCATATTTCGAATTCCACAACCTACAGTTTGACATTTTCATCTTTACCCCTGTGATTCCCCCTTCACTAACACCTTTTATAGCCGTAACTTGACGGCTGGTAATCGCAGATACCGAGATCTGAAAAAACAGAGTGGGGTTTCTTTCTAAAAATTTATTGATAAGTTTAAAAAAAACATTATACCTCAATTTACGTCCTTAAAAACAATGTAACAAAGTAGATTAAAAGTGCAATATTTTCATCAATTTCCTCCAAATTCATAACGTAGCTTTAAAGAACAAACATTTGACAAACAACGAAGATGAAAACTTGTATAAAATATGACACGCAAAGTTAAATACTGCGAATTTTTCACTGACGAAACGGGACTTTTTACAGGGCCATAAAACATTCTTCTTCAAACTTCCGTATTGACGTTACCACCATCCAGTGACCCTCAAACTTTTTAACGAACCATATTACACGTACGACAAAAACCATTTTTTTAAAGAAATAATAACATTTAATGGGAAACTGTGCAGTATAATTTACAGTATACGAGAGGAAAGCCCCTTTTTCTACTCTAGCACGAATTGGCAAACAGCGAATTGGAAAAAGAAGCGCTTTTCTCTCTAGTTTGACAAATAACTATTTTAGTATTCTACTTTGTATTGTAGGTAAATATGTGTCATATCTGGAATATGAGCCACAGAATAAAATATTTTTTTACGCCAGTAATTAGACAGTAAAAAAATATGTACCTTTTATATTTGAAAATTTTACTAAACATACGATAGTTTAGAAATTATATAAAAATGAGTAAAACAACGAAAATATGTTTTTGTTCGTATCTAGCGACCTATGCATTATTTCAGGAAAACAAAAACATCATTAATGTGGGCTACTAGTGTGGCAATAACTTTTGTCTAAATCGTAGGTCTTATAGTTCTTCAAATCCTAATAGTAAGCCTGTAAATTGGTACACACTGTATATCTCATGAATTTCTTGTCTTAAATATAACCAAAAGGTGTAGATAGCAGTTATGGTATCACTATTTTTAAACGCTTATATCTCTTATAAAATTTATTTATAATACAAATTATTACTGTAAAAGGTGAAGAGGAATTCGAATTTTCTGTAAAAGTGCGCAGTGGCCGCCTTTTGAGAACCGCTGCACATCTGCATATTCAGTAGCAGTCATTTTAACAGCCCTATTTTAAATAAGGCCCTTTGTGGCCTTACAGTAAACGGTAATTTTACAATCGGCAAAAAACTTTTATATTCTACTTCACAAAAATTCTAGTAAAAATATGCACCGTTATATTTTACACCCGATATTCAAATTTTAGAAATCTGTTCTCGAAAACGGGGGTAGCAATTATCTCAGTGCTGGTCTAGGGACCGACAATACAAAAAAGAAATATTTTTGGATCAAAGCGTGCGTGTTTGGTTTCAAACTGGATTTGGGGGAACAAATGCCGGTAGAAAGTGTGGTTTTACATAAAAATGGCGACTCGTGCGGCAGTTACTGCCGTATAGAGCTCTGTGACTAATTTCAGATTTATGAGTTGCAGTTGTTTTGTTGATCATTATATATGTGGTGAACATAGGGGTAGAGAATCGTAGTTTTACAGCCAAACGCCATTTCTGCTTTGGTGGAAAGGAAAAATTTATTATTAAATTAAACCTAAGTTAAATGAGAACGAAATTATTACTTCATTAGGTATATTATTTATTTTAACGCATTTAATGATGGATCGTTAGATCCTCAGTTCCAATTCCAGAGTTTGTTTTACTTCTATGATTTTCTCTTCACTAACTTACTTACTAAAATTACTAGTATTGGGTTTCCAAATTATCAAGAGATGGCGTTGATCACAATTGGCAAAAGGTACATGTCAAATTCATTTTGTATGATATCTTATGATGGCGAATGAGTGCTTTAGTATTGGTATTTTGTTTTTATTTGCAGCAGAACTGTTGTTATACACACTGCAAATTTACTTGTTTTTATAGGTTTTTTTGGAGAAAATTCAATTTTAACCTATAATCTACAAATACAATGTACCTTTCATTTTTTCAACTTATTTAAATAATACGGCTTAAACAAATGTAATACATAAGAATACTCTTAAAATAACTACTATTGTTATAAATTTTAAAGAAATAACAATTAATTTCAAAATACATTGAAATCTATGTACCTTATGGTTAATTCAGCTGTCTACCACTAGTTAGCGTATTTTAATTTTGGATGCCCAATACTATTTATCCATTTCTGGATATGGTGTTCTGTCTAAAGCAGAGGTGTAGTGAAGTGTGTGTACTAGCCGTCAAATATAGACCCCCACATAGGTAATAATAACGCACTGCAAACATGTCGCTAAGAAGATCTATAAGCACAATGTTCGTGGCGCTTTTCATTTTCTAGTGATGGTATGAATGCTTTCAAAATCGTAAGTTGATTCTGTCCAAATATTACTTTTTGTACTCACAATCTTCGAAGCAACATTTGACGAACGCTATTGACAACCAGGAACTTGCTATTCGCGCATTCATGCGGAAAAATAAAAAAAAATACTGGCTTTCCCCGGGCATTCTAGAGCAAAATCATCTTAAAATAACAATATTTAGTTCATAGAATGTTACATACACCAATTTTCGTGTTTCAAAACCCGCAGAAACCATCGATAATTGTCAATAATTGAAAGAAAAATTTGTGTGTACAAATTGTTTTTTCAACAGTTCCTTAGGAACCTAATTCTAACTGTTATATCATCAAATTCATCAACAATGGTTTCCATCGACAACCATTGTTGACAAATTGATTCATATTAAATTAATTAATGTTACTTTGAACTTCGTGCCTTAATTTTAATTTTAGGTATAGGAATATACTATATCGTTGAAAAGAGAATACTTTAGGCTATCCATTTCAATAAAAAAATACCCCTTTCCATTTAAGAAAATGTAACTTTTACCCACCGTACAATCATGTTCCCCTCCTTGCTGTATAAACCTGTGTATTTATTTTTTCTCTTAAGTTATTAGTTAGCCAGCAAAACTGATTGGTTGTTTTAAAAAACTCACCCCGTATAAAACATGTTTTATAAGTCATGTTATCAGATTGCCTTATGAAACTTGGTTTACTATATATTATCATTGTTCGTAGTCAATTTGGTTTTTTAGAGATACACCTAAACTTATTTATTATTACTTATTATTTAATCCGATTTCTAAATCTCAGTAAACAATTAACAATTTCAACACCCTTTTAGTTAACCCTTAAACTATTAATTCAACCATCAACCCTAGAATTTACTATTCAAACAGCCCTATAATCACCTAATCCTAACCTAAAATAAAAAACAACCCTTTCAACTCACAAAAAGTGACATAAAAAACAAAAGCTACACATTAGCTCCGAAAACAAAAGCCACGCGTCTTGGAATATCACCGCCACGTGCGATCAAACCCTCATTTACTTCTCCCTTCCCTTAAAACTGGGGTAAGTACGTCACCCCGCCCTGCTCTTCGAACAGGGCACTTCACGCAGGTGACATTGCTTACAATACAACCGTTTGGCACATGCTATTTTTTACTAAAAAACCAAAAAAAAATTAAGGGCACTTCCCTTAGTTTCTACCATATTTTTTTGAATTATACCACAATATATTTTCTACGTTTCTCCATTTATCTGCTACTGAAAATCATTAAAATTAAATTGTGGTATGAGTTTTTTACAATTTTTACAGTCTACCACAAAATGATTACACTGTACCATTTTAGATATTCTCGTGGGAGATTTATACAGGAGGTAGTGAAACTTCATGTTGGTTTTGGTTGATACGGGGTGTGCTGACAGCCTATGAATAGACGGTCGTGTTTTTTGCTTTTTAAGCTCGTGGTAAGCACGCGTGCTGGCGCGTACGCCCTGTATATCTAGGTTAAAGCGATCATTGCAACCGTGTATATATTCATATAGATCTCTGAATCGTGATGTTACATATCTTTTGGTAATTTTCTGTAATCCGATTGATTATTTTTGTTACCTGGAAATCAGGTATGATTTTGAAATTATTTTTTGTGGTCGGCAAATTAGTAATGATTGAGACATTAAGATATGTATTGTTAGGATAAATTTATACAATTTTTACCTCGCGCACATATATGTAAGGAAGATTTTGTAACGGGATAAAATTTTCGATAGTCAGTTTTTAATAGATAAGCACGTTTTAGGGTCCCTAGAATACGATTTCATTGTTTTCATGATATCATGATGACATCTGTGTTTGTGTTTGTGTGTGTGTGTCTGTGACTGTGTGTGACGATTTTTCGTCCACGATAACTCAAAATCTAATTAGGGTATCATTTTGAAACTGTACAACTGTAGATTTAAATTTTCATGTTCCTTTTGCACATAGATTAGATTTTGATATCAATTCATCAATCGGAATTATATTCTATTTAAACGATGTAAAACAATACTGGTAACAATTATTTGAAGCTTATTTCTTATTTTGCTGCATCCACTAACATCTTTGGAGGGCACGACTTGACAGCTGGTAACCGCACTTTTTGTAAAAATACATCACATATCGAAACCTGTAAGTACCACACCCAAATTACGTAAATGACGTAGTTACATATTTATTTTATTTTAATATTTGTATATGCGATAGGTTTTGTATGATTTTTATCATTTATTTATCAGTACTTTACCTTGGTCCAGAATTTAAAAAATCTGATGTGGCCAGCACATAACCTCCCGCCCAATACTACTCTTAGACGGTACAAAATAGTATTTGATGATACAGAAACATACCTTCTTATTTGTTTATTATCTTTATATTTGAGAATTTTAATTTTCTTTTGTATATTTATTTAATTTTATGACATATATTTCACTAAGAAAACAGCTTCACAATCACAATGACATGTGTCACATTTCGTAAAAATTTGAAAATTTTTAAATGTTTTCATGGTGTACTAGGAATGCAAAATTTGTAAAATCTAATTTCTTTATATTTTATTATCTCTAAATCTAATGAAAATTAATAAAATTAGTGTAATCAAAAAACATGTAAAATTAAATATTCTTCAACTTTCAAAATAACATAAATTGTTGAAAAAGGAAATTTAACCGTGTTTTTCACGAAAAACTGTTAAGGGCTTCAAGTAAATTGCAACTTCCGGTTGACCAATTTTATCCAAAATCTAATCAGCTCTTCATTTAAATATAAGAAGCAATAATTCACAAAATTGTATTTTTTGGTATTATAGTATTTGAGTTATGCGAGACGAAAAAATTGCCACAGACTACACACACACACACATACATACATACATACATACATACATACAGACATCATCGCGAAAATAGTAAAATCGTATTGTAGGGACCCTAAAACGTGCTTATTCATTGAAAACTCACTACCCAATTTTTTGACCAAAAACAATACCTCCCTTACCTAGAGGTAGGCGGGAGGTAAAAATCACCGTACCTACATTCCAAAAATATTATAAGTAGATTTAATTATTAGGAACAAAAATTTGACGACAGGTAGATTCATTTAACAACAAATAGTATATTGTGTTATTAGGAATAAATGTGATACTTTGTGTGCTGAGCATGTAAGTTTGAACGACGAGCGAAACGAGTCTGACAATTACATGTTAAGCACAAGTCACATTTACTTCGAATAACACATTTCAAACATAGAAAATAGAACTATAAAACATTAAAAAATACCTAAAACTTATCCAGCATTTCTAGTTACCATAGGATATGTTGTTTTGTTATTCATGTTTATTTGTTTCATTATTATCACTATACTATACACTATACTATCATCAAATTATTGAATTACAGCCTAACTATTTTTCATAATATTTTACTTTGTCCACCGCTGGCGCAGAAGTGTTGCCAAGGAGACACTTTTTTGCCGACGGCGAAAATATTGAACTTCTGCTTGTTGAATAGAAATACATAACAACGTATTTTTATGACATTTGCAAAAAAAAATATTTTTTTGCCGATTGACATTAATAGTGCGATTTATTTGACAGATAGCAGTATGTAAAATATCACTTTTACTGTCTAGTCAGTAAAAATATATTTGTCGTTAAATGGATCTACCTGTCGTCAAATTTTTGTTCCTAATAATTAAATCCATTAATTGTAAACTGCTCAACTAACGCATAGCAAAATAATATAATGGCGATGACTATTAAAATAGGTATTAAAAATAATCACTAAATTAGTATTAAATCGGCAAAAAAATATGTATTCAAGACGACACTAAAATACCAAACACAGATTTACAGCTTCCGGCAACATTTATTGCCGAGGCTTCCTCAAATGTAAAACTGTTACTTTGGTGCCTAGAAAACGAATAATTATTCATTGCACAATCGAAGGTATTAGGAGAAGGATAGCTACAAGAGTAAAAAATTTCGATGTTGTTTGACGATTTTCTCATCAACGACAATTCAAAATCTAATAAAGAAGTCAGTTTCAAATTTTATATTTACAATTAGATGTTCAAGTTAAAAGCTGTTTAGATTTTTTTAGCAATTCAACAACCGGAAATGGTAGTTTAGGGCTATCAAGTATTTTGTACATATCTCAATAAATACTTCATTTGAATCAAATTTTGTTTCAAAAAGATGTAAAATAATATTGCCTACAATTTTTATTTGAAACCTTTTTTGCTATTTTGTATCGTTGAAAAATTATGTGGCGGGAGGTTTTGTGTTGGACACAATATTCGATGACAGCCCTTAAAAATTATATTAACAGGCTATTTTTATTATTTATTTTCCTATCGGGGCCAAACCAAAAAATCCGAATTATCGCGAATTTAACTTTCAGGTACAATTGGAACCAGGTACAAAAAATATCTTTATAATTGTAATTTATCAGGTAGCACCATCCAATAATGACACATGTGACCATTTTACCTGCCACCCATAAACACTTTTCACCTTTCACCTTATTATAGATTTCATGGTGCACCTGATTTCATTATTTATTTTAAAAAAAGAAGAATCCAAATATTTGTTGCTGTTGCTTGAAAAACAATATATATTTGAAATAATTCAATTAGAAACTACCACAGCTGTTCATTTCTTTACTTTTGTAAGATTGGTAACGGTTCATCACAAAAAATATAACGAACATTTGATTTTTCAATTTAAATTGTCATTTTGCGATTTGACACAGTATAAACTTGTAATTTGCAATGTAATATGATATTCTTTTCGTTTTTCAATCTTGTTATTTCAAAAATCCTCAAATTGTACTAACGATATGTTTGTTCTATCAAACAGAAAAAAAAACTTAACAAACTGAAAATTTTCAAGTATTGTGTTACAAATGTTAGTGACATTGTCACAGTCGATTCGCAGTTTTTTTCGTAGCCCAGTCGACTTCAACTTGTCAATCACAAATTCATAAAAAGTGAAAATCGCTGCTTGAATAATTTTAAGGGGCGAAAGCTGAATTATTTTGGGGAGTCAATGATTTTTTGACTTCATTTGTTCGATTGAGAGGAGACAACTGACAGGCAGTATTTTGAGTGGTCGTTAGTGAGGATTTTTTGTTAATAAAAAATGCATTTTTTATACTGTATCTAACGTTAAGTT
The DNA here is from genome assembly GCA_963942605.1 of Poecilus cupreus. Classification (NCBI taxonomy): domain Eukaryota; kingdom Metazoa; phylum Arthropoda; class Insecta; order Coleoptera; family Carabidae; genus Poecilus; species Poecilus cupreus. Next base: position 24,962,444 of record OZ012721.1, read on the forward strand.
CTGGGAGTTCGTTACAAATATAAATTATTATGTCGAAACAAATTTTGAGGATGAAATGTATTTACCACAGATCTGCAATTGCATATCAAAGGATGGTAAGCAGGATAGACAATATTTTTATTACGTTATCACTTCTGAAAGTAAAAATAATATAAATTTGTATCGTCAACCCTTCTTACAACAAAGTACTGCATGTTGTATACGTATTGTCTATGATGTACGATAATAAAAATAGAAGTACAACTTTTAGTTGTATTGATTTTATATAAAATCATATTTATACTATGGGGTAAATAGTTCGTGGTAACCCATTGGACTGTGGATTATGAAACTTTCAGTTCGATTCCCGTAACCCACAAATTGGCAAAAATAGCTAAATGAAGTGATGATATATTTATTCATTTTTATGTTCATTTGGAGAATGCAATTAAAAAAATAATTATAATATTAATGCACCAATTATTTACATATTATTTGTACATATTTCGTGAGATTCAGCTAAGATGCAACATTTTATTTTCTATCATTAATTTATTACTATTAATGAATGAATCAGTTTATACAGGGTGGGCCATTTTAAGTTGCGTTCAGGAATATCTCGGAAATGAAGCATCGGATGAAAAATCCAAAAAATACGACTAAAATATTTTCGAGGGGGACATCCCATGACACCAAATTCAACCCCCCCGCCCCAACCCTAGTGGGGTGGGGCGGGGGTAAGTTTGAAATCTTAAATGGGAACCCCAATTTTTTTTTGCAGATTCATATTCTACGTGAAAAACGGAATTCAGTGACATCAAAATTTTCGCCCCCGCCCACCCCCCCGGGCCAGTTGGGTGGTGGGAAACTTTCAAATTGGTTACGGGAACACCCACTTTTTCTCGAAGATTCGATCCAATTCTCGAGTCCCCTCGCATCTAACCAACGAGGTGCACGGCACTGGCACGGGGGAGGGGGACAGGGGCGCAAATTTTGATGTTACCGAATTTAGTTTTTCACGCTGAATGCGAATCTGTAAAAAAATTTGGGGTTCCGATTTAAGTTTTCATACTCACCCCCACCCCACCTTCCAGGGTCGGGGTGGAGGCAGGGGTGAAAATTTTGATGGTACTGCATGTAGTTGTTAACGTAGAATGAGAATCTTGCAGAAAAAGTGGGTGTTCCCGTAACCAATTTAAAAGTTTCCCACCACCCAACTGGCCCGGGGGGGGTGGGCGGGGGCGAAAATTTTGATGTCACTGAATTCCGTTTTTCACGTAGAATGCGAATCTGCAAAAAAATTTGGGGTTCCCATTTAAGATTTCAAACTTACCCCCGCCCCACCCCACCAGGGTAGGGGCGGGGGGGTTGAATTTGGTGTCATGGGATGTCCCCCTCGAAAATATTTTAGTCGTGTTTTTTGGATTTTTCATCCGATGCTTCGTTTCCGAGATATTCCTGAACGCAACTTAAAATGGCCCACCCTGTATATCAGCGTACTTTTCCAGATAAAATGCAGCATAGGTTGTCAATGGAAATTGAACGTGTCACCATAATTCCAAAGTGTTTACTAATAAAGCAAAAATCGAATAGTTATCTGGTTAAATTATGGTTATAATTTGAGAAATGCTTGTGTTTATAAATCAGTAAATTATGATACCAAGTGCATTTATCAGGAACAGTATGGTTATGTATGCAGCTGATATTCATTACAGTAATTTCAGTAAAGTAAATCTTGCATCTTAGCTTAAACTCCTTATATAGGCCTCATTGCATGCATTTAAATTCTGAACAACTTTTCTATTAACACTTTTGCTGTAAAGTGAATAGGTAAAATAGCAATATCAAAAAAATTGCATCTAAATCCCTATGTTGCACATTTCAATTCTACACCCATATAAATCTTGTGCACAACTTCTATTCAGGCACACAGTAATTTTTCTTATGATCGCTGTGAGTACTAACAGTTTAAAAACATTTTATTCTGTTACTCGATCGGCCAGGTTTTTTGCAGCCCGCTCTCGCTCTATTACTACTTTTAAAGAAGATCAATATTAATTAATTACACATTTATTATTAACGAAAATATTACAAATAAAGCATTACTTTAACAATTATATTTATTGACTTTGGTAGCAATAAGAAAAAAATTGTTACATCTACAGCCATCCTACTTCGTATACCCAAGGGTTTCGGGTTCTAATCCCGACTGTGCTATAAAGATATTTGTATTTCTTTTATCATTTTATCGAGTGAAACAATAATAAAAAATAAATGAAAAGCTCCGTGGTAAAGCATCGGATTGTAGAACATAAGATCCTTAGTTCGAATCCCACAGTCAACAAATGTTATCATATAATAATTAGTACCGTGGTTTCGTCTTCACTAACATCTTTGGAACTTGGAAGTAATTGGACGGCTAGTAATAATACAAATTGAACCCCATATATGTATTTTTAGATATGAATTGCAAGACTCGGCAAATGATATACTGGATGTTTCCTTTAAAACAACCAGCGCTTTTTTGGGCGAACTAATGACTTTAGGGCCCTATTTAATAGAAATAACAAACAGAAAATTAAACCAGTGCTTCTCAAACGATAGAATAAAATTATATTTTTACAAATAGTAACCTATATAAATTTTTAGTCCATTAGATAGAGAATTTTTTTCTAATTTCAACTATATAAATATGATATGAGGTTGTATAACAATTATTTTGAGCAAAATGGTATTAAAAATCAGAAATAATTTTACAATATTGAAATAAGCTATGCAATAAACAACTATTAATACGATTATTGTCTAGGTCGCAACCTTCTTCTATCTAAAATAACGTGTTTTACTAAGAAATTAATAATAACAAATGAACTACATAACGAAGAAATACCAGAAAATAATAGTAAAAACATAAAAAGAAAAACAATATCTATTGTTGAATTTAAATTTCTTCCACACTCTCCATACGTAACAGTAAGATTAAAATAGTCTAAATTTGTTAATACTTTACCTAAACAATTACAAAAACAAACACTTATTAAAGTAACAAAACTATCTGTCACCTGTATAATTTGTTTGCATTTGTTTATTGCATAGCCTATTGCAATATTCTAAAATTATTTCTGATTTTTAAAACCATTTTTCTCAAAATAATTGTTATACATCATAACATATTTATATTGGGGAAATCAGAAAAAAATATCTATCTAATGGACTAAAAATTTATGTAGCTTACTATTTTAAAAAATATAATTTTAATCTATTGTTTGAGAACCACTGTTTTAATTTTCTGTTTGTTATTTATATTAAATAGGGCCCCTTTTCCTGGTCAATTTTTGTATATAACATTTTCTCTAAAGTCATTAGTTCGCCCAATAAAAGCGTTGGTTGTTATAAAGGAAATATCCTGCATGTACTTCTACGCGTAAAATGCGGTTCAGAGACAAATATCTAAAGATGATACAGTTACCAGCCGTCCAGTAACGCCCCCCAGACACGATAGTGGAGAGGGAACCTAACTAAAGTTAAAATTGGCGACATTGTCGACGGTGGGATACGAACTGAGTTTCTAATGTTGCCCCATAAATATAACGAACCTTATAATAATATAGTTATAAATGTCCAATGCGCGTCAAGAAATAATTATGCTTACAGATATTTGAAAAAACGTTAAACGTCTTTAAAATCACAGGCTGTAAACGCTCGTTGCTGACAGGCGTTCATGTCAAAAGTCTTTTCAACTGCATTCCGTTTCATCTGATTTCCATATTCAAAACCATTTCAATAATGAAGTAAACGTCACTCAAACTTGCGAAAATCGTACAGAAAATTACATATTCCAGCTTGCGGAAGTGTATTAACGTATGCAAAGGCATTGTGATGTCACTTCCTCCAGAAACAGTCGAAAATCGTTACCTTTGTTACACAAATCTGAAGTGGGCACTTTACAGAAAAAACGCGTATTTTGACGGGGCAGTCACAATACAGAAATGTCAGGGAATTGATAGTTGAGTTGGAAAATATAATGAGGTGGGATTGCTGCTAGTTTAATCGACTGAAAATTGCAGCTGAGTTTCTGCAATTGTTGAGGTTTGATTTTTTGCGGTAAATGATCTGATATGGAATAAACGAGATAGAAATCAGATTTGCTGATTTGTGGATTACTGAGTGAATAAATTTGGCTAATAGATTTTTTTGGACAATAACGATTTTTCTTTTTTATACTAAAAACTAATTTTAGTTCGTGTTCGGTTCAGAAATTCTTTTTATTAAATTTTCGTTTAATTGGAGTTTATGTTATTTAGTTACAATTTTTTACGATTTTCAAAAATTCATACCTTTGAGAAGCTCTCGTAAAAAAAATTGGTGTTACAACCTTATTACATTCTTCCATACCGTGAGTTTCAACTAAGGTATTGTTTTTGTTCAAAAAATTTGGTAGTGAGTTTTCAATGAATAAGCATATTCTTACAATACAATACGATTTTACTATTTTCGCCATGATGTCTCTATGTATGTATGTGTGTATATGTGGTCTGTGCCGATTTTTTCGTCTCGCATAACTCAAATACTAAAATACCAAAAAATACAATTTTGTGTATTTCTGATTCTTATATTTATATGAAGAGCTGAATAGATTTTGGATAAAATTGGTCAATCGGAAGTAGCAGTTTACTAGAAGCCCTTAATAGTTTTCCGTGAAAAAACACGGTTAAATTTAATTTTCCATCAATTTATGTTATTTTGAAAATTGTAGAATATTTAACTTTACATTTATTTTCATTACACTAATTTTACTAATTTTCATTAGTTTTGGAGATAATAAAATATAAAGAAATTATTTCATAAATTTTGCATTCCATGTACACCATGGAAACACTTTAAAACGACTTTAAATATTTTAAATTTTTTACGAAATATCTCACATGGTCATTGTGATTGCGAAGCAGTTTTCTTAGTGAAATATATATGTCAAAAAATTAAATAAATATACGAAAGAAAATTAAATTTCTCAAATATAAATAGAAAATAAACAAATAAGAAGATATTTTTTTTGTATCATTAAATACTATTTTGTACCGCTTAAGAGTTTTAATGCGCGGGAAGTTATGTGCTGCTCACATCAGATTTTTTAATTATTATTAATCTTCTGCATTCAGATATTTTATAAACACAATTATTGTAAAATGCCTAGCAATTATTAAATCGAAAAGTATAGGTGAAAAAACTTTTCAGAAAACGACATTATAAAAAATATGTGTATATTTCTTTTGTAATTCGATATTTCGCATTGGTGACGTGATTTTAGTGGGGCCACGTTAAAATTGAACTGATTTTGCATGCCGAAACGTTACTGTTATTCATCGTTATAAAAAGTCAAAAACGAACGTATTGTATTTCGCGAAAATAGGGAGCACTGCCTTTGAAATTTAATACCACCCTGTCTATAATATAAAAGCGAAATGCGATGTGTAAATACGTGTCAAAAATCTGATCCTTCAATTATTACTAGATTGTCAAACGTTTCAATAATCAATTGACAAGCTACGGAATAAAGAATAAATGTACTGCACTAGTTTTCTTATTTGATTTTTTTTGGATGTTACCAATTTTCTAACGGAAATCTACATTTCTTTCATTTATAGTTACTGTAGAAGGAAAGATTCTTATCAAATTATTTCAACCAGTATGCGGTTTTAAGTTTAAGCATTTACAGAAATCAGCATATACGTTACAGATTATACGAAATGAAACGCATTTGCCCGTAAAATTCTAGGTTACGTTTGGCCCGCAAGATACATATCTAGCGGATTAGAATACAAAAGATATGGTCAACTGAATCTACTCGAATTTACTTACTAGAACTATTATGATTTTCTAGAATTTATTTTTGAATGTCACAGAAAAGCTCACCTGAAAATAAATCCCACTAAGAATGAGTACAATAGTTTAAATTTGTTGAACATGTCTTAGACAGCTTCCAAATTAAATTTAAATAAAAAATGCGAAAGAAATAAACTCCACTAAAATGAGTTGAGTATTTGGATACTTCAGTTGTACCTTTTCTTAAAATTAGCAGAATTAAAAGACAAAACCCGATTTCAGAAAGGATAGTTTACTCCGTTGTTAATATAACAACGTAGTTACAGAAAAAAATGTGACTTACATTGTTATTTTAACAATGAAGTTAACTATCCTTTCTGCAACCAGGCTCTTCAACTCTGGCGCTTGTGCTAGAAAATGGAAAGAACTTTTGCGACAACTGACAACTAGATTCAGTTAATAATTAATGACATTAATGACATACATTTAAAGAGTATGTTGGAGAAAATAATAAATAAGTTTAATATCAGACCGTTACGTTATTGTTATCAAAAAAACTGTCCGGCTATACCAAATAACGCCCTTTGATTTGATGTTTTTTTTTCTATTGAATACAGAATGCAAACACTGACTTCTATTGGCAGTTAAAAAAAAAACACTGACTTCTATTGGGAGATAGAAATATTGAAATAAACAAATCTGTATTGTAAACAAATAAGAATATCGCGTTAACTAGTTATAATGTTTACAAGCAAATATATTAATCTTTCTAACAAAATACAATGATAGGATAACAATCGATAAAAATATTTTATATAATAATATAGCGGTCGGACGTGTTAAACGTTGAATACACCACGGGCATTAAACGAACAAAAATGCCTTCGGTCAACGGACACACCGCGGGCAGGAGGCCCAGGGCAGCACACTGTTAACCTAACGCATAATTGTTTTTATAACGTCCTTAACGAACTAGTGTGAAAAGAATTTTACTTTTCACACTAGTCCGAAAAGAAACATTTATTTATTTTTTCAGTTGCTAGCCTTACAGATTTTTCAACATATATCTGATGCAATTATTTGAATAATTTTGAACTCAATGGCTGGTACCACGAGCTCTGTTTTTGGGTGTTTAAAAAGATGTGTTTTAGCCACGATTTAAGCGCTAAGTTGTAAAGTACTTTTTTATAAAATAATTTTAGAATATTGTACAGCGCTAAAACTGAAACTAAAATATTTCTCTTAAAACATCCAAAAATCGAGCTCCTAGTACCAAAAAATAAGTACAACTTGATTAATTTTCACCATAAAACGTTTTAAGCTTTGTTTGCAAATAAACAGCAATAAAAAATACTGCCATGGAGATACAACTTACATCAACCATAGTTACAGTAATTTCTTGGATGGGTTGATCACGAATTCAGAATAATCTAACATAATTTGTAATATTTTAACATTCGTATTCATAAAGATAAAACCTTGTATGATACATAATGTGAAAAATGTTTTAACTAAAATCGTCACGGGTGCCATAGGCCACTTGTTCAACTTAAATGTAGTTCTGGTAGCACAAGAACCTCTTGTAACCAAAGGCCGACGCGAAAATTGAGATTCACTTCACCAGAATGAATTGGACACGAATTAAATACCTCGGTACTTGAGGCCCTGGTCCTCCTAAAGACTGTCGTGCTATTGACGACAAATAAAAATCGTAGCTCTCATAGTTTTTAAGATCCCGGAACTTGAAACAATGTACGATATTTACATACTTCCAATACCAAATTAATGAATATGGATACATTTAAAAGTAGAAGTTCTTTTATCCCGAAGGGAAAGAAGAAAAAAAATCATATACCGCACTATGCACTATCAGGTCATCACAAAATTATTACATGCCTAATAATTCATGCAGTTGTAATTATAGTTTTGTTTATGCTTACGATCTATGTACCTGGTAGTCGATATTATTGAATTTAAATAAAAAAGAACGTGAAAAGATATTGTCAGATCAACGCAATGCTATGGCAAAACACTGCAAAATATGCTGATTTAATTCTCATATATTATCGCCATTTACAAACAGAATCATTTATATCACCTACCTGTACATTGTATCAGCTCACAGGAACCAGCCAACAAAGAGTCAAAGTTCGTGTCAATCCATTCAGTTCAAAAAATTTATGTCACAGTAATGCATATAAATCGATGCACTATTTCAAGAAACAACCACGTTATTGAACAAAACAAAAACAATCCGAAATGTCATTCAGAATTGCACAACCTCAAATTAATTCACAATACTCGTAAATGAAAATTTTAAATATCAGCTATTGTTGTTTAAATGTTTTATTCCGCATTTATTTGGTAAGAAATTAATAAAAAATATGTAGAATCTCACATGGTTCACTGTATATTCACGCCATTTTACACTACTAATTAAGCCAACTTGATTGTTCCCATACAAAAATAAACAAGTTCGTGCAACTGTTTTATATTCAATACTCCAACGCCTGAAAATAAAATTACTGTAGAAAATATCAGAAACAATAAAAAAAAGAATCCAATTTAAATCAGTATATTTCGTTTATAATTCTTTATTACAATAATTGAATTTCTTGAAAATTTAAATACCTACCTTGAATATAATTCAATATAATTTAAAATTATGACAATTAAGTTTGTTCTATTAAAATTAATATCACCTATTGCAATTTAAACTACATGTTCGAGGAAAATAAATAATTATATTAATGACAAAGATCAATAAATAAAAACATGATTAAATTTGGTAGTTTATATTGCAACACACACATATACATACAGATAATGTGACCACAATGAGTTTATTTTATTAAAGGTACATTTAATACCCACATTACTTGAACATTAAGAATTCTCTTGATTTACTAAAAAAGTTCAATGAATCTACATTTAAAATAAAGAGCAAATTCTTGATCGCGTCTCGTCTCGTTTTACACACTAAATTAGTTAAATACAGGAATACAATAAGAATAGTAATAAAACAAATACTTTTTTATCTTTTCTCTTTAAATATTCAAATTATTTATTCACTACCACGTTTTCTGTTTTCATTTCGCCACCGTCCGTTTCGCCGTCTTTTTTTGTTACTTTAGAACCTGAAACAATTAAAGATTACATTCTTTTAATTTAACAATTATTCACCCTTTGAATAACGCACAATTTTATCCAACAACAATGAAAATCAACACAGAAAAACATCAAACTGTCAAACAACATGAAACATTTCTAAACAACTGTTTTCATAGCACACTATTCAAAGGGTAAGCGACAATGGAATGAAGAAAAACTAGATTTTGTCAGTTGCATCGCTTTCACTTAAATTTAGACGATTGCTTAAACGAAAAATGAATTTTACAGTATTGTTTAGGTTCTCATTTAACAGTTTATTTCGTTACAATAATATTTATTAAAGATTAAATTTTAGTAGAAGCGGTGCAACTCGGCATTGCTGTATTCACAAACACGTAATAAATCTCCATTAAATTTTTCTTTAGTGACAAAGAAAAATAAGTTTCTAGCAAGAATTTAGCAACTATTACGAAAACGTAAACATTACAATACCATCCTCGTTTTGTACATTTTCTAATTGTCGTAAAGCCGGTATTCAATAAGATATTTGACATCTGGTAACAGTACTTCACAAAAATATCATTCAGTAAGTTTGTACTAAACTGGAATGTATGTAAAAGGAAAATAGATATTTACGTAATAAGTACATCATTTAGGGTTCCATGGACGAGTTTTTTCAGGGCCGATCGAACACAGAAAGGCACATATAAGGGACGAGTCAATAATTCCCTATTATGCACTTGTTACATACAATGTACTATTATGTTCGACTGCATTGCAGATTATTTTGCTTAGCTAAGGGCCCGTATTTACAACCTCAGATAAACTATAGAATAAATTATCGACAATTTCATGCACGAGGGATATTCGAAGGACTATTTCCCGATTAAAATTTAGCCAAACGCTGTTTCTCATAAAAAATAAAGCAAAATTTAAAAACAAAATAATCTGTTTGGTTATTAAGTTGTTTTGTTTTTACTTTATCGGACTGGTATATAAAGAGCCACTTTATGGACACTAAATAATATCATAAACAAGTAATTATAATTATTTATGTATCAAGGCATTGAAGTTTTACTTTTTATCCCGAATATAGAATTTATTTGTCGACGCCCGTAGGGCCGAAGAAAATAAACCTGATTAATTATTTTTACTTATTACCGAATTTATGTTTCGAACCGGTAGAAAATAATATTAATAAATTTATTTCTTTAAAAACTATAAGCTTGATACCGCCAAACATGTGATTGTGAATGCAGCTAAATATAGTAATGAAGTGCTTTAGAATTGAAAGCGTTATACATACTGTCTGTTGATGCGGCGTCTGCATCGGAGTGTCTTCGTTTTCTCATCGTGCGATCATGGCGCATGTATTTTGGTGGTCCCGGTAATGGATCCATTCCCAATACCTATACAAACAAACAAACAAATATAATATAAATCTATAAAATATTTGGTTAAGAATATGAAGAATACTGTTAAGATGTTTGGATCCGCAAAGCCTAGCAGAGTTAATAAAACACAATCCAGGGTGAAGCAATCCATCTTTTAATCTGCGACGGACTGAAAATCCTTTTCAACTCTAGTCAATCGAAAAAGAGGAACAGAAGTCGCACATATTTACAATTAGGTATAACGTCAAATTTATTTTATCTGCGATCGTGTAATATGTTCTTACATATCCCATCCATTAGATAGATAATGACTTGCATACCGCATTAATGTTTTTTTTTATTACCGCACTGTTTATTTGCTTGCCGTGTTTATAACGTGTTGCTATCAATTTTAAAAACTATCCCGGCCTGTTGCTACACTTTGATTTGAAATTAAGTAAATTTTTATTTCAATAAAAACATACCGATTTAACAATTTTACAAAATTCTGAACGATCACAGATAAAAATTTGTATGCAATACATGGGATACATGATTATCACACTTATATTAAACACAAACTCAGCCTACAGCCTCCTTGTACAACTTTAACTTACGTGCGATAATCTTGTCTATATTCCACTAATTGAATAAATAACTATTATACAACCAAATATTAGACTTGATTTTTTTCTAGGAGCGGCAAATCGCACATTAATTTTTATATAAATGTCAAATTTCGTGTTACAGATTAACAAATAATTGTAGTAGATTGTAAATGAATACAAACCGAAATTTATAATTAATAAATTCATAAAAATATGAGCTATTGCAAGTATATTACATTTAGCGCCTACTATATCATTCTGAAATCGAACTGAGTGTCAACGCACAATTTTTTTTTTCTACAATCGTTGCACAATATCGACATTGTTATTCCATTTTTGGTTAGGAAATGTTCAAAATTGTCGCTCTAGGGCGACAAAGTGACATATTGTCGCACTAGTGCGACAAAAACAAAACAAAAATAAATTAGGTAAAAGAAGAAAATGATGCATTGGATTTTTCTGGTAATAACCTTGCTATTGCAAATACAGGCATATACGTACATACACTTCAACTTAATCACCATAAACGTATTCACCCTGTAGACTTTATGTCAAATGTACTCCATATGTCAAATGTACTCCATGTGTCAAATTATGATTTCTTTGAAAATTTTTATTTTGTTTATAAACGTTGTCATGATTACGGTGACATGGGTAACTACAATTTTACTGAATTGTTATAGGCGTGACCAAAGATAATTTTGATAATTAATTTTTTTCTACAGCTTGACATTGTTCAACGATTGTAGAAAAAATATTGTGTGTATCTCGTCGGATAGAGCTTGTTCGGTGAACTTGTCGAGTTGTTGATCTCGGCTTCGCCTCGATCAACAATTTCTCGCCGCGTGCAACAAACAATGCTCTATCCGCACTTGATACACAAATAACTATTGTGTTGTCTGTTGACTGACCATTATCTCGTTAACTAATAAAAGCAAAACATTAGGTCAATGAAGCCGATGGGATCTTGGCAAATTATGTAAAAAGAGATGTTAACAAATATAAATGTAATGAATAAATTTCCGCTCACCTTGTAAACTTGCCGGTAGGCGATGAGCCGAAGTGCATACTGCGCACTGCACGTAATGTCCTCTCTCTGTTGTGGAGTGAGTGCTCCTGCAGCGTCGGGTGTGTCTTTCTCACAGGGGTCAGCCAGTCCTGGACCTCCAGGTAACAGAATTCCGCCGGCCACAGCTTCCATTAGGCGTCGGAGGGCGTCACCCGGCCCCAGCTGCACTTGCCCGACGCTCGAGATTACTTTCTCTACTAGTAATTCCATAGCCTGCAAGAAAACAAAAAATTATTAACAAATATAAAACGTAAAAATAGTACAAATACATAATTAATTAAGAACTTTAGTTTACAAAGCTTCAATTTCATTTGGCTGAAATAGGGTAAATATCATTGAACTGGAAACACAAAAACTTCAAAAAATAAACAATTAGCGAAATCTGCTATAAGCAGAGTGCCACACTAAGAAATAGGTAAGTGGCAAGGTATTCTTTTATTGAAAATGTTGTGGTTAAAAGATTAAACTGTTTGGATCCGCAAAGCCTAGCAGAGTTAATAAAACACAATCCAGGGTGAAGCAATCCATCTTTTAATCTGCGACGAACTGAAAATCCTTTTCAACTCTCGTCAATCGAAAAAGAGGAACAGGAGTCGCACAAGTTATAAACTTGATGGTAACGTAATGGTGTAATACTAACCCAAGAGTTGAGAGGAGCCCAGGTAGGTACACGCTGACAGAGATCTCTCAAGATGCGGATGATGACGACACAGGAATGGAGTCCGAGAGCCCTGGCCTGGAACCCGACAAACTCAGATGAAACCTTTTCCCTCCCATCCAATACTTCTACACACGCTTAGAACATTCACACAACACTGCAACTACCGTACGTTTCGTTCGTTACACGTAGCAAAGTGAGAGACTAGCATCAATCTGTTTCAGATGTGAACTTCATTCAAATGCTCTCAAGAATTGTAATCACTTTGAATTGATTATAAAAAGGGAATAGAAGCAGAGAACACAATAAAAAAGCAAATTTAACTAATTATGAATCATTCAGAACTTGACGCGGTAAAATAAAAACGTGAAACTTGAAATAGTTATAAGATAAGATTGATTGATATAGCTCCGATTCCCTACACATTGATTTATTGTGACTGATTGCTTGCTACTAGAGTATTTGTCACATCGTTTGAGCAGACAGATGTATATCTAGGACGTTCGCGCACGCGAGTACATTACTGTACGTGGGGGTGTTTTTTTCTTTAAATGACACAAACCTGGAACCACTTGGTATGTCTGAGGGCGGCGAGTGCCTGTAGACACTTGCCGCGCGCAAGCACGTCCCGATCCGTCCCGCTGCAGGCGGCGGCCGCCTCTAAACAGTTGAGGACAAGGGTGTTTGACCATGCCGCCCAGCCCACCGTGGTTGCACGCCCGATGCATCCACAGTGCGCCCAGAATGGTCAAAAATCCTTCAATCCTGACACCACCTAAAATCATGGCTGACACAGGCCGATCATAAACAGTTTAGCATCTTCCATGCCGGTATGTTAAATCCACCAACCAATTTGTACATGTGCATGAGTTCTGTTTGTGTATTTGTCACTGTCAAGTGCTGCACTTGCCAAAAAAGACGTCAACAAATTCACTCTATTACCTCGAAAACAAAACGATCTTCATTACAAGCAAAATAAATAAAAATGGTTTAGAATGCACTCAAATAAACAAAAAAGTGTAAATCGTTAGCAAATTTCAGCTGGAAAACCAAACTATTTTTGCTGTCAAACGGTCCTAAATAATTTTTGACAAATGATTCAACTAAAAGACGCAACAAAGTAAATATTCTGCCACTTGTATTTGAAGTATTTTACATAAAATAATTTAGGAAGATTTGACTGAAAAAATTAAATGAATCAACTGTAATGATAAGCTTTGAGAAGAAATGTTTAAAATAAAATAATTTGGAATAAGTTGGCAGCTGAAACAACAGTTAGTTGTCAGTTAATTGTGAACTTAAAGTTGCAAAATGAAGAAATCTGTGATGGCCAGTGCTTGTAGTGCATTGTGTTTTGTGTATAGTGTAAACCAGTAATGTAAAAGTGAATCAGTATAGATAAGTATTGGACATTCAGATCACCAGAACAAAAATCAAAAAAATGCTAAACTTAAAATTGAAAAACTTGATGAATAGTAATAATAATAATAAAAACAGCAAGTTTGTTTATCTGTCGATGCGACTGCCACGATTCGTGCGATACCTCCCGACACCATAGGGTGGTGAGCGTGCTGTCTGACTCTCTCATTCTTTCTCTTTCTCTGTCTGTGTTGTGTGTTTGCAGAGCTTGAAGACCTCCACTCCACAACCCTATGGCATCATCGTCCTACACTCAAACATAAAAACATTAATCATCATCAGCGTTAGTATTATACAACATGAATATAAGTGTACTCGAGATGAGAGCACGATGGCAGACCAGGCTCGCTGTCCAATATTTATGCTACTTCACTGCGGGAGTTTCGATCGTGCCTTGTAAGTCACTGGCAGGGTCGACGCCAAGGCACATGATCTTATTCTTTTAACTCATTTTTATCACATTAATAACCTCTATTGGAACTTACAGAATAGCATGCGCCACTAGTGCAACTGTTATTTATTAAAAGTAATGACGTCCAGTAGTTGAGCGTGCATTACACGATGAAGATTTTCTTTTCTTTGCACCTTCTATGTAAATGATAATTTACAGGAACTTTGATAACTAAGTAAATGAGTAATTATAGCGCATAAACCTATAAGTTTTCCAGGTTTATAAAAGAGACCAGTAAAGTTCTACAGGCTTGTCAAAGAGACTGGAAAAATTTTACGGGCATATATTTTAATATAAATAATTTTAAAAATACTGTGAAGATGGAAATAAAACTTAGTACGCGGCACACTTGTAATTAATCTTTACTGGGCTCACTGGACACCAACTATTAAGCACGACCGTAAAGATCCATTTACTACGCTCTCCACGTAAATAACTATTATAAGTGACTTTATCAGTTTATTTACATTAAAATGAATAAATATATCCCATGCCGATCTCGGTGGCGTAGTGGCTATGTCTCTAGCCTAGCACGCCAGAGGTCGTGGGTTCGAATCCCACTGAAGAGCATGGTCGTTTGTGTTGTTCAAAAACATTCACAATCATCCATTCATGAGGCGGCATATGACCAGAGTAGTTAGTCCGCTTCCCATCTTCATAAAAAAAAAATATATATATATATATATCCCAGTGTTAAAAGTTCAGTTATACTACCATAAATTGTATTAATTGATTTTACCATCATTAGAAATTATTTTATATATATTTTCTACAAACTATTATCTTAATTTTGATAGTTTACTTTCCACTTCCCCTACCATTATTATTTTTTATTTATTCTCGTATTTTATTGTTTTATAAGTTCTTCATATGCAGTTCTCTTCAAATTACTATTATGGTTATAATACCGAACAATTGTAAAATGCAGATACTGTATACAAATTCTCAAAAGAAAATTAAAATTGTAGCAACTACAAAATTTGGTTGAAAAGGCTGAACGCATTAAATATTAACAACGATGTGTCATCAAAATGAATTTGCTCGAAGTACTTTAAGAAGGATATTTTTATTACAATACTTTTTATTGATATTGTTTATATTTTAATTGTAACTAATTCACTTGTTTTTTAAAATAACTGACAGCTTAGTCTTCCCGCATGTAATGATTAATTTCCCGTTTATTAGCCGTTGACCTTCAATATTTAGCAAATTAGTTGTCGATTGAAGAAACTTTAATATCTCAATGCAGTTGACCTGCCAACATTGTGTATTATTTATTCAAACTTCGAAAATATGCGCCCGTATACTTGCAATGTTAAAGTCTTAACTACTGGGGAGTCATATTTTTTTATTAACAGCGCCACCAACGGATTCTGTAAGTCGCAATTGAAATAAAAAATCAGAAAGCCCATTAACAAACGTCATTAGGATCAGGTGTCTTTGGCATTCAACCCCGCCTTCTTGAACAATCCGCAGACCAAGTCTATTTCCCGGTGGTGTCAGTCCGCCGGAAGCGCGTCTCTAACCTTGTTCCCGCATGACGGGGCTGGTGAGCGACGCCATGACCTCTAGGTTATCCCCAGACACGGTGAGTCCCGCGTCGGCCGCGTTCAGAGTCACCGTGTATGTGTGTTCGCTGGATACTTGTTTAAGAGCGGCTGGTAGAAGCTCTACTACCCGCCGAAGGAGGGTAAGAGTGGGTTTATCCGCGCAGAGGACAACCAGTTGGACCTTGGCGTCGCCGCGAAGTAAGAGTCCTTTGGCGAGGTGGCCCACACGCATCACGCCTTTGAGGACGCGGTTGGCGTCACGTTCTTCTTTCTGGAATGAGAATCTACGCAAAGAAAAGAAAATTAATTCAATAGCTTGAAATAAACTTCAGAAATCATAATTTTAAAATTAAATCATTTGATTATTTTTTTGACATTTCTTAAAATCAATGAAATGTGTTATTATTTATCTCGTATTTGAGTTTTAACCAATTCTGTCTAGTATAATGAGAATAAAAAAAAGTTCTAGAAATAAAAAAATCGTAACCTAATTTTAATTTGTGGACAATAAAAAATAATCTAATGATATTACAACTGAAAATAATTAGAATAATTCGCACTCACAGTTGGTTATCCCGGCCATCCTCCTTCTGCTCAGCCTGTTTTTGCTCTCCCTCTTTGGGAGCGTCCTTCTCCTTGGGCTGCGTCTGCGGTGGCTGGACCGGCTGTCCAGCGGCGGGGGCTTGGTCCTTGCCGGCAGGAGCGCCTCCAGGTGTCGTTTTGGCGGTGCTGTCTGCCAGCTGATCGGAGACGATCTTTAGAGCGCGCTCGGTGTGAGACACGATACGCTGGATGGCCTGAAGCTCATCCTCTTTGGGGTAGATTTCCACATGGCGGGCAAGAACGTGGCGATCGTCATTGGATTCGGTTCGGTGACCCATTGGACCTCCGCCCTGGAAGAACTAAGATAGAAGACTTTGTTAGCGAAATACTGTTATTAAACTAATCAAATTTAGTTTTGTTTTTAATTCCGACCAAGTTAAATTACTTTTATCCAACACCTCTCAATAAATGCATAAGTATGGCGATTTTAAACAAGCAAAGTAACAGATTACCCACTAGTGGGTATAATTTTGAGGAAAGTCACTAGTGAATATTTTTTTATTTATAACAATAATAATAACACACAACACCTTGGTAACTACTTCGATTGACATTTTAATTAATAAATTTAGAGCATATGTCACTATCAAATATTATTTCTTTAATACATTTTTCATTTATTAAGAGGTGTTGGATAAAACGTTATACTTCACACGTGGGCAAAGTAGAATTACTCACTCGATAAAATTATCACACTCAGCCTTCGGCTTCGTGTGCTAAAATTTATCTCGTGGGTAATTCTTTACTTTGTCCATTTGTAAAGTAAATAACTATTGACTGATATTTTCAGATTAAAGATTAAAAACTTGCCCTTTGTTCTTAGCTCAAAATATCATTAACTGATTTTAAATTGAAGGGTATTTTCTTATATATAATGTTTCATTTCCATATATGTACCAGAAATTGAAACTTATTGTTTAAATAATAAAATAACAATTCTCAAATTTAAAAAAAATAATTTTCCAAGAAATTAAACGATTCGTTTGTTCAATATATCTTATAAATTAATAACTCCAGATGAAAAAACGGTAAAATGTTCATCCAGTCTTTGATCCACTTTCAACTATTCAACTATTTCATTCATTTCCTTTTTCTAATGTCCATTTAAATAAAAATTTCACATGTTACTGCAATTGGTTATTCCAAAACTACAATGAACCAATCAAATACATATTTTCGAAAATATTGAGGTATAAAATGGAACTGACCGATTTATTACTCACCGGTGGCGGTGGTCCACCAGCAGGGAACGGCGGGCGTCCTCTACCAGGTGGGAAAGGTCCCATGGCGCCGCGACGGCACCATTCCAGGTAATCCTCTTCATAGCGCCGTCGCTCCTCCCAATACAGCCGATCTTCTTCTTCGGCCTCGGCTGCCGCCATATGACGCCGCTGCCAGTACTCCTCGGCCATCGCCTGCATCGTCAACCAATCAGTCCTTTTTTACACTACCCCATTAAGTCACAGGACATATCTAATAACTACTACACAATACATACGACACTGACACATGAAACATGATCCAATTTAAATAAAAGTATAACAAAAATAAAATTTAGAGGTGAATAAATACTGGAAGCCATTCTTGAAAATATTTCAAACTGCAAATAAAACTTGAGTTTCTATCCGCCACAACTGAATTAATTGTGTTTCAAATGCAGCATGATTATGAATTGTAATACGTATAAATATTTTCAAGTTCAAGTTTCAAGAACTATCTGGTATTGTTTTTCGATGATACAATATTCGAAGAGCATCAGAGAGTATCAATGAGCTCTTTGATGAAACAACAAAACACACCCATGATCGACAAAAATAGAGGCTCCTTTATTTCCATCGGTTATCTTTCTTTTGTCACAGATTAATTCGTTGTATTTGTAATTGATGCAATCAAGGAGCAAGATGCAATAGAAAATTATGAAAGATGAGTGCGTTCTGTTGTTTCATCGATGCTCCGTGAGTCTCTGAAGCTCTTCGAGCAATGTGCCGCGTGACAGATTCGTCTGCAGATCTAGCTCGGTGATTGGAATAACCAAACGATAGTTGCAATTGAGTTATCTGAGTAATTTTGAAATTGTTTTCAAAATGATACTATTATTGGCAACGAAAATGACCGATGGCGGCAGCACTGAGTATTTGCAAATGGCCGCCGGCGTAATTAATACGTGCAGTGAATGACATACGGAGAAACAAAGTTTATATAAATATAAATAAAATATAAGCTTATTTGAAGTGCGGCATTGTGTAAAGGGAATTATTTGTCCTTTATTTATTAAAAATATCACAGTTATACCGTTTCTTTAATATATTTTTAGGTATGGATAACTTTTACGATACCAATAAACAAGTTGGTTTCCAAGAATTATTTAGATATCTCGAGGTGACGAATTCTATTTTATCTCGGCAGAAGAAGTAGTTAATAGTAGTTCGCTATTTTTATTTAGAGTTGTGAAGGTAAATTTAAATAAGTGCAAGCTTTTTGGGTTATATTTGCAGACCTGTGCTAATAATGCAAATCCACATGGAACCATTTATGTTGAAAATATTATATTATATAACTTGTCAACTGTATCACAATAGTATATTACGTACCGTGAACTGTAAGTGATAGTTTTTAGGTCGAGAATGTAGTTTGGGATGTCGAGACCCGTAGGGTCGAGATTTCCTAAACATTCGAGACCTAATAAATCACTTACAGTTCGAGGTTAGTAAGATATTTTTTGCAATACCTGCGTAAATATAAGAAAAGGAAAAATAGGTATCAAAATTAACAGGTGACAGATTGAGGTTAGAAATAAAATTTGAATGATATATATTTATTTACCGTCCACCTTGCACGGTAAGTTTCACTTACCATCCACCGTGAACGGTAAGTAAATGATGTAATCATGGAAACCAATTGTGCAATAAAAGTTCCACTTACTGTGTTTAAATTTTGTTATTAATGGGTAACTTACAGTACTGGTGTTGCAAAAAATACATTTTTACATGTTACCCTAGTTCAATATTTGAATAAAACTGCTAGTACAGCATAAGTGATGTTTAGTTTCATTTTAATGGCTATGATTTTCTCTTTAGTTGACAATTTTAAAATTTTTATATTAGGACAAGTCTATAAGTATTATTACTTTAAAATTTGGTAAGCCAGTTAAAGTATTTAATTTTTAATCAGTTTGTGTTTTATTTTGAATTTAAAATTCATACTAAGAGCTTTTCAGATAAATTATATTATAGACCAGTAAGAAAAAATGAAGGGTGTGGAAAAGGAGAAAGAATATATAAAAAAATCAGACACAAAATACAAGAAAATAGCACAAAATTAACTCGATAACCAAACTGTATAACATATACGCTGCAAATGTTTACTATTTAGACAAGTTCATAATTTTGCCAGCAGAGTGCTACGAGCTCATTTTCGTTGCCAATATAGAAAAATAAAAAAAATTTAAAACTGTTTTATTGTGCCTGCATGAATATGTCAGCTCCATGTAATCTATGGTCTGAGAGCGAACAGAGCGATCGAGCTCTGATCGCTCAAGATCACAATTCACAATATCCAAATGTATTTCAGATAGCTCTATCTGCTCAATGAGAATTAAAACGTAAAAACGAACCCAGCCGCAGTAGACAGTCCCATTTAAGGTGAACAATAATTAATAATATATTGATATTTAGATTACAATGATATATATTTTAACGTGCAAAAATTAACAAAAATAACAATGTTGAAAGAAGCTTTAATAGTATATTATGATACAAGTGTACAAGTATGCTTTTAAAGCACGTACGACGAGTTTAAGAGCGGAGTGCTTTTAACGTCGCTAGTGCTTTAAAAGCACTTATACACGTGTGTCATACGCTATTTTTTATTATACCTGCATCATATTCAGAAAAAAAAAACTTGAAAGCAACATTATGAATTTGATTCATTTTATGATTATACGCGTATGACGTTTGACGTATATCGTTTACATGGCGAGTGATTTGCATTTATTTTTTGTTACTATGTAGATTCGTTTTTTACAATTTGTCATCACAGTTTTGACATATTAATAGCGATTATTTGTGTTGTTGCTGAGCAACATTTAATGCACGGTGTGATTTAATCTTGCGTTTACGCATGCTGTAGCGTGTTTTAAACACGGGTTATGATGCAGGTACAATAAAAACTCATTTTATAAATATATGGATTGTACGATTATTCAGAACTTAAATAAAACAGCATGGCGCTATAAAATTACCGTGTTTTAAAAATAATAATAAAAATACTGCCCACTTACAATAGGCGCAAGTTTTGAACACATTTATTCTTCCTATTTTTAAATTTATGAACGGCGATTTTAATAACTGAAAATAAGAAATCTTATAAACCCACAAAAACATTGATATACAATAGTTATTGGTATACCTAGTGCGGGAAGACATTCTTCCTGAGCGCTCATTTACGTGAATGCGTGGATGACGTCTTCCCGCAAGAGATGTATACAATGTTTTTTGTAAAGAACTAAATTAATTAGTTTAATCAAAATAATCGTAAAACAAATTGACAGCAGCAAAGTCATATCAATCGCCGGTTGCTAAGGAATTTGATGCTATGACAATTGAAAAACAATTTGTACATTAAAATGTTATTTTTAAGATGATTTTGCTGTTGTTGCCTGAAGAAAACCAGTGTTTTTTAATATTTTACCACACGAGTGCAAGTCAATAGCATGCGTCAAAATGTTTCCAAGGTTGTAAGTAAAAAAAATACATTCATTTTGTTAAACAAGATTCACAATTAAAATCTGAAATAAAATGAAGTGTTAATAATTCTCTGGGTTCGTCTTTTTTTTTTTTTTAAATTCAGTATAAAAGTCATAGTACATCTCAAACTTGCGACTGAGACCTTCCTTCAAACGCAATAAGGTGATATTTATATATTATTATATAACATAGGAGCCGATTTGAAATTGACAAATTCTTTTCATTGATTAGAAGTGAAAAAAATACATAAATTGTACAGCGTTCAATTTCAAAACAAATTGACAATTGACTGTTAATACCAAAAGCAGATTTCGACTGGCACCGGTTAGTACTTGGTCACAGGAATGGTTAGTAAATAAAGTAACCAAAGGCGATTTCTACTGGGACCGGTTAGTACTTGGTCACAGGAATGGTTAGTAAATAGAGTAACCAATTGATTTCGACTGACAATTTTTTGATGTCATATGTAAATGGTGACAGTTTTGATATGTCAAATCAGTAACATGCTCGAGAGCTCGGTTCGTCCAACGGTTAGTATTCTGATTGGTTGAATTTCACTTGTTATGATTTCAAACTAGAACGCTGTCATATTTTTCATGTTTTCTGTCAAATTTGATTAATGTCAAAATCTACCGAGCATTTTCAGTAACCGTTCGGTAAGTGTGACGTCATTATTTGAAACCAACCAAACACGTAACCGGCAAGTAACCAGTGCCAGTCGAAATCGCTTCAACTGATTTCGACTGACACATTTATGACGTCCTATGGGAACGGTAACAGTTTTGGTATGTCAAATCAGTAACATGCTCGAGAGCTCGGTTAGTATTCTGATTGATTGAATTTCACTTGTTTGATTTCAAACTACTACGCTGTCATATTTTTTAAATTAATGTCAAAATCTACCACGCGTATTCAGTGACCGTTGGGTCAGTGTGAATTCATTGTTTGAAACCAACCAAACACGTAACCGGCAAATAACCAGTGCCAAAGTAAAATTGTTTCATTAATAAATGTGTCAACCTTGTTTTCGTTTGTTAAATAACAAAATTAATTTGGGCCTAGCCAATATTACGTGTAAAATAACTCACCTGCCGTCTCATCTTCTCCTCGTGAATCTTCCTCGACCTCATGGACGGCTTAACATCAACCACCAGATCCGGATTCACCTTCTTCTTGTACTGCAACCGATGCCTTCTCCCCTTCATGTGCATTTCCTTGGCGTTGGGGTCATTAAATCTACACTCACACAACTTGCAGTTAAAACTGATCACTTTGCCTTCTTCGTTCTTGATTTCTTCAATGTAGTCTTGTCCAACGGGCTGAATATCGGGTTCTGGGGTTTCTTCAATGACTGATTCTTCTTCCTTGACTTGGGAGCCGTTGTTGCTGCTGATGCCAAGGCCGCCAGAAGCCACGAAGTTGATCTTGGGAGTGCTGGTAATGGATTTCTTGGCCGTGCCGCCACCGATTACTTCCGGTTCTGTTGGTGGAATCGGTTTGCCGAGTTTGGTGTGGAGCATGACAACTTTTTGATGTTTGGAGCCGCGGATGTGGGCTGCGTATGCATCGTTTCCTAAAAGAAAATTTGCTAATCAATATTTTCGGCGAACAAAAATTATCAAGTATTATGTATAGTGTAGAACTGGCGTCCTCTGAAATATGAAAATTAATGTTTTTATTGTTTGTGGAACTTACCGGTGCATGTAACATCACAAAGTTGACAACGCAACGAATTGCCTGCTCGATTTTGATTGGTCACATTAACTGATGCAGTTAATTTTAAAGATGCTTCTCGCTTTTTATGTTTTTGACCTTCTAAATGTTCACGGTATGTCTGTAACAAACAAATATAATTAAGAATTTCTAGATTTATTACATGCATTACAAAATAACTTAACTATTACAAATAAGATAAGAAATATAATAATTGCAATTATTACTGCAAAGTATACATAAAATAGATGTTTTACTCCAAAAGTTACAAAGTTTTTTCCACTCAATTTGAAATGGTTTTACGATCGTAAAAGCATCGTAGGAAATTCAATGTAAGACAGCATTTTAAATAAGACAGAGAACAAATCTAATTGTAAGACCTGTAAAAGAAGCCATGGAAGAAAAACAATTAAGGTGGAAATGACACCTATATAGAATACAGGAAGAGATAATAGCTAAATGAGTTTATAAAGCCAGTGGCAACAGAATAAAGGTAGCGAGCTAGACCTGCAGAAATATGGGCAGAGGATGATAAGGTGAACCATACGGGCTGAATATAGCGCAAGATAAACATGACTTTTTTGAAACAATATATCATTATTATAATAAATGAAACATATAATGTTTTATACCTACGTTTGTAGATAAAAGTCCAAAGTTTTGTAATAAATTTTAAAATGCCAATTTTGTTTACATATTATACATGAACATAATTTTCAAAGTAGTCAAATATATGTCACACATTCCCATGAACGACTACAGTAATACAAATAATGTGTATATTTATAAATATGATCGTCTATAACATACTAAAATTATTTTACATTTGAATTTACAGTTTTTGAGAAACAAATAAAAATATACCAAAAAGTGTGTTTTTTGGTATATTCTTATTTGTTTCTCAAAAACTGTAAATTCAAATGTGAAATAATTTTAGTATGTTATAGACGATTATATTTATAAATATACGAATTATTTTCATTACTGTCGTCGTTCATGGGAATTAGAAATTCAGTATCAAAATTCTGAATTTTTGACCAACTAGACTTCAACGAATATTTCTTTATAGTTGAATGTTTCAGTTATCCTTTTCATCCACATATATAAATACTAGAATGTTCAAAGACTTCACAGTAATAATTGTTTTATTTTTCGATAAGAATTATTGTAAGAAATAATTTATTGAAATTTGAATTTGCAAAACAAAATTCATGGGAGTGAACGAACCCAACGAAAATATGTTCTTCATCTGACATTGCAATATACAAGTCACTGTAAAAAATCCATGATATTTTGAAGAATGGAGGTTGTTGGACCATAAAGAACATGAAAATAAATAAAGAATACAGAATTTGCTGTTTTTTAAAAAAAATAAAGGGTTCGTTCTTTCGACGCGTATGTTTGACCTTAAAAAGACCATAGAAAAGCGAGGGAAAATATGCCAAAAAACTAAGATCATGGAAGATAAAAATGTCTGGAGACTTCTGCAAAAGAAAACCAACGGAACAAAAAAAAGTTATAAAAGACGAAAACATTTTATTAGTTACTGTTTCAATTTATGTACTTGTTTATGTTATTTCATTTGAATAATTCGAAACGTTATCAAAAAACCAAAAAGATTAAAGGAAAATTAAAAACAACAGTTTTATACCGAATGATAGATAAGCAAAAGGATTAAGTAAATATAAGAATACACAAAATAGTTGTGATTAATCGTACGAGCACAAAAAATTATAGTTTTGAATATTTTCTAGTTAATTTTTTTTTAATCATGAGACAGAAATTAAGTCATCGCCATAGATTTCATACTGATTAATTTCATAGATATGCTGAAGAAAATCTTAATTTAATAATAATGCAACACTTTACAGCTTCAAAAATAAGAAGTAATAATTCTATCTCACCTGCGGCCCAGCACAGCTGATCTTGCAGACATCGCAATAATGCAACTGCTGTGGTTTAGGAGGCGGTTTCGGCCGCATATTTTTACCGCCCGCCCCTGAGCCCTTCTTATACCCTTGCCAATTTCCGGACTTGCCTCCAGAAGACTGTGTCGCGCCTGTCGACTGCTGGGCTACATACATCGTGGCCGCAGAATACAAAGCTGCATCGTAGCCAGAGTACGTGGTGCTTGAGTTTGCTGCTTCTGAAATAATAACAATTATAAATAATAGCAATATAAACAGTATAAATTTGTAATAGTTATTTACGATGTACTACATCTAATTTTCCACATGTGCAGCATTCGCATAACTTGGATGCTACCTCTTTGTAAATTCATTTTCTATAATTCTAAACAAATATTCAATATGTAAAATCCCTGTGTTTGTTCTTATTGTCCAAAATAAAAAGTTAAGTTTTGGCAAAATGCTTTTGAATAAAATATATGGCTCAGAAATATAATTAACTGTTTAAAGCAATTCTATAAACCTAAATAAACATTCCATAGGTAAAATCCCTAGAAAAATTATATCCGGTTATGGGAAAGTAATTTTTCTTTTCTTGGGTTTCTCAGACCGCAATATGACGTTTGTGTACCTGTGAAAGTAGTGTGACTGTCCAGGGTTAAAAATCTTATATTTTATTAGAGCGTGCAGCACAATACATTAAATAAATAACTATTTGATCGCAATAATCTTTGAAAACACACAATAAGTAATGTACGTTGCTATGGTTCTAAGATAATAGGGCATAATATTTTTTACTGGCTCAGCCCGTAATAGTTAATTGCGTTTTAAGTCCGGTAAATGAGTTTTTACCATACGAATTTATTTCTTTCTAACATTTTTTTTTTAATGAATGCGGGAAACGATCATTGGCATGTTCTCTAAAAGAGTTGCTACTATAACAACTTACTGATTGTGACAAAAATGAATCGTTTATTGATAGATAATGAAATATTCTAAATTAAATATTAAGTCTTGTCATCATTAGCAAGTTGCTACGATAACAACTTCGTTCACTGAAATATAATAATACTGGAAAGAGGAATGCTCACTAACGTTAAAAATGCGAGCCGAGAGAAACAGCTAATTGAGGACTATCTGTTTTTGTTGTACAATGAATTTACATAGCAAGACTACAAGTGCGCATTCCAGTATTATTATATTTCAGTGACTTCGTTAGAGAATTGGGCCGATAGTGAATCAAATCCTATTAAAATATTGCTTATACAGTACCGTAAAAATTAACAATACTGTAAAGTCCCATTTACCGGACTGAAATCAGTGCAAATGTGATGCAGTATGAAATAAAAATACTCTTTACCAATAGAGACGGCGTAATAATAGTAGATTTACGATTCAGAACAGTAAATAATCCAGGTTATTTTCAAACGTGAATGCAATTTTAAATTAATTATGTTTCACATTATAAAACAATCAGTAAAATAGAAAGTACTTATTTTATTTGAGGAAACCTCATATTCGAAAAAACAAATTGTTAAATGGTCGTTTCAGAAATCAAAGTTGTAAAACTGTTAATATCACAGCCGTTAAAGTTTATTTTAATTAGTTTTTTGTAGGTTATGTTCAAGTGTCCAATGATTTTGCAGAAATCTGGCAAACATTCAATACATAAATCTGCAACCTGAACTAATGAGAAAAACAAATTTAGATCGTCCTTTAAATTAACTGTGAATGTTACAAGCATTCAATTACTTCAATAATTTATTTTTGCTAAATATCACGTTTTTCTTTCAACTTAAAAACTAAAAATATTTTTTTAAATACGCAAGGTAAATTTGGCAACATAATAAAGATTTTATATGTATAAGAAAACAAAAATAAAATTTCACTTACGTTTTGGTTGTGTGACAGGCTGTGCTGCAACTGTGGTCTGGGCAGCTGGTTGTGCGTATGTCGCCGCTTGATACCCTGTAGCGTTTGCTTGATAACCACCGGTATACTGATTAGCCTGAAGAAAAAACAAATTCATTGCAAACACACATATTTTATTTTCCTTATTTGAAACCACGTGTTGGAATACTTTTAAAGACGAAATCTCAACATATACTGAGGCCCCAACCAGAATCTTGACCGTTATGTTCAAACTTGAATCCGCTCTAATCGATACAAGTTTGGCAACTTGTTAAAACAAATTACTAGAACCAATGACAAATATAATTGGAGAAAAAAAATCAAAGTAGCTGACTTATTTCGGCAGATGTATAGACTAGAAAAAATGGGGAAAACATTCAATTCATTTCAATTTAAATACATTGTAATTCGGTAGCTTAAAAGTGTTAATACTAGTGTTTAATCATTGTATCTGAATATGTGTTATCAAACAATGAGTAAGAGCGGAAGCTACTGTTCAGTGTCACGGTGTTATAATTATAAAACAAACAGTAGCAGTATTCACTTTTTTCCTAAATATTCATTATTAACGAGAAAATGGGTAATTACTCCTAATTGTAAATAGTATATCAAAGAGTAAATATATATGTCATTATTTTTACATGAATTTATAAATAATATTGGCTTTAGTTTGCCAATATTCAACAAAGAGATATTTGAAAACTGGGGATGTACCATCACAAAAAATCTCCGTAGAAAACATAACTTTCTCCATAATTTTACAAAATATGTTTACAATGGGGACAAGAGTCACAAAATGGCAAACAAGTCATATATTATAACTAGTCCAAAAACTTCGTACTATATATAAAAGAAAATTAAAAGATATTCCTATTAATTATTCAGATATTTGAATTTTAAAGATAGCAATTCTTTGTACCTCTCTTATTATTGAGCTGTTAGATAGTGGAAGTGTCAAATAATTGGCACCTAATTTGAAGATTTTTTTGTTTCGTATTCGTAATCAAATAACACAAATCCACAACACACGACAACACTGACATCATTTTTTAAAAATCATTGCGGT
The DNA here is from genome assembly GCA_963942605.1 of Poecilus cupreus. Taxonomy (NCBI): domain Eukaryota; kingdom Metazoa; phylum Arthropoda; class Insecta; order Coleoptera; family Carabidae; genus Poecilus; species Poecilus cupreus. The sequence continues at coordinate 24,990,430 of OZ012721.1, forward strand.
TTAATGAATAAAAATTAAGACTTTAAAATTGCACATAGTATTCAAATTAGATAAGGTTTTATAAAAAAAATAAAATAAACAAATAGTGAAGGGCCCAATTCAAACTAAGAAAGCTATAATTACACAACAGCAATAATATCGAATTCGAATCGTTAATTAACAGTTGTTTCTTGGCACTTTGGCAGGTAATTTGTTTCGCCGCCATTTTGCCACTGTCCGACCTGCCACCTCTGACCGCCCCACCAAATGTTCCCAAATTCAACTTTAAATAAAAGTACCAACAAATTTTTGTTGTATTTTAATTCAAATATTTTTCAGTGCAAAACGCATAAAATTAAAAAATATCTCTCACCTGAGGCTGAGCTTGGGGCTGCGCAGTGGTACGTTGAGCGTACGCCGTGGTGCTGTACGCAGTCTTCGGGGCTGTTTGATCGTAACCGGCAGCTGCGGCGTAGCCCTGCGTCTGTCCAGCAGCGGCCTGCTGGTAGTACGTCTTGCTGGCGTCGTAACCTGTCGCAGCCGCACGGCCGTAACCATATTCATAAGTAGGAGTTGTACCAGTTCCAACAGCTAAATATTTGACATGCACATCAAACAAAACAAAACAAAAATCCTAACTTAACCTCTCAACCACGAATCTGAGGTAATTATCTAGATTCCATAAAACCGCAATTTCATTAAAAATTCATTAAAAATATGAACAATTCATGCAAGACAATATGCATGCACATTTATTATCAACTATAATTGATTTCTTGAAGGCAAGGTCTATTTTTAGATTTAACTGCTAAACAATACCACAAACCAATAAGTTTAATAGCCATAAACATCCGCATTATTAAATTAACTGGTAGGATGACGTCAAAGGAACAGAAGAATTGAGTGACAGATGTACATGAACAATAAAATTCAAAGATAAATCGTGTATTGTCAAAATAATAATTTATAAAAACAGTCAATAAAAATTTAACCTTTTCACAACTTGAACTCTTCGCTCTTAAGTTTTGAATAATTGAACGAACGCGGCAACGATTTATCAAAGAGCAGAGTAAATGCGTATAAAAGGATAGATATAAATTTTTAATAAACTACAGCGCATGCAATTTCAACGTCGCCATACAAGCGGGAATCTACATAATTTCTCCTAGCACATCAATTATGAAGAGTCCTAGCAACTGACCTGCGTATGTGCCCTGTGTGGCGGCGGCTTGGTAGGTCGTGTCGTAGCCCGTCGCAGCTCGTTGCGTGCCGTATCCCGCGGCAGCTGGTGCTGGAGCTACGGCGTAGCCTGCCTGACCGGCTTGGTATGCCGCCCCTGTGGCTGCTGCTGCTGCAGCACTTCACCAAAACACCAAACAACGTCAACACTCACTGATTTTTTCGCACTTTCAAGTATAAATAGTTGTGACTCATGAAGATTATTTTAGGACATTTGGTTTTGACCTATTTCTTGAATAGGTACACTCAATATACGATTTTTTTCCTTATTTCTACAAGGAAAATGATTGTATATACAGGTTCAAAAGTCAATTAATTGTTTATTGAGAAACGTAAAAATAAATTGATTTGCCAATCGCCAAACTAGATAAGTTTTAGATTATTGAATTTTACGAATGCGGCGAGGGTGTTTTAGAAATGGGACAGGACTGGAGAGCATTATTGATCGTTTTAAAATTCCAGCCGCCATTAATGCCAAGGACGCCGGTTGCTAAATACATCGCAAAAAACAACAATATTTTGGGTCAAATGTTCAGAAACGGATATCTACACAACAATATAAATTAAACATACCTGTACTGAGTGCCTCCATGAGTAAATCCAAAATAATTATTCGTAGCCATTCTACTTATCACACATAGAAAAACACAAATTATCAGCCACGCCGAACGAACAAACGCCGCTCAGAACGGAAGCGGATAACAAGAGAAAAAAGAAGTTGGTTTAGCAGTCTATCCTACTCTACCGATGATAGATGGCGTTTTAAAGTTCTAAAAATATATTAAATTTAAAATATTTATACAATACGTACTTAATATTCCAAATTCAATCACAAATAATAAAGCTCTTGCAAAAAACAAAATTTATTTGACGCGTCGGTATCGACTGTTGTTTTTTAATGTTGACATTACCGGCTGAGAAATCTGAAATGACAGATGATAATTTATTTCTGACAACTAAGCAAATTGCAATATTTTGATATTCTTGAAATAAATCTAATAAAAAATGGTAAGAATTTATAACTATAAAACCTCATAAAATACTTGACACATAACAGTATCTTCGACATTAAAATAATTAGTTCTTCAGTATACAAACATGAATTTAAGGTTAACAATTATAAATTTATGTTTCAGTCGGCATTATTTAATTTACAAAGTCTTCTTTCTGTAGTACTACTATTAATATGTACTTGTGCATATTTAAGATCCATATTTCCAAGTTTAATGGATAGAAATAAAGTCGGGTTAGTATGCTTCAACATGTTAATCATAGAAGTATGGTTGAATTGTTAATATTTTAGGGTAATGGGAACTTTTTGGAAATGTGCAAGAATAGGAGAAAGAAAATCACCGTATGTTGCTGTTGCCTGTCTCTTCATGGCATTTTCTTTACTATTTTTAACGTGAAGTAGTAATTATCTAAAATTTGTTGTATTTTTATACTTTAATTAAAGAAATGTTTATATTAAAATCATTATAATATTTATTATTAGACAAGTATACAAATACTTTTCAGAAGAAAAAAGTACTTTATATATGTATATTGTAACTTCAATAATTTGTAAATTTTATAATGAACAATAATAAAAAAGTACAACTGCTTTTAATGTGTAAAAAGAATATTAACACCTCTATTGGTTATTACAATATCAAGCACATTTATTCCTATAAAACGTATGTCTATTCGATTTAGAAAACTTTAGAATCTGTAAAAATTTTATACCTAATACACTGTTATCTATCGTATCGTCCATGAAAATCTATAGTCTTGCATTGTTTTATTACAAATTTTGTTTTTAATGAAATGCCACACTTTCATCCATGAATTAAATGCATGCTCAGTAAATAACAATTGAATACCTGTATAAAACAAATGCATATTGTTTGTCATTCTCGTTACACAAAAAGCTATTGTTGCTAAAGTCTAAACAATCAAGGAACAATAAGAGAAACTGGTTAAGTATCTGCATCTGAAATATACATAAATCTGCAGAAGAGAAAAACAAAATCGGTACAGATGAGTCATTCGAACTTTCAAGAGTATTTCTAAACACATTACGCACTAGAAAACATTCAATAACTTAGCATGACGTCAGTAATTTCTTCTCTACACATAAATATATAATTATTCGTAAAAAAGACAGTCTTCTAAGAGGATATCAAAATCAATTTTGATACAATTAAAGCTAAGTATGAAATGCCGGTCAGGTCAAAATTTTCACTTGAATATATTTTGGACAAAATAAAAAAAATATATTTAATAAAAATTTAAACTCCACTCGACTTCTCACAACTATTAGATAATTATTAATAAACAATATTTATAAATGAACAATTTCTTAATATATTGAGGATTAGGTAGGTGTATATAAATGGTTCATCATATATATAATATTTGATAAAATAATTAATATAGCTGTTGGAAATTAATTCCATACATTTGTAAAATCATAATTAAAATACTACTTACATACTTATTATGGTGTTGACATTTTAGATTCTGTTTCCGCAAGAAACAGCCCTTGTTATACCTGCAAAAGAAAACAAAATTATTAGTTGACCAACAAACAAATATATGTTATCAAATTTTAAAGTAACAAACTAAAGTCATACGAGTATAATGTAAAATAAAATATTTCTACAAAATTACTGTTTTCTTCCCCATATACAAAATGTCCCGCGACTCGATAATTTGGTAATTTTAAGTCGAAAATACCTTATACACTCATTTTCGTATCCGAAGATAAATATTATAGTAAATACGGGCGAAATTATTTTCTCATTCTGTATCACATTTACATGTTTACCGGACTGATTTCAGTTTGGTAAATGGGACTTTACAGTATTATAATATTTTGTGGTACTTATCGTTGCTAAGCAATATATTAATAGGATTTGATCCACAATTTCTGAAAAATGTTGTTAAAATAGTTATTTACTTTACAAGTGGGAAAAGTAAGGAATTACCCACTAGAGAAATTTTAGCACACGAAGCCGAAGGCCGAGTGTGATAATTTTATCGAGTGGGTAATTCCACTTTTCCCACGTGTGAAGTATAACGTTTTATCCAACACTTCTTAATAGATGAAAAATTTATTAAAGAAATATTATTTGACAGTGACATATGCTTTAAATTTTCTAAATTAAAATGTCAATCGAAGTAGTTACCAAGCTGTTGTGTGTTATTATTATTGTTATAAATAAAAAATACTCACTAGTGGCTTTCCTCAAAATTATACCCACTAGTGGGTTATCAGTTACTTAAAATCGCCATAGTTATAGAGCATTTATTGAGAGGTGTTGGATAAAAATTATTATTTTTTAGTTTGTACATTTAAGGGAGATATTGTGACGGTACAAAATTTTCGACAGTGAATTTTCAACAAATAAGCAAGCTTCAGGATCCCTAGAATACAATTTCACTCTTTTCACGATGACGTCTGTATACTGTGTGTGACGAATTTGTTGTCCACGTTAACTCAAATTCTATCATTTTCATATTTACAATTCGGGTGTTCATGTTACGAGCTGATTAGATTTTGATAGTAATCCATCAACCGGAATGGTAATTTTCTAGAAGTCTTTTTAGTTTTTTTTTAACATATCTTAGCAAATAATTCAATTTATTCTAACTTACCTGGATGTTTGGCCTGAGAATTGGCAGTGAGTTGAGCAGACCCCCTACTATCTGGTCATCTCCAGATACTTGTGTTTATGCTTGGCTAGCATATCAGTCACCGTGACCAACGTCTTTATCGCCGAGTTACTCTTCGCGATGGTTTGTAGCTCTGGTAGATGCGCCACACAAATATGATGCATAGTAGCCAGTTCTCGCGCTGTGTCCGGTTTACTAGTGATCCTCGGTTCACCAGGATCACCGATCGCCGACAACTGATCCAAGAATACAACCATTCGCTCCTTATTCTTGAGAATAAAGGGGTTGACGACCTCCATGTACGGTTCTTTCCCACCGAACTCGACCAAGTTTGCCAAGTTTTGGAGACATTTGGCAACCATGACTAAAGAGCGCGTTGCCGCTGGGCTGGGGGCTTCGCTGACTAGACCGAACTGACGGGGATTGAGCAAAGCTGGGCATAAAAGGCGGAGAAATATAAAACCAGAGACGACTCTAGTTCGGACTAGTCTCTCGTTCGGCCATTTTGCTACCACTGCTCTTTGCAAACACCCGCAGATGTACCTCACAGATCTTGGACACGCATCAGGCGATGTGAAGATACTCAATGTCACCTGATCTAAAATTTGCAGCAGGAATTCCGCATTACTGCAAGCGTCATCCGGACTGTCCATCTTGGCTGGATTGAGTTCAGCGCTTTGTTTGCTCTCCAGAAGTCGCAAAACGGTTTCGAGGACAGCTGCTTGCAGGAATCCGCCGCATTCCGCCCGCATGTAGAGATCCATGAGGGTTGTTGGAAGGGAGGCAGCGCGGAAAAGGGTGGAAGTTTCCGTTTCGCGGGCAACCTTAGAAAGAGAAGATTATTATTAATCAAACACTTATAAACAAAAAGTATTTTTACCTCTGCAGAGTTAAGTTCTCGGAGCAGTTCAGTTTCTCTTCCTTCAGCTCTGAAGACTCGCAACAGGGAAGTAGCTAGTGGTGCGCGATCAGCATGGCACAATTCAGCTAGAGTTCTGACCGCCGCTAAACCTGGTTCTAACAACAACTGCTGCAAGGGACTATATTCTTCAGCTGGCATCACCAAATCATGAAGGTACCTACGGAAAAATTAAAATTATATTTGCAATCTTTATAGGATTTTGTCTTGCATGAAAGTGAGAAGAAATTGAAAATGATTGTGAACTGTTTTATTTTAGTGTTCAAGAATAATGATTTGGTGACTGTAATGTTTCAGTGGAAGTGTAAAACTGGAACAAGTGAATAAGTTTGTATATTTGGGTAGTATTTTCGACGCACTAACCGGAAGATTGAAAGTCGGGTGTCTGCAGGATGCAAGGTATTGGGTGCTCTGGGTAAAATTATTTATTATTGCCACTGATTTAAGGTTGTTCTTTTTTGGAGGAAAAACTTATCAAGATCTTGTCTTCGTAGCCATTCATTTTTAAAATATCTATAGGTCTTTTTTTTCTTCATCCACTTCTCTTTGTGGCAAATGTTAGTAGCTCTGTGCAACATACCCTTTATTGTACCAAAATTTTGACAAGTAAATCACATTTTTAAAATATTTATTATTGTTTTTAATTATATGTATTTGGTGTTAATAATGTGGCTCATCTGACATTAAAAATCATTTTAGACGATATGAATAGTATAATTAAAAAATGAGTTACAGAAGAAAATCGATTCAAACTTCAGATACGAACGAACAAGTGATTGAATACCCTTCTGTAATGAATGTTTTACACTATTTTATATATTTTGGGTTTCATTTATATTTGTGACAATAATAAATAATTTGCTCGAAACGTGAATGTATCTAGAGATGCTCGAATGAATGTTTATAATGGTATACATTAATGTATGGTTCTGAATGTTGAGTGTGGATAAAAAAGCATGAAGGATGTATAACTAATGTGGAAATGAGATATTTAAGAGGAGTGTGTGGTTATAATGTCCAGAATACGTCGGTGTACGGTGCGTGTGAGATTTACCTAGTTTATCCCGATAGTTTCAACCCGCTTGAAAATGGGTTGATTCGACCCGATCGAACTTAGCGGGTTGAAATGATCGGAATAAACGCATTTTCAACCGGATTGAAATTTTCAACTCGACTCTAAAATACAAATGGGTTGAGCTTATTCGACCGGATTGAATGTTACGGGATAAACGCTGAACCCGGTCGAAATTTTGAAGCTAACTTCATTCATGTTATGATTCACCATTTATCAGTTGCATTTGAAATTTGAACTGTCAAGCCATTTATTTTGTGTCATCGTATCCATATACTATTTTGGCTAATTCGGTGCCTATATATATATAGATTCATCACGAATTTCGTTTGAGCCTAGGGCCTAGACGGTTTGATGGATTTGAATGAAACTTTCACAGAAATATAGAGTTCGATTAGAACTGCGTGCTTTTTATGAACTCATATTTTTCCTACACATGATGTGCGAGAAAACTTGAAAAAACAGGCATTTTTGGGCCAAAATCAACTTAGAGTGTGGTGGCCGTGATATTTTTAAGATGAACATCTATGACAACTTATCAGTTTTGACAGTTCAGTTTTAAATTTGAAATATAAATTACATTAATTGTAGACAAGTTGCAGAAGTTTTGTAAATTTATCTGTATTTAGAATAATAGAACAAACGTGTTTGATATTTTGCAAATTTTTGAAACGTTAAATTAAAAAATTTAAAAAATGTCGAAAAAAATTTTTGACTCTGATTGTATATTGACGTCCTGAGAAAAGTGGGTGTTACACGATTAAATTTAGTAAAATAAAGTAAAACCGCGAAATATTAAGCTAATGTAGGATGCAAATTATTATTGACTGTAGATACTTTTAAAATGACTAGATGACAACAGAAGTGTCAGATTGACAGAAGTCTTTATTACATGATCAAATATTAATGTAAATTGTGTTTGATTATTTTTTTTTAATCATTTATAGGGTATCAATAGAAATGTCTCGATGAGACGAGATAAATGATTATATAAAAAATGGAAGTTGACCGATTGTCGATTGTTTATCTAAAAGTCAACAAAAATATATCGTGTTTGGTATCAAATGAAAAGTCTTGAATAGACTTGTTCTAATGAATTGTCAAAAATATAGATCGACTGATATTAATTTTTTTTTTCTTTAAATGAAATGAAATGGAATACGATGGGCAATTGTTTTTTCTAAAAATTCATGGAAACCTGACTTGTGGGGTAGCAAATGAAATTTTATAAAAGTGAGAAGTTAAAGAACGTAGTGATGACCCAACCTTAAAACAAATCTTTACGATTATCAATTGTTTTCATAGAAATGGCAGGAAATGAAGGACAGCAGTGATGAATTTTTTTATTCCAAATCGTTACGATCGACAATTGTATTTTTTTTGTTTGTTTTATAGAAACCTGACTTGTGGGATATTAAATGAAATATTTCTGGAGCAGTAAGTTGAGGAATGTTAGTGAAGAACATTCATTATCACAAATGATTGCGATCGGCAATTGTTTTTGTAGAAATTACTAGAAAGCTAACTTATAGGGTATTCAATAAAAAACACGCAACTTCCCTCTATAGAAATCACTCAAATTTCCAATATGCAATTTTCTTTAGTGCTAATCACACAACTTTCCTCAATGGAAAACACATAACTTCCCTTAATGGAAAGCGCACAACTTCCCTCAATGGAAAACATACAACTTTTTACCATGGTAAACACATAACTTCCCTCAATGGAAAACATACAACTTTTTACCATGGTAAACACATAACTTCCCTCAATTCAATATATACACAAATTCCTTCGATAGAAAACACACAATTTCCCTCTTTGGAAATCACTCAACTTTCCATAAAGGTAAAATACGCAATTTTCTTCAGTGGTAAAAAAAAAATTCCATCAATGGGAAACACATAACTTCCCTCAATGAAAAATATGGGAGACACGCAAATTCTCATTGTGACAAGGAAGCGAAGAACAAAATGACGATATTCGTCAATGTTAATGTCATGAAAGCGAGGAACGAAGTGACGAGCTTTCTTCGCCAATTTAGTTACATGAAAGGGAGGAACGAAGTGATGACCTTCCTTTATCAATTGCATGGTCTCATATGAGATATTAACAAAGCACTATTATCCCATACTTTTAGTTGGACCCTAAATTAAGTTGAAATTTTCTTCAAGGTCGAGGAGCGTAGGGATTCGACCTGCGAATTAGGTCGAACCGCTATATACAGTACTAATCACCTTTCGCATATTATATTTTTATATACATATATTTTGTGAGATTTTCAGAGATTGCGGAGCCCTAGCTGAGACCCCCGCCGTAGGCGGGGTCGACGCTAGTATATTAACTAAAATGTCGAAAAGAAATCTGTGGAAGAGCAATGAAGTTACATATTTTCTTTTGCGCCACTTTTGATAAAATAATGCACTTGTGGACAATAACATATGCACAGTTTGTAAATAAAAAGTACATAATGTTATTACTTTTTCTTGTTCCATTTTCGATTATTTTTATCCGCAAAAATCAAATAAATATAACCAACCAAATTGACATTTGATAAATACACCTGAAGTTGTCCCGCTGACAAATGGCCGACGATTTCGATCGGGTTGAAATAGGATCCACTCAACCCGCTAGAACAAGAGCGAGATAAACGGTAGAGAGTTAACCTTGAAATTCAACCGGGTCGAATTTCAACTGGGTTGAAACTAACGGGATAAACTAGGTAATTGAGAAGAATGTTGTAAAAAAGGTGGGAATGAGTTAGTTGAGGTGCGAATGGCGAATGAAAGGTTGGTGAAACTATTGTATGCGGGCACGATTGAGGGTGGCCGTTTAAAATATTTCTAATAAATATTAATTTTACCTATATTTAGGTAACCAAATAACTTTAATTACATGCATATTTAAATTCCGAACAACTTTATAGTTTCACTTTTGCGTGTAAAGTGAATATGTCAAACGATACAGCAATGTAAAAAAAAATAGCATTAAAATGTATATAATTCATGAATAAAGATAATTTAATCAAATGGGAATCAAAAAATGTATTAGTGAAGCAACAGCAATCAAATGAGATATTTACAAAAAATCCCTTTCAAATTTGTCCCTTTACCTCGTTCTTAGTCTAAGCGACCCCCACTCGCCCATCGGCGTCAACCCCGACAACGGATACCATTCCTCTCTCTCCTCTCCATTCCCCAACGCCGACAGATCCAACGTCAGTTCCGCCACCTCGGTATCCTTCCCCCTCTTCCCCTTGTTGTGTACAGTGAGTGTGAATGACACAACATCACACGGTACATCACTGCAACGAATCAATGATTGATTAGTCAAGATTGATTGTGGGTAGATGTACTTGATGCGTTGATGAATGATTTAACTTACTCAATGACGAACTCTTCTTCCCACACGGGGTCAGGGCCGGACTTGACGCGGGTTCGAGCAATGCGGACCTGGTTGTTGAGCTGTAGCGTGCAGTATGGTTGCGGGACAAGCTTGTAAGGTAGGCGGTGGGCGTCGATGACGTTTAGGCTCAGGCAGCGTAATTCACGGAGGCGAGGCACCTAAAGAAATATTTTAATTATTTACAATATAAATAATAACGCACTCTTCCAAGTCCTGAATCATTAATAAATATACGACTTCCGAATTTATTTTGCGCGTCACCGTAAAAAGCTTCATTAGTACCAGGTGATCCATCGGCCAGTAAAAATTGTATGCGACTTTTTTAAATATTAACGAAAAATTTTTCAAAGTTAATTTTTAACTAAATGCCCACATATCTGCATTTTTCTACAGAATGTTCCATTTTCGCGCAATGATTTGCAACTTTATATTTTTAATGGAACATCCTATTTTTTTTTTTGCAAAACTTTAATGATCTTTAGTTTCACTTGAAAACAGTTCTTCTTCGTTATAGTTACATTTTTCACTTATTCGGCGAATAATTATTCGGTATTTTATTCGTAGATCGAAAAGTTGTATACAAGAAGTTCGGAAAAGTATTGATAAGCTTCAGGTAGAGTCGATAATCCTAATGCAAAAAGTTTGTACTGCCCTTCGTAAATTCACACGAGCTACTTAAAAGAAATGTAAATTTGGCAACACGGAACCAAACAATTGTTATAGCTGTCACCAGATAACTATGCAAATCACTACCAATGTTATGTCCACATTTGACATATGTGCAGTCAGTGGAAATTAAAATAGTATTTTTTTGCCATGTTCGCATTCTCGTTGCAAAATATATCAGCACATTTACAAAAACTGTATATTATGCAATGTTTCATTAACCATACGAAATGAAATAAATTACTAAATATTATAACCAAAATTTGACAAAACATTAAAATATGACATATTATTTTTCATTTATTTTTCAAACAAAAAAAAAACTATTTTATCTACCATAGTGTAAAATTGATGTTTAACTGTTAGTTTCAAGTTGTTTAGTAACACGATCCCATTAGTCACGGGCAGTCACGGGTTGCCAAGCAACGAATGATTAAAATGTTTAAACACCCCAAATTTGCAAAAATTTTGTTATCATGGCATACTTTTCATTTAATATTGTGATCCTACTTCATAAATAAAAATATTTTTTAAAATATTTTTGGGGGTTTTTCATTATATTGTAGATAAAATATTGTACGATACACATACGTAAAGCGTCTTTAGTCACTCAGGGGTCTCAAAACACTCGCTATGCTCGTGTTTTAATTGACCCATTCGTGACTAAAGACTAGCTTTACGTACTTGTATCGTAAATAACTATTATGAAAGATGGCCATATGTAATAAAAGAGGAAGAGGAATTAAAAACTTAAAGTTTTGGTATTAAACGACTAGTTACATCAACGCAATTGTACACAATTCATCTTGAATATAAACAGAAATAATATTCCGTAAAAAAATTTACAAATTTTATGGCTTCGTGTGGCTTTACGATGCGTCGTACGAATTTTTTTGCTTTAGGATTTTAGACTCAATATTAACTAAAGAATCGTTCTACCTGAAGCTTATCAATACTTTTCCGAATAACTTGTATCAATGCTCGAAAATAGAACATTTTGTTGAAAAACTTATACTGCAGATATGTGGGCCTTTTAATTAAAAAAAAAAAAAAAAGAAAAAATGTTTAAAATAATCGTATAAAATAAAAAATACAAACCGATGGATTATCCAGTATAAATATTATTAGCAGTAGTCGCACCACCGTACCCTAATCGCACAGTGTCAGCATCTTTGATGTTCTGTAACGTGTCAAATTTTCTTGCACATCTATACTCCGCCTCCTAGTATGCGAAGTAGTGGAATTAAATAAACGTTAAATTTAAACTGATAAAAATATATGATTAAAACATTTTTTAGATAAAAATTAAGTGTTTTTAATAATTAAATATGCAACGTAATATATTTTTTAGAATAATAAATTATTGGCGATAGTATTGACATCAAGTGACTGCTATTGCAACCAAATTTTCACGTTCCAAAAATACCTGAGAGTGTGACTATTGCTAATATCATTTATACTGTGGCTAAAGATTACTCTGAACTCCTGATGAAGCACAAATTTTCAAAGTAGGAAGTCGTATATTAAAATATGTTCAGCTTTCGGGGCTCACCAATGGGTTCTAGTTCAAAAAATCGCAGAAAGAATGTTTGTATAAGAGAAAATAAATTATTAGTGGGTATTAATCTGTTAAAATTACAATAACTATATAAATTATCTATAACTGTGTTAATTTTTTTCAAAGTTATATCTTTATAAATAAATATAATATGACAATTACCTTACAGGTGGCTCGGCTAAGTTGTGGCACACAAAGAGGTTTTAGAGCGTTCACCCATTCAGTACAATCTTCACCAGATTGGGCAGCAAGGTGAGTAACTGTCGCTAAACATGGCAACGCTCTTTCTACAATCTGGAGACAGTGCGGACGTTCCCACAAACTGTCATGCACCTAAAAAAAATACAGACTTTTTTTATCGTAAATAAGTAATGTGATTGTGGCAATACAAATATTAAAAATGATTATTGTTTATTTTAAAACTTATTCAGAAAATACCAGCCGGACAGTTATGATAACAATAACGTAAAGTTCTGGCATTTACTATTTTTACAGCCTAGTAAAAGTGACAATTTACAGACAGCTAGTAGTCTGTAAAGTGTCACCTTTGTATACATATTTTCCTTTAATTATTGGAAATTATCGATGGTTTTTGCGAGTTTTAATATTCTAGTAATTTTTAAGATGATTTTGCTGTAGAATTCTCAGGGACAGCCAATGTTTTTTTTATATTTTACCGCACGAGTGTGCGAATCGAAAGTTCTGGATGCCAAAAGCGTGCGAAAAATGTTGTTTCTAAAATTGTGAGTACAAAAAATAATAAGTACCTGGTAGAGGTAAGCACAGCTCAAATCAATCAGCCCTTTCGGCTTCGTCCTCTTGGGATTCTCATACAAATACAAATGCGTATCCGTTCCATCGACCAGCAGCACAAAATACAGCAGCTTCCACTTCTTGGCGACCTTATCCGACTTGCGGTGCAGATATCCCTGGTGTTTGATCCCTCGCATCTTCTTCAAGCCAGCCTGGTCACGACACTCCCGCAGGGTGGCGTAGATCTTCTCAGCCACGGCGAAGGTCTGGCTGGGAGTCGAGCCGGGCTCGTCGGACCCGTTCACCACCAGCTGGGGGAAATGGCGAAAAAAGAGCGTGGTGACTATGTTAGGGATGGTGTGATGTGTGCGAGGGTGGTTAGTGCGACGATGGAGACAGCACAGCCATTTTTATAAACGTAAAATTATTTATATAAAAACAATACCTCGTTATGTTTCAAATCAGTTAATCCTCTAACTAGAGGCTCACAACTGCCAGTATTAACTGTAGAAAAGGTAGGTTTGTTTTTATAAATATGACTGTGAATCTTGAAAAAGTTGAAATTTAAATGAACATGTGCTAAGTTCTAGAAAACTCTACACGCATAAATAATATAATCATAGCAATTAATTTTCCTTTCGAATCGTATTATTTACCAAGGTACAACATGTGATTAATAAATGTTCGATTAATTCTAATTTACAGTACATATGATAAAAATATACACGAAAGGAGGCGTATCACTTATAATATAAATTGAGTAAATGTATATTTATTTAATGTCAATGACATTTTAATCAAAAAGAATTACCAAATTTTCAATTTAATTGAATAGATACAACTAACTCATAAATCTTTCAATAATTCCTTTCTTATTTAATAAAAGCGTCAACAACCACGGTTTCAATTGTAAAAAATATACTACTTGCAAATTAGAATATACAAGAGAAAACTCAACATTTCCCCACCATCATAAGAAGAAACTCCTTCAGAACAAAGAGAGACTCAGGACCAAGTGTCCAGGTTATCTGACGTATATACCACGCAGGAAAAATTGTAAGCGTGGTTTACACGTCTCTTTCTTCCTTCTGAAGTAGCTTCCTATGATAGCGAGCGAAATACCTAAGTTCTGCCTCAAATTTTAATTCCAAATTAAGAAGACTCCTTTCTTTATTTACAGCACACAAAAAATAAGTAGAAAAAGTTATCAAAGCTCATAATAAAATAAAATATTTTTGGTTAAAGTTCTGTTTTATTAAAATACAAACGTTTCGAATTAATTAACGTTTTCTTCGTCCATTAAACAAATGAACAACATAGACAAGTAAACAGAAACAGTAACTAAGTAACAACAAATTATGATATATAAAACAGAGGAAGCTATGTCTTGTTCAACTCTGATTCACTGTTATTCTTCTGCTTATTAATTTCTTTAACTTGTTTTACGAGTCGCTATTGGCAAATCCAAATTTAGATCTTGTTATAATTTTAGTTTCACCAAGATTTATTTTGTGTAAAAATTCAATTCAATCAACAAATTTCTTTGGTTGGTGGAGACGAATCGTCCGTTGGTGTTCTGTTAGTTATGCCAATGAAATTTTGCACAAAAAACTATTAATGAAATTAAAATTATACCAAGGTAGAAATGTGGCAAAGACAGACATTTAAGAGAAGCTTTAGTAATACAGTAATTTGTTGTTACTTGTTAATATTTCTCTTTACTTGTTTATGTTTTGTTAACCTAACGAATAATTACATTCAGTAATTCAAAATGTGGCATTTTAATAAAATTTTCATAACTTTAACAAAAAATCTTTTATTTTAACACATATTCGGCCAAAGTTGTTATCGTAGCAACTCGCTAATGGTGACAAAATCGCATCGAAACTTCATGTTTAGTGGAGAATATTTCATTAGTTGTAATAAAACGATTCATTTTTGTCACAATTAGCAAGATGTTACGGTAGTAACTTTTTTAAAGAAAAAATATTAGAAAAAAAATATTGGTCGCACTTACTGGATGCTGCAGCGTATGTCCCTCAACAATCTGTTCTTTCCGGTACCTGTTGATGACAGCGTCCAGACATTCGAAGGTCCGACCACCCATCAAATACCTTACACCCTTCTTCTCGATTCTGAACCGCTGAATTTGATTATTAATGTGGAAGAACAATGAGTAATCACCAGGCGAATTATCACTGGGTCGCACCAGGAAACTCCCCGGACCCGCTGCAAACCAGATCGTACAAATATTTTAAAATGTTTTCTACTTAAAAAAGTAGAAATAAATGAGTAAAGGGTAAGAGGAATCCACATTTGAAACAGAATTTCATTAACTCTTTTAGTTTTTAAGATATTATCTTTCAAATATTAGCTACATTTTCATTTTCGTCGTAGAAATGTTTCCTCTGTATTTCTGTCATACCGTTTACATCTCAATCTTCGCTTTAATTGCTCTATTTCCGGTTTATCAGAATCGATATTAATAAATCTTGAATGAAAATGAAATAGCTTCATCTCCGGTTCTTATATCGATCATAATAATTCTTTCAAGTAATTCATTTATTTATAAATAATTACCTTGTCTAAAGCATCAAATACCAATCCAGTTCTCCATAATATCATATTCGTCTTATTTATAATGAAGCAAATGTAGGGCGATAACAGTATATTATATACCACGGTCGAGAAGAAAAACATTATTGACCCAGTACCAAAATTTATCCCAAGGGCGTAGCCCAAGGTAAAGACTTATAAATCCTATTTAACGAATTTTATATTATTAATAACAAACATTTTGATATGAATATACAAGAACCTAAGTAGACGAAAATACAATTCTTTGATTTGATATTGTTTTATTATCTGACATTTCATTTTGGTAACTGATAACAATATTTGAAGAACTTAATACGGAAAATTATACTCTTCCGGAAATAATAGAAACAACAAAATTTGCAGAATTGTACATTGCTTCCTGTAAAATCTAAACCTACACAGGGTAGTTAATTCAATGACGCACAATAGCGTTTTCAACGCTATTTTTGGAAATGTTCAATTATTGACTTCCCTAATTATTTTACATTAAAAAAAGTAACAGATCAGTTTATAATTTTACTCTACCTGGAACCGGAAAAATTACGGAAATGTTTATTGAACATTTTCTTAAAATTATCAATGCAATTAAATAACGCAACAAATTATCCAACTAAAAGTTAGTTTTTATGTGTCATCTACTATCATCTTGGTTTAACCCTCCGAGAACACACCTATTTTTTCGGTATGAAGCAAGCGGTAGTGAAAAACAAATTCATTATTCCAAAAGAAGTCAATAATGACATGTTGATAAACAATTTCTTTACCTTTGACAAGCATATCAACAGCTTCGCTCTTCGTACAATTAGGATGAAACCAAGAGAACACGGTGTTGGGGTCGATGCTTGGGTCCAAATCCTCGACTAGCTCTCTAAATATCATCCCCTGCTCGCCTGTTCTATGGGCGGTCACCCACAACCAACCTTCTCCCATATCATTGTGGACGAAGAATATATCGCCTTTCTTGAAACTGAGCTCATCGGTGTCTGGCATTTTGGTGTAAGGCAGAATTGCGACCACTCGCTATGAAAAAACAATTATTTTATGATTTTGTATTTTGAAACTTAGACATACAAATATATAAGTGAAGTAAATTTATTTCGCATTTAGAAATATGACAGTCCAAAATAAATGGAACTCATTTTCTCGTCAAAACTTTGCCAAAAATAAGGTTACAAAGACAATACTTTAAATTATAATTAATAATAGAAAATGTATCTGTTCCTACTAAGATTTTATAATAAAGTTCAAAGCGGTTCAAAGATTCTAAAACAAAATAATATTAAAATTAAAAACAAAATTATTGATAAGTTATTTCAAAATTCACAGCAAAGATATGTTATATAAATAAAATTTAAGATTTAAAACGAGGAAAATTTATAATTTATACAGTACACTGCTCCTAAATCGATAACATTTTATCTCAAAAAAATGCTAATGCAAAAAATCGCAGCATATTTTATAAAATATTATCAGAACTTTAATCTAATTTTACAGGAGGTACTTTTCATGGAATGTTTCTTCAAATAATGATATGTAGTTACCAGCTATCATTCTTTAGCACCCAGGAATGTTAATGGAGGGTGAGTCATGGGAATGATTTTAGAGAATACCTTCACAATGTTTTCTTTTTTCAGAGAAGTTGTTTTTTAGTAAAAAGTAACAGGCTATAAAATATTTCTGTTTTCTTAAGTTTTGACTAACGCATAAAAAAAATTAACGCAAACTTTGTAAAAATGTTAGAAAATTATCATAAAATTCCCTCATAAATATTCTTTGTCCTTGTAGGTGTAATAAAAAACAGTTTTATCAAAATGTTCAACTTTTTAACGGGTTGAAAATAACTAACTACAAAAATTTAACATTTGATTAAGCAAACCTATAATTATTACTGTTTCAGTATCTACTTGATTCATATAATTATTTGAAGTTCAGTAAATATCATATAATTTATTACAAGTGGCAAAGTCGGCTGTTATAAAGTATTAATCATACATATATGTAAATAAAGATAAGGTTGTTAAACATGCAGAGGAAGTGAAAATATAAACAAACAGAACTTTAATACCACAACATACGAGGCTGGAATAAACTTTGTTTACCTCAAAATATTATTCATGTTAGAATTGCGCAAGAGACAATAATTAACAGACAGTAAACAATGTGAAAATGACTGCAAATTATAACAATGATCTGATGTAAGTGGTGATAATTGACTGTTAAACAAGGAATATTTACAAAATATTGCTGTTTAAAAAATTCTTATCACGAAAATAAACGGGAATTCGCTCTAAATAGACGTAGATATAAAAATATCAGTCGTAAACGGAATTATACATGACAAACGATGACTCACTAATTCATGTTATTTTTGTAACTGTATTGTCTCGGACATATAAGGTTTTCGTAACAACAATTTAAATAAATTTTTCTCACGCTCCTCATTTACAAACACTCGCAACCGTCATACTGCTAATTAATTGCAAAACAAAAACTGCAATGTACAAATTACCTTTTTGTCATTGACTGGCTCCGGAGGTGCAACAGGCAAAACAAGACGTTCTCTTTTTAACAAATCGCTGCAATGAGTGTAATATCCAACCAAATCCGACAAAGAATCAAATTGTCTTCCTCCGATGTAGAAGTCACCACAAACAGCGGTGATTCTAAAATGATTTATCCCAGTTCTCCCCAAATACGACAAGACGTAAGATCCAGGTTTTCGGTCACTTTCCCTGACGAGATAGCTCCCCAAGCGAGCAGCCCCCCAGAGGCGTTCTTCAGCAGTGTACCTGTCCAATCTTCCATGGTACCACTCGGTTTCAGGGGGTGCAAGAGCCGCTCGATCGCTGTTACCATCGACTTCGTCTGCCTCTGGTTCTGGACCTCCTTCAGTGCCCTGTTCACCCCCATCGTCACTTCCTGTGCTTGGAGATCCCAGTTTATCCTTCATAATCGCTGCTCCTGATCCTGGACCACTTCCAGCTCTCATTAAATCCGCCATTCCGAAGATTTTGCACGTGCAGGAAATTCACATCACTTATCTACACCCTCTAGGATGGCTTTCAAAGCATTCGCGCGTAGGATTTCTGGTACAGAGCACTGAACAGGCGAGAACTAACCTAGTCCATTGTTCCTACTCGTTTATCTGAGAAGCCGACTACAAATAAACTTGACATCAAATTGATTATTGACGTCTCGCACACTAGTGCACTCTACACAACACAAAACACGGGAAATTACTTGTTGATCATTGTTGCTCAGCCGGCAAAAAGAATCGCAGAAGGCTGTGATCGGTACTTTGACATTTAATTTTATAGGTTATAGTATAATTTTAGGTTATGAAATAAGAAATCAGCATGCATCTCCGTAAATTTAATCGAGTTTTGCCCTCATTTTCTCCAAAAAGTCGCTTTTTAAGCGCTGTACCAAATGAAGAATATACAGAGAAACCCGAATACCCTCCTATCCTAAAATTAGACCGTAAATCAAAGAAAGAACGAAAGACAGAAGAATGGAGCAAACAAATTCAATCTTGCAAAACGGTAGAAGAGAAACAAATGAAATTAAACATGCCCAAATATTATGGCTGGAAATCTATAATGTTAAATGATAATTTAATCCCATATGATTCCATGAACTTTATTCAGCACTGCACAAGAACGCATTTTAAAGAAGTACAACAGTTACCTGAATTCTACAATAAAGTAAATGTTGATGCTGCTGTAGCAGAATTAAAATCTTCTATTGAAGATGCTTTAAAATTTGAACACGAAGGCTTAAAGTCAGTAATTATTTTATCAGTTATCAATTAATTGTTTACTTTACATTTGATTTCAGACGGAGCCACGATATTTACAAAGAAGCATTAGTCAAAGCTGTCGAAGAAAACAAGCTAAGTGACTCAATAATTCAACAAATAAATCGAATTTTAATCAATAATCTATCATCGTCTAATCCTCATTTATTAGACACAGAAGTAATTAGCTGCAAATATTAAATCTAATACATTTTTTACAAAATATTCTATTACAGATTGACTTCAGTCCCAGACATGAAGCATTTTGGTTCGTTGGTGGTATATATCCACCGGAATCAGCCAGAAAATCGCGAGAAAAACGAGAGTGGACTAAAGATTTTGCCGAAGAACCAATTAACAGAGCTGTCCAATATTTGGGCACTCCAAGTGTTGCATTACGAAATGAACTACCTTTAGAACCAATTGTACCTTACAGTGATGCTGATAATTCAGATTTAGACGTCCCGTTCTTTAACTTTGACCCTAAAGTACTTGGATTTCAAACCGCTAACAGGCATGGCACAAACATTCCAGGTATATTTTATGTTTTACGGTATACTGAATCGTAAATAATTATAAAAATCTTTCATTTTTTTGAGCGTATTTGAAAACATACACAATAAATATGTATGTTGCTATGGTTTTAAAATAACAGCCCGTAATAGTTATTTACGTGGCGAGTAGAGTAAATTAATCTTTACGGGCGAGATGGAAAGTTTTTGGGACGAGCGACGAAGGAGTATTTTTTTGTTTTTATTAAAATATAAGTCCGTAAATTTTTACCAGTCTCTTCAGCAAGCCAATTAAACTTTAAAGGCCTCTTCTACAAGCCTGTATATTACAAGTCTCTCTTAGAAACCTGTAAAACACAGTAGGCTTTTTTACATAGCCATTATAGACTAGTCCATAAAGTGCTAATTTACGACCGCTAAACAAGTGATTATAATAGTCAAACATAAACAGATTTTACAGGGTGTTACCTGATAAAATTATACCGCATAGTCCATCGGTTTGTATTATATATTTTATGCGATTATTTAAAATATTACCGAAAAATTTTCAAACAAAGTTTATTTAATCGAGTAAAATAATATAACAGATCGATGGACCACGCACTATAATCAAAATGATTATTTATTTATTCAACAGGATTTTGGCCTGGAGATCCATGCGAGTTCGGACTACTTTCGTATCAAACTCGCGGTCATATGTGGAACCGTTCACCAACTTTCGGCGAGCAAGACAATCAAGAAGCTCTTCACAGTCACGGAATGATGTCTTCATTCGCTTGGCTTCTGTCTCAGGCTGGTTACCAAGGTTTTACAACATACAACGATTTGACCTACCCTTTGGTGACTCAAACTGTAATCACTAACGGCCAAGAGTGGAGTTTTTACACCTATCAGCTCAATACAACTTTAATGCATTCGGAATTCATCAGTTCAAACCCGAAAAGAAATATTTGCTGGGGAACCAAGCCTCAGAAGTTGTTTGAAAAGATTGAAAACGGAAAAATTGTTGGATTTAATGAAGATGTGTTTAAAAATTTATTAAAATTTTATTCCAACATTCCTAAAATTAGGGAAGGAGTAGAAATGAAACCATATTTGGACAAAACCGAAACTATTATCGCGGATATAGCGGATGATGAAAAACGAGAATGGTTGGAAAAGCAGTATAAACATATGATGTCAAATAGACCAAGACATAGATTACAATACGAAATTTATCATTGGGAAAAGATTTATAAAATTGATAACCAAACTAGAGTCATGGAACCAAGAAGAAGGCCGTTTGAATTAGCTGTAAACCCTTGGAGCAGGACTTACGACGATAGATCTCCTTCGTATATCCCGAAACCTTTGAGACCCGGGGGCCCCAAAAGCAAACCCAAGTTTTATAAAAATTATTATCCATAGTTTTCATAGTGTATTAATTAATTGAATTATTTAATAAATTGTTGCTTTATATTACATGTTCTTAATTAATTAGTTAAGTACTTTTCCAGTTGTTTTAAAATACAAAAATCTTTATTATTTGTAGGGTTAAAAATACGTAATACTTTGATTCAAATCAAATGCAGGATTTTTGTATAAATATTACATCTTTATAATTCAATAAATAAGCAATAAAATAATAATATTAGCACCTTTTAATTAACTTGCATTATTTAGGGAAGTTAAGTATTCTTGATATCGCTTCTCCTGTGCTTGTTGCAATTTGACTAATTTTTTAATTAATCCTTTGCTTACTTCTTTTCCTTCTGTGTCATGAGTTGGCAAGCCCTAAAAACAAAAACATGTAATGCGAAACAAAACACGGTCGGGCCAATCTTGCGATGTACAACTTCACTCATGATCTGGATGATTATTTTTGATTTGTATCCCATTTTTCAACGTAGAACGTGGAAACGAACTTATTTTCAGATAAGTTCCATTAAAAAAGAGTGCTGTGATTAATAATTTGTCGGGCGTGAGTTGTATAGACTTAGGGTTTGTTTGTGAAAAATGAGAGCGAAGCGAACTTACCTATAGATAAATTCCACATAAACATAACTTGTACAATCATAGTTTAGTATCGCTGAAAAAACATTTACAATGACGTACAAATAATGTTTATGTGAAATTTCACTCGTACTTTTCACAAACAAACCATACGCCAACACAACACACAGTCGGCAATCACAATACTCATTTTTAATTAAACTTATCTGAAGATAAGCGCGTTTCTACCTTCCACGTTGAACGAATAAAGTGACCCATTAAACTGCGTATTCAAGGTCATCCGGGCCCAACCGGCATTTGTTAGTATTTTTCCCTTTAGTTTTACACAAAATGTGATAAATTCATTAAGTTTCACCCAAATCGGAGATGAAGTAGCCCACGTTCGAATTATTTTACCTTCTCGTCAAACTTGGAATATTTGTCTGTCTCCGACAAAAACATCTCCCAAGGTTTTATCTTTTTCTGCGCTTCTTTCGCGGCTTGAGCAGCAGCTAGCTCAGCCTTTTTTCTTTCCTTTTCGGCAGCTTTTTCTAATTCTGCTTGCTTTTTAGCCTCTTTCTCTTTTAGTAAAGTATCTCGATCTACTAATTTAACAGCACTGGGTTCTCCTTCTCTATCTTCTAATCTCACGCCGACATTTGGTAAGACGTCATCTCGTAGTCGGTCACATTCTTGTAAGATATTTTGAGCTTTTAAAACTCTGGCCTGGGTACGAACTTTATCGCGGAATTCGGCCATGATTGATAAGTAAGGCATTACAGTTTGTTCCGTCTGAAAATATTTAAAATTTAAACAAATTTATAGACTAAAAATCTGACATAATCTACCGCATAAGCAACTCTTAAATGGCACGACATAGAGTAATTTTTTTAACTATTCTAGCTAATATTAGTCTACATCTTTTTGAACATAACAAAATTTGCTCTAATTAAATTATTTACTGAGATATACATATAAGATGATTATCGATTAGTCCTTTTTTCAACTCATTTATTTTAAGTTATAGAGTTAAACTCTCCAAAAAAAATCTATTTGATATAACTTTGTCTATCTACTTTCCATACACATTTGTATACATAGTGTTTCATTTGAGCGCAACAATATTTAATTTCTGGTATAATTTTTTTTTTTACCAAACTATATTTATTTTGTGAACGTGAATAACTTGTTAATTTATTATTTTAGATACTTCATTACATTATACTTTTTTGAAGGGAATCTAATTTACTAACAAAATCAGTAAATGTTTATATTGTTCCATTAAAATATATAAAGTTGTATATTGTTAATGTGAAATGATATACCGGGTGTTGACCGCGACCCCGGAACATAGGACTTTAACATGTAAAATCATAATTTCGTAATTTCCTGCTTAACAAATTATATTAGACAAAAAAGGTTCAAATAAAGTTGAGAAATCATAAAATTCTACATCAGAATCAATAAACAGAATTAATTATACATGCCCTATAACGCCAGAAATTAAATATGAAAATATTAAAAATTAGCTAAAAAATCGGGTTAGCCTTGCAAATGAAACAAAATTCTAAAAAAAAATAGTCAATTATACAATTTATAATAATAATTAATAAAAAATACAAATTTCATTTCCAATTGTATACAATTTTGTTTCATTTCCAAGGCCAACCCGATTTTTTAGCTAATTTTTAATATTTTCATATTTAATTTCTGGCGTTATAGGGCATGTATAATTAATTCTGTTTATTGCTTCTGATGTAGAATTTTATGATTTCTCAACTTTATTTGAACCTTTTTTTGTCTAATATAATTTGTTAAGCAGGAAATTACGAAAGTATGATTTTACATGTTAAAGTCCTATGTTCCGGGGTAGCGGTCAACACCCTGTATATTATCCAATAGATTTTATTTGAAGAGTTTTACTCTATAATAAAATGAAAAAGATAAAACAAAAATAGACCGATGAATAACCCGAAAATCTTTAGAAAACTGCAAATTATAATTTTTAAGAGGAACAAAATAAAGAAAACTGTTTCAAATAAAAGTTGTTGCCAATATTTTCTACAACTTTTTAAATATGACAAAATATATTTTAATTCAATTATTTACTGAAATATGCCTTTAAAAACTTGATAGATCTTCAAGTAAAGTACCACTTACTGTTATTGACTACTACCAAAACCTTAACATCTTATTACTTGAACATCCGAATTTTAAATAAGAAATTTAAAAATAATTTCGCCCTTTAGAATTTGAGTTATCGTGGATGAATAAAATCATCACACAGATGTCATCATAAAAATAGTGAAATGGTATTCTGGGAACTGACAAATGTGCTTATCTGTTGAAAACGGAGGTGTAAATTGTTTTTACTTACGTCTCCAGAATTTCCTGAACCGACTGGGAAGCCTAACTGCTTGGGAGTATCGATGGTACCAAAAATAGTTAATATTTCAGTAATATAAGTCGCAATATCTCGTAATAAAAGACTATTTGGAGGTTTTCTTTCTCTAATATAGATATTGCTTGAGCAAACTAAATCTCTTAGAGCATCTAAGGCTGTTCTAGTGTCAATATTATCTAAAAATACAAATATTTTGTAATTATTTAAAGAAAAATTGTTTCAAATTTTATTACTTACCGCATAAAGCACTATGGACGTTATCTTTTGTTTTTGATAGTTTTAAATTCAAATCAATTTCAAGAGAATTCCATTTATTAAAAGTACTTAATTTTGTACCTCCTACAGCATCCCTGGTTAGATCTTTTACTGTTAAGAAAAATTCCTACAAAATTACAAATTAATTTAAACTCAAAAGCTGGTACTACGAGCTCTGATTTTAAGTATACTAAAAGATTTGTTTTAGTTCTGCCAGTATATTTATGTTATTTTAATTAAATATGTTTCAAGTAAAAATTGTAGACGATATAATTCACGGAATCCGTAAAATATCTTTAGAACTATGGACAGATCTAAAACAATTTCCTTAGTATACGCAAAAATAGAGCTCGTAGTGGTTAAACAGTTCGTCCAGTCTTCAGCGACCTCTTGTGAGGATCATACGAGCTTGGGCGAACTATAACTGTATATATTATAATTACATTGAATATTTTTTCATATTGAATAGCAATTTCCATCGTATTCGGGCTATAATCCAAAGTATCCTTCCATGAATGCAACAAAAAGGCTAATCGCAGTTGGCGTGCCGAATGTTTCTCCAACGCTTGCTGAATACTAACAAAATTCTTCAACGATTTTGACATTTTGCACCCAGCGATCGTCAAATGTCCAGAATGCAGGAAATATTTAACCCATTCTGGAGAATCAAAGTAGGCTTCACTCTGAGCGATTTCATTGTCATGGTGAGGGAATTTTAAGTCAACGCCGCCTGTGTGGATGTCAAGTGTAGGGCCGCAAATGCTTGAGGCCATGGCGGAGCACTCGATGTGCCACCCGGGGCGGCCTTTCCCCCAAGGGGAGTCCCAGGCAGGTTCGCCTGCTTTACTGTTTTTCCAGAGAGCAAAATCGGTCGGGGAACGTTTTTCACTTGATTGTTGCTCTTGGCAAAATAGGTCACCTAAAATTTTTTTAAATGGTTTAGCTATCTTTGAACTTTCTGATAAAGTGACTTTTCTCCCCACTGAAATATAGTAATACTGGAACGCTAACTTGTAGGTTTTATAAACGCGAAAAACAAGCCTGAGGCACAGAGATGTCGTAGGGCCACTCTTCTTTGTCTAACACTTTTTTGTATATTGGTTGCTCTGTAAAACCATGTTGCACAGCCTTGTCCAAAAGTGATAAATACTAAATAGTATTTAACACTTTAACAGTGTATTGCTCAATTATTTGAATATTCCTTTAAATTTATATACAGAATAGTTCTATTAATGTATTATTTAACTTTTATAATAAAAATGTATTTCAAAATTATTGAATGTAATTTCTTTATATTTTCTTATCAACTGTCTAAGCGTACAACAAAGACAGATGGACCAATAACTAGCTGTCTCTTTCGGTTCGCATTTTCAAAGTTAGTTAGCGTTCCAGTATTTATATTTTAGTGCATCTCTCAAATAAATAAAGTAAAATATTATATAAATAATCTTGACTCGACGGGTGGTAACCATACAACATGCCTACATGCGCAAAAATAAATCCCTTACTGAGATCTGCGAAATCAGAGTGGCACACCTAAATGCACAAGTGAATTACCACTTGCGATTGTTATTGCTTGGTATCAGCTGTTAACAGTTAACTCAATATTTTATTTGTTTACTTCAAAATATCATTTTCACCGAATATCTCGCGACCATTGATAGTCATAGTTTTATCAATATCCGCTGATAATATTTGGATAAAATCCTCGCACCATATCTTTTTGTTGATATTGCAAATGTTGACTTTTAATAAATTAGTTTGTTTTTCTTCAAACGTCATAAAAGTACATTTTTATGTATTTGTATTTAACAAGCAGAAGTACAATATTGACGCTGCCGGCGTAAAAGTGTCTCCTTGACGACACTTCTACTGCGGCGGCGGACAAAGTAAAATATGAAAAATAGTTGTAATTCAGTAACTTGACAGTTAAAAATGAAACAAATAAACAAAAATAATAAAACAGTTTATTCTGTGGCAACTGCTTGATAAGACGCAATATTTGTTGAATTTTTGAGCATTTTTTTAATGATTTATATTTATTTTTTCTGTTTGAGAAAAAAATAATAGCATGTGCTATTGGCAGACTCGCTTCGCTCGTCATTCAAACTTACATGCTCGGCACCCAAAATATCACATTTACTCCTAATAACACAATATACTATTATTTTTATATAAATTCATGAAATAATCAACAGGCTGTCCGTTTGGACGCAACAACTATTTGAAATTTTACCAATAAATTCATGACTCTCGAATTACTTATGAATACATCCTACTGATTAAATATTATTTGCAGTATTATAAGTTTGGAAAAAGAAAAACATTCATACCTTCGCCTTCCTGAAGACTACTAGCATCACCATAAGCTTCTGGAACCAATTTGGCGTAATGATGATTCTCCCTTTTGTCGAAAGTACCCACATCAAAATAAACTGAACCATTTGAAACATAAGCTAAACCATTAGAAATAATTTTCTCAATATACGCAATAATTTCAGGAATATATTCACTGACTCTCGTCAAAACATGAGGTCTTAAAACCTAAAAGAAATTTTAAAAACTAATAAATAAAATATATTCATTTAATTTATTAATTTACGTTTAAAGAATCCATATCTTTGTGGAATTCTTGTTCCCAATGACGGGGCAGAGAAGTAAAAATCGCATTATCTGTTACTGAGGAACCAAATTTGCAATCAAGCCACTCGGAAATAACGTCTTTCCCCTCAACTATAAGGCATTTTTGTGCCTCCTGCATTTTATTTTCATCGTTACTTTTTACTGCATTCTCCAAATTTTCAACCGCTGACGTCATTCTACAAATAATTAATGAATAAAAAGTGCTACGAGATGATGCAATTTTATATTACTTGGTTAACAATCGTTCCATCATTTGTTTCTTATCAGGATCAGTTGTTTTACTTGTTGTTTCTGAGAATTTATTCATAACTTCCTTCGAATCTGAGATAACTTGTTCTAAAGAACGTTGTTCCTTGACATATTTATCAAACAAGTAATTTTGGCGAGCCCTTTTAATAATTTTGTCGTCGATATCAGTGATATTCATAACATAAAATATGTCGTACCCGAAATAATCTGACAAAATTCGGCGAAGGATATCAAAAGATATGTAGGATCTTAAAGAATTAGGTAAATTAATAGATATGTGAAAATAGGTTAACAATTTAGAATTAATGAAATACCTTGCATGTCCCATATGTGAAGCATCATAAACTGTTGGTCCACAGCTGTACCACGTAACCCTATTACCATCTTGAGGCACAAATTCTTCCTTTTGTCTTGTTAAACTGTTAAAAACTTTTAACACAGGTCTATCCGCCTTCGCAGGAGGTTTCCAACTAGGTTGAGATCGTTTTGACATTTTGAATAAATTTTAAATGAATTCTTCAAACCTGAAGAAATATATTTGTACACGTACCTCAAAATATTACTTAGCAAACGTTTCCTAAAAATTGACTTACGAAATAAGGTATTTGCAGTAAATGCAGTTTTCCCAGCGCCGGATAACCTTGATAAACTTTATGACATGTGGACAGTTGACAACTCTACATTTTACAGGTAGTTCTACAACGCATGCGCACAAACTTCTTGACGTAAAAGAAAAAACGGAAAAACCACAAAAATAAATATGAAATGTTAGATATCGTATAAATTTTATTTAAACTTTTTACGGGTTACATCATTAAAGTTAATGTTGATTCAATAGTTCCATTTGTGCAGCAGTTACGCTCTTCATTCCATCTTGAATAGAGGCCAAATTTCCTTTCCACGAGTGTAAAAGATCGCGTAATTGTTGCCATTGGGCTCTTTCAAAAGTTCTGTGCATTGTACTGGAGGTGTAGATTTTCTTTGCTGATTGGTCCATCCTTGCTCGCACCAATTTTGTCTTCAAAACTGAAAAATATTCATTTTTATATTTTTCGTTCATTACGACATCCAATTGCGTATCGAAAAAGCCGGCATTTCGACACAAGATGACATTTACTTAAATTTTTCTTTAAAATTACTTATGTCGGCTAACACTTCGGCCGTAAATAACTTGCTAGTACCTTAAAGTTTCACTCTGCCATCTAGATAAGCAAATAACTAATTTTGTATTTTGTCTCACATTTTAGCAATCGTTGATACAATTTACTTTTTTGCCGATTTTATCAATTTTCTTTTGTTTGCACAATTTAAATACAAATGTTATCAATAGTTAGGAAACTAAGGGCCGATATTTTTATCTACGAATAAACTTCCGAATAAGTTATTCGTCGAATATACAAACAAATACGCATCAAAAATGATAGCTAGAACAATAAGTATCACTTGAGCTATGTTTTCGATGCGACATTTTTCATTTATTCGGTACTTTATTCGTAGATGGAAATATCGGCCCTTACTGAAAAACACTATATAAAAGTTTCAAAATATAAAAATTGTATAAAAGACTAATTTTACTTGTCATTCAGAATATTTTGACGTGTGCGAAAAAACTAAGTCTTGTAAATTTCATTCTTTAATGTGCTATTTATAGAATAATTTTTGAATCGTTACCTTCAATAATGAACGCTTCAACTTCATTGGCTTCAATTTGAAGTTCAGTTTGTACCATTTCAAAAGACATTTCTGGGTGACTTTCAGCCAGTTGCATAAAAGTCAACAAACGCATTTTCTTCATATTTTGCTCATGATTCAAACCTTCAACCAAATAAATTATTAGCAAAAACTTTTTTTCTTTTAATCTGAAATTTACCTAAAGACTGAACATACTCTTTGTGGCTCTTGTAGAACTTCATGTAGCTGGCCAAATTCTCCGAAACGAATACTGAGAGTAAATCATGAATCAATTCACCTTCTAAGAATCTTACAGGTTTCAAAGCAAGAAGAGGATCCAACAAAAATGTGTTCGGATCCGCCAAAGCTGCAATGATGCATCTGATGGCATCCTCGCGGGCGTATGAAGCATTTTCGGCAGTGTAGGTTCCCAATAATTCAATCATAACTTTAGCAGCCTGTTCGCTTTGGTTGCTTTTAACCAAAACGTCGTGCAATAAACGGTAAAGTTTCTGCATCTGTTCATTTGAAGGCGGACAAACGGCAAATTGAGCTTTTAAGGTTTCAACATTATTGTAGACAGCTTTAACTTGATCGACTTGTTTAGAAACTTGGATTAAATGGTAGTAAACATGATAACGCATTGGGGAACGTTCGTCCAAAGATTGGAACAGAAGCCATAACCTATTTATAAATAATATTGGTAAATAATTGTTACGTCAGAATTTGTTATTCACTTACGCTCTTAAAGATATAAGGCCCAACGAGTAGCCAGGTGCCTTTGTTAGCTTCTCACAGAAAGCTAAAATTAAATTTTCAGCGCGTTCCAAAGGAATCAAAACCATGATGGAAACAATATCGTTGAGGACTTCCTCAACTTCTTGTTCATGACCCTCGCGGAAACATGCATCGCATACTCCAATGATTTTATGGAGGTCATCCTCAATGCCTTTTGGTGATTTTTCTTCTGAGATTTCAGCCCCAAGACCTTTTAAATATGCACGGAGTTCCTGTGCCTGCAAATATTAACCTCTAAAAATGTGACGGCCGACTGTTGTCCCAAATTAAAGCTAAAAGAGTCAAAAACAGTACAAATACCTGATCATCAAGTGGCAAATCCATAAATACTGCTGGCCCTTGCATGTTTAATGCTTATTATTAAATATATTTCACAAAAATATGGTACACACGTGAAAAATGGAATGAACAGACAAACGACTGACAAGTCAGAAAACTGCTCTGAAAAGAGCAACATATCGCAGCAAATGGAGGTTAGCAATTTCGAGCGAATTTCACGTTAAACAATTTGAGTCAAATGTCAATGATTATTTTTAATAATTTAAATAAATAATAGTTTACGATGGCTGCAGATACCGATAATGAAATGAAATGTATAAATGACAGCTCTATAAATATAGAAGTTTATAGAAAATTAGTTCAGACGTACTTAAATATGGTAAGGTTATAATTTAACTGTTATTTCTTTGTGATAATTCAAAATGATTTACAGAATTTATATAGCTCAGCTTTATTTTGGGCGGACAAAGTAGTAGCTTTAAGTTCTGGTGCTCCTAAAGATATTTATTGGCTAGCGCAGTGTATGTTCTTACTCAAACAGTATCACCGAGCGTCTCAACTTATTCGAAGCCGGGAACTAGAAAAAGTATTTTAACAATTTCTATAATACTACATTGTTTTTTAACACATTATTACGTCCACAGAATTTCGTTTTATGTAATTATCTAGCTGTACGATGCCTTTATGAAGCTCATGAATACACAGAAGCCATGAGAGTTTTAAATTCAATAAC
This sequence comes from Poecilus cupreus, assembly GCA_963942605.1. Lineage (NCBI taxonomy): Eukaryota > Metazoa > Arthropoda > Insecta > Coleoptera > Carabidae > Poecilus > Poecilus cupreus. The sequence goes on from OZ012721.1 coordinate 25,021,587, forward strand.
TGTTGATATTTTTAATCAAAGCATTACGTCTATGGAGGCTAGTAGTACATTAAATGAAGGATTTTTCGATGACTCGCCAAGGAATGTAAGCTTATTGTCTGGAATTTAGGGAAATGAATGTTTAATTGTTTATTTTTGTAGCAAATTCAGTCAGCGGTGCTTTTATTGAAAGGTCGGTTATTAGAAGCAATGGATAACCGAGGTTTAGCTTCAGAATGTTATAGACAAGCTTTACAATATGATGTACATTGTTTTGAGGCTTATGAGGCTTTAGTTCAACACCAAATGCTCTCTGCTGCAGAAGGTAGTTTACATTTCTAACATACCGGGTGGTACATCAGTTTGGATTTTTTATTTTACTCCATTATTTTAATTATTTTTTTTTTTTTCAAAGTTTACTTCAAATTAAAATGTCCACATATCTTCAGTATAAGTTTTTCTATCGGGTGTTTCATTTTCTATATATGATGTGCAACTTTATTTTTTTTAATGGAACATTCTATATATTTTTGCAAAATTTTAAAGTTCTTTTCTTTCTCTTTAAAACAGTTCTAATTCAGAAAACCTGGCCATAGGCGTTTAACATAAAAAATATATTTTTTCATGCGCAAAAGTGAAAGTGGCCAGTTAATTTTAGGCAAAATTGCTTCAAATAAATGTTGGATATAATTAAATTCTAAACCTAAGTTTGTAATCACATTCCATTTTGCTTATGACAATAAAAGGTTTATTATTGAAAATGCGTCGTTGTATCTACAAGCATTTTTACTTAAAATTAACTGGTTACTTTTGCGCAATGAAAAACTGATGTTAACCGCCTACGGTCTGATTTGTATCTTACATCCTATATATCATTACCTACATTTAAAATAATTTATTATTTTAGAAAGGGATTTGTTAGACTCAATCCCAATTTCTCAGCAATGCAGCGAAGCCGAAGCAATATTACTAAAAATTCTATACGAAAGTAAACTTAAGAAATACCATTCCGTAACTCAGTTAAATAAAGATCTTACAATATCTTCTCAGCAAGACATGGTTTGTTTATCAACAGCAACTCAACTTCCTTTTACGATAAATGTTGTTAGTCCTTCTCAAGACAACTCTTGGACTGTTGAGAGCAATATTCAAATGTCTGCTTCTTTGTTAAACAAACTACAAGGCAGCCTTGATTTAGTTGTGTCACAAGCGGAAAAGCTCTACTATAATTGCGAGTATCAAAAATGCAAAAAAGCCACGGAAAGTGTTTTGAAAAAGGATCCGTATCATACTGATTGTCTACCTGTACATATTGCGTGCCTTGTCGAACTGAAGGAGTCAAATAGTAAGTATTAGTTGTATTTTTTTACGGGGAAATTTTAGGTAATTTTATTTTTGTTGCAGATTTATTTTCATTAGCTCATAAACTGGTTGATTTGTATCCAGATCTCGCTATAGCTTGGTTTGCAGTCGGGTGCTATTACTACGTAATCGGTGAGTTTCAAATGTAACATTCTATTTTACTTCTAGTTTAATATCAATTATAGAAAATATTCAAATCTGTTCTAATTAAACTTAATAGTTAGAATTCGATTTTAAGATTTATATATAAAATTCCGGTGTGCGTGTGTTCGTAATTCTTCTGCTTCTAAACGACCTGACCGATTTTGAGGAATTTTTTCTTCTTGTTCTTAGCTATAATTAGACCCGATAGATGGCGCTGTTGTGTAGATCCGGTATTTTGTTTTTAATTTCCCAGACTTATATTCATGACCTATGCATTTGACCATCCAGGTGACCCCAGAAGTACAGATTTTTTTATCAAAGTCGGTCAAGCCGCTTAGGAGGAGAAGAATTACGAACACCAGAATTTTCTAGCAGGACGTCTTTTTATAAAATTAGTATTGATTCTTAATAGTGTTGCACTAGTATTTTTAATAAAAGATTTTTTTATTAAAATCAACGTTTCAAAATACTACACATAATTATTCTTCAGGAAATCAAGTAAAACAATAATTAGGAAAGTTTAAATCGTAGCCTTCATTCTGATTCACTGTACTCAGCTTATAGATTTCTTTTGAATCTGCAATTGGCACATTTATATCTTGCCATATTTTTTGTTTCTCAAAAAATTTTCAATTGCATGCCTATCTATAGCAGATTTCTCTGGTTGGTTAATACGAATGGTCGGTTTGTGTACTGTAATTCTTGTTGTTAGTTTGTCCAGTGTAATATTTACCACATTCACACGGAATTTATAAATTCCAGAGGACTAAAGCGGCAAAATATCTTTTGCACTTTTCAACATTTGTTGTAATTTGAGAAAAAATAAATATATCACGCCATTTTATATGTGACACCCTGCTCAATGCAGATCTCGGTATTATGATATATTTCTGCGCGTGAAGTGCGGTTACCAGCCGTCAAACCACGGGTTCTAAGGATGGTAGTGGCAGAGGAACCACAGGGGTAATTTTATGTGGTGAAAATTTTCGGAATTTATTTTTTTAAATTTGTCGGTTGAGATATGGAGCAAAAGGTACTAAAAGGTTATTTCTTGACAGTATTCTTTTAATTTTGTCTGAATTTTTGGGCGTAGGGCAGAAAAGCAAGCAAACATTACTAAATTACTGCTTTACTTATTTATGTTGTTTACTTGTTTTCTTGCTGATGAATTATGTGTTGTAATTCGAAACGTTGAATTTTAATAATAAATTTATGGAACTGAAAGCTTTTAGAACTCTTTATGTAAGTGTTTCTTGCATTGTAAATATTATGCAAGGATGTTAAAGGGATAGGAATAATTAATACTTAAACATACTGCCAAAAATAATTTATTAATTGAAATTAAGTACAAAATCTTATAAACTAATTGCCCGAAGGCCCTGCAAACATTACCTATTCATACTGCTACATATTAATTACATAATCGAGCTAAAAATATCTATTGTCTAGTATGAAATTTAAAAAAGGCAGTTTTAACATAATGCTGCTATTAGCTCAATCACATAACAACACAGAGAAGTAAAATAATGTTCACAGAATAGCACAAGTTAATGCGCAATTCAGTAATTTGGTTTAGTTGGAGATTAAAAATCCCCGCAATGTTTCATTGTTTCCTGAGTAAAACTCTGGATTACTATTTTTGCCGCAGAGGGCAGTTTGGTTTGAGATGTCCCTTCTGTCCACATTTGTAGCATTTGGGACTTCTCTTGGGCTTAGAATCGACGTTTTCCGACTGCACGGAAACCTCGTCGTCTTCATAGCTCCTGAAGTTGTCGTAGGTTGGACGGACCTGTTCCCTTTGCTCAAAGAACTGAGCCTTCTGCAGTGCTTCCTCCAAAGTAGTTGGCTGCGCGTCGATGGTCTTTTCTCCGTAAGGTGTTCCAGCGATGCTCTTCAGAAAAGCAACCCTAGCGTGCCTTTCCAAGCTCGGAGCATCCATTCCTGGATACACCTTACACACCAGCTTGTGGATGTCCACTTTGAGATCGATGAGAGTCTCTTCTGGCTTTCTCTTGCGCTGTTCTAGCTGCGCAATCAACATGTCGAGGGTTTCCTCTGGAGCGAGGATTTCATTCAGCTTGGCTTTTAACGCTTCGTAATCCTTTCTTGTGTCTTCGTCCAATGTTAAACACAACGAAAGAGCGTGACCTCGCAAGCTGAATATCATCATGTTGGCCATTTTGATTGGACTTGACTTCCAGTCGTTCATTTCTGCAGCAACTTCGTAGAGGAACAACCACTGATCCCAAGGGATAGTTCCGTCGTAGATGACAGGCATTATTAACCCTGTCGCAGCCATATTAACTGATTGTTCACACCAGTTAATTAACTATAGCTTCCTTCCTGGTTATACACACCAGTTTAGCTCGTATAGCTTGTTATAGCTGCGAGTGAGCTTAGCAAAAGCTAAACTGTAACTGACGCGAAAAACACTCGCCGCGGTATTTATACCCGGCCTCGGAATCCCCTCTGACGTCACTTGTGTTTTATAGTGAGTCAATCGAGCAAGGATTTTCACAGAATTGTTGTTTTGTTTTTGCGAATTGTTTGAGTGAATGTGTAATTTTAAAGATGGTTTGATAATTGTTTTAGGAAATGATTAGGATTTTAATTTTTTTCGAAAATAACTATTGCGTAATATTGCGCAACTAAATTATTGATTGAATTATGTTATGTAACTGCTCTAATGTTAAAAACTATTCTTTAAAAATAATCATTATCTGCACGATTTATATTTTATCAGCAACGCTGATAAAATATTGTAATATATTCAAGTATCTTATCATAATTATTAACTAATATATTAAGTATACTTTATTAAGATAATGATAATCTTTGAGTATATTGATCCAAGAGTTAAAGATAAAGATTGCAATCAATTTTAAAATTTTCATGAAAATCTAAAAATCTGTGAAAAAATCGAAAAATATCTTAAGTGTGACGCAATGTTATGAAATGTTGCGTAATATAATTTTGTCCTTGAAAGATGATTACCCAAGGATAATAATAATACGATACATTTATTGCAATTTTGCAAAGATGTAGTTTCACTAAATATTACCGAAAAATACAATTTTGAAATATTACACAATATTTTGAAATCTTGTGCAATATAAATTTTTTCTTACCCAAATATATTCTTTCTCCGAAAGTCCAATCTGTACCAATAAATGATCTACAAACAAAAATAAGTATTACTAATAACAATTATTGATACTAAATAGGAAACTAAAAAATTGTTCAAAATGTTTGTATGTATTTGAACTGATTGATTACCCAAGGATAATAATAATAATAATACGTCATTCGTTATATTTATTATTGCAATTTTGCAAAGATAGAATGTTGCTAAATAATGTCAAAAAACACTATTTTGAAAGTTGCGCAATATTTTGAAATGTTGTGCAATACAAATTTTTCCTTATCCAAACATATTTTTTCTCCGAAAATCCAAACTGTACCGAAACATGATCTGAAAACAAAATTAACTATTATTAATAATAACTGATATTAAAAATATGCAAAGGAAATTAAAAAATTGTTCAAAAAATTCAATCTCAATTTTAACTGCCTAAATAGTAACTTACAATTTTTAGTAATAAGTATCATTTAGTACAAAAATATTATAAATTTTAAATGATTTTAGCTCTCATAATATATAAACATGAGAACAATTGTATTAATTTAAATATATTTTTAAAATTTTCTTAAAAAATCTAAAAATCTGAAAAATATCGAAAAATATCTTGTGTGACGCAATGTTATGAAATGTTGCGTAATATAATTTTGTCCTTGAAATATGATTACCCAAGGATAATAATAATACGATACATTTATTGCAATTTTGCAAAGATGTAGTTTCACTAAATATTACCGAAAAATACAATTTTGAAATATTACACAATATTTTGAAATCTTGTGCAATATAAATTTTAACTTACCCAAATATATTCTTTCTCCGAAAGTCCAATCTGTACCAATAAATGATCTACAAACAAAAATAAGTATTACTAATAACAATTATTGATACTAAATAGGAAACTAAAAAATTGTTCAAAATGTTTTTATGTATTTGAACTGATTGATTACCCAAGGATAATAATAATAATAATACGTCATTCGTTATATTTATTATTGCAATTTTGCAAAGATAGAATGTTGCTAAATAATGTCAAAAAACACAATTTTGAAAGTTGCGCAATATTTTGAAATGTTGTGCAATACAAATTTTTCCTTATCCAAACATATTTTTTCTCCGAAAATCCAAACTGTACCGAAACATGATCTGGAAACAAAATTAACTATTATTAATAATAACTGATATTAAAAATATGCAAAGGAAATTTAAAAAATGGTCAAAAAATTCAATCTCAACTTTAACTGCCTATTTATGTATTGTAGTTACTCAAAACACCATTAAAAATAACTATCTACAATTTCTTTGATCTTCTGTACACTCAAAATATAATATACCATATGAATTCTATAATATATACTGCGGTAAATAAATAAAATGTATGTACTAAATTAAAGTTTTGCGGATTAATGATATATTTTAAATGTTATTTGTAATTAAAAAACTATAAATTAGATTTTAATACTGTGAGCTACTTTTTTTTACAAAGTGTAACTTAAGTCACTGAATACATAACATGCCGGGTGTATCTTATTACCTATTCAGTTTACAGCAAAAGTGTAAGTACAAAAGTTGTTCAGAATTATAAAATGCATGCAAGAAGACCCATTCTTCATAAAATAATACATTAATAAATAAATCTAAATTTGTTCTACGAAATGTCAAATATTTTCTTTTTTGTTAAATTTTTCATGGTCGTTACAATTTTTGTAATAAATTCATATTATTCTAGTGAAATACTAATATTTAGGTAACCAAATGAGTCTTATTATATGCAATATTTCATTCTGAACAACTATTCTACTTACAAATTGCTGCAAAGTTAATATATAAAAAGATACAGGAACATAAAAAATAGTATTTAAACCCCTAAATGCCACGTTTCAATTCTACTCCCTGTATATTATTATGTTATGTATTGAGTTATTTAAGTGTAAAAGTGTATGTTACTTATTTCAATGTGCAAATTTCCCCAACAGTAAATATACTGAAAAACTGTAAGATACGTATTTAAATAGTAACTTACAATTTTTAATAATAAGTATCACTTAGAACAAAAATATTATAAATTTTAAATAATCTTTCATAGTTCTCATGAGCAGAATTGTATTAATTTAAATATATATTTTTTTAATAAGGAAATTGCAATATATTTTCAGACTTTCCTTATTTTTGTTGGATAAGGTATAAAAATAAATATATTTTATAATCCAGCATTCATATGAGCCTAATTTTTTAGAATACTATCAATAATTTCATAATTTTTCATAACATATGAAGTCCGTTGTGAAAAACTACGTAATTTTGGGCAAGTTACCAAAACATCAGGCGCCAAACAGTCGGAAGTTCTATCGATCCATGAGTCACACTCGGGAGTTCACCAAGGTTGCTTTACCACTTCCACCGCCTCCTCTGATCTCAACGCGCGTGGTATAAATAATCGTTCGGTGCCAACGATGGTCAGTGCTTCGGCGGTAGCGACAAAGCAACGTCAAGGATAACAAGTGAAAGTTATTACAAATACAAGTTTTTAAAAAAGTTATCATCATGACCACGCCAGCTCTGCCCGCCATGGGAATTCAAACCGCCCCCAACGGCCTTGTGATGCCTGTCATCTACGACGGAACCATCCCCTGGGACCAGTGGCTCTTCCTGTACGAAGTGGCGGCAAATATGAACGGCTGGACTGAAGACCCAGCCAAGATGGCCAACATGTTGATCTTCAGCTTGCGAGGCCACGCTCTGTCTCTGTGCTTGACTTTGGACGAAACCACCAGGAAAGACTACGAAGCATTGAAAACCAAACTCAATGAAATCCTTGCTCCAGAAGAGACCCTCGACATGCTGATTGCACAGTTGGAACAGCGCAAACGCAAACCGGAAGAGACTCTGGTGGATCTGAAGGTGGATATCCACAAACTGGTATGCAAGGTTTATCCAGGAATGGATGTCACGTGCTTGGAGAAGCACGCCAGAGTTGCATTCCTCAAGAGCATTTCTGGAACTTCGTATGGGGAGAAGACCATTGATGCACAACCTAAGACTTTGGAGGAGGCTCTACAGAAGGCTCAGTTCTATGAGCAGAGGGAACAAGCCAGAAATCTGTATTAATTCCTCAACTGACTTTTTGTATATAGTGTACAGCTGTGATATTTGTGAAGAGTTCTATTTTGTGTGTTCAACAATATATTTACATAGTAGTATTAAGAAATTGCAATACCTAAAAATAAATTTATATTCATTTATAATTAAGGCAGCGATAGAAAAAAAAACTCAATAGTTTTTCATATGGACATTTCATCATCGTTATGTAACATAAATACATATTTTAAATAAATAAAACTATATAGTTCTAATTTATGTCTTATCTTTTTTGATATTCCCACTCCAATTATTTATCGATCCTCAAAGTTCTAAGTCAATAAAAAACAATTCTAATGTCCCCGGCTGAATACCATTTTGTTAACCTATATTTTTATTGATAAAAAAATTATTCCAAGGTTCAACAATTTTAAATATACTAGTTCCGGTGTGCTGGAGACCGCTAGTGTCGCTTGTACATTCTGCGTCTCAAATATGGTTAAACAAATTACACTTTACACAACATGAAACAATGCAAAAAGTAAACTCTAAAAAAATGTTTAAATAATACTTCAAAATATTGTCTCATGATTTGTCAAAATTTCTTTCAATCATTTTTAATTGTGTACCATGTCAGTAATATTAGATTAATATTTCATTGAAAAATAAATAAATTCAGGATTTCATATCTCTACTTTATCTACTATAAAGCAACATAACAATAATAAATAAATCAGATAAACGAAACAAAATTTAAAAAAATAAATTTTCAAATAACAATTATAGTAAATATTATTTTACATCTTTTTTATTATAACAAAATTTACTTTAATTCAATTATTTACCACATAACTTCTAGAAAATATTAATTTCTAAACGCTACAAAATAGTGAAAAAAAATTGTAGTTAATAAATATTATTCTAATCTTTTTGAATACAATGAAATTTACTCTAATTAATTTATTTACATGCCCAAAGAAAACAGATAGAGCTTCAAATAAACTACTACTTCTGGTTAATAGATTGCTGTCAAAATTTAAGCAGTTCGTAACTCAAACATCCAAATTCTAAATATGAAATTTGAAAGTGATATCATTACATTTTGAGTTATCGTGGAAGAAAAAATCGCCACACACATATACACACACACGCACATACACACAGGCTTCTAAGGCACCTAAAATTATGCTTATCCCTTGAAAACTCACTATTAAAAATTTTGACCCGGCTCAATACCTCCTTTACATATTTATATGCAGGAGTTAAAAAATCGGATCACGATATTTTCATACATAATCTATTAAGTGCTAGTTTGATTTCCGGAAATTTACCGTATTGAGCTTTTATTGCTACGAAAATTCCACGAATCGAAGACGAGTGGTGATTTTAAAGTATTTTGAGATCCCTGTATCAGTTTTGACCATTATCTCAATGACGTTTGTGTGTGTGACCGTATGTTTAATAACTCATAAACGAGGAAAAATAGAGCAAATAAATTTTTTAATTATAACCCTCATGACAGTATGATAAAAAGTTTCAAATGAAGAAGGAATAAAAAATCTTATTTGTAATGCAATTTTTTTAAATTATTATTAAGCGGTCTCAACTGCTGAGGTTATTTGCCGCCTCGGAACCTCGTTTTTGGTGGTGTGACAACGGCACGTAGTATTCGCTGGTATGGGTCACCCATCCAACTACTAACCGCGGGCAGCATTGCTTAACTTGCGTTATCGAGTGATGCGGCTTTAACACTACCTGCCAAGCCGTTGCCTAAATAGCAAATTGTGCAATATAATATTTCCCAATCATAATTGCTATAAAAACAAACAAATAACGAAAACATCTATCTAATCTATGTTAAGTATAATTATTAAACATTTCAATCAATAAAGATTCATAGGTATAAGAAAGTCATATGGTACCACTCCAAAATTGTTTGGAATTGTGCTATTATATTCATCTATAAAAATATATTGATTACAGAATTAATAATATTTTGTTTAAGATAGTAAGAAAATAATTTGATTAAATTGTCTCAATCTGATAATTAAAATGTATGGTTTTTATTTATAGGCAAAAGTGATCCATCAAGACGCTACCTAGCAAAAGCAACAACATTGGATCGTTTATTCGGCCCAGCTTGGCTCGCTTATGGCCATTCATTTGCAGTGGAAAATGAACATGATCAAGCTATGGCCGCTTATTTCAAAGCTTCACAACTCATGAAAGGGTAGAATAAATCATTAACTTACATACAAATATTATAATTAGACCATTACGCCATCTTACAGAGGATGGAGCAACTCTTTCATTATATACCAAAATATTTAATATTAAAAATATAAAAAAATCATTCACCCAACAGTAAATTAACTCTTCTCCCAACATCGTTCTATTTCTAAATAGAGACAAACTAAAATATACGATATACAAAAATAGTAATTTATTTTTTTTTATTTGATATATTGTAATTATTTTATTTTCTGTTTAGATGCCATTTGCCGTTGCTTTACATTGGATTGGAATGCGGATTGACAAATAATGTAAGATTGGCAGAAAAGTTTTTCCAACAAGCGCAGAACATCGCACCTGATGATCCATTTGTTATGCACGAAATGGGAGTTATAGCTTTCCAGAATTTAGAGTAAGTACTGACCACCACAAAGAAAATTTAACTTTTTAGCAAATATTACCACCAGCACTCTCTATATTATTTTCTCATTTGTTGTATGTATTTTCAGTTACAAAGCAGCAGAGAAACATTTTAAAGATGCTCTGACTCGAATTCGTAACAATCAAGACTCAACAATGGTTGAAAAGTGGGAACCACTTCTAAATAATCTTGGGCACACTTGCCGGAAACTGAAAAAGTATGAAGAATCTCTAGAATACCACCATCAGGTAAATTTGATCTGATAACATAACAACCTGCAGATTATTCAATTGTCAAATTTATTCTTTCCGCACATATTTTCTATAGTGTAAGCCGTATTTTTTTTTTAGTCCACCATTACTCAGTATCTAATAAAGTTATGATGATTTAGTGGTCATTTTCAAGTAAACTGTCGCGACTACTTAAAAGTACAAAACAAAATAAACTAGATGTGAGAATATTTAGAATCTGAATGTTTAAATTACAGACTGATTAGATTTTGGTAGCATTCTATCAACAACTGAAAGAGTAAGTTTACATAAAGACCCATTAGTAAATAATTGAGTTAGAGTTAATTTTGTAATATTCAAAAAGATGTAAAATAGTATTAACAACAATTTTATTTTTTATACGAGTCACACTGGAGAAAAAAAATTAACTTAAAAATTAGAGCTAGCATTATTTTATATCTTTCCTAATATTACAAAATTTATCGTAAATAAATCTTAGCCTGAGATCTATCAGAAAGAAATGATATATACCTTCAATTCAAGTAAACTAACACACTTTTGGTGTAAGGATTGGTACCAAAATACAATCAGATATTTCAGTTCTTAATATAAAATTAGAAAATATATTTATCGTGGACGCAAAAATCATCACATCATAAAAGATTATTCGATGAGAGTAACTGCAGATTTTGCATAATATTGCACCACACGAAATAATGCAATATTGCTTCATGGTATTAATTTTTTCATTCTTCCAGGCATTAGTTCTGTCGCCACAAAATTCAGGAACATACTCTGCAATCGGCTACACAAAAGCTTTAATAGGACAAACAGAAGAAGCAGTGGATTGGTTCCACAGAGCTCTTGGTTTGAAACGAGACGACACCTTCAGCACAACAATGTTAAACTACGCCATCGAGCAGTTGGCGGATGAGTCGCCACCATTTCCAAGTAAATTACTAAGAATTGAATATTACTCTAAATATAATGAGCCCTGGAGATATATCATTACTTTTCCATTTGTTTTTACTTATAATTTCAATAAAATTTAAAAGTTATTTGTAACTCTCTCACATTTCTAGAAAAATGTTAACCTTTAATAACTCAAACATAATTAGTGCTGAATCATAACTTATATTGGAAAATTGCATTAATTGTAATAGTTTTCTCTGTAGAATCTCATCTCATTTTGAAATGTGTTGTTGATTAACTAAATATTATTTTACAGATGCGCCTGATTTTGTACCAGATTTCAGGACAGGTTTCCCAAAACTGTCGCAAGATGAAAGTTCAGTGAAATATATTTATCTTGATACGTCAGATGCTGACGACAGAGATAATGAGAGTCAGTCAATGCAACAGGATTCTATGAATTTAACTAATGAAATGAATATTGAGTTTTGAAGTCGCGAACTATACTTTTTTAAGAAATAAAGATGTTACAATGTAAGTTGTTGCCTTTTTATTTATTTATTAATATACAAACCATTCGGACGTAGTTGTATTTTTGGTTATAGCAGAATTTGGTGACCAATGGCGTAAGTTCTATCCCATGGGGCCCCGAACTCTAAAGGTTAAAAATATATGTATACGTATAATAAAATTTAGTCAATTTCGTATACTTGTATATGTATTGATAATATCGTGAAATATTCATATTTAGGTAACCAAATGGGCCTTATTGCATGCATTTTTATTCTATACATCTTTTGTATTTAAATTTTTGTTCTAAAGCAAATAGGTAAGATACAGCAATATAAAAAAAATTTGTTGTGGGCATCACAATACCTCCCGCCTACTACCACTATTAAGAAACGCTTATCCCTTAAAAAAAATCAAAGTTTTCAATTATGATACATGTCAAAAAATGACATTTTTTATTTCTCAGCCGTTGTTTTGTTTTTATTAAAAAGCATAGGCTTTGCAAATTAAAAAAAAATGTCAAAATATGATTTTTCTTTAACGTGTTGTAATTCATAAATGGTGACAGTACGATAAAAATGTTTCAAACAATAATTGTAGATAATAATGTTTGAAACATTATTCTCATTGTCATTAAATCATAATTTACTCAGATATTTCAAAATAAGTTGATAGGACCTCAAGTAAACTACCACTTCCGGTTATTGGATTATCACCAAAAACTAATCTTCTCTTCCTAAGGAGATACATTTGAAATATACAAAATATCAAAATTATTAGTTTAGTAATTTTTGAGAAACCGTAGCTCCAGAGATCCACACAGACTGACAGACAGACACACAGACATCATCGCGAAACTATTAAAATCGCATTCTAGGGACCTTAATACGTGCTCATCCACTGACAACTCACTACCGAATTTTTAGCATGATTCTTATACCTCCCTTACAGGATGTGACGAGAGGTAAAAATATATGTCATTGAAGTCCACTGAAATATAGTATGAAAGCGAAAAAGAGCCTGAATCAGATAGATATTGTAAGGTCACCCTTTTTTTGTTAAACAAATACTTGTTTTTAGAGCGGTTGCTAAGCGTTTGTTGAACGATTATTATGGTAAACACATTGTACAACAAAGGCAGATGGTGCAACAATTAGCTGTCTGCCCTGGCTCGCATTTTCAATGTTAGCATTCCAGTGTTATTATATTTCTGTGATTGAAACCCCTATACTATACGGCACATTCCAATTCTACATCTCGTATAATTATCACAAAAGTATTTAAAATTAATGTGGACAAAAAAAGTCCAGGAGCTCCTTTACCAACTGTCAATGCCACATCCCACAGAGGTAAAATTTAAAGTAGTGATTGTTTTCAGAAAATCTGGTATACCACTGACTCATGACTGATGAAATTTTATAGCATTTAGCCCGTCCATATACTAGACTTGACGAAAATATAAAAATTCATTTCCCGCAAAAGCAATTTGCCCATTTATGTTTGTAAATATAAATAGCAGGTTTCTATAAACGCAGGTAGTTTAGTAATTCATCAGAAATATAGATGGCAGTTCTCAGCATAACATTCAAAAATTCGTGGATTCCCCATGATGCGCGCTTGTTATATTTTATCAATCAAAGTTAAGAGGCGTATACATAAATAAAAAACGAACATATTCAGTTGCAAACATTAAAAAATTATCCAGAGCTGTACTAGAGGTAATTATATTTTATTGTTACTATTTAGAGATAATATAAACTGATAATAAATTTGAATTTTAATACGCAACATTACGCAAACAAATTAAAACTTTTATTGCAATTCATTATGTACTCATTCAAATCATTAATCGGATGACAATAGAATTACTCACACACTTTGCACAACATTATTAGAATATTTTATTTAAATCGCACATTTTTATTCATATAATTTCAAAATTTGTTTATTACACAAACACACTATTATTATTAATTTATTGGTAAATAATTATTCAATGTTATGATTTCTCTGTGTCCTGCCTCGTGGATTGTTTGAGAATCACTGACTGTGATGCTTTTTACCCTCTCCACCCATATCACGACCAATAGCTTCGCAATTTCTCCTACCCCTGAAATTTCAACATGCGGCTTCATGCATGACTTTATTATGAAATTTAGAACTGTTGATACTTGTGTGTGATGAGAGTGCGACATCGGCGAATTCACTTTTAAAACAATATAATAGTATGTCTTCGCATTTGCGGCCGAGAAGAATTTGGTTGAAGCCGCGATCAATATACCGGTTAAATATGAGTTGTTAGTGAATTTCAAACTATTACGCATCAGAAAAATTTATTTAAAACATTGACATTTTATTCCAAAACGCGTATGGTATTGCGGCCGAATCGGAGTTTTTGAAAATTTGGAATAATCATGCCCGCTTTGCAACAGGTGAGTCAGATTTTTAACAGTAAAAAATTGTTTTAACTGTATTGATTCGTAATTTGTGGTGAACGCATGTATATTATTGCAGTTATTTATAATGAAATACACATTTTTTGTGTTTCACATATGTGGCATTCGAGTTTTGCGCTTTACATATGTTGTAGTTTAGAATTTTATCGACAATCTAAAATGTACAAGAAATATTTTACAGTCTGGTTTGTACCGTTTATATATATTTTATATTGTTTGGCAAGTTTTGGCCCGAATTTTTATTCAAATTTAAAATTTTGTGCGCTTGGACGAAACTTGTATGTGTACTGTATACAAGATGCTCCAATATTGTTGCAAATATTGTATAAATAAATTTGTTAATTCAATGAAATTGTTTATAATTATAATGCATAGTTCAAGGTTGAATAAAATTACAATTTTCCAAATTAATTTTTGTATTTTCACTATTTTATCAATGTTAATGTTCGTTGTGAAATGTTTTGAAACAAATTTAAAGTTGAAATATGAAATCTGCGTATGTGTTGTTATAAATATAATAGACTTGTAAAGTTTAATTTTTCATAGATTAAAATTTTAATTGTTCACTGCAATTATTTGTTACGGACCAAACACACAAGAATATACTTACATATTTTCTTATTATCTTAGAATATCTCACTTCCGCTGCCCGTAAAATCATAACTGTGTGACTAATAAATACTGGACAGCTTTTACGTCAAGTGTTTGTACTCCACACGCACATAACGAATTTCAGAATTGCTCCTATATCGTTAATATGAATATTTTAAAACTTAATTAATGTGTTTAAATTATTTTAATGATGTCCTGCGCTGCACAAAACTATGCTAATCTTCAGATAATCAAAATGTCAACACAGTAGCATTGTTTCAGCTATTGTTTTTCATTTGTCTATTTACATGGCGGCAATTTTTGTTGTTTTGTTTAATGAGATGTCATTGTTGAAACTTTATATTGTCTGTAGTTTTATTGCAAAAAGAATCTACTTGGATTTGATACTTCGACAATTTCTTCCGGTAGTATTTATCTACAGTTACAAATAATTAAAGCTATTTGTAATTAATTTACTTGTTAAATGTAATTATTATATCTCAGGAAATGACTTCAAGTTAAATGTACTATCGTTACAGAAATTGAAAGTAGAATACGAAAGTATGAAACCGCAAAAAGACATATGCATATATTTTGCAATATTTATTTATTTATTAAAATGACTATCTTCAACATCAAAACGGATGCTTTGCGCAAACGTTTGAACTTGAATTTGACGGTAAAAAATTGTTTAGTTTTGAAAGAACCGACTAAACCTGACTGCAGCTAAAGGCAATTAAATTTAAAACCCAAGTTGGAGAATAGATACAGTGTGTGGTCTTATAATTGTTATTCTGTACAATACCAATCACCAGATGTCCCATAATTAAATATTCATATACCTTTTATCTGTTTAGAATCCGGATGCCTTTTCATAGAAATAGTTTTTTTATTCAAAATTGACTCAGATACGGTAACTAATTTATTATTCAAATTAATTTATATATTAGTCAATTCTCATCGAAACATCTGCACTGGTTGATTTTGGTAATGTGAGAGTAGCAGCTGTCAAAACATACAACCCTCACATACTCGCAAAGTGTAAAATATACAATAATTTCTATGTGGTGTATTAGGATTGAACCCAAAGCCTATAGGTTCTAAAACAATAAGCATATGAATAATTATTTTGTCAACAATAATACATTATGGCTGGTACCACGAGCTTTGTTTTAAGAGCAGTGTTTTAGGCTTGGTTTTAGCACTGTACAATACTCTAAAATTATTTTATAAAAAAATGCTTCAAATAGAAGAAACTACAGAGATATTTATTATCTACCACTTTTATTTGAAGCATTTTTAATACAATAATTTTAGAACATTGTACAGCCCTAAAACCGAGCTTAAAACACCCAAAAATTTTTACTGGTTAATTTTTCAAAAAATAGAGGTCACGGATTTAAGGGTGGATAATACATTTCAAAACAATAAAAAAAGTTCGTATACACTTTTATCCAAAATGCCTGTTTTCAGAGTTATAGATTTTAATATTTTACATATTTCTGTCAAACAAATTCGTACTTTAAACATTACAAACAATAAAATCATAGGGTGCTATTCACACCTCTATACTAAGGGCTACTAACTAAGGCATTTTAAAATTTAACACTGTCGCTATGAAAAAATTGTTGATCTCCAAGGTAATCAACAACTTTTGCAAACAGTGCCGAATTTTAAAATGCGCTAGTTAGTACCCCTTAGTATAGACCTGTGAATAGCACCCAATGTGTTTACAATGGATAACAGTTGAAGAGAGTCTTGTTTTTCCTTATTTGTCAGAAATTATTGTTATTTTGAACATGTTTTCCATTGTACTATTATGATTTTATTGTAATGTTAAAAGTATGAGTTGTATATGACAGAAATAAAATATTAAAATCGCTTTAGCTCTAAAATTAGGCATTTCCGGATATATGTTTATATGAACTTTTTTTATTGTTTTGAAATGTATTATCTACCTTAAAATCGATGACCTCTATTTTGAACACCCTGTATGTGTCAAATGAAATTTTCAATTTTTATTCAGTGACGTCTGTTATCATTGATAGAAAATTAACAGGGAAGTTGCAGAATAAGCACCTATGTCTTTTACTCAGCTTATTTGTGTTTGCAGATCTTAGTAAAACGTAGAAGACATATTGATTGAATTTAATTTATTTATAACAATATTCCGATATAACAAAATTCAGTAAACGAGAGTAACATGTGCTTTGAACGAGGTATACTTATTTTAAAGTTATAAAGATAAGTTCACTTTTCAAAATTAAAATTTTATATTCCAAATTTAAAAAATATTACCTATTTTTGAGTGTGTCACCTTGCTGTCGTAGATCTCGGTAAGTAATCAACTTTTAGTTTCAAATAAATAAATATATCATTACACATTATGGGTGTGGCACTCTGCATATATAGTTCTCGATTAGTGATAGTATTATTGCGCATAAATTGCGGTTACCGGCCGTTAAGCCACAACCCCCAAAGGTGTTAGTTTCAAGTTGAAAAAACTTTCAGAACTCTTAATAATTAAGACTTTTGGATTAAGTTCTGTAAAAATATAGTAATTTTGGAACGCTCACTAACGTTGAAAAGTTGATAAGAAAATATAATAGTTATTTATTTTACAAGTGGGCAAAGTAAGGAATTACCCACGAGAGAAATTTTAGCACACGAAACTGAAGGCTGTGTGTGATAATTTTATCGAGTGGGTAATTCCACTTTGCCCACGTGTGAAGTATAACGTTTTATCCAACACCTCTTAATAAATGAAAAATTTATTAAAGAAATATTATTTGACAGTGACATATGTTTTAAATTTTTAAATTAAAATGTCAATGGAAGTAGTTACCAAGGTATTGTGTGTTATTATTATTGTTATAAATAAAAAAATACTCACTAGTGGCTTTCCTCAAAATTATACCCACTAGTAGGTATTCTGTTACTTTGCTTGTTTAAAATCGCCATAGTTATGGAGCATTTATTGGGAGGTGTTGGATAAAAATAATTTAACATTCAATAATTTTGAAGTAAAATGTAATATAAAAATTAAATAATACATTAATAAAAATTAGTTCAACTATTATATATGTGAATTTAAAGAAATTTTCAAATAATGGAACATTGTTAAATATTTTTTCTACGACCACTGAGAAATCTGCTCATTGTATGTTTGTAGTTGCTAGGGATATGAGGTGCATTGCAAGCATCGTGCGAAATGAATTTGTTTTGAGAGTATTTCAATACAGATCAGTTCATTTAAGTACAGGTGCCATTGCTAGGATACTTATTTAGAATTGTCAAATATTGGAATGGTGAAATCGGGACAAATTTATTTTTAAATTTAAATTAATTTTGAAATAATATCGTGGTCGTAGCAAAAGTATAGTGTACAAATCGCATGGAATGTCCATTTCATACTCGTATGATTTGCAGCATTCGCCTTCGGCTCATGCTACAAACTTTCATACTCGTAAGAAATGTGTACCATTCCATGCTCGTTGTACAATATATAACTAATTAATTACTTTTGGATAAGAGTGTTCAATATGTTTTCACATAATAACCGCTCTTCAAACGCATAGCAACCGCTCAACAAACCTATAACAACCGCTCTATAAATAAGTGTTAGACGAAGACGGATAACCCACGATGTATATCTGTCTCAGGCTCGTTTTTCTCTTTCATAAAAGCCTACAAGTACATCTTCCGGAATTACTTTATTTCAGTGGGTAGACACATCAGATTCTAATAAGAAAATCATTTTCAAATTTCATATTTAGGCCTTGAATGTTCGAATTACGAGCTTTACATACTTCTGTTTCTGTACTGATCTTTTGAGGACTAGTGAATGAGAACTGTTTTAGAGAATATAGATGATAAACCTGTTTAATTATTGTAATTATGATTTTATTTTCAAATAGGTATTCATTAATAATATCTAGTCTTTAAAACTTTCTAACTAATAATACAAATATTACTTTTATATTATTTCAAATGACACATATTTTTGACACTTCACAATTATTATTTAACATTATACAGACAGATTAATAAAAGAGATTAACGTTAACTCCATTTTTTTCATCATCTATAACTTCGTTTCTAAATTAATTATATTATCAAAATGTGTCAAATTATATACAATCTTGATTACAACCTTAGTTAAAATAATTATGTTCTGAGAATGGAAAATGAAGTTTCGACGAATAATAATAAAAATGGAATTAGCGCTAATCCCTTTTACGAATCTGCCTGATAGATGTTAAAATTGTTTTAGTTTTCGTTTACATTGTAACTAAGTAACTTGTCTCGTTCATGTGATATTGCGCACACGGACATCCATCCATCCATCCTCACACACAGACATTGAGAAAATGGTCTTAAAGGATTCAGTGGACATCAAAATATGTATTTCCATGTAATCTCGTCAGCGATTTTTTTCATGATTTCAATACTTCCTTATACTTTGTATAATGCATAACAAAGTAAAAATACAGACCTAAGCACCACCAAGTATATAGAAAATGAAGAACAAATTGTATTTTCAATAACAGAATTAAAAATTTTAATAATTTAAGTTGACGTATTAAAAATTGTTGTTCAAACTAAAATCTTTTAAAAATTTAATTGAAAGATTAAATGTCAAACAATTTACAGTCTTATGTATAAGGCAATATTGTTATATCTAAAGTATTTATGATATATTTAACATGAAACTAAACAAATATAATTTTTGTTATAATAAGATGTCAAACAGTATTAGCTACAATTTTTATTTGGGACTTTTTTTCTACTTTGTACTTTATATTTCTTAGGACCGATCTTTCCATCTACGAAAAAAAAATTGAAAAACCGGAACAGGAAGTTTACTGGACACACAAAACTATAAATTCCATTTTTTTCAAAAATTGAATCAGCTGTAAGAAAAGTTTCCAATGAAAGATGTTAGCAAAAATATTTGGAATATAAAATGTTATTTGCACTTTCTTGTACATGCTTCTAATTTTGAGAAAAACTAAATTAAATATTTCAATAATCCTAGTTACAATGGGAACAAATAATAAAATATTTTTAACGTCTATGTGTCAAACGTGTCAAATAATTGTGAAGTGTCAAAAATATGTTTCGTTTGAAATTTATAAAAGCAATATTTGTATTATCAGTTAGAAAGTTTTAAAGACCAGATATTAATTTTTTTATCTATATATTTAAATAAAATTATAGTTACGAGAAGAAAAAAATTAAACAGGTTTATCATCTATAATAATTATCAAAATAAAGTCATACGTGTTCAGTTGGTTTTATGTGTATAAGAAAGTAGTGTGTGGCCCACACCAGATTTTCAAAAGTTGTTATTTTACACAAATTATTTTATTTTGTTACAACATTAGTAATTTTAGTATATCGGGGAGTAGGTAGCAGATGAGTTGACCAAAACCTACAAACAATCTAAATTTCCGTATGAGCCAGTGGGTCCCTGGTCGGAGCGCGCGTGCTAGTGGCACACGCGAGGCCCGTGCCGCCGCGCCGCCGACCGTCCCGCGAACCTGTTGAATGTGTAAACAGCGTGAAGTCTGCCGCCACCGGCACCGCCGAAGCCACTTGCTGCCTCTTTAGTAGCTGTAGTAGTGTATTCCAGCGCCCCCTTGTCCCCGTACCGCACCCCGCGCACACGCTACTGTGTGATCCGCTAATAAAACTCATTATGAAAATTATTTGGTTCGCGTTTTAATCACCCGGTGTAAGGAAGAAACAGGGATTAACTAGAAATAAGTTTAGATTTTTTTTGAGAAGTTTTGATATTTTATTTTAAGGTTATTTATACCTTTACTTTCATTAATTATTAATTAATTAGATATTAATTATTTTATGAAAGTCAATGTACTGTACAAAGTTTCGTATTTATTGTGTTGTTATTATTTGTTTATTACTTCAAATACATCATTATCATTAATTAAATGGTATTGCAAATACTAGACTAGGGATTCCTTGGTTCGATTCTAGCGCACCAATATGTCAAAAATATTTATTTTAAACCTGTACTAGCATCCCAAAGCTCCAGTTACCAATTTATTTTTACCCCTGTGGTTTCCCCTCCACTAACATCTTTGGAGGGATCGCGATTTGACGACTGGTAACCGCACTTAACATGTACAAAATTTGTCATTTATTGAGATCCGTGAAAGCTACATCCAATATAAAAAGAAAAAAGTTGAGATGATATATTTACCGTGAGTTTCAGCTAAAATGCAATATTTATTAATTTAATCTATCATTAAGAGGAATATCTGGCTAGTCGCTCCGCAACTCTAGTATAAACCATCCGATTCAAAAACAGACATACGTTACGCCAATCGTCAATGCAACTTATGGGTAGTAGAAGTTAATAGCACGATTCGCCACTGTGCAGGCAACAAATTAACGAAAACAGACGTTCACAATATATCAAAATAAACGGTTTGAAATTATTTTATCCAACACCTCTCAATAAATGCTCTATGGCGATTTCAGACAAAGAAAGGAACAGATTACTCATTAGTGGGTATAATTTTGAGAAAAGTCACTAGTGAGTAATATTCTATTTATAATAATAATAATAATAATAATAACACACAATACCTTGGTAACTACTTCTATTGACATTTTAATTTAGAAAATTTAAAACGTCACTATCAAATAATATTTCTTTAATAGATTTTTATTAAGAGATGTGGGATAAAACGTTATACTTCACATGTGGGCAAAATGGAATTACCCACGAGATAAATTTTAGCACACGAAGCCGAAGGCTGAGTGTGATAATTTTATCGCACTTGTAAAGTAAATAACTATTTTGTAAAAAAATATATAAAATTTCAATAGTTAAATAGTATATTCTACAACAAGTAATGGAATGGCACATATTCCACGCGAGCAAAAAGTTTGTAGCCCGAGCCAAAGTCGAGGGCTACGGTTTGCGAGCGTGGGATAGGCCATTCCGTTACATGTTGTAGACTATACTTTCTATAAATAGGTTTTGGAAATTATACAAAAATACAAATATAAAACTGTTGAAAACGTCAAACTCAAATAAATCAAATTAAAACAAACACACGTAACCATAGTAACTGAATTAAGATACTTCATATGTCGCGCTAATAAGCGGTTCTGATTGGTCGAAAATATTCCATACGCCGCGTATGGAATGTTAGTGATTCCATAACAATTTTTAGTAGTGGAATGCCCAGTTTCCAAAACAGTGTTATAGAAAAATATATCTTCGTCATGTACCTAAGTGGTTAGAAATTATGTTTTTCATCTATGTTACGAATAAACAGTCATTGAATTCAGGATAATTTTAACGTTTTTGTAGCTAAGTATAGAAACAAAAGGATGAAATATATTATAAATTAAATATCAACGTGAGTAAATTACACATTCTTCTTACTACTACTAAAATAATTTTATTAAATTTTTTTCATATATTTCTTAGAAATGTTAAATACGAATATCGTATTTTAACGCTCTGCGAAGTGGACATAGATTATTCTTAAGAGCTATGGATGAACAGTATACGGTATACCGAGTGAAGAATTGAAATTTGGCATATATGAATTTCAGTGCTATTTTATTTATAATACTATATCTTTTTACCTGTTCACTTTACATCAAAAGTATAAATACAAATAGAAATGTTGTTCAGAATTCATAAATGCATGCAATAAGGCCCATTTGGTTACCAAAATAGTATTATTTCATTGATATGTCAATCAAAATTATAATAAGTTCCAGACAAAATACATCATAGATTGTCAATGTTGTTGCGATTTTTAATATTGTCTTTTTCTTTTTATTCACATCTAAAGATACATCTCTTATTATAAATTTTATAAATATTCTAGAAACTGTGAATTTGGTCTAGAACATTCAAGAGAATAAATTAGCAAATATATCACACATATTTCTCAAACTATAATTAGAATTGTACCAAGCAATCATTCGAATTTTCCCCTTATTAGTAAACTTCTTTAAGTATGATGCCACATTCATTTAACATTGACCTGCACGCATTTTATCTATTAGTAAATGTTGTATCTTCGTTGAAACTCACGGTACTTATTTTATTTATTTTTACTGGTATTAATAATTATCGTTTTCAGTTGAAACATCTTTCTCTGAAATATGTTATAAGTTTGCAATGCATCGCTAGGTGTGGCACTCTGCCGCTGTGCCTAACCTAACCTGAACAGATTTCGGTAAAGAGCATTATATTTATCCGCGAAAGGTGGCCACGCAATTACAGTCCTTAATGGTTTCTAGCGATTGGCGGAGCGTGTATTAGGGTATAGTGTAAAGTAGTGGTAGTTTACCGAGAATTCCTCGGCTATAAAATTCGAACTGATGATCATAATCCGATGTATTCTCAGTAACAGGCCAGAGGATTAAGATCTGAGTTGATAGATCAGCTAATTTGACATTTCGAAATAATAAATTACACACTTACAAATGAGGGTTCTATAGATAGACATTTAAATATTAGCAGAATTGTTTTTACATACTGTGTTTTGATTTATAAAAAGATATATTGGTTTAAAATAATGTATTATCAGGAAGAATTATAATTGAAGACGTTTATTACTATTTTTATCTTTCGCATATGATACAAGTAATTGATTTAGAGAAATTTCGTTATATTCAAAAAGATAAAATAAATAAATGAATATATCATTACGCCTATTATCTATTATGGGTGTGGCACTCTGCTTATGCAGATCTCGGTAAGTGATAAATTTTTGCGTATGAATTGCGGTTACCAGCCGTCAAACCATAGCCCCCAAAGATGTTAGTTGAGGGCAACCCACAGGGGTAAATTTAAATTGGAAACTGTCAGCTGTAGGATTCGAACCGAGGAGCTCCCGATCCACAGTCCAACGCGTTGCCGCGGAGCTATACCCATCTTAAAAAAAATAATATTGGTTATCATTTTTCTTTTACCTTTTTCTATATTTTGTACCGTTTATAAATAGAAAGAGGGATTATAATGTTATATAATGGGTTATAATGTTTTCGTTTATATCAGTAAATAATTGAGTTAAGTGGTAACTTTTGTTATATACAAAAAGTTATAGCTCGTAATTTTTAAATTAAGAAGGAAATAGCACGTAATTTTAGTGCAATTTATTTGCGATTTCGAGCAGATGGGGGCGCCAACTATAAAGACTAAAGAGTCGTAAATAATTGCGTTAAGAGTAAATTGTTATATTCAAAAAAATGTAGGATAATATTGGGTTCAATTTTTATTTGAAACTTTTTTCTTTATTTTTTGCACCGTTTAAAAGTTGTTCAGGCGGGAAGTTATGTGCTGGCCACATCAGATTTTATACGGTTTTTCATGTAGTGAACAAAATAAACAATGTTCGATGACGTCACATCGGCATCAATTCCTTCGGTTCGTCTCATAGACGAGGATAGTAAATAAATATTTATACAGGGTGTTTCATAACTTCAGGTACATACGTTAATGGTATATGTTATTTGATTATTATATTCCATGTTTCCCAGTCCAAAATTTTTCGTTGCCACTGCCACTGGGTGGATGCTTATGTTAATAATTATCGTTTCATTAAAAATAATTAAATTTTGTTTGTTTATTTTACAAGTATTATGTAATTTAAATTGTTGATTACCTACTTCATTATTTCTGTTTAATAGGAAAGCGAATCCAGTGCAGTACTACAAAAAATGTTTTAGGTAAACAACCCTTAATTTTTCGAATTTAAAAAAAATTCTTTTAGATTCATAATCAGCATGTCAAACAACATATACCATTAACGTATGTACTCGGAGTTATGAAAAACTCTGTATATTTGTTTATGGTTCGTCTGTAATAATACAATGTATTATTTCATTTCGTGGCATAATCTTAAATCTATTTTTGTTTTTAAAATAAATGAGTATTTACAGTATACTGACGGCACACCTGCATCAAAAATCCAACTACATTGTTTAGAAAGAAACATCAAAACCTGCGGCCTGTATCGGCTTCTTAATGACATCTGGCAAATACACCGCCATTAGCTGCAGTACGCGGCTCTCTTTAAGCGGCAGATTCATAGAGCAGTGTGAGTGATATGTTTGTGTTCAAAGAATTATGCTTCTAACTAAGCTGCTTGTAACACGTGCCGCAGAGTTATTCTCATTGGATAAAAATTGGAGTGGGGACTCTTTTTGCGCCTTTAAGTTAGATTCTGGGAGGGGAAGGTGTTAAAATTGTTAGAACTTTTCTGGAGTTCGAAGGGTCGACACTTAATTACCATGAAGTATAAGAGTATATGCATTTCGTACTTTGATTAGTTGTAGTTACATTTAAATGCATAGAAATTTTGTGAATTGTTTTTGTTTTATGTTCAAGTGAATTTTTAGTCTATTTTGTGGAGTTTAAAAAAATTGTTGCTATCACGATGTATACTTGTGAAGATTATCAACTTTTCCCTAATTTGAGAAGTATTTGGAATTTGGAAGACGAGAACCAGGTATGCCCATCGTTTACCCATTTTAAATGTGGCACTCTGCTTGAAGCAGATCTTGCTATGTGATATATTTTTGCAAGTGCACAACCGACAAATAAGAACACCCAATTATTTTCGTATGCGATAATATGTTTACTTTATAATTTAAATATATTTTAAATAAATTAAGTCCAATAATAATATTACATATAGCACAATGGTATTTGATTATGGATCATGAGATCGTCAGGGTGAATCCCATAACTGACAATTGTCATTTTGGGAGGTTGTTTCGACAGCTGGTAACCGTACAAAATATATTATTTACTGAGATCTTCGAAAGCAGTGTCATATTCAAAATAGATAAATGGCATGATGATTTATTTATTTATTTTTAATTTCGTCAAACTTGAGTTTTGGCTAAGATGCAGTATTTACTAATCTATCACTAATGTATTTGGTCTAGATGTCTAGAACATCAGGAAATAAATTAGCAAACATATCAAACTAATAACCATTTTAATAAATATTCATTCGATTATTTTTTGACATTTCTTTAAACCAATCAAATGCTTTATTGTATGTCACGTGTCTGCGTTTTAACCAATCCTGTCAATATTATACTGAGAATAATGCTCTTGTGAATATTCCCGGCAATTTTCTCTGTAGCTTTTTTGTTTTTGTTGACAGATGTCAAATGTCAAATAGTTATCATCAACACAAGTAAAAATGAGCAAAAAAGATAAATTTAGTGGCGTGCCTGATGATGAAATCAAAAAATAATCTAATTAAATATAACTCGAGAGTTCGATAAATTAGAAAATAATTCTCCAGTATCTTTCTCAAACTTGTCGCCATTTGGCAATAGCCACTCAAGCCCTACGGGCTTTCGTGGCTATTGCCTGGCAACAAGTTTTCGAAAGATCTGTCAAATTATTTTCAATTTATTCTCACCCTCTTGTTATATTATTACTGAGTATTTTCTATGCTAGTAAACATCTTTAAAGTATGATGTCAAATTCAATTGACATTGACATTCTGTGTTGCATTTTATCTGGAACAGTACTACGGATGACAGAAAAGAAAATTATATCTTAGCTGAAACTTATGATATACACTTTGTCCGCGATGTGGTGGCTTCTACGTCATTACAAATATTCGTATGGGTTTAGATTTGAAAGGTGGGGGAAAATTTATGACGTCATATAGGTTGTCAAACAGTTATAATGAACAAGTTATTTGCACACTTTTATACTTACAAAATAAGAGTTATTTATTAAAGAAAAAAGTTAAATACAGTACAACTTTCTTGTGGTGCGGTTCACGTCACTATCTTCTTTCTCACTCCAAAAGTGAGCAATAGCAATAGTGGGAGAAAGTGAGAAAGAAGATAGTGACGTAAACCGCACCGCAAGAACGCTGAATTGTAGTATATTTTCATGCTAGTATCATTATAAATTACTTCAACATTGAATACTTATGATAATGAATTAATTTAATAATTTCAAATGAAGACCATTGTTTTAGAATCAATGATCTGACATTTTGATATTTGAGTTTGACACTTCGAGATCGAGGTGGTTCAAGGTAGCAATAATATAATACTCTTCTGTGGTTTACGATACTTATTATTACTATTAAATATGAAAATGTAGTTTCGTTCAGAATATAACCTAAAATTAATACTGAAATGACAGATTGTAGTTTGACATTTCCGTTCGTGAATTGATCATCTATCCTTTTTCTTTTCAAGTAGTGGAAAAGAGATGGACATATATAAGTAAAAAATAAGCAACGATTGAACAAGCGTGTATGTGACAAAGACAAACTATACATACAACTGTTAATTATTAGTTCGGAAACTAATCACGTAGCAGCCACAACATCGCGGACAAAGTGTACCAATTATTAAATTGCAGTATTACTTAAAATGAAATAATTATGATCTTGTCATTTAACGCGACTGCGACTGTTCAGATGATAATTCGACGATTTATCATACACTGTCCGAAATTCGATCAAATCTATGCATAGAGATTTAATGATTTCAATACGATGTAGTAGAAAGTTGACAATTTTTATATCATTTTTCAATCTACCGTGAGTTTCAGCTTCAGATGCAACATTTATGCATTACTATGGATATCAGCTTATGTATCACAGTACTGTTCCAGATATTATGCAACACCGGTTGTCAATGTTCAATAAACTTATTTTAATTTTAAAATATTTACTAATGTAGAAAAATTCAGTTTTCAGTCAAAATTATAGGAAACTGTTTACATATAGTTTCCAAAAAAAGTGTAAAAATAGATTTAAAAAAAATGTTTCGGCGCATGCGCATTTGGTTGATATAAGTGACAGATCGGAATGTAAAACATAACCTCTCAGTATTGCTTGTGTATAAAATATGTACGTATAATAATCTTATAATAACGTAATATTAATTAGAATGTGTTTTCTGAAGCTGCGTTGCTAATGCTATTCTAATTATTGTCTGTGTAATATTAGTGTTCCACAGTACGCATGCGTAATCTCGAAACTATTTTACGTGTTTACATGAGTTGTTTTCAAACCAATTTTGAAGTCAAACCCATGAATTTTAGTTTTGGTTTGTGTTAACTCAAAACGATTTTGACACTGTATACATGGAGTTTTCAAAACTTAAAAAGATTTGAAAACGGTTTCAGAACTGTATATAAACGCAGTAATATTGTAACCCCGCGATGTAATTTTTATGGAACAATACGGCGATCACTGATCTATATATACTTCTGGATAGATTTTCGCGTATGAAAAAGTGAGACAGATTTCAACTCTATGGCGACCATGTTGCGGAGGTCTGAATCTAGTCGATTATGGCGCCAAAAGATTGTTGATGTACATATATAAATACCGAACGTAGTTTGAAATTTAAAATGGTAGTGAAATGAGTATATTTTGGAAAGACACTTTAGATTCTATTCCACGAGACCTTTCATTAAAGTGACAAATTTATAGTTCTGTGATTGGTTAAAAAATACAGTGTACCATTACAAGCATTCGACGGTATACGCTCCAGTGTTGCCAACCCTACCGATTTATCGGTGAATCTACCGAAATCCACAGCCTTCTACCGATCTACCGAAACACCCTTAAAATCTACCGAAAGTTGTTATTATTTCCCAACAATTAACGAATGGTAAAATAAAAGAAAAAATAATGTTTCCGTAATAAGTTGGGACAATTTTTCACTTGACTTTTATGTTGGTATTGCAGTTTGGCCCATAAATTCATCTGCCATCTACGTCTAGTTGTAGATTAGTTAATATTTTTTGCATTCACTCGCTTGTGCATATAATTTAAATTTGTTCTTATAATAAATTTTCTTATTATCAGACAGATAAATGTATTAATATAAATATTTATAGCTACGAAATAAAACTTTTTCCTTAAAAAAAGCATTTCTTATTTTATTAATTGCAATATTAGGATAATTTGAAAAATCTACCGAAATTCTCCAAAATCTTCCGAAATTTTCGAACGAGTCTACCGAAAATTTATCAACTCGGGTTGGCAACACTGATACGCTCGGAATTTTTAACTAATTTATATGCACAACTGTAATTCTTCCACCAGTTCGTACACAGTTATTAAGAAAGGATAGAATAAAATGCCCGGATGCTTTGGTTTATTGCACATCCTTATAAAAATATACAGATTTAAAAAATATAGGTAGAAGCAACAAGATAAAATAAAAATGTGGTGGGCAATATTATACCTACATATAACTCAAAACACTAAAGTGCAGTATGACATTTTAACGGTATATTTATATTTCACATAGTGTTAAAGCAGGTGTTCGGGGACCAATCATAGCACATGAAACCACGTGGATTTGTGTCCATCTAAAGAAAGGTCTCGTGGAATAGTCTATAGATATGAATTTATTTGTATTTCGTTATTTTGCGACTCATAGGACTAGATTTATACAGCAATCAATCCTCTCCAAACATTCCTATCCTGGTACACCACTTTCGCCTCATCCATATTCATAACGCCCACGAGAAAATTAACACTACAAAATCTAAATCTCTGAATAGATATATAAATGTAAATGGCATCATAAGTGTCAAATTCGCGAACTATTTTACACAAAAAATTATCCTTTGGCTCCACGTCCACTGACATCTGTGTGAGTCATTATTTGACAGTATAGCACGCGTAAAAATATGTCAAACCAAGACCTGCTTTAAGCAGAGTGTCATCCGCAAGAATGGATTAGTTGTGAAAAGAAAATGATTGTTGTCATACATTGTTGCGATTTGGGCAGGTGTTTATTGATTATTGAAATTTTGTAAAACGTAGTAAGAAATGCATGTTTTTGGCCATTTTGAGAACCACTGGTCTTGAGTTTAGTTGCGCTGTAGAATTTCAAGACGAACACTTTTAACGGGATTATAAGTTAAATTATTATTGGGATATTTAACCATTGTTGCACTTTCTGCATCTTTAAGAATATGATCTGTTATTGAATAGATAACTTTTATTTTCTTATGCCTATCACAAAAAGTCGATGAGGTTTTCGCAAAATATATCTTGAGGTTGTCTCATTGCGTTTTGATCATTTTCTCAATGACGTGTGCGTGTCCACCTATGCAATAACGCAAATAGAAACAAGACAAGAATTTGAATGGTTTCTGTAATGATCGTTTTAGGACTATGACGAATGTTTTGAAGAGAACAAATAGTCGCAAAAATGTATAAGATGTTCCATTTAAAAAGATGCAGTTGCATATCATTGCGCGAAAATGAAACACCCGGTAGAAAAACTTTTGGCTTGGCTGCTTTAATTATTAATTCACTAAAAACTTGATCATGTAAATAGACTGATAAGTTCACTTATAAAGACAATTTTAAGTCATTTGAAAAGAAAAACTTTATCGTATAATGCATGCTATAAATAAAAAAATCTGATGTGGCACCACATTACTTTCTTATACATATAAATTTTTTTGTTCTTTCTAGCGATGATTTAATTTTAAAATATTAATTAAAATCTAATATTTTAAACTTCTAGCTAATAATACAAGTATTGCTTTTATAATATTTCAAACGACACATATTTTTGACACATCACAATTATTTGACATATAGATGTTAAAAATGTTCTAAGTTTTTGTTCCCATTATAACTAAGATTATTGAAATATATAATTAAATATATAATTTAGTTTTTCTCAAAATTAGAAGCATGTGCAAGAATTCATTTGAATTTTTTTTCACAGCTAAATCTATTTTTGAAAAAAAGTATTTATTGCAGAAATCTCGTCAGCGATTTTTTTTCATGATTTCAATGCTTATACTTTGTATAAGAAAGTAAAAATACATACCAATGGACCACCCGGCAAATAGAGAACAGTGATATAACAATATACTTCAATAACCATAGCATATTAAGTATAAACAAATAACTCAAACATTTATTCTTTACGTCAAACAAGTGTCAAGTGTAATTATTACCCATTCAGATTTTTAATTTATACGCTAAAGAAAAAATAAAGAAAGTCGTGTGCGCACACCAGATTTTTTGTTGTTTTTTTACCATTCAATAACAAAGCTCAAAGGACCGCCCATAAAACGATT
This sequence comes from Poecilus cupreus, assembly GCA_963942605.1. NCBI lineage: Eukaryota > Metazoa > Arthropoda > Insecta > Coleoptera > Carabidae > Poecilus > Poecilus cupreus. Next base: position 25,052,749 of record OZ012721.1, read on the forward strand.
ACGCACTCCTAACTTAAATATACAAAAGAACCTAAAATTGTACCCACAAAAAACTAATTGGTTTCACACGTTTAGCTTCAGGGCACAAGATAAACAAATTCTAGTTTTAAGTAAGTTATTTGTCATCCTTTATTATGATCTTGCTAGCATCTCACAATTGATGGCGGTCTTGTTTTGATTGTATGTTGATATAATTTGTTAGTGCATTTCATTGTTTAAAAGTGAGGTTATTTTGTATCGCCTTTTATTTTAAAACAAAACATAGACAAATTGACAATTTATAACGAAATAAAGTTTATATACCAACATTTATTCCTAAAAATCTCTTACAACGAGTAATATTTCAATTGTATTATTTAATAGGACGCTTCTAACTATGTAGAATAGATTTCCAGGGTTCGACTGTGTATGCTTTATTAATTCATTAGAATCAAGTCTGTGCTTATAAAATATCTCGATCTTTTTTATTAAAATCAGCAACCCATAAATGTTTTGGATTTCACTGACCTGATCTCCCTCGTATTCTAGCCCCCGATGTCGCTTCCGAGTTCCCCAGGAGACTGCAGCTCACCAGACAGCACCGCCAGTGGAGTGAGCTCCACCAGCTCTGCTCCAGGAAGTGGCTTTGCGAACGTGGCTGCTGATATCCTTCAGCGCCACTCTATAAACTCGCTCATCAACAGTATACTGGACCAAGACCCCTTAGCTTCACCTGGGGCGGTCACCTCTACGCCACAGCAGTCGCACCAGGTCAAGAGGGAACACAAACACGCACCTGAAGGTAAGAAGATATAAAAAGATGCAAAATTATGATTTGTCTTTGCAGTTAAAAATATACAGTAAAACATTCACTTCGAGAACAAAAATTAGTTTTAACCTAATTTACTACTACCTATAACCAAAAATAATAGTACATTGTGTGCCATGGACGGTACGGGTACGCCTTGAAGTTAGCAAGACGAGACATAGTTACCAAAGTACCTGTAAAGTGTAGAGGTGGAAATAAATAGTTTATTAAAGAACATGTTTCATAATTGTCATTTTATTTTGTGAGCTGTGTGATCCAGCTCTTCGAACAAAATAAACTATAATTATGAAACGAGTTCTTTATACTATTTTTTATATTTTCGCCTTTTGTTCTCTTCTTTTTATTAAAAAATCCAAGTTTCAATGTTCAGGGAATTTTGTGTTGGTGACACTGATTTGACGTTTGAAAATTCAACACCTAACCTTACCTTTCCTATCTTTTCTTCTTACTATTCTTAACTTCTGCTTTTAAATTCAAAATTATAAAAAATAACATTCTTACAATTTATATTTATTTATTTAGCGAAGTGTGACATTTGCTATTTTTTGACAAGTCATTTCAGTAGAGTTACTAACCTTGAAAATATAAATTGTACTGCTCTATTATAACACTCGATTGAGCTGTTACCAAACTCATTTGGATGTCTTAACGTAGCTTTGTTATAGAAATAAATTATAAAAACAAATTTTAATTTACCTAGTCTGGAAAATAAATGTCATACCACCCAAAAAATAGGTCGTTAAAGCATTAATAACCGTGCACGATTTCAAAACTTAAATTAGAATTATGATCAAATTTCGACTCGTTAAATTAACTGAACAGAAATTTGATTAGAGATTCTTTTTATGATGTGTTCGACGGTTTATGCCAATTAATTGACAAAAAAAAATAATAATGCTTTATACCACTTACTCATTTTGAGTCTGATACTCTGCTTTCGCAGATCTCAAAGTGATATATTTTTACACGTGAAATACGGTTAAGTCTCGCCCTTCAAAAATGTGAGTGCAGGAGGAGCCAAAGGGGTAAAGTGGCGACAGCTTTTGTTGGCTGGGGGACTCGAACTGGTGATCTCACGATCTACAGTCCGATACGTTACCATGGAGCTGTTTATAATCATAATTAGACATTAATTAAATGCATTACCGTACTGTTCCAAATAAAATTCAACGTAGGTTGTCAATGTTAAATAAACTTGTCATTTTAATTTACTATATAGGTATATACATATCATGATAAAGGTTTATCAAACTATAACCATAACTGTATAACCATTCGAATTTTTTCTTCATTGGTAAACAAGTTCCTTTAGATTTAACAACCTATGTTGCATTTTACGATTGTCGATTTTTATATTAAATAAGACATAATTTAATTTAATTGTTGCCTTCAGATTATCTTTTGTTTTAGAGTAACGGCTATTTGATTTTTTTCTTTTATTAAAATTTGGAACTCTTGATTGTTATTAGAGTTTTGTTTTAAAACTTAAAAAGCATATCTCGAAAATTTTAAAATACAATATAAACTTTTCATTCTCTGTTTGAAATTTATTACAAAAAATTAGTTTCCATTGAAAAAAAAATGCTGACGCTACTAATTACTTAAAAAAAAAAATCTAAAGGTAACAATTATACTAAAATATCTCTTATTGAAGATAAAAATTGAAGTGTTTAAAGATTCAAAAAAGTTTAAAAAAAATTTATTAATAGTTCCAAATTTTACACTTACACAGTGTAAACTGGTATCCATTAGTTCAAATATTAATAACAGGAAAGTAAAGGTTGCATCTTAGCTGAAACTCACTGTATGTTTAATAATATATGTGAATAATTAGAGTGACTATGAGAAGAACAAATAACTTAAATATGTATTTTATATGATAAACTGATTTGAATTGTAATTATTAAACATTCCAATAATTTCATCTAATGAACATCTACAGAAAAAAAAATATGAATGACGTACCTTTCTGCCAATAAAAGTAATGTTGAACATTTATTAAAAATATGTTATTTCATTGAATTGAACATTTCGCGAACGGGAACCAAATTCAGCAGCAGTAAATCCATTTTGTCGACCAGTTCAATAAAACTTCAGTGCATTCGTGACCCAACACGAGTTGTACATGAAATTTCCTCTACATATTTTACGTTAGAAGAACAAGAATTGCTTACACGGCGTACTAAATGTCACCCACTGACTTTATCGTCCGAGATTTCAACTTACATTTCCCTGAAAGAAGTCCATATAAATTTGCAACAAACTTAAACTGTTTTACAACAAATGATAATGCATTGATTTGGACTAATTTTAGACATTGATTCTGGGAATGTGAGCAGCATTCTTGTTGTTTAGTCATTTACATATAGTTTGTCACGCTATTGCGGCTCAGGTTACCAGTAAATAGAAGTGGTACGATCTTTTTCCTGTCAATATCTTATTTGTCACATGTTGAACATTGATAGAGAGAAAAAATATATAAATTTGTTTTTATTCACTTATGTTAGTCATCTTCCAGCGCCCAATACAATAAATATATTAATTGTACTGTAATCTTTAATTATTGTGAATTAATAAGTAGAAAAGATGAACCAATGAAATGAAGACAAGACTAAAAAATGAATTTAGTTACAAAATTTTACTTGATAGGTATGGAATATTAATAAATACCAATTCTGTTAACAAATTTTGTTTTTCAGTCTTGTTTTTTTTTTTTAATACATTCACCCTGGACATTCACATTACTTTCATAGATACACAAACGTCACACTGGGGTCTGGGAAACCTAAGAAAAGAAAAAGTACTTTCCTATAACCGAATATAATTTTTCTAGGGATTTTTACCTATGGGATATTTGTTTAGGGTTGTAGAAAGACATAAAATAGTTAATAACCTTTCTGGACCATCATTTTGCCAAAACTTAACTTTTTTATTTTGAACTATGAAAATAAACACAAGGATTTTACATATTGAATATTTGTTTAGTATTATAGAAACTGAATTTACAACAAAGTAATTTTGAAGTTTTTTTTTTTCTATATTTTAAGCAAAATTACATTAGCAACTTATAAGGTATACAAGTAAGCGTTGGTAACAAAATAAGATGAAACATAAATATATAAAATTTTTAGTTAAATGTTATTTTAATTTTATTCAAAAAGCATATTAGAGGAAGGTGTTGGAAAAAAATTATTTTGTCTTTCAAGAATAGTTTTATTGTATTTTTTTGTAACAAATACTTTATTTATCTCATCCTTATACATCCGATTTTTTTTGTATTTTTAATAATTAAAATGCATTGAACTGTGGACTGTGAATCTCCTGTAGTTCTGCCTCCACTAAAATCTTTGGGGAATATGACTTGACAGCCGGTAAACGCACCTCATATGCAAAAATATATCATTTACCGAGATCTGCGTAAGCAGAGTGCCATCCCCATAATGGGTAGATACGTATATAACTATTATTTCAATAAATTAATTTTCTCGATTGCAACGCTGCATCTGTGAAAAATAAAATAAACTTCGCAAGTGAAATCTACGTATTTTGCTACGCTCTATCCAAATCTGCAATGATAAATTGAGGAGCCCGTTTAAAATTTTAATGTTTTCCCCGTTCCCCGCCCACCCGGGGATATGGGGCATTTTTGCAGAATTAAATGCCTCCCTCCAAACCTTCAACCTTTTGTCCGAAACATGTTGTCATTCAATGTCTATTTTTCAAGATATTCCTCTATTAATATTAAAATGGGTCACCCAGTATTTGTTTATTTAGCATTGGATGTATAAATTAAAACTTTTAGATGACAGTGCGCAGGAATTATCACCACTCAATAAATAAATAGCTCCGTGCCGATCTCGGTGGCGTAATGGGTTCGAATCCCACTGAAGAGCATGGTCGTTTGTGTTGTTCACATGCTTTCATAATCATCCACTCATGAGGCGGCGTATGACCATAGTAGTTAGTCCGCCTCTCATCTTCCTTCCTCCCTTTTTCTACAAACATCTTTGGGTGCCATCACTTCACCGAATCACAGTATAGGTGCTATAGCACCGAATTTCAATCATAAAAATGTTTCATTTACCGAGATTTACGAAAGCAAAGTTCCACAACCAAAAAGAATAAATAATGTAATGATGGTCATATACAACTGCTGGAGAAAAAAAAAATGGGACGCTTATTTTATAAGTGCTGATAGATTTTAATGAAACTGTTGATAATGGACCGTTGCCGTGTTCACGGTGGCCGTAGTGCTTCCAAATTATCAAGAGATGGCGTTGATCACAATTCCCAAAAGTTACAAATTCATCTTGTATGATATCTTATGATGGCGAATGCTTTTCCTGTTTTTATAGGTTTTTTTGGAAAAAATTCAATCTTAATAATCTACAAATACAATGAACTTTTCATTTTTACTTATTTAAATTTAGCTTTCTACCACTAGTTAGCATATTTTAATTTTGGAAGCCCAATGTCACTAGCTTTGAACGCTAGAGGTCGTGGGTTTGAATCCCACTGACAAGCATGGTCGTTTGTGTTCACACAAATTCACAACCATCCACTCATGAAGCCGGTATATGACCATAATAGTTAGTTCGCTTCTCATCTTTATAAAAAAAAAATTGCCTGTGATTTAAGAGACATTTAAGAGACAATAAAATAAAAGTGTTAATAAAAGGAACTATGTATATGATAATAATTAATAAACATAAACTAAAGTCAAAAATGTAAACAAAACAAAGAAAAAGTGTTCAATTTAATTTTCTAGCAATATATTTATTATTGTTATAATATTTTGCTTAGAACAGATTTCGGTTTATGACATATTTGTGAGCGTGAAATGCTGTTACCAGCCGTCAAATCACGTCCCACAAAGACATTACTGACCTGTGCTTCTGTTTGCCCCAGTTGCAGAATACATTTTATATATTTTCTATTTTAGTTCTTCACCAACAAATAATCTGAGTTGTGAATCTTGTAGATTTGCAATCTAAATCTAGATACAGAATGCAGAGAATGGTGTGAAAATACGTGTTAAAAATTATGGTTCTATTGAGGATATCCGTTTTAAAAGCAAATCACCGATATTTCGAAACTTAAATTCTTCGGTAGCTTGTATTTGTATGTAAGCAAAGATTTATATCGATGCAAAATCAATGTTTTGTGAAATTATTTGCATGTTTTCGAATGTGGAATATTGCGTGGTAATTTCATTATACACTTTTATTGTTATCAGTTTTTAAATTGCAATGAGAATTTTTGTGAAGTATTATTTCTCTTTTAATAATAATCAGTAATGCGTAAAGATGACAGATTCGTTTTTACGATGTTGAAGATGAGTTTATTTTTTACCGCGTTTAGTTTCAAAACATGGAAATTAATTGACAGTTAACACCAACATTTACTAATGAAAATTGCTATACATATTCGTATCAACTTAATCAAAATTGTGGCTAATTTAAAAATTATTGCCTTCTGCAAAACTGCAACTTTCAATATTGTTTAAATACGTTTTCCTATTTCACGTACACAAAGTCAATTTTGTGACACTGTTTTTCTCACAAACAAAGCTACAAAATTTAATTTTGTGCAACTGTTTTTGGGGAATTTATTATTTGTAAAATTAACAGTCTGTCAAACTTGGGGCTGTCATTGCTCACGTAAAATGATTGAATCGGAGCCTCTGCGTCGGGGTTGCGGCCTGGGACCCGAAAGGCCCCGCGGGCAAGCCCCTTGGTGACCAGTGGTATATTAAACATGCCGTACAATTTTATTTTATTTTTATTGAATTTATGAACGTGAAATAGAAAAAGTAGTATGAACAAATCGTGTTACAATGCCTAATTGTAACACTGGTTGTTCATTATGCTATTTGTTTATTGAAGTGTAAATAATAATAAAAAGATTGTGTGAAAAATTTAGTTATGCCTATGGCACACTGGTCGATGAGCGTCGATGAGCATCGATGCTCATTGATGAAACAATAGAACGAACCCGTCATCGACGAAAAATAGAGGCTCCTCTATTTTTCATCGATGAGCATCGAGGAAACAAACGGGTCTCATTTCAGACGTATCTTTGTGTCTCATTTCATGTTAACATTTTTTTGTCACAGAGAAATTCCCTATATTTGTCATTGAAGACATTAAAAATCTTGAAAGGTGAGTTCGTTCTGTTGTTTCATCAATGAGCTCATTGATGCTCATCGACGCTCATCGACCAGTGTGCCATAGGCATTACTCTTATTTGACTGCCCCTGAATGCGGTCCTGCTTGCAAGCCGTATTGCATGGTCGTCTAGCCGGTTGCCAACTCTGCGCACTCTGATAAGTCACATTAACATTAAATATGTTTATATAATAGCCCTATACGACAAGACATACGGAATTGAGCCAAAAAGATAGAAGTTATTTATGTAAACTTTAAATTAAAACAACGGCCATGCATATTATAAATATTTACGAGAATATCAGCATCATACAAACCAAATAATTAAAAGAGAAGACATTACAGAATTACAAAAAGAAATAAAACAATTTATCAGAAATAATTTAATTTCTCTAGCTATGTATGCAACAGTAGGGTAGCACGAACTCTGCAACGCAAACATTCCTATCCTGACAGACCACTTTCGCTTCGTCCACATTCATGCAAGCACGTCTATTCTTCAAACTCGAAATCATTCGCAATTTATATTTATTCCCCGAACTCCTACGCATTCGCTTACGCTCATATATATTTGTTTCACCAACCTGTCAGCAATATTCTTTTTAATCTCACCCAAATTATACACAAAGTACTCTGGATTTTTAACTGTCAAATTATTGAATTACAACCTTACTATTTTTCATAATATTTTACTTTATCCGCCGGAATAAAAGGTGCCAAGGTGACACTTTTACGCCGGCGGCGACAATATTGAACTTCTGATTATTGACTACAAATACAACAACGTACTTTTATGACGTTTAAAGAAAAATAATTTTACAGAAATTAATCAAACTCGTCTATGAAAAGTAAAAAATAAAATAAACCCTTTTTAGCCAAGCACCTCAACTAATTAGTAAGTCACTAATTTTGAGTCTGCGCCAAACAAACAACAACGAACGCCGAATAAAATTAGTTACTTACATTAATTTAGCAGCAGACTAAATAGGTTTATTTTAATTTTCGCTTTTTAGTTTCATTTTCGTCGGTTTAATTTTTTGTTAAAAAGTTTTTTTTTTCGTTCAAGTTGGAGTAAACGAGATTTAAACTCACAACTCTTAGTAGAGCTCTAGAAGAATGTAGGTATTCTCGTCCGCCATTTTGGGTCCAGATGTCATAAATAAAATAAGTTATTGGAATCCAGTTACTTAAAAAAAAACATTTAAAATTTGTATCTGTCAAATTTGAAAACATATTTCTTGAAATTCTGTAAAATCCAACTACACAAATCATACGGTAATATATTAGAAAGTATTCTGTACACTTACCTGTTAGATATGAAATATAATAATTAAGGGAATGATATATCACAATTATTAATCAATATCAACTTCAAATTTGACAGAAAAGAATTAAAGTAACTGGATTCCAATAATTTGTTTTATTTATGACACTTGGACCCAAAATGGCGGATGAGAATACTCATATATTCTAGTGCCTTACTCTTAGCAAAACATCACATATGTATATAATTTATTTCTACTCCTGTATAAACATATTCCCATTAATTTAATTTTTTTTTTTCATAATTCACTCTTCTCGAAAAATAACAGAGCCAGAAATCCATAATTCACAGTTATTTTAAAAACGTTCTGTGGATCACACGACCGTCTGGCAGTTGACATCTAGTCAGTTGTCATTGTGTATTTTTATTTTGACGTTTTTCAACGAATTTCGATCATTTTCAAAAGTGATTTCCGAATTTACAGGAGTAGAAGAAGTATAGTATTATATTCGGGATTATGGTCACTATTCACTCGGATGATTTGCATCACTCGCCTACGGTTCGTGACGCAAACTTCATCTTCAAAATGGCTCATATAATAATATACTATTGTTTGCATAATTCATGAACTTCTGTAGTATCTTGGTAGGTTGTTTTGTTAGCTATTAATGAAACCAATAAAACTTTCCTAACAAAGAGTGAACATTCAATGATGATTATGTAGTGAAGCAGGACATTTCGAGCGACATTCCATCTTGTTTATGATGCTGCATTGCACCGCAGTACAGCAGCCTCCGCGACGCTCCTTGCAAGACGGAGGCGGTGTTGGCGGCGACGGCAACATTATTTCGCGTCTTAAATTTCGACGCGCATAATTCCGTTGTTGCTGCTTTGGCGTCTATTGCACCAAGAAATTGTGACCAACGTTATTAGAAACTAAGATATGCTGCGGTTTCAAAGAAATGTTTTATTAATTCGTCATCGTGCTTTTGTTTGGACATCTGGGATATTTTGTTTTTAAAAATGACCAATTGTTTTGTTTTCTTATATTGTACAACAGAACGTCAAAACCCAAAAACATTTCTGGTCTGCATTTGTAGTTTAAATACTAATTGATGTTCGTTGTTAAAAGATTAGAAAAGATCGAAAAGTAAATTCAGCCGTGAAAACAAAAAGATACTATTTATCATTTTTAATTTTAAGATAAGTTTCTGACAATGGATAAACGAGTTTGATTTATACTATAAACTAAATCATAAATTTTGAGAAATGCTGATTTAATAATAACAAATAAGTGATTTGTTCTTTGTCACGAAATTCAATATGATAGAATTTGTAAATATTAAAATCCTAGTCAAAATAATTTTGTGATAAGAAATGTTTAAAATAAAGATGTTTTATTTCTGACAATTAGTACAATATTTATTGTGTTCTAACAATATAAAGTATTTTAAATTCATTTAAACGCTTATTATTCATATTTTCTATCGCTTGCATAATTTATTATGCTACCTTGTTGCATAAACAATCATCGTTTTATTGGATCAGAGTTACCTACCTCGTCTTTTGTTTCATCACCAGTTTCATTGTTTCCTGTGTAGTTTTATCAGATGTGACAGCGGGCTATAGTTACTTATCATTTATCAAGAAGTATTCGACTAGTTAACAGTCTAGCAGTGATCTAAGAACTAAAGTGTGTAAATTGTACATTTATTCGTTGGTTCTTATTGCAGCAAACGATACAATGTCAATTTCGGAACTTTTGGGATTGAATTCACCGAGAGGTACGCTTCTTGGCAACTCTTTCTCCGGTGCCAGCGACGGAGTTTACTCTCCCTCGACCAGAAATTATGAGGTAATTTACATTTTATTATCGATGCACCCTTAAAATGCTAATTTTTAAGATTGTGCAGGTTTTAGTTTTATTTGTTACCGGTTACCGTTGCTTTGTTTACATTAAACAATTTATTTTATAATGATTTTGTGACCAATTAATGGGCTGATTTTTTATTTTGAAGAGCATGTGCGTATCATAAACACGTATTATTTTCATTTAATGAGCAAGAAGCAATTAATTATCCTTTCGTTTACCTAAAAGACGATAATTGCATGTATGTCGGGTATGTGATTACGGCGAAACTGCATTTTCATGAGCAGATGTGCAGTCCCCAATGACGGTTGAATTTTGCATTTTCTCGGCATCATTATCGTCTGGGGCTTGTGCCAGCTCTTGTAATTTCGGTCACATTTAATCGTGATAATCTAGCGCGCTTGTATGGTACGCCTGTTTGACCCTATTTGTAGTTATAATGAATTAGGAAGGTTGCCAATAGCAGAAAATCCCCAGTTAGTTACATGAATCGCGCCCCATTTATTATTATTGCAATTGGCAGCCGATGTGCTCGACGCTGACAAATAAATCGCACAAATTTATTGTTTACTATTTTTCTTGTCACTATAGCAACAGACCCGTTCTCATGCTATTTTTTTACCACGGTCACTTGTTGAGAATCGCTTTATAAACACAATTTAAATTTATAATTTTTGCAATAATTTTTCAATGTTACTTTCATTGAGTAATACGTAGCATAAATTAATAAAATAAAAGTGTTTAGACATATTTTTTTTATAATAGAATAATTATAACTTCCATAATTATTTAAAATTCAAATATTTCACCGGCGATATATTTTTGGAACTGAATTTTAACAGACAGGATGTTGTAATTATTTTAATTGGCAGTTTGATATCAATTTAATTTTATTGAGTTTTATTTTAATAATTTATGTAATTGCTTCACTAGCTTTACCTAAAATATTCTGTGCAGTCACTCCGAGACAACAGCAAATCAACTCGAGATGAATTCAACTATGGTTTAGCGATGAACACTCCGATCAAAAACGGTTCTCGCACCGTGGAACCATTCGCTGCTTGCACACCACCTTCGCCTGCTGCTATTATCAACAACAGAATTGGGCGCAATTCCACCCCTTTCAAGTAAAATATTCAACATGTTTATCAGAATTTTGAGATGATTTAACATTATTTATTTTTGTTGAAAACAGTGATCCCAGCTCAGGAGGAGGACGCCCAAACATAGAACAGAGTTTATTCGTCAGTAACACAAGTTCTCGTTCGAATTCACCCGCTGACTCTGACGCAAGTGCTGTTTCTAGCATCGAAAACAACATTAACGAACTTATGGTGAGTATAACCTTCTCCAAATCAACCCTTACTCGGAATTGGAGCTTCTTACGCATTAGCTTATCGATTTATAACTGGGTACTTTATTTTATGCTCAACATATATTGACATATTAGTATATTACAAAACTGCTTAATAAAAAAGTAGTATACAGTCACTGGGGCATATTCTGTTACTTACCTGTTAATTTTTAATGGCCTTTTAAAAATTTTAACCAATGATAACAGACAGCATTGAATAAAAATTGAAAATTTCATTTGACACGCATGTTTTTTATTGGTTACAATTTTTAACTGGCCGTTATGGTCTTTGATATTCCCAACTGTTGGTAAAAATGTTGAATAAATTAATAATAATCGAAACAGCTCCTCTACTAAAGGTGATTTAATTTTAACATTTACAACAAAATCTGCAGTTGAAAACAATCAGACAAATCTACAAAAGTAATAATGCAAATTGCTGCCATCTATTATAGGTTAACAAAGCACAGTGTTCACACAGCAACGACACCTCAAATATTTCATGATCCCCAATGTTTCAGTGGTGTGCTACCGAGAAGATGGCCGCTCAGTGTTCGCTGATAGGCTCTCTAGTAACCATAGAAAAGAGAGTATAGTATGTCAGTGTCAGTTGTATCTGTCAAATATCAAACCACAGTATTAATAAAATGAGTGCAATACAAAGAGGAAAAAAATTATAAGAATTTTTATAGTGCAGGTGGAATAATTTATTTTTTACATTTTGCCCCACTTGCAACTGACAACTATTCAAATTTATAGCGAGTATCGTTACTGTGTGAATTCTTGTGATTCGTTTCAGCTATGAGCTGACTTCAGAAACCGTTAGTGTTTGCGTTCAAATATGCTTACTTAAATTCATTTCAGTATGTTCAAATTAAAACAATAAGAGATAAGCAAATTTCTTGTGTGCTATAACCAAATAAGATGTATTTTTAAATTATTATTATTCTTGCTCTGATGCGTAGAGTTTACAAATAAAATGGTTTACATAGTTTTTCAAGTCGAAAGTGGTTTTTCTTTACGATGATAGGCTTCATTCATTCATCTACGGTGCCTTGGTCGTCTAGTAATTCGTTTTCCTTTCTCAATTCTCGCCTAACTTATCTGCATGTTGCCGCATTGCTTCATCTCTTCCGCTCAGTCTGCATCTTATTTCATCTTTCCACTTTATTTCCACTCAAGATATAACATAACCTTTTTAATAAAAGACTTATGAATTGTTTTTTCAACCTATCTAATCTATTTTTCTTGTAGAATTCGTTGGCCCTCCACAGCAACCTAGGCACCGCGGCCACTGCCACCCAACTCCAGAACGCTGCAGCACAGCTGAACTCGAACCCCATTGCCGCTAACTTCTTGAACTGTGCCACCGAACTAGAGCTGACTAATCTGCAGAATCTGCAAGCCATCCACGCCCTGAAGTACCTGCAGCAGCCGCCAGTCGTTCTGGGATCTCTGCTGCAGTACTCGCCCGCCTGTTCAAGAAATACTAGCAATAGTAACCAGGTGAGAAATAAATTCTTCGTGTAACATTTCATAACATTTTTAAATAATTTTGAGTTATTTTAAGCCGCTGTATTGATAGTTAAGCTCGTTTATTTTTAAAATGAAATATATGGAGTAATGTTGTAACATGTTTCCTGTTCTCTAAAAGTTATTTAGAATAAATAAATGAATGTACGCTATTCATTCATTTCAAAGTATGACACTCGGTATAAAGAATGTGCTGAAAATTAATTATAAGCTTCAGGCAGAGCGATTCTTTGTTTAATTCTAGCAAGTAAAATGTTGTACAATGCACGCAAGGTAACTGTTTTTACTGCTTCAAGGAGGTGATAGACTCGCCCAATTGGCTCGCCGGTCATTTCCACCATTCAGCAGTAAAAACTGTTTTACCTTGCTAGTAATGTATGTATTCTTTATAATTTGTATCTTGTTTTAGTGGAACGGCTCGCAGAATCTGTTTACTTTGATTGGTCAAGCACCAACCCCATCAGAAGCAACTTCTTTGGATCGTGCAGCCAGATTCCACCGCTCATCTGCATGTAAGAACAATTTTTAAAACATTTTTTCCAATAAAATTCTTATTTTACATTAATAATTTCAGCTTTGTATGATGCTACTTGCACGTGGAGTGGCGTATTGCCTCAGCGCACTCAAAAACCAACAGGATACTCTTCAAAAGTAAGAAGAAACTCTAAAAATGTTCTATGAATTTCTTAATCATATTCTCGTTTAGGTATTTTTGGGCGGAGTACCATGGGACATATCCGAACAGCTTCTCGTCCAAACTTTCAAACAGTTCGGCTCCATCAAAGTGGAGTGGCCCGGAAAAGAAAAGCAAGCGTGCCAACCTAAAGGATACGTTTACATCATCTTCGAATCCGAGAAGCAGGTTCGCGCTCTGCTGCAAGCCTGCACCCATGATTTCGTCAATGGTGGTAGCTGGTTCTTCAAAATTTCATCCAAGAGAATGAAGTCTAAAGAAGTAAGATACAATTTTAAATATTTTCCGTATTGCCCGACTAATTTTTCTTGTTAGGTCCAGGTTATTCCGTGGATCATCAACGATTCTAATTTCGTCAAATCGACTTCTCATAAATTGGATCCAACTAAGACTGTTTTCGTGGGCGCTTTGCACGGAATGTTGACGGCTGAAGGATTGGCTAGGATCATGAACGACCTCTTTGAAGGGGTTATCTATGCTGGTCAGTAATTTTGCCTTAATTTTTGAGAGAAATGCAGTTAATAAGTTTGTTACAGGAATCGACACGGATAAATACAAGTATCCAATTGGCTCCGGACGAGTCACATTCAACAACAACCGATCGTATATGAAGGCTGTGACAGCTGCTTTTATTGAAATTAAGACTGCTAAGTTCACCAAAAAGGTAACGCCGCTAACACATTTAATTCGTTTATTTTTTATACTTGTTTTGAATGAGACTTTTCTTTAAGTTAAAGTTGATTTTTTCCCTTTATTATGATGTGAAGTTGCAAAGGGTAGGCATTTACAATAAGATTTATAGTAGTTCGATGTTTAATATATTCAGATATTTTAACAATTGGTCGTAAATAGTCCAATGTTTGATCAGATTTATACATACAGATTCAATAATATCTCAAAACTGTTATTTCATGAACTGTCAAAATATTTGTAGATTGATTTTGAAATTTATTACTTTGTATTTATTGTCGAGCAGTAACATACATCTACCACAATTATTACCTCCCATTGGGAGGTATTGTGACAGGTCAAAACTTTCGGTAGTGAATTTTCAACAGATAAGCACGTTTTGGGGTCCCTAGATTATAATTTCACTATTTTCATGGTAACTTCTGTCTGTATGTGTTTGCCTGTGTGACAATTTATCTTGAATTTTTTAATTTAGAATTTGAATATTTAAGTTATGAGCTGATTAGATTTTGTTAGCAATCTATCAACCGGAAGTGGTACTTTACTCAAAAGTATTTGCTATAGGTGCTATTAGCAGTAGTCTCTTTCCATTGATGTTTTGTAACTTTTTTGGCCATCTATCTCCTCCTGGTAGGCAAAGTGGTGAATATTAAATAAACGTCAAATTTTAACTAAAAAAAATAAATTATTAAAACAACTTTTGATACAAGATATTATTGAGTGACATCAAGTGGCCGGTATTTAAACTAACCGGCCAGGAGGCGGAACTTATTACCTCAAAATCAAATTTTCACGTTACAAAAATACTGGGGAGTGCGAATTGCTTTATAGCAGAATTATCTATTAATTTGTTGACATTAAACCAAATCGTTTTTCTTTAATTGTTTTGTATTTGTGCGGTGCAGGTCCAAGTAGACCCGTACTTAGAAGACTCGCTGTGCTCAGCGTGCGCGGTGCAGCAAGGCCCGTACTTCTGCCGCGAGATGCTGTGCTTCCGCTATTTCTGCCGCACTTGCTGGCAATGGCAACACTCGCAAGAGTCCAGCTTCCGTAACCACAAACCCCTGATGCGCAACTCCAAGACCGCGACCATCGTGGGCCTCAACGTCGAAGCACCGCAGCAGCAGCAACAGCAGCCGGTGCTGCCATCGCACCACAACTAGACCAAGTACGTGGTTCTAACCTCACCTTTACAGCGACAAGTTTCCCTCCCTCCCTGTGAATAATAGCAACGAATTCGGTAGTATTTAAATATGGACATTGCTTGGTATGAGAATATCAAGCTGCTAGGTTTTAAATGTCGCTTATTTTACAGAAATCGCCACTAGATGGTAGACTTTTTTAATTTGTTTGGAGTAGGCGGCTTTGCAAAGTGCAACCTAGCTTTTGTTTTACCTTCCAATGTTTAACAAATCAGTATTACTTGTGTTTTGTTTTTTTCTCTCAGACACTTTGCAAAGTAAAGTAACTAACTAACTCCTCTCGCTTTTGATCTCAGATCTCTATGCTTTTTGATTTCTTCTAGATTATTTTCTAAGCGTAGATGATATTACAAAACGATTTTGTAACTTTTTTGATACTATTTTTTATTGATAAGGATTGTAAAAGTAGCTCAGCACTGCTATTTACATTGATTTAGATTTTATTTAAAATACGTATTGGGTTAATACTATATCCTTATTGTTTTTTAGCTTTTTAGGAGATGATTAGATGATTTCATAAATTTAAAAACTGTTTTACGTAATGTAAGAGTTATTGGGTGGCAAATAACCGATTTGAAAATGTTATTTGATAGTTTATAACTGTTGATGATTTTGTTGAAATCCCGTCTCTGAAGTAAGATTGTTTTATCTCACCACAGTGCTGGCTGCTGTAGTTAGCCTTCAATGTTAATAAGACTGACTTGTTGACGATTTTGCTGCGATTTACGGTCTTACGAGTTTGGATTTCAGTATTTTTAGGGGTTGTTAACATTACGGTCATTTGTTGATTTTTGGAAAAATAACCAGTAGATTCCACACTCTTTTTAAAAATTATTCGTTTTAAAATTGAACTTGAAACGGTAAATTTCAATATGAAAATTTTATAAAATTAATTTAACTTTTTAACTGATCAAAATTTGATATAAATTAAAAATGTGCAAATTTAAAGGCGACGAAACTTTTACAATTGGTGGTTATTTTTCCCCACAACCCAGTGTTTGTTCTTTTTTATTATTTATATTTGGTAGTGCGTACAGCACTATAATTATTATTATTATATATTTTTTTATAAATCTGGTCACATTGTTATAATGAATTCATATAATGAATATTTTTTTAGATTAAACAGCATATACATGATAACTTGAAATCAAAGTTGTTTACACGTTTTTACAGGTTTTTTACATGTTTGTTTCGTTTTGACAGTAATGGTGAAGGGTTAGTAAATGTATGTGGTCTCTGGGTCTTCCTCTATGTATGCTCGCGATGAAAACCATCCTTTACCCGTAAGCTCAATGGTTTATCTTCTGCCTGCATGATTTCCTTCCCTAACCGTGATCAAAACCAGAATTTATGTGGGAGACATGCCGTTTACATTTCTCGAAGCCAAAGTGGATAAGTGTTCCTTTTATATTATTTATTTATTTATTCTTATGTTTTTATTTTGAGCGTTAGTTGCCTTTTAGTTAATGTTTTAATTATGTAATTGACCGACTTGAGAAAAGTCGCTCTATTTTATAATAATTATTGTTCCTTCGTTATTGTGATTGTACCAGTTAGGATTTTTAAGTTTGATTTTAATAAATTGGCAAATAAGCTTGCCTTTTTAATAGTAAGATATCCAGTGGTTGAATTTTTTAACACACACGATGTAAATTTTAAAAGGTTTTAGTTGGGTCATATTTTATCAAAAAAAAAATATCAACGCCTATTGTACATAAGCTCCAAAAAACTATGTTTTAAATTTTTAACAGTTTTTAAATAATCGTTAAAATTTTAAGCTCTTGTAAGTGCAGATACACTGGATATCTTATGGATTCTGTGGCTCCCAAATGTTTCCTTGGGTTCCAAAATGTGTTTAAAATTTATTTGATGTTGGTCAAAGGCGTAAAACTCGAGGTTGCCATTATAGATGTTTGTTCGTTTGGGAAGCACTATTTTATGTTTGTTTTACGTTATTTTCCATACATCAAAAATTTTATGTGTGCATTAAAAACGATTTTATTAATCATCTTCATTGTTTCTAAATAAAAATGTTGATCATCTGTAGTTTTTTCAATAAGTAGTTATAGATCTTATTGGTTTTGTTTTTGTTTGTGACTTTGTATTTTTTCTAAGTATTTATCATTCATGTTAATTTGTCTTTGTGATCATTCCTTTTTGATATTGTATTTTTATATAAATAAGAGAGTTACGATAAAAGATTTCCTTAAATAATATAAAAAGCAATACTTTGTTTTTATGCGTAAATTATGAGAAATATATTCTATATTTTAAAAAGACAAATAAAACTATTCAATTTTACCTGTGTATTTATTGTAAAAATAATTATATACAAAATCCTAATCATTACAGTTTACAAATTTGCACTTTACTCAACGTTTTTCACTTTAAAAAGGCAAGAATAACAAAAAATATCAACAATTAAAATGCCACAACCATTTCCTAACACCATTAAAATGTTATTAATATCGTTAAAAATAAAATAGGTAACTTGAAATATCAGTCAATTTGAGACTTAATTATCTTCATTTAAGATAATATCTCTTCGCATAAATTTGATAAATTCCTAATACTGAAGAAATCGTTCCAATAAGGCCGACGTGCCACGATTTTAACTTCGATGACCACAAAAATCCTGGAGGTAAAGTATTAATGGCATGGACTAGATCTAAGGAAAGTCGTAAACAGGTTAAGGCTTCCATTTTTTGTTTTCCGAGTACTTTGCGTAATGTTTCTCTGAAAATAATAATTCAATTATTTCTACCGGTAAAATTTACATATTGTATACTGATTGTTTTTTTTTTTTTTGTAAAAATCGAAAAGAAATTAGAGCACCAAAATAAATCACCAAGTTCTTGCAGTAGAAAGAATTAATGTTACAATAAATTATATTAGTATTGTTTTGCTTTTTACGTTCTACAATGTAATAAAATAACAAAATGTGAAGGTCAGAAACGATAAATATATTGATTTATGCAATTTTTTTAAACCTGTGTAACAATCAGTACATACTTTTTTCAATTTACGTGATAAGACATTTTAAAAGTTATGCAAGTCATTTTTGCGAGCACCTAATTTGGATAAATATATTATCAAAACGTAATTTTACCAAAAATAATTAACGCGAAATGTATTTTAGTGGAACTACAATTTTTACTGGTTATATTTTACTTTACCGAAGGACTTTCTCTATTTTAATATTTATTTGTATTATTTTTAAAACTTATGAACTAAATAAGTATTTTCAGCTATAAAAATATGAATAAAATATCTTACTTGCACTCATCATCCACTTTCAATTTCATTTTGCTTTGTTGAAGATAATTAAAATATCGTAAAGACTTCATAAGTGTTAAATAAATAGAAGCAACCCAAAATATTGAGCTGACAATGTCCCATTTTTCTCCATCTGCATTTATTAATCGATGTTCAGCCAACCAAGACATTTTTTCAATTGGATAATAAACTTGGTCGATTATATTTGTAACTACACCTAAAGATGACATGAATTTATCTGGCTCCTGAAAATATATGCAAAATAAATAACGAATATTTATATTTAAGTTTATTGAAGGTATACTTCTTTGCCAAATCCATATTCCAAAGTATATTTGAGCATCGGTATATCATCAAAAAGGCGGAGAACTGCTCTAGTTTTAGACATTTGTGAACTGAAAATATTTAATTTCTTTGCCGTAACTTCATTGTCAGACAAGCCTCCGATTAGTTTCGTTGTATAGCATAAGGTTCTTAAGACCTGTAGTAATTATACGTGAATAAATAATTAATTATTTCATTTATGAATTAATAAATACCTTATCTCGACCCTTGTAGGTGTCTAGCAAGTCGCAAATTTCCTGCATGAGCATGTTTGACAATTTAGCCATTGTTGGATTTCACACTTTATTTTATGGCACTTTTTATCATTTATCATATAGTACAAGCGATATGTATTAAACCCATATGTTGTTTGAAATATGCAAAATCAAAGAATGGTTTTTGACGCGTACGCATAATTATTTCCTGTTTCTTTACCTTCGGAGTTGTCACACCCCTACTTGACTGACGTAAATGTCATTTTAATAAAATGCAAGGTTATATGGAAAAATGCATTCCAGTTATAAATGAATGAGAGTAGGAGTTTAATAATATGACAGGTAATTAATATTAAGGTTCATTGATCTAGTTTTTAAATATCTTTATTGTTATGGTTTAAAAGGAAACAATTATCAAAGTTTTGGTGAAAGTACTCCAGAAATTCCTAAACATTATCCGCTATGTTCCATTTCAATTTCAAAATATTTAATTTTTTTTATATTCTTTTTTATACACCGATATCGTGTTAAAATTTCTATTTAAAATATATTTCCCAAAGTAATTGCCCTTCAATTTCTTATTTCTCCGTACAGTTTGAAAATCGCTGGAATTTTTAGGGAAATTATTTAACAGTTGTCAAATGCCGACGAACATGGTTATGTGATGTTATATTTGTAGAGATGATTTAAATAACTGTTATAAGTAAGAAAAATGTATGTAAAAGTTCAGTTTTAACTATTTTATAGTTATTCATGCACTAGACAGTCTTAATCCTTGTAGATTATCAACTAGTACTGCAGCATTTTAAGGTTATTCCATTTTACAACTTCGAAAGTATTTCTGGAACAAAATGTTTAATTTAAGCAAACTATCCTTACGTTGTATGCAAAATACATCATTACGACCTTTACTACGGATAGCAAATCATTCAACAGCAAGACCCACAGTAGTAGTTCAAACACCACTCGAAAATGTGTCTGAGAACAGTTCAGAAGACATCAAACAAGATTCGCTACCGAAACATACAGTTCAAAAAGTTAAAGAAATTAAAACCAGCGGCTTAGTTGCCGCAGCTTTTGCATCCCTTCAGGAAGAAGAAATACCAGTTTCACCGTCAAAATCAAGACCATCTTTTACTGACAAAAAAATATTAAAAGCTGCTAATGTCAATGAATTGTTAGCTATACATGAGGACAACGTTATTTCCAGACAGCATGCTTTAAAGGTTATAATTTACTGCAATTACAGTGAGTATATAATTAATTTTTTTAAATAATTGCAGATTGTGTCAATATTAGCTCAGTGGTCAGCTGCAGGAAAAATAGATCTTGCTGATTTCGAAAGTGATCCGAGGTTTATAAAACTTTGCCGAATTTTAAGTCGAGGAAATCACAACAAAAGCAAGTTTGCTACAAGAAACCCGATGAGAGGAGACGATTTGTCGATGGTTTTAGGCGTTACAGGCGATGATGAAGCTGCTAAATTAATTGCTAGCATTACTTTGCCGCAAATGATCAAAGTATGCACTGAAATATGTAATACTGGAACGCCAATTGATGTTGAAAATGCGAGCCGAGAGATACAGCCAGTCGTTGGGCCACATGTCTTTGTTGTTTTATTTAATTATGCCAAATCGTTCTTTACTTTTTGGACAACCCTAATATATCACATTTAGTCAAAACTGTGCAACATGTTTTTACATAGCAACCGCTTAACAAATGCATAGCTACCGTTCTAATACAAGTGTTAGACCAAGAAGGGTGGCCTTACGACATCTATCTGTCTCAGCTCATTTCTCGCTTTCCTAAAATCCTACAAGTTAGCGTTCCAGTATTACTATATATCAGTGCTTAAAATTAACAATAATTTTAACTTTGTTAAGGTAATGTCAACGTTAGCGCAGAAAAAACGCCGATCAACGCCATTATTACGATCTCTCGCGTACAACATAAGTCGAAGCACAACTAAATTAGATTTAAAACAATGCGCAGATTTGTTATACAGCATGACAATTTTAAATTTTCCTGAATCCCTCTTACTAGAACGAATCAGCAATGATGTTGCTGAAGGGCTAGAAAAAAATATCGATCGCAGTGCAGTGATTGGTTCGTTATTAACTAGTCTAGGTCTACTTCGATATAAAGATGCGGGTAAGTTATTTTTTGCATAAAATAAATATTTTTTTCACGGCCGCGAGAGAAATTTGGTTTCTGTGATACTAAAATCGTGACAGAAACAGCCAATTTCATATCAACGATAGTTTTGTGCACCTTCTCTCCCGACGTTAAATAATGACATTGGTTGTGAAAAATTAACAAAATAAAACAAATCAAAATCTTAGATTATATTACAATTTTTTTACAAAAATATTTTTCTTGTAAATTAAAAATAAGAATTATTCTTTCAAAACTTCAGATAATAAATTATTCAGTACATAGTAACTATTATAAATATTGGGGTGGTGAAAAAAATAGTATACACACCACAGGAAAAAAGTGTATTTTTTTACCTCGTCGTATTGTAGCCCTCACTTACGGCTCAATTTTGCTCCGTGGGAAAAAAATCATGCATTTCTCTCCCTTAATGTATAATATACTATTGTTGATAATTTGGTTTATTTTAAGGTATTTTGGATGCGTTAAGTGACTGGATAGTTAAACACTGCAATGTTTGTCGTCCGCAAGATATTGCTGCTTTGTTTCAAACGCTAGCAGTTGTTAATTATCATCCAACTAATGCGGAAAGTTTGTTTAAGGTATTTCTGAAGAATGTGATATAATTTATTTGTATAAAAGATCCCATATTAATTAATGCAAAAATACTTCAAATATCATTTATATCAGTCATTATAATTTAGTAAGTGTTTTTGGCTTCAAAAATTGTGATATTTGTTTACTTGTAATATTTGACATTAACATCGTTACATTTTGTTACACAAAAATGATTATCCAGTTATTCATTTTAGGGCCGGTCTTTCCATGTACGAATAAACTTCCGAATAAGTTATTCTTCGAATAAATAAAAAATTACACATCAAAATATGATAACTAGAACAATTACTATCTTTTGAGCTATGATTTCGATGCGATATTTTTCATCTATTTGGCGAATAATTTATTCATAGATCAAATAAATGTGTTAGTTTGACAACTTAAAAGCAATTTGCATTAATTATTAGATGTGTGTGTGTGTGTGTGTTTGAGTGTGCTACCATTGCTATTTGAAAAACTAGAGCTACGAATTAGAACCTATCCTATAATTCACTTATTCGATTAAAAAATAATTTTGTATCATGGTATTGTTCCAGATAAAATGCAACATAGGTTGTCAGTGATAAATGAAATTGTCATCATAATCTAGTGATTTTTAACAATGAATAAATAATTCGAATGATTACTTGGTATAATTGTGGTTATAGTTCAAGAATTGTTTATAATATGTTTAAAAAAATCAGTAAAATATGATGCCAAGTACATTTAACTTTGACAACTTTGTTGTTGTATTTATCTGGAACAAAATGGTAATGTATATAACTGGTATGCATAGTAATACTTTAATGACAGAAAAGTAAAAGTTACATCTTAGATGAAATTAACGATATGTATTTTATTTATATCTAACTGACTTTGTATCGAAAATGATTGAACGTAACATTATTTCATTGTTTGTTGTTAATTGTTATATGCTGATATGGTACATATACTATTATATAATAGAACAAAATACTAAGGAAAAAGCATGCAAAATCTGTATGTATTTTATAAAATGTGGCAGAAATAAAAGTGCAGTAAATAGAAAAACATTGAAAAATAAATCAAATTTATTATGAATTTTCTTTGTTATTTTGTTATATTATTATTTATTTTTGCCAATCGATCTTTGCAAAAATGTGGCGTATCAGATACATACAATACAGAGATTTTTACAAAATTACATACTGTCATACATTACCATATGATATGCTTATATCTTTATACCCAGAAATACTACATCAAATAAGTGAAGTAAAAAATAGATTCCAATTTAAAACAATAAAGTTGTATCTCATATTTTGAGAATTACTACTAGAAAAAAATACATTTTTAGCGCTTGCAATAGTCTTGCAAAATAGAAATAATTTACTAATTTAACCAATCTCTTAGCTCTAATAGTTCTCTATTTAGAATTGATGGTACACTTAAATTGAGCTCCCTATATTATGAGATCTTTTGTGCAAATCTGCTGTTTAAAGCCTATGGTGTTTTCTAATGAACACTTTATTTATTTTAGGTGCTAATTCCCCAATTAAATGTTTCGGATGTTACAAAAGCGTCTTCGTGGCTAGATACAATTTGGTCGTTAGTTCTACTGAACAAAGCTTCAAATGAACACATTTCATCTGTTTTAAACCCAGAATTCATTGCTAAACTAGAAAGTAAGTTGACTGTTACAAGAAGCATAAACAAAACATTAATTTAATTATCTTTAGGTGACTCAAATATTATTTCATCATCATCTAAGGCGAAACTATTAAATATAAATGCAGCAGCACAATATTTGATTCATAATTACAACGGACCACTGTTAGAAGAAAATTCATCTGTTAGATCTTTAACTATAACAAGAACAAAAGAGAAACAGAATATGGTTACTTCGATGATAGATTCGCTGGGAAGTTTGTTCTCAAACAGTACTTACTTGAAAAGTAATTCTAACACAGGAATGGGATTTTTAATAGGTAATGATTAATTTTAACTTACTATCTTTAATTATTTGTCTTCGCAAAATTATAAAAAATCTGGTGTGGGCACCACACTACTTTCTTATACAAATAAAACCAACTGAACAGTATGACTTGTTCCTAACGTATAACTTTATTTTGACAATTATTTGATATATGATAAACCTGATTAATTTTTTGTTCTCATTGTAACTATGAATTTATTTTAAAATAGAAATTAATTAATATCTAGTCTTTAAAACTTTCTAAGTAATAATACAAATATTACTTATATAATATTTCACACGACACATATTTTTGACACTTCACAATTATTTGACACGTTTGACACATGGATATTAAAAATGTTTTAGTTTTTGTTCCCATTCTAACTAAGATTATTATTATATTCTTAAATATAAAATTTATTTTTTCTCAATATTAGAAGCATATACAAGAAAAGTGCAAATAACATTTTATATTCCAAATATTTTTGCTTACATCTTTCATTTGAAACTTTTTCTCGCTGCTGATTCTATTTTTGCATAAATCTAATTTATTGTTTTATGTGTCTAGTAAACTTCCTCTTCCGGTTTTTAAATTTCATTAAAAATCAACTTAGCTTTTCATTTTTTCATGAAACTTATAAATTCCAAGTTTCGTTTACATATTTTATATGTCTTGTTCATAAGATATTGCACACACGGACATCCATCCATCCATCCTCACACACAGACACCATTGAGAAATTGGTCGTAACAGATTCAGTGGACGTCAAAATATGTATTTCCGCAAAAATCTCGTCAACGATTATTTCGTGATTTCCAATACTACCTTATACTTTGTATAAGAAAGTAAAAAAGAAATGTTGATATTTCTTCGGAAACAAAAATATTTTGTTTTGAGGTTTCTGGAATACGAACACTCGCAAACTGTAGTCCTTCGACTCGGACTTCAAACTTTTGCTCGTATGGAATATGTTCCATTCCATTACTTGTTGAAGAATATACTCTTTATATGCAACTTTTTTCTATATTTCATATCGTTTAGAAATTTCATTTTGTGGAAAATTGTGTGCTGCTTATTCAAAAGTTGAAAAATGTTGTTTACAGTTTATAGTACTAAGAGAAATGTTAAACTTCTTCGTTTTTGTAAAAATTATAATTTTATAATCATATAATAATATTTATTATTGGATAGTTAAACCACAAAGTTTATTCCTGTGATTCTTCAATATTTGAGTGTTATAATTTGACGGCACTTCACACTCAAAAATATATCATTTATCGACAATTTCTCTCAGCAAAGCACCTCATGGCATTATTGATATATTTCTTTTCATTTAAAATTAATTCTACAATAATTTGCAATTCATTCACAGATGGCGAATGTGTGATCGACAAAAAATGCAACCCTGTTCCAGTAACAAACTCATTGTCCGATAAAGAACACATTAGGTAGGGTTCATTGGTGGAACCAATTATTGGACTGTAAATATATTTTTTTTTTATTTGTAGAGTTGCTATATTAGCATACGACTATCACGACACTTGCAGAGGGGATGGTTCGCCCCATGGAGGTAACATTTTAGCGGCAAAATTACTCGAAACGCAGGGCTATAGGTTGATGATCGTCCCTTATACGGATTTCAACCCTAGGGATAAGCTAGTTCAAAGGGTGCAGTATCTTGAAAAGCAACTTAAATTTATAGCTAGCTCTGTGTAATATTCGTAGTAATATAGATAATTGTTATACCTTCGTTGTACATTATCCAAGGTGCAAATAAATTTACTAATAATTTATTAAACCGAACACCGAATACTTATTTTCATTGCTAACTTTATAAAATAAAGTATGAGTCACTGAACATAAATCATGAAAACTGTATGTTTATATGTAGTTACATTAAAAACACTGAATATAAAATTTTTGTTTTCATTTTTCAGATCATAAATTTACATATAAATATTAGTTTACTTTTGTGTATAAAATTGTATGTTTTTAGGTTTTTTTGTTAACTTTTCTGTAATATTTTATCAAATTACTAATGTATATTAAATGTAATAGTAATTTACATTACAAGATCGGTAGGTACTTAGAACTTTACTGGCGAGCATAGTACCTAATGAACAAGCTAAGTGATTTTGTTATGTAAAGTTCGGTTTGAAGTCGAGCATTGTACAATGTTTTATTATATATTAAACAGTAAATAATTAATAGTTTTTTCGTTCTAAGTCCAGTAAATAAATAAAGAACGGACAAATGACATACAATACCTATGTCGCATTTTTGAACGAAATTTTGCTTTTTTTCGTTTTTAGAAACAATCAAGTCATTTTGGTCTTAATAAAAATTAAAGAAATAATGGTAGCAACCAATTTTGTTTTGTTGACATTTCTAAATAAAGAAAAAAAAAATATTACGGAAATTGATGTAGGTCAAATTCTGTTAAAACCTTGCTTAGCAATCATACAACCCGTAAAAATAACAATACTGTAAAGTCCCATTTACCGAACTGTAATCAGTCTAGTAAATTTACAAATGTGATGCAGTATAAAATAAAATCTTTAACCGGGCTAAGCCCGCAAAAAGATTATTTACCATCATAGACCAGGCTCAATAATAGGTTTACGATTTAGCATATCGTAAAATAATTGATTTATGAAACAGTATACAGAAATGATATATAAATTTATACATTTTTCGTGTAATCGTGTAAAAGAAATTGTTGCAGTACTTGTATTCAATACTTTTCTAACTATATTGGGTATTCTACTTATGTTGGTACTAAATAATTGTATTATTCCTTTTGATGTTTTTAATTTTTGTATTTATATATGTCGAATCCAAAAGAGGACATCCACATCATGAATCATCTCTTAGTATAATTTCAAAGTTTTCCTAATTAAAGTACACGTTTTTAATGGAAATTAGCTGTAATTAAGCTCGCTTTGCTCGCACTTTCAATAAACAAACCCTAAGCTTACACAACTCACGCTCGACAAACTCGAATCACCGTACTCATTTTTAATAGAAATTATCTGTAGGTTCTACTTCATGTAATGGATGCGATTTTTTACCAGGTGGCGGAAAACTGGAAATTATTTCCATGAAATGAACAATTACATCTTCTGGATTCGACAAATGCTATTGGACAAAAAAAAAATGAGACTTTTTTTACGATTGCCCTAAAATTTTAATAAAACGGTTGATGATAGTGTGTGGAAAGTTTAAAGATGAAAAACTGTAAGTGTTATCATCAAGGAACTATAAAGCTTATCTACCAAAAATGCGCTTTTGTTGTTCGTTCCTTGCTGACAGGCG
This sequence comes from Poecilus cupreus, assembly GCA_963942605.1. NCBI lineage: Eukaryota > Metazoa > Arthropoda > Insecta > Coleoptera > Carabidae > Poecilus > Poecilus cupreus. Next base: position 25,080,173 of record OZ012721.1, read on the forward strand.
CTTATTTATGTGATATGGAAATGTGGTAATAGTATAGCTAACTCGCTTTAAAAGAGAGAAATAGAATCCAATGATTAAAATGTCACACCCAATCTACAATAGCAGCGGATTGGCCAATTTATAATTTTATCTTTCTGTAGCCAACCCAGTTTAAACATCTTTTACGTCATTTTAAAGCAAAATAACTTTATGCGACTATAAAATTTTATTTTTTCATTACGTTTATGATATAAAATATGATTTGTTATTATAAAAATGATTTTGCACAAAAACAATATCATTTCGATATATAATTTAAACACATTGATCTGTGCAAATAAATATATTTTATCAGAACCTAAACCAGAAATGAATCTTGCACTTATCAAAAATAATCCAAATCGAAACGGAATGCGAGAACAGGCGCCCCCACATCTACGCGGCAAAGTCCTGAACTACCGAGGTATAAATACCACGCGTCGGAACTTTTTATAACTTTTAGGCGGTAAGCCACAGTAGAAGTATTAGATCTCGACCTACATCATGAACAGCGTACGATTAATTTTATCTAAGGCGGTTAGTAAGATTTTTCAACACTTTTAAATAGTAAAGTGTCTCAAAATAAACTAATAAATGTTTTTAAAAACAGGTGAACATCAAGCCGCAAGGGCTCGTGAGAAATTTCTCTGCCACACAGACTCTTTTACAAAATGAGGGACCCAAGCCACTTACGATTCTTACAGATGACGAGAGGATCATGAAGGAGACTGGTAAATATATCGTTTAATTTATTACTGCAAGTTTTTGATAATTGCTTCTAGTCATATGTTACTTTATTTATTTTATTTTCACTCTCACTTGAGTCAGGGTCATATTACAACTCTTCCGGCCACAGTTATCTTGCATAAATTAATAGTAAAATATATAATTGGTTCCTAAAAATTAGAGTTTATATTTTCTATTATTGATTTAAGAAAAGTTCTGCGCATTTTGTACCGTTTAGAAATTAAAATTTGCGGGAGATTATGTGCTGGCCATATCACATCATTTCTTATATTATTATAATGCATGTTTTAAACATAGATTATTGAGTAAAATAGCTAGAACTAAGGAAGCATCGTACAGCATCTGTATATGTTTAAATTTTTATCATGACTATCGTGTGTAGTTCATGGCCATATTACGTATATTTCTGGCGTGATATCCTAAAATTATTTTTCAGTTTCAATTGAAGTAGCATAAACCACCCTAAAATATAATATTTTGATGAAATGTTAAATTAGTGGTTTTTTATTCAAAATAATATTATTTTGTACATGTAACCTTCGCATTGGTTTCTAATATTTTTTTTTTACTTTTATCGTTTTATCTTTTGCTGGTTCACAATTTTTGACATATTTTAAAGTAGTGATTTGAAGCCAGGACTTTTTATAGTTGAATTTAGTTAGCATGATGTCCAGATATAAAAAATATATTGTTGCTTTAAAACTGTGACCTCCCAAGTAATCAAGAACTATATTTCAATATTGATATTTGATTGACCAAAGAATAAAGTTTTGATTCAATTTGTATTCACTATTAAGATTAGTTTCTAGTGCAAGAAGTGTCTGATTACGACTAATGGAATCAAATTGCAGTTGCCAAGCTGGCGACGGAACAAATTGCTCCCCTGGTCAGAAAAATGGACGACGCTGGCAGAATTGATGATACAGTTGTTGACATGCTCTTCGAAAACGGAGTAATAAATTATTCATAAACCTATTATAAATCAATTTACTTATCTCTATTTAATCTATTTCCAACAGCTGATGGGAGTCGAAATCCCCTCTGAATTTGGTGGTTCAGAATGCAATTTCATGACCACAATTCAAGTCGTGGAAGAAATATCCAAAGTTGACCCATCAGTAGGAATTTTAGTCGATTTACAAAACACCTTAGTCATTTCTTTACTTCTTAAACTTGCAAACAAAGAACAGAAAGAGAAATACCTCCCGCAGCTAGCCTCAAAAATGGTTGGAAGTTTCTGTTTGACAGAACCATCATCTGGTTCTGATGCGTTCAGCTTAAAAACAACCGCGAAACAAGATGGCTCTGACTACATCATCAACGGCAGCAAAATGTGGATTTCAAACTCTGACATCGCTGGGTTGTTCTTAGTGATGGCTAATGTTGATCCTTCCCAAGGTTACAGAGGAATCACTTGCTTCTTGGTAGACAGAGATACTCCTGGGTTCACAGTTAACAAACCTGAAGACAAATTGGGAATTAAGGCTTCAGGAACTTGCATGTTGACGTTTGACAATGTCAGAGTACCTGAAAGTGCAATTTTGGGTGTAAAAGGACACGGGTATAAATATGCAGCTGGGTTTTTGAATGAGGGAAGAATTGGAATTGCTGCACAAATGTTGGGATGTGCTCAAGGATGCTTTGATGCCACCATTCCGTATACGCTCGAAAGAAAGCAGTTTGGACAGTCCGTAGGAACTTTCCAGGTAAGATGAACTCAAAAGTTATATAAAAAGCAGGGGCGCATTAGCCATAAAGGAAATAATTTCTTAAATTGAAATTCGTTTTATTTTTTGAGTACCTAGACGAAATTGTTACGTAGGTAATGTGACAAAATCTCATCAAAGCTTCATGTTTAATGGGTAATATTACTATAGCTGTCACAATTCGATTCATTTTTGTCCCAATTAGTTGTTTGGTAGCAACATTTTAGAGACTTGTTTGAAACTACTGAAATATAGTAATACTGGAACAGTCACTGACGTATAAAATGCGACAAGACTGTGCAACATGTTTTTACATAGCAACCACTCAACAACCGTTCTAAAAACAAGTGTTAGGCACATATATCTGTCCCAGGCCCGTTTTACGCTTTCCTAAAAGCCTATAAATGATTGAAATATAAAATCAGAATATTTAGTATAATTTCAAAAATAATAGTGAAGAAAAAATGTCGCGTAACTTTTTATCTTGCCTTTAACCCATTAACAGGTTTTAATCGTATGATTACCGTTAAAGATAAACCAAAAATAAAACAAGCACATTATACTTTTAAAGATAATTTAAAGTAGTTAGAATGTAGAAGGGCCGGACTGGCCAAAAGGAAAAATAGTAAAAGTTCCGTCCATAAGATAAAGCACAGTATAAATGCTTATAACTACAAGCAAGCAGAAGTTGTACTCCCAAGTTTTTTTGTATTGCGAAAATTTGGCCTTGAAGCTGCAAACTCCGCCTCCTGACCATTTAGTTCTAGAACCAGCCACTTGATATCAATAATATAATTTTAAAAAATATTTAAACATATAATTTGCATATTTATTTGTTAAAAACACGTAACTTGTATCAAAAATTATGTTTTAATCATAATTTTTATATCAGTTTAAATTTGACTTTAACATAAATTTCACAGTTCCACCTACCAGGAGGCGGATCATAAATGCGCAAGAGATTCAGAACATAAATGATACATCTTTTATAGCATTTATAATGTGATAAAAGTGAGTCAAATGAAAGATAAAAAGAGAATAAATCTGTTTCTGTGCAAGGCCCTAGTTTACGCAAAAACTATTCAACATGACTACACAAAATCTTTATCTTTTGACATTTGACTCAAGATTTTGTCATTTATTTATCACTTGTTTTTCTTTTTTGTTTTACATACATTATATACCTGGATCTCAAAAACTATAAAAAATAATCTCAGTTGGTTTCTCATACAAAATTATTTTTAGGAAAACACTTAAACAAATTAATTAAAACAAAACAAAGTACAAGTAAATGTTTAAGTAATAAACAGAAGCTAAGCAAGATAACAAAAACAGCTGATATTATTATCACTAAATTATTATTTATGAAGTAAGACTTCCCAAAGAAAATTTAAATAAAATTCATTTTTATCATGTTTTCTTTCAATGTTTCAATACACTGAATACAATTTAATTGTACAATGATAATTTTTCTAAAACACGTGGTTCCACATATAGAATCGAGTAAACGCTAGGTCAACAGAGGCGTAGATTTTAAGAGGGGCACAGGCAAATATTTACTTAGTTTTCCCCCATATTTGATTACAATTAAAAATTTAAGATAAGAATTAATTAGAGAAGTCAACAAGCGGAAAGTTATAGTATTATGGTTAAATTTTAATGGTAATTTATTAATAAATATAAATGAGATTTTCGGTACTGTGGTTTCTATTATTTGTGAAGGCCTTTTTTTTGTTTGACAAGACTATCGTGCAGTACTTATCTGTTCGTAAATTACAGTAATTTTCATAATTATTTGAACATGTTTTGCTGCACGCACAGGGGTTATTTTTATTTACCTACCCTATAAAATAACACCGATCATATATTTGGTAAAGGAAAGAAACAGTGAACAAAAATTCCTATGAATTTTATTTGAAACATTTTTGTATAAAACAATTTAGAAACATTTGGCAACGAAAAAAAAAAATTATTATTCTAAAAAATTCTATAAATGAATATGTATGTGCCAGATATGAGGACAGTGCTTTACTATAAATTATAGTTTATCGTAAAAATATAAAACCGGTTAGAAACATGTTTAGTTTTATCTTAGTTTAATGCTATAATTTTTCAAATACCTTATCGCAAAAACACTGTTTTATCTTCCCTATGTTCATATTAAATTTAAATATATTTGTCACGCCTTTAGTTGTTTATTTCATACGTAAATACTTTCACTATATACTCAAAAACAAAAATAAACAACCTAGGTACTTTTAAAAATCTTATTTTTCGCTTGATGTTTGAAGATAATTTTTTGGCAGGTAAAAATAAAATTACAATGTGGGAAATTAAGAATTGTGTACTATCGTGTACTATTTATGTACTATACTCATGTACAAAATGAACCAATATTTAATTAAGATGAATCAAGGAAAAAGTAAAGATGGTTTTAGTTACAAAATAAAATTTGCAGTCTCTGATGTTATTAATACGTGGTATTACTCCAGAAACTGCAAATGTTATTTTGTGAACTAAAACCATTTTTACTTTTTCTTTTATTCATCATAATTAAATATTCGATAATTTTGTCCATGACTATATTATATTGGAAGTGACAAAAGAAGTAATAATAAAAAAAATATGCGTTAGATTGGTTCGAAGTATACTTAAAAAAAAAATGAATTACCATAGATACACTACAAGAAAACAGATTGTAAGAATAACTTCCATTGAGAACTGTTGCACTCGACGCAAATTAGATACAACCTTGAATTCTGTTATTTATTTAAGATAATTCAATAGCATTACAATTGAGATGACGATGACAATAGTTGTGATTTAAATTGAAAATATAATTTTAACGGTAGGCCACCGCTATTGCGTTTGTGTTTAAATATTGCCTACAGTAAAATATTAAAAATTGATTTTTTTTTGTATTCGCATCCGCAGACTTCATATCCCAACCGCAACTGTTTTATTGGCAAAATTGTAAATCCGCTAATCTTATTGGAAACCTATCCGCAATCGCAAGTTTTATAAACGAATTTGATTTATTTTGTTCTTAATATAAAATATTAAATAATAGTAATTTATGTAACAAGTACGCAAAATAGAGTTTTAGCGGATGAATCGATGTTTACGGGCGAGGCGCTAGCCGAGGCCGTAATATCACGAGTCCGCTAAAACTCAATTTGCGTATGTGTTACATACAATATTTTTTAGTTCAAGCTGTCCAAATTAATACAGTAGGTACGTAAGAAATTATTGCAAGTAAATACTAAAACAATTATGTGTAAGCATGAAAACCCATTTGTAAGTAATATGAATGAATAAATAAACTAAATCCGTTGCTAGGTGACCTTTAAAGGACTAGTTCACTAAAACGGCATTTTGCGGCGTGTAAATAGTTCACAAAGTAACTATTTTGCAGAGCGTGTACTAAAAAAACATTTATTATTCGTATTATTGAGCAACATACAGTGAATTAGAAAGAATAAATATTGCAATACCTACTTCCTAAAGCGGTTAGTCTTCAAAGAAAGAAGGAACATTGTAAAAGAAACAAATAAATTTAGGTTACTTCAATTTTCTCAGTAATGGTATGGTATGTATTTAGGAACCCTTAGGAAATACCGCGTTTTGAAGAATAGACCGCTATAAATACATCTGTCTTCAAGACAGGAATGAAGAACCATTGCCAAAACGTTTTTCGTTAGTAGAATATACAGAATGTCTTAAACAACCCGTCCACCACTTTTAAAATTCAGGATTTGTATTTTTAATAATAGAAACGGTTCCCTTACTAATTTTGACGTCGGGGTTCGGGAGTTTTAAAATTTTTTCTCTCGGAAAGAGAACCTCAAAATTAGTAAGGCAACTATCCGTTTTATCTAAAAATATCAAACCTCTGAATATTAAAAGAGGGTGACTAGAATCATGTGATCCGCATCCGCAAAAATATAATCCGCATCCGAACCGGATAAAACTACAGGACTTTAGTAGTAGTCTTTAGTTAATAAAACTTATTTTTGAAATAAATTGAAAAGTTAATTTAACGTTGGGAGCATCATCAGAAGCCACGTGTGCCCTTTAGCAGAGTCCTGCCACCCCTGGTTTTCATGAGACTCTAAACCCAGTTTTGTATTTTTAGCCTGATAAAATAATCAATCCCAGTTGCCTTAGTGATTTTCACTATCATTTATTTCAATCTTCAATTGTTTTTTCAGGGTGTCCAACATCAAATCGCGGAGATGGCTATGAAACTCGAATGCGCCCGGCTGCTAACCTACAACGCTGCTCGTCTTGTTGAAAACAAACAGCCTTTCATCAAAGAAGCGTCCATGGCTAAACTGTACTCGTCTGAAATCGCGCAGCAGGTCACCTCCAAGTGCATCGACCTTATGGGCGGTGTTGGCTTCACCAGAGACTTCCCCATGGAGAAGTTCTACAGAGACTCGAAGATTGGAACCATCTATGAAGGAACCAGCAATATTCAGTTGAACACCATTGCGAAAAATATCTTGAAAGAGTTCCAAAGTTGAAGTGAATGTTGTTTTGTGTCATATTGATATTTTATGTACCTTACTATTAAGATGAATTGTATATTTATACACTGATTATATTTTTACTACCTAAAATTAACGAAAAAATACTTTTTTAGCGTCTACGATAACCACTAAAATTAAATAAGTAAAATGAAATGCGTTAAATAATTTATCCAACACCTCTCAATAAATGCTCTTTAACTATGGAGATTTTAAACAAGGAAAGTAACAGATTACCCACTAGTAAGTAATATTGAGAAAAGTCTCTAGTGAGTAATTTTTATTTATAACATAATAACACATAACACCTTAGTAACTACTTCGATTGACATTTTAAGTTTAAAAATTTAAAGCATGTCACTGCCAAATAATATTTCTTTAATAAATTTTGCATTTATTAAGAGATGTTGGATAAAACAGTGGAATTACCCACTCAATAAAATTATCACTCAGCCTTCGGCTTCATGTGCTAAAATTTTTCTCGTGGGTAATTCCTTACTTTGCCCACTTGTAAAGTAAATAACTATTATCTATTGATTATTTTCCTACAATTTTCAGAAACAAAACGAACTATATAATCATGTCAATTACCCATTTTGAATGTGTCCGCAAGGTGCAAGTTATTGGGCGCTGTGGGTATATTCACTCAAAATGTAAATTGTATCTAGCGATGCTCAATTGAGTGTCTATAATGATGTGTTAGTGCCTACATTGATGTTTGGTTTGAAAAGTTGAGTGCGGATGAAAAGCATGAATGACGTATAACTACTGTGTGAATGAGATATTTGAGAAGGTGTATAATATACAAGAGGTGCTCGTATTCAAAATATTTTGGTGTGCGGAGAGTGTGAAAAGAATGTTGTTCAAAAAGTGGGAGTGAGTGAAATGAGGTGGTTTGGTCAACTCGAGCAGAGGTAGAATAAAAGGTTGGTGAAACTAGTCGGCCTCTTCTTTATTTTTTAACTATTGCTATAAAGTAAAACTATACAAATAAAATCTATTTGATATATTATTGTTTATCGACTTACCATAAGCATTTATCTACGGGATGGTTTATTTAAGCCCGATTTTTATAGTAAATTAAATTCCCTTTAAAAAGTATAATATAATAGTGTCAAAATTATAAATTAAGAAGTTATTCACGTTCATAAAAATAGTAGTTTATAGTGAAATAGACAGAAAGTGATACATCAAATAAAATTTTTAAAGAGTTTTACTCTATAACTTAAAAGAGTTAAAAAAGAACAGACCGGGACGAATGATTCGAGTGTGTACAAAACGTGCATTTATGACCGAGGAAAAAGTGGTGGAATGTTTGTATGAGATTGATTGTATTTCAGAGTTCGTGCTACTCCACTGTATGGGATATGACAAGATATTATGTATGTATATTTTGGTAAGTGATATATTTTTCCCTGTTAAGTATTTATTGTAATAACAACAGAATTAAATATACTTGTATAATTTATTTAGTAAAATATCTAGTTATACATAACTAATATAATCATGATATATATTATATACAATGTTATTTAATAACAATGACTACTAATAAGAAGTAATAATAACAATTATTTTGGATCGTGCGGCAGCTTAAATCCAACCAAATTGGCAGTTTCTTGAATGGTTCTTTCTCCCTTTGCATGATATTGCTGGTTTATTTCATTATATTTTCTAGTGCTTCTCAAATAACACAAATATGCATTTCCTGTAAATTTCATTTCTTCCTGTGCCTTACACAGCTGCTGGTCCGTAACCTTATATTTCCGAAATTGGTCCAAAATATATCGAATAGCCAAATTTTCCCGAACTGGTCCAGTAGGCACTGCTTGCCGCAATTCACTTGTCAACTGACGTAACATTTGAATATTTGCATTCATTCTAATAATATTTTAAATGTCCTAAACGAATTAAAGAGAGTTAAAAATTATAATCTAACGTTATCAAATTTGTTAGCAATGAATTCTATTGAATTTGACGTATAATTTGGTTCCAAGCGATTATTCCAAAAATCTTCCGGGATTATAATTAATTTTCTGACGGGAAAAATGTGAATAGCGGTATTGTTAAACACGTCAAAAAATTTAAATGTGTTTATCACAGGTAACTCGACTGTATAATTATAAATTTTTGATATGTATAGCGCGTTTTCTTTCAATGAATGTTTAGACGTGTCCTCTATGATGTTAGTGAAACTGTTCCCTATAATTATGCAATTTTTAAGGTTTAGACTCCAGTTGGCCCATAAAAGATTGTTAGTTAATTGTTTAGGACAATGTGGCAAATAAAATATAGTAGCAAAATCATTACTCGCTGAATATTTTCCTTCTTGGTTTTCCTCAAGGACTGTTATACCTAATTCCTTTAAAATCTCTTTCTCTACTGCATAAAATATTGGATCATGAATAAATATTTTTACGTCGAATTTATTTTTTATGCAAAGCAACAGTGCTAGCTGATAACGAGGGATCATACGCTCACCTATGTGTCCCAGACCTAAACAATAAATTTCTCGAACTTCTGGGTTCGATAATAAACCTAATCCTTCTCGCAATGAAGCAAAAGCTGACGAGAAAACGTCTGAAGATGATATTTCTTCCACAGCAGTTTCTATTCTTCTGCAATGACAATAGACTCTCAAAAAAATTACTTTCTTATCAAAATATGATAATACCTCAACGCAGTAGATTTGTCAATATCTATATCTGAGCCTAAACTTTCTGAAGTTACTTCAGCTTGACTGTTCTTAAGTTTTTTGCCCCTTTTTCGATATGGCACACGTTTAAATTCCTCTTCGGAGAGGTTATGATTCGTATTTTGTGACATTTTAAAAGTAAGTAAATTTACCGACCGAGTAAAGAATGCGAACTTCTAGTTCAAGAGTTTGTCGCTAGGTGTTAATTGTTCTTTTGTTTTCTTTTTAAACTTTTACGGCGGTTCGAGTCAGTTTACGAATGTCTGTTGAGAGGAGAGGTGTGTCATTTTGTGAAAGCGTTTGACAGACAAAGTAGAATTTGAGGACGATTTTATGTATTTACGTGTATAATTCGCAGTGAATAAGTGAAATAGGTGCTTGAGTGCAAAGACAATATGTTGTAGTGAAACTTTGCAAACTTATTTGTTAATTTTACTTGGAACATGCTGGTGCCTTCTTCTATTCATCAAATACAAACAAGCTGTTCTTGTTAACAAGTAAGTTACAGCATTTGTTTAACATTTTACGTAAACAATCTCGCTAGTGAGACTAATAAACCATTAGAAATTGTGAATTAAATCACAAAGAATCCATTATTTGATGACCTTTACTGCTATTGTTGCTTGATTACAGTTCATCATTGTTGACAATATGTAGGTCATACATTTTATTGTTAATTGTGATGTAAAATCGCTAATAGGATACTTTTACTACTTGTCGATAGTTTACACAACTGTTGAACAATCTTGACTTGTAGGGTCCGTTACTATGACCTGACCATAGTAAAGTGTGGTTGAAGTGAGACAATCGAGTGTTTGACTCGAAGATTGGCGGTAGTTAACGCATTTCAGGTCAAGTTTCGGAAGTCTTTGAGTGCTTTGAGTTCACGCCCTCGTTTATAAATAAACTATGTGAAAAAAATATCTGTCTGACTTAAGTGTCTTCGTCTGGAAAAGTATTTTAGGAAAATGATGCACTTTGCACTGGTTACTCATCAAAGTATGAATTAAAAACGGTGTTTCTTAATCAGAATAGGATTGGTAAAGTGAAGATGATTCATTTCATGAATTATGAAGAAAATGACGTGCATTTTCTGAAATCTTTTGTTTGTTTTACACTTTTTCATTTATCTATTAAACAAATAAATGTGAGAAACATTTTGGGTTTTTTGTTTGATTACACAAATAAATACAGTCTGTTTTAATTCATGAATAAATAATGTTATGGTTTCGAATAAACGACAAACATATGTGTTGAGATGATCCAATATATAGTGTTTTTTTTTGTAAGTCAAGTGTCAGATTCTGAAAGAACAGTTGTTCAAAGTTTCAAACAAGTGTCATGTAGTATCTCCGTTATTATTGTGCATGTTTGCCGGTTTGTAGTAGAGAAATTAAAAAGTTAACGGACATTATATGATTAGTTGTTTGTGGCCTAGTTATCTGTGTAAAAGAAGCGTTTAGATATTGAGATTTCACCGAAGTACGGGCTTTAATGAACATTTCACATACATCCACACGCGAACATGTGCAAACAGTGATATTGAAAAGTGTGAACCAGCAAAGTTGAAAGTTTAAATGTATATGTAGCCTCTTATTAAAACGGAACACTTTCCAGTACGGGTCGCTTTTATCTTCTACTAAGGGTTGTATTTTTATGCGGCTAATTGTAGTCGTAAAATAACTATTTGTTTTAATTATAAAATAACGAAATCGTTCTTATTATTTGAAAATGTACGTAATTGGAAAACAAACAAGAATTTTTTAGATAATTCTGTGTTAACCTGCTGTGGTACTTCGTCCAAGAAACAAAAACAGTATTTTTCGTGGGTGTTACTGAAATACGTCCTATCGTTTACGGAAAATAGATTTTTGTAATACAACAAAACTAAAAGATTTTCTAGTAAATCATATTTGATCAGTAAAGAATTGTTTCTTATTTGTTTATTGCTGTTTTTTATAGTATAAATAATAAAAAAGGGGAACTCTGGATAAATTTAAATGTTTAAATAAGTAAATGACCGGATATTATTAACAAAATTGGTTTTTAAATTGTCGCTGAAACAGCAAAAACTCGTTTTCCAATAATAATTAAGTAACAAGAAAATACGGAACTAATTATGAAAGTCAATGAATCTTTTTTTAATGGATTTTGTTGGACTGGGTGTAGAATTGAAATGTGAAATGCAATTTTTTTACACTGCTATAACTTTTTACTCTTTTTACCAATTCATTTTTCATTAAAAGTATAAATACAAAGGTTGTTTAGAATTTAAAAATGGATGCAATTATGCCCATTTGCTTACCTAAAAATTAGTATTATATATCATTCAAATTTAAGTCTATATTAGAAAAATTGTAACACGGCCATGGAGAATTTAACAAAAACGAAAAATATTTGACAGTTCCTAGGACACTTTTAGATTTATTTAACAGAAAGATATGAACTATTAAATTCGACAATATGACATGACAATCATACAAGTAGATTCACAAAAACCATTTCTCCACTCCATTTTTATTATTACTCGTATCTTCATTTTCCATTCTCGGAACATATTTATTTTAATTGAAGTTGTCAAGATTGGTTAGCATAAAATTTGACACATTTTGTTAATTTAATTTATTTAGAAACGAAGTTACAGATGATGAAAAAATGGAGTTAGCGTTAATTCCTTTTGTGAATCTGCCTGTAAGTGTCTTCTACATAAAATAATATAACACTGTAATAAATAAATTTAAATCAAATATTTTTCGTTTTTACCTCCCGCCTACCTCTAGGTAAGGGAGGTATTGTTTTTGGTCAAAAAATTGGGTAGTGAGTTTTAAATGAATAAGCACGTTTTAAGGTCCCTACAATACGATTTTACTATTTTCGCGATGATGTCTGTATGTATGTATGTATGTATGTATGTATGTCTCGCATAACTCAAATACTATAACACCAAAAAATACAATTTTGTGAATTATTGCTTCTTATATTTAAATGAAGAGCTGATTAGATTTTGGATAAAATTGGGCAACCGGAAGTAGAAGTTTCCTTGAAGCCCTTAACAGTTTTTTGTGAAAAACACGGTTAAATTTCCTTTTTCAACAATTTGTGTTATTTTCAAAGTTGAAGAATATTTAATTTTACATGTTTTTTGATTATACTAATTTTATTAATTTTCATTAGATTTAGAGATAATAAAATATAAAGAAATTAGATTTCACATATCTTGCATTCCTAGTACACCATGGAAACATTTAAAAATTTTCAATTTTTTCTTCGAAATGTGACACATGTCATTGTGATTGTGAAGCTGTTTTTTTAGTGAAATATATGTCAAAAAATGCAATAAATATACGAAAGAAAATTTAAATTCTCAAATATAAATAGAAAATAAACAAATAAGAAAGTATGTTTTTGTATCAAATACTATTTTGTACTGTTTAAGAGTAGTATTGGGCGGGAGGTTATGTGCTGGCCACATCAGATTTTTTTTTTATTTTCCACGGCCGTGTTACAATTTTTCCAATAAATATTAATTTTTATTTGATTGATATATCGTGAAATACTAATACTTGGGTAGCCAAATGGGCCTTATTGCATCCATTTTTAACTTCTGAACAACTTTTTGGGGTAAATAGCTCCGTGGTAAAACGTGTCGGACTGTTGATCGTGCGATCCTCAGTTCGAATCCCACAGCTGACAGTTGCCAATTTAAATTTACCCCTGTGGTTCTTCTTCCACTAAAATCTTTGGGGGCTATGACTTGACGGCTGGTAACCGCATTTCATACGAAAAAATATATCACTTACCGAGATCTGCGTAAGCAGAGTTCCACACCCATAATGAGTAAAAGGCGTGATGACTTATTTATTTTATTTAACAACTTGTGTATTGTATCGAAATATGCTACATTTCAATTCTACACTCGGTATATATTATATTTCAATAACGGTCATCAGAGCGCTGTAATTGCATATATTGGTTCCATTTTAATCGTGTTTACGTTAATAAATACAACAAATATTTCATCACATTTTTTTCTAAAATTTGTAGGGTCTATGCAATTGCCGTCAAATCACTACACCCACAAGTCATTAATATAGCTAATGAAGAGTCAGCTAAAACAATTTTGTTACATTATTAATACTGTAGAAAATGTGATCCTCAGATCGATTCCCTTTGCCAACAATAAAAACCACATAGAAATAATTTCTGCGTGTCCCTCACTACTACCATATGTGGCGGGTCGCCATTCGACGGCTGGTAGCCACATAAAATACCGTGCTGATAGTTTCTATATTTTGCAAACATTTTCTAAGAATTTTGTTTGAAAATAACAATACTTTAACAAGTATTTGTAATTATAAAACAATTTGAAAACAATTCAGCTCAAAACAACACTTCCACTCGGAGCTAATTTTCGGTAATGATAAAAATCAGTACTTAATATTTTTAAGAATTATTATTTAAAAATAAGTGTTTTTAATACCTCTAAACGAGTATGACTGTAGTGTAAGTGTGCATCATTTTTACCGGAAGCGGTGGTGATGTCACACAAAACAAAACGAAAGCGTGCTTCACTAACAACGGGATGTTTTCAATAATTATGTTTTCGCATTTTTGTTGCACGTTTCTTTTGACATGCGGTTTAATCTAATTGATATATTTTTATTTTAAGCTTCTCATTAAAGAAATGCAAAGCAGTTTTCTGTTTTAATGAAGGAAAGTGTATTAATTATAATTATTGTTACTTTTCACTGACGAATAAATATTAATTTTTGCTTGTTATACACGTAAAATGGTTCACTTTTATCATAGTTTTAAGTAGGTATTGTACACGTGCGCATATGTCGTACATTTTTCAATATTTTTGAATAGAAAAATAACTTATTACCATTAAAAACACATGAAAATATTTACAGCAATATTTTAAGCATAAAAAACCTGTTTCTGCGTGTTCAGTTATTTATAAATGTGTGTCTTCCGCAGGTAAATGACATCCAGTGACATGTCTTCAATAAGTTAAAAGAATATTTGTGTATTTATAGAGTTTAATGTATATAAATAGAATTAAATAAATAATACAAAACCGGGTAAAACTTATCTTTTATGGTTAGCGCATAAACCATGATAAAAATTAAACTTATAACAAAAAAAGAATCATCATTTCATTACTGCATTGTTAAGGTACCGATCTTTCTTCGTAAACCAAGGGTCTGGGTTCAAAACCCTGCCAGCCGCTAGTGTGTATATAATGTGAAAACACATAACCTCCTGCCAAATATATTTCATCAATTATGTAGTATATTTTACATTAAGGGAGAGAAGTGTATGATTTTTTCCCGCGGAGTAAAATGAAGCACGAGTCGTAGGCGAAGGCTACAATACGACAAGGGAAAAATACACTTCTCTCCTGCGGTGTATATATGATTTTTTCATGACCCCAATATTTATGATCATTTTTTATGTATTTCAAAATAATTCGAATTGTAATATAATTTATGATAGTTACCTTTGATTTGTTTAATTTTGCACATTATTTGAGCACTTTCCCCCACGACGGAAGAGAAAGTGCACAAATCTCCCGCAGATATGAAATTGGTTGTTTCTGTCATGATTTTGGTATCATAGAAACCGAGTTTCTCTCCCGGTCGTGAAATAAAATTATTACAATGTTTTCTTCAAAATCATTACTGATTCCAAACACAAAAATATTAAAATAAACACTTTTAAACCTAAGAACCGATACAAGGCAATATAGGTACTCTTTTTGCCTTCCCCCACATCCTGAAAGGGAGGTATAGGAATCATGCTAGAAAATTGGGTAGTGAGTTTTCAATGAATGAGCATGTTTTAGGGTCCCTAAAATACGATTTTAATAGTTTGGCGATGATGTCTGTGTGTATGTGTGGATCTCTGGAGTTACGGTTTCTCAAAAACTACTAAACTAAAAATTTTGATATTTTTTATATATCAATTGTATCTCCTTTGGAAGAACTGATTAGTTTTTGGTGGTAATCCAATAACCGGAAGTGGTAGTTTACTTGAAGCCCTATCAAGTTATTTTCAAATATCTCAGTAAATTGTGGATAAATGAAAATTTTGTTATTAGAATAATGTTTCAAATATTATTGTCTACAATTATTGTTTGAAATATTTTCGTTTAAATTTGCTAACCTGTGTTTTTTGACAAAAACAAAACAACGGTTGCAAAATGTCATTTTTTGACATGTATCATAATTTTTTAAAGGGATGAGCGTTTCTTGATAGTGGTGGTTGGTGGTGGTCCGTGTTCCTGCATTGTTCGATAAGAAGTAAGATTTTACTTATACAAAGGTTATTGGGAAGGTGTGAGCGTGCCTAAAATTCCAATTTCAATTCTTCGAAACTTTTCTAATGTTCTTTTGTCAAATGTGCAACGATCTAAAATGGGTAAATTAGCAAAGATACGAACCAAAATTCTTTTTTAGGTTAGCTCGCTTCGCTCGTGCTTTTATTAACAAACAAACCCTAAGCCCGCAGAACTCACGCCCGACAAACTCGCATCACAGTACGCATTTTTAATGGAACCTTTTCATAAATATCAACTCATTTTGGTTCGTATCTCTGCTAATTCAGCCATTTTAGATTGTTGCACATTTGACAAATGAACATTATACAACTTTCGAGGGATTGAAAATTGGATAACACTCATTGAATTTTGGTAGATGCATGCTTTCCCAACGTTAATTACATTGCAAGACCGTGACTCAGAATTTTACAGGCGAGCACGGTACCTAACAAGCGAACATGTAAAGTTTGGGTTACGGTCGAACATTGTATGTAGAATATTTTACGATATACTGAATCATAAATAATTTTAAAAATTTTACATTTATTGAAGCGTGCAGCACAATACATTAAACTATTCGATCGAAATAGTCTTTTACGACTTTTTAAACATACACAATAAATATGTACTCGTATGTTGCTATGCTTTTTAAGATAACAACCCAGTAGTCTATTTTCTATTTCATACTATATCACATTTACATGTTCACCGGACTGTTTTCAATCCGGTAATTGGTACTTTACACTATTCTTATTTTTTTCCGGTGCTGTATCATTGTTAAGCAATTATATTGATTGGATTTGAACAACAATACCGTTTTCTGTATTAATTTTTTTTAAATGTTGCTACCATAATTTTTAAATTTTTATTAAGACTTAAGACGACTTGATTATTTATTACGCAAGAGAGAAAAGAAGAAGGAAAGATAACTTTCATAAATGATTTTCAAGGTTTATTTTTCTGAGGCTGTTTTTTATGAAACAGTTGACAATTTTTATTGTCTTTATATTTTTTAATATTTATGTTTCATAGACAATTTTCAATTTTTTGAAGATTTTCTTGGTACTTATTTTAAAATTCCTGATTCGGCTTCTTTATTGATCGTCGCATCGTCCGCAAATATCTTATTCGTAAAGTAAAAACACATTTACCGGACTTATAACGTAAATAACTATTACGAGCTCAGCCGGGAAAATATTTTTTATCATCAGAGACAGAACTAAAATTGTAGGTTTTCGATTCATTGTATAGTACAATAAATTAGCGTGATATTTCACTTTTGAAATAAAAAGTGTTTAACTTAAGTTTGTCTTGTGTTTATTTGAAGAAAGTCGTGAATGTACAATAAACAACATAAACTATATAAGGAGGGCTTTTTAATTTCTTTGAATTTAATATTTAAAAAATTTAACATGATATAACGCACCTTTACTCTAAATGTACGAATTTTTGTCAGTACTAAAAATTTTAGGAATACCTATCATAAAGTTTTGCATCATTAAAAATTATTTTTAAATTATTTACATTTGTATTAAAACTGATGCATAATTTTGAAACTTCAATTCTTCTGCTTCAAAAATATGTACGATACATATTAAGTTTCATTCCTTATTATAATGATTTTGTTTCAAAAAAATTATGGTCGTAGATTCATAGTAATAAGATTCACCTTACCTTAATATTTTATGTAGTTACCTGATTAATAACTCCATTTCAAATAGCGTATAGTAAGAAAAAATGATAATATTCTTGGAAGAAAAATAATAGCCCCCTTTTTCGAAACACATAATGTGTATAACCTACAAAAAATGTACATTCATGTGTGTACAATTTAAATTTGGTAATGTCTATGGCATTTTGCGTTTTGTATGGTTTATGTTATTTGAAACGTTTGTCTATTAATGCGTCCGCAGTGCCATCTGCTATTTCCTTAGTTGAAATAGAGTATAGTATACATGTACTGAGGAAATTAAATAACACATAAACAGCATCTAACAATATTTGTATGGCATGAATTATGACACAATTTCCTCATATATCAATATATACGGTACCATTTGTAATAATTTCATTCTACTTAACGGATATTTACAAATATAATTAATATGTAAAAAGTTGCACTCCAATAAAGGAGTGTTGTGGTTTTGCAACAGAATTGAAAGTTGTAACTTGTAGCGAAATGTCATTCCAACTATTTGCATACCATAAATGTGAGCTTAGATCATTTCTCTATCATTTATAATCACTTTTCGTTGTCACGGCAACTATGAGTACACCCACTGTTGTTACTTGACAAAAGAAGATTCACAATAAAAATTAAATTGACGGTGTAGGTTTGACGTTTATCAAAACGCCTTTGTTTTTACGAATTTGGAATCACAACGATTTACTTTAATTTATTTCTGAGTGAATCACTCTAATCAGAGCAGATCTCAATATATGATATATGTTGTGCATAACATTCTTCATGAAAAAGTACCTGAAGAA
Organism: Poecilus cupreus; assembly: GCA_963942605.1. Classification (NCBI taxonomy): domain Eukaryota; kingdom Metazoa; phylum Arthropoda; class Insecta; order Coleoptera; family Carabidae; genus Poecilus; species Poecilus cupreus. Next base: position 25,098,677 of record OZ012721.1, read on the forward strand.
AGTGCAGAGCAGAATAACAAAATTCGTCATGTAAGAAAGTTATAAGCAAAAATAGATATTAAGAAAATTTGTATTTTAAACATTATCTAGTGACCTATGCATTTTTTCGTAAAAATAAATTCACGAATAAAAAGATTTACTGTTGGAGCAACTTTTGTCTAATTTAACCAACCTTGAATCTATTACAGTTCTCGATATCCCTATGTTAGGCTGCCTTCCTTGAAACACCCTGTATATAGATTTATCTTTTTGTTTATTTACAGTTTTATTTTTATTTGCTTATTCACTTATACAAATTGAATATCCAGTATAGTAATAAATAAATGAAATAATTTTCATACATAATCTGTTAAGTGCTAGTTTGATTTTCGAAAATTTACCGCCTGATCTATTGAGTTTTTATTGCTATGAAAATGACCACGAGTCGAAGACGAGTGGTGATTTTCAAGTAGCAAAAAACGAAATAGACCAGAAGGTAAAAAACTAGCACGAAATAGATTCAGCTAGAAAATAGTATTTTATGTTTAAACTGACAGTAATATTTTAAAAAATCAAATTTATTCAGTTGTAATATGACAACAAAATAAAATGTAAATAAACAACGATAGGAAAAATTTGAAAAGGTTGCAAATTTAAAACGAAATGTCAACAAATAATATTAACTCTAGTTATTCTGCAAAGTTCATTTATGAAATCGATCAAGCACTTGAAGGTACTAGTCCCCAAAATATTCGAAAGAGTACGTGTGAAAACAATTTCGTGAATTGCAGGTTGAAATTCTATAACAATCTGTCATATTTGTCACATATTAGTAGAGCTGCTGCTGGAGAGATCAGAATTATGTATTTAATTGTCATTTCGTTAATAATTAAATTTCTGGACATTATACCCATTACCTGCATCTAGTCGAAGTGATTTCCAAAAATTATGTACGGTGTATTTGAACCAATCAGATGCACAAGTGAGAATTTTTGAGGTATCTACCAATAATAGTATATTCTACAACAAGTAATGGAATGGCACATATTCCACGCTAGCAAAAAGTTTGTAGTCCGAGCCGAAGACGAGGGCTACGGTTTGCGAGTGTGGGATATGCCATTCCGTTACATATTGTAGACTATACTTTCTATAACAAGATTTTGGAAATATACTAAAAATACAAATATAAAACTGTTAAAAATGTCAAACTCAAATCAAATTAAAACAAACAGACGTAACCGTAGTAACTGAATCAAGATACTTCATATATCGCGCTAATATGCGGCTCTGATTCGTCGAAAATATTCCATACGGCGTATGGAATGTTAGTGATTCCATAACAATTTTTAGTTGTGGAATGCCTAGTTTCCAAAACAGTGTTATAGAAAATTTTTATTATACTGGAAATTATGCACCGTGCTTGACCAATCAAATTTCGATTATACTGGAAATTTGATTGGTAGAGACGTCAAAAATTCTCACTTCTAATTGGTTAAAAAATGTGAAATATTTTTGATTAAAAAATAATCAGGCAAGGGCCTTCGTCAGCGCGTGGCCCCCCTTTAGCGCGGGGCCCGGAGCACGTGCCCCACGGATCTATTGGATAAACCGTCCTTGGCTTTAAAGAAATATCTCATTTTTATTACAAATTTATTTGCCGCATCTCTCACAAAAATTCAATAGGTACAGCCTTTGTAAATTTTAATTTATTGCTGCAACTCATTTTTGAATGGACTATAGATATAAAAAGTAAAGTAGTGGGTGAGGTAGCTCGTAATTATACATGACGGCGCAACTATATAACAAGTTCAAATATTAAATTCCATACGTTTCGGCGAAATTAGTGTCACATATTTTTTATATTTTTCTCAGAATTAGTTTTTACTTCTAAGAAGGTACATAAAGTGAAATTTAAAACAATATCTGAATAAGGGTTATTAAACTTCCTTATTACGTGTTGGAAAAGTGAAAATTTAGAAAAATAAATCAATATATGTTTACCTATTAATAATTTCAATTTCACGTTAATGAACAATTTTGTGTTAATTAAAAGCGATGAGAATGTCTTTTTATTGTGAATATAAAGAAGATTTCATTTAGAAATTCGCATAAATGTATAAAAACGTAAACTAAACATGTTTATTTAAATAATTCCCATGTTCAACTTAACTTTAATTCATTCAATTTCTCTCTATTCTTTATAAAAATGAATAGTTTCAATTATAAATAAAACAGATCCTAACATTTTATTATTTTAATGTGGTTTACTTTTAGATAATTGATGGCTGAATCACAATAATTGTTCTGAATTACTTTTTTTAAATAATAATAGAACTTTCACACACATATTAATGTCGAATTTATAAACCAGATAATTTTTTCTTGGTAAATATTTATAAATCGTTTTTTCCTTTTCACTTGCGTTTACAGTAATTATCATTTGTATTAATATTTATAAACCACTAGATCACTATGTTAAAACAAAAGTAAACCTAATCAAGAAATTTAATGACTTCATTATCGAATGAATAATCGATTACATATATTTTCGTAATTTAAAATATTGGAATGTTAAGGTGAATCATGTTCTATGAAGTTAACAATTTTCTTGAAACAAAATATTTATTTATTTTTATAATAATAAATCAGTTGTCATAATTATGTAATTGGTTTCAAGTAAGAGGCAAATTTTTTCATTATTTTTATTTTATTATACGTAGTATAAGGCAGTATAGGAATACATATTTTGAGGTCCCATAATACGATTAGACTATTTTCTCAATGACGTCTGTGTGGACGGATGAATGTGTGTCCACTCACAGACAGAGAACGAAACTTCATAATTATAATTTTTACTACAATGCGAGGAACTGATTTGATTTTGATTATAAGTGTAAAACCGGAAGTGAAGTTCACATGACTCACAAAACAATAAATTTAATTTAATTATATTATAAAATCAACTACAAAAAAATTGAAAGATGGTAGAAATAATATTAATAATAAATAATATGATCTTTTTTTATAGGTATAACAAAATATACTCTAACTTAATTATTTACCGAGATATGCCCAAAAAAAACAAATAAATTAGGTAACACTTCCTGTTGATGTATTATTTTATTTGAAATCGGCACTGAAGTGCTCAAAAATCGTCATTAAAATCTCAGAAATCGTCATTGTACGACAATTTTGAGTAACCCAGTGTTGGCAACCGTAAAATAATTATTGTACAATTAGGAAAATTTTTGCAGATATATTGAAGTACTATAGTAAATTTGGACGTAACATGAAACAAAATTTGCAAGAAGAATTAACTAATTAATTCCGATGACGAAATTGAAGACAAAACACATAATTTTGAGTGTTATTTACGATATCTTCACTTCTCGAGGTTGGCAACACTGACTGTCAGTTTCAATTGACAAATGACAGATGTATAAACTTAACCTATATTGTAATTTTTTTACAGTTTTTTCGAATTTTAGATTTCAAATAAAACTTAATATGTACCTCGGCACTAAATTCCATATTCGTGATAAAAAAATTGAACTTCAGTGCCTTGATACATAAATAACTATTACATTTCTAAAAACAGTTTTAGATTTATTTATTACAGTGTTGTATTATTTTCAGCAGAAATTTTGTAGAAGATTATAATGATATAATGGCGAATTTAAGATTTCATTTCTTTCCTTTTTTCTGTTAATTAAATAAATAAATCTTAACCTGATTTAGAGATGTCAAATATTTTTCTTTTTTGTCTAATTTGCCAAGGCCGTGTTACAAGTTTCCTAATAAATAATTATTTTAATTTCTATGTCGTGAATTACTAATATTTAGCTTACCCTTATTGCATGCATTTTTGAATTCTGACCAACCTTTCTATTTACACTTTTGTTGTAAAGTGGATAGGTAAAAATTTAGAGGAATATCAAAAAAATAACGTTGATTCAACTTCAAAATATTTGCAATTATCTTGTACTGCTTCCAATTTTCAGAAAAACTAACTTGTTTGTTAATTGATTTCAAATTCACAGTTGCTGTGAGAACAAAACAATAACTGAAACATCTATAATCGTAAAGTGTAAATATTAGATACTAGAGGATACAGATTTCAGATTTGTAAGTATAAGAAAGTCGTGTTGTACCTGATGGTTCAATTTTGGGAAAACCATTCGTAAAATTTTCTAAGTCAGGCATATTGATTTTTTTCTAGTATTTTCAAATACAATATTTGAAATACATGAAAAACCTTATGGATTGTACTTCAACCATAAAATGATTTTAACGGCACCATTCATACTCGTGTTGCTTTATACTTTACTATAGCACAAAACAAAAGCTTCGAATATTAACTGTAAGAAATTTAGTGTATTTATATTCCAGACAGACGTTGATTTGTACATTTTGTTCCGACTTAAGCGACTCCAAACTGTTCATAGGAAATCCCATACTGTTTCTAAATTTACAAACATATTTTTAAAGCTCTGTTTAACTTAAGCCGAAGTTTAAAACCCAAACTACCATAAGACGTTTTTATATTTATTGTTCTTGAGTCCAAAAATAATAACACATCCTTTTATGGGCTGACACACCCTCGGGCCACCCTCATGCTGTATATTTATCCATTACAGAGGTTCCCAACATTTTTAGTGCTAATTTAGGTCATAAATTTTTTTGTTAAACTGAAAACTGTTATTGTAGAAGAATCTATTTATTAAAATATTTCAAGACAAAATATTTTAAATTTTTCGAAATTCTTTTCATAATGTTTCAGTGTCAATGGGCCCATTAACATTTTTTTTTAAATTTTTAGTATGAAACTTTAATTGCATATATGACGTTCAGTGAAAACCCGATGTGAAAATTCCATATATTACCGGAGATATGATTTTTTAAAATGTGTGTGACGTCACGGGAACTGCTCCAGTAGCACTAAAACAACGATTTTACATGATAGTAGATATTACATATTTTTGAATGTAAAATTAATATTTACATATTGTAAATCTTTATTTACAACAATTAAACTTAATATAAATAAAGATAAAATTCCTTTGGCAACTTTAGACTATACTTGATATTCGAGTAAATAATATACGATAGTTTGAGAACAGTGGCGCTGGTAGTAATGTAACATAACCTCAGCACACAATTTTATTCAATAGTTTTTCAATATAACACAATAAAACAGTGAAATTATAAAACAATTAATAGAAGCCCAACAAATCTTAAATATCAACAAACAAAATAAATGAAATGACATTTTGTAGTTCCATTTTAGCCCACAATAGGCGTTGGGCGCCACTGCAGACGCGCGATTACGTATTTCTGACCAATAGCATCATTGCGAGGACCCGTGACGTCAAAATATGTTCAATTCGGTATATCGCTTTGCTCCAGAATATTTAAAACAAAAAAAAATACTTAACTACTAATAATTCCATAAGTGCTACACAATTTTGATATAAATTTGTCATATTTCGTTTATAGTTTATGTGCCCATTAAAGAACGTACAATAGAACTTTGAAATCCGCATTTTCATATCCGGTCTAATTTCCTAGTTGCATCGATTTTTGTAATTTTATAGAGGTCACCTTTGCGAGGCTTCGAGTATCCAAATTTTGACTTCGGTTTCATGCTTAGGATACTTTGCTAATGTAATTTTTAAAATATCGATTTTTATCTTCTGCACATATGTAAGCGAGATTTAGTGACGGATCAATGTTTTTGATAGAGTTTTCAACAGATAAGCACGTTTTAGGATTCCTAGAAACGATTTCACTCTTTTCACGATGACGTTTGTATGTGAACAATTTTGTTTATCACGATAACTCAAAATTGATGTCTGAAGCTATGACCGTTACACTTCAAATTTGGATTCTATATGTTCATGTTATGAGATGATTAGATTTTGGGATCATTCCATCACATCAGCCGGAAGTGGTAGTTTATTTGAAATCTAATTTAATTTAATTTTTCTATATTTTGTACTGTACTTGAAAAAAATAGTATCATAGAATTTACCGAACTATTCGGCAAATTGAGGATATAAGATGCATTTTCTGAAAATTTGTCAAACTTTTTGGTAAATATTGCTAATTCCTCAGTACATAATCGTGATTAGTTCCTTAATTGTTATGACATTTTCAAAAAATGCATATTATATCTTTAGCGTACCGAATAGTTCGGTAATTTCTACATCGGCTTCCAAATTATCAAGAGATGGCATTGATCACAATTCACGAAAGGTACATGTCAAATTCATTTTGTATGATATCTTATGATGGCGAATGCGTGCTTTAGTGTTGGTAGTTTGCTTTTATTGACAGCAGAACTGTTACTATACACACTGCAAATTCTCCTGTTTTGTAGGTTTTTTTTGGAGAAAATTCAATTAACCTATACTCTAGAAATACAATGTACCTACCTTTAATTTTTACAATTTATTTAAATAATATGGCTTAAATAAAAATAATACTTATATTGGAATACTCTTAAAATGACTTCTACTGTTATTAATTATAAAAAATAGCAATTAATTTCAAAATACAATGAAATTTATGTACCTTATAGTTAGTTCAGCATTCTACCACAAGTTAGCGTGTTTTAATTTTGGATGCCCAGAAATTAAAATTTTCGGGAGGTGGTAGCTAATTCTAATTACAATATTTTTTTTTAATTGCATATTTAGAACTTGGATGTTTAAAATATGAGTTAATTAAATTTTGATAGCAATCCATCTACCGGAAGTGGCAGTTTACTTGAAGGTCTATGAGGTGTTTTAAGCATTTCTCAGAAAATAATAGAGTTAGAGTAATTTTTTTATAATAAGAAAATGTAAAATAATTTTTGAAACTTTTTTCTTTTTCTTCACGTTTAAAATTTGTTTAGGCGGAATATCCCATATCATTTTCTTTAATTATATATTTTTAAAATCTTCTGTCTGCTATATCTCTAAATATACAAAAGATACGAAATCGAAGATCACACTAGTGAATGCAGATTTTTTTTAAACCCCGGTTAAAATTTTAGTGCATTAGGCCCGGTTATGTAAAGTGTTGTTTACTCCGTTGTTAGTAACAATGTGATCTGATTAACCTATCAAAAAACAATATATTTCCTGTAACTAAGGAAATGGATTTATAAGATAATTTTTGATAGGTTTATCACGTTGTTACTATAAGAACGGAGTTAACAACGTTTTAAGCCCTGTTCCGACATGGACACACAGAGGACACATTCAAGCCACACACAGGCAACAGTAGCACAATGAAGAAGAAGTGCGGTGTGTGTCGCCTGTCAAATTGCAGCGCCGCTAATTTGTGGCTTCAAAGTGTCTTGGAAAAGTACAAGTTCAAATTCACTGATAACTTCAAATCATTGAAATGTTTTGTTTGTAGGCTTAAAATTTTATTTCTTCTGTCACTTGCAATTTCTTTTGGCATTGTTGATTATTGTCGATTGTAATTTTTCTTTTGGTTTTATTAATTTGGCTTAGTTTTTGAGTATAATCTTACGTTTGATTGTATAAAGAAAAATAGAGAAATAACAAAAACTAATTTTGAGTGCCTCTTTTGCTTTAATTTTGAGGTCACAAACAAATTCCATGTGTGAACGGCTCAAATTTTTGTGTCTTCCGTGTGTCTCCGTACTTCTTCTTCATTGAGCAACTGTTGCCTGTGTGTGGCTTCAATGTGTCTTCTGTGTGTCCATGTCTGAACAGGGCTTTATACAACTGGACCTCTGTCCGAAAGAACGTATAGATCTTACTCCTAGTTTTTTTTTACAATTATCGATCATTTCTCTTTCTGCTGTAAAATTTGTATTCTTGCTGACAAAAATATGATATCTACGAACAGAATTCATTGAAGTGATTCTTGAGTGCTTGTCTCTTTTATTTGTCATTAAATGGATAATAGAAAACTTGGAAAAAAAATTCAATTGTTTTAAAATGTCCTAATTAATTAAATATGGCACTATAGACACTAGGTGGCCCTTATTATACCAATTTCCATCCGGAACCTGTTTAAAATAAAAATGAAAAGTGAATTTTTTTCAGTAAGTCTAGCTCGTGCTTTTGGTTCTTTTAGAAACTTTTGCTGATAATTTTTAGTGTTTTGATCGTAAGAATACACAATTTCACGATTTTAAGGGTCGTTGAATTCGAATTCGAAGTTGAAATTCAATTTTTAACAGTTTTAGCTGTCAAAAAACTCATTCATTTTAACAAATTTTAAACTTTTGAAATATATCAATAAATAATAAACGGTACTATATAGGTTTTGGATGTCGCTGATGTTAAATTAATGACAATTTTTTGAGAGCTATGACTCTAAAAATTTCGACATCAAATGTGACTTTGAAAAATAAAAAAAAATCAGTACAACTGGAAAACCATAATAGAAATGAAGATGCGAATTTCAACGCTGTATTTTTAATATCTCATTGTCAAAAAAAACCATAACAGTATTTCAAAAATTTGAATAATTTATAGTTAAAACCCCTATTTTGTGAACCGCTGCTGCGGGCATCAACCACGGAAGTAATCCCATGTCGAAACATTTGCAAACTTAGTACTTTTTTGCACAAAATCAGGAAGATTCAAATCTTATTGTGTTTTCAACAATGCTAGTTTTTTGCACATTTTATGAGTATCCGTTGATGTACTTGCCAACAATAACCGGCAAACACCGGCGTAGATAACAGCGGGGTAAAAGGGGCCCGGAGGATTTGGAATGGAAACCCAACGAACCATGAAAGTGCGGACCTGTCGTAATCGAAAAGAAACTGAACAACGAAACAAAACAGCATCGTCAGGTGCGGTTAGGTTAACAATTGACTAACGTCGGCGTAATGCGCTGATTATTGGAGGTTACGCAGAGAAATTTTTTGTTTATTATTTAAGAACGTTTCTAATATTAACAGTCAGTTTTTAGAGAAAACATGACTGATCGTATTCGAGGTTTTTACGTTGGTGTAACGTGTTTACTGTTTTCATTAATAATACACAGTTATGTGCATTAGATTTTAAGCATTACCTTGAAGGACTTCGCATTTATATAATAAAAGTCAACAGGTATTAATTACATTTTTACTTTCAAGTATCATTCCTAGCTACTGTTTTAAATTGCTAAAATAGTTTAGTATATGTTTCTGTGTGTGATTATTCCCTGTGCATGTTTTGATTTTAGTTCTATGTTTTACCAGCCAGAGTTTGCAACTCCAAACTTTTTAGAACTAAAACTTATAGCTTGACACAATAGTTCGTTGTAAATTCTCCATTAATATATTGTTTTTAAAAATGGAGCGTGCTTTTAAGAGAAACTACGGCCATTTCGTATAGAGTGTGCTAGAATACGCTATTCATATTTTACATTTTTAAGAAACATAAATGTCAAACTAGAGAGGAAAGCGCTTCTTTTTCCTACTCGTACTCGAAGTTTGCCTCATGAGCGAATGAGGTAATTCGAGCGAGAGTGGAAGAAGGGCTTTCTCCTCGTGTTAGACACAACAACACAAATTTTATTTACATGTTTCTAAAAACGATTTGTTCGGAAATAAAATACACTTCAACAACACAACTGCTCCGAGCGTCACGTGTAGCAGTGTTGCCAACGAACCAATCCTAAATCTAAATTTAAGTTGTCATCAAATTCATACATCTTTTACCTACTGAAGTTTCTATGATTTTTTACAAAAAATTATTTTTTACTGTTCATTTTAATAAATTGTGAACGTGTTTTTTCGTTATTTTGTTGCCTGCATAGAGATGAAATATGTACACAATTTTAAAAAATTAGGTCACGAGAAGATTTTAGTAATCTTATTGCAGAAATGAGATTGTTTGACGAGGCATTATTTTTGGATTGTCAGAATGTAGCTTTTATCTACATTTCCTTCTCTTAACATAGTTACTGTTTTAGTTTTAAAACATAACCTTAAGAAGTTTGACATACGTGAATCGTTTCCACCTTGTTTTAAATACTTATAGTCTTTATCATGACACATAAACACAATAGCTTTGTTTTCGGGTGTTTTAAGAGTAGTGTTCTGGTCTCGGTTTTAACTCTGTACTATGTTCTAAAATTATTAACTTTTGCATAGTCGTTGTTTTGTTAGAGAGAGATAGGTGCGCCTGCGCATCACTTTTTCTTTATTAATGCTGCAGTGTCTTGTAAATCTATGTTTATGTCTCGAGCTGTCATCTGTTGAACTGGAAAATAGAAAAATAGAAATTATATCTTCGGTTCCGAAGAAAAGAAACATTGATGCAGCTGTTGCAATGCTATTATTGAACGAGCGTGATCTATCCAATCAAAAGCAACAACAAAAATTAATTTGGCGCGTTCATTACGATCAATTTCCAAAAAATATATTTAGAAGTTATAATTCAATATAATGCAATTAACTTTTTTCGTTTTATTTGCAGAACGTATACATTTCACGGAAGTACAAAGCATAAAAATACATTTCTCGAATATACAAATGTCAAAAATTACTTTCAGAGATTTCTACCGAAAATACAAATGTTAAGTGTTGAATATGTTACAAATGTCGAAAATACATTTGTTGAAACCCTAGGATCTAACAAATTTCGAAACTACATGTCTTTAATATACAAATGACGATTAATACATGCAGATAATTTTCATTAAAAATGAATATTGTGATTCGAGTTTGTCGAGCGTGAGTTGTGTAGGCTTAGGGTTTGATTGTTAAAACTGCGAGCAAAGCGAGCTTAATTCCAGATAATTACCATGGCATTAACATAACATTCGACATTTGTAACATTTACAGCATTCGACATTTATAACTTTTCCAACATTCCACATTAGTATTTTCGGCAAAGAGAATTTTTTTTTTTGTGATTTGTATTTTTGGTAAAATACATTATCATCCGTATTTGCATACTTGTGAGCGAACAGTTACCAAACAGTGATTATGATTATGCTTATGACAAAAAAAAAAGTAGCTTCTGTTCATAAGACGCATGTGCACTATGTGCAGACTTTGAAAATGCAACTAAAAACCATTATATATAAAATTAAAACAAAATAGTAGCTAGGAATGATACTTAATACTTTGTAAAAAGAAGTATTGGAATCATGGAAAAAATCGATGACATTTTCTTTTTTTAAAATTCGTGTTCAATCCGATTTCAAAGCTGTTTAGTTAGGGCCAGGGATGGCGAACCTTTTTAAGACGTGCATCAAATTTTATTCATATTTTTTTTTTTAGTACTAGCTCGTGGGTCATTAATGCCCATTTGCACTAGAGTTAAGTTGAAAAAATTTTACCTGAATATTTTTAAAACTAAACCTCTTTAAAGTTCAATTGGCTTAACGGGTAAAAATGGGCGCGGTTTGACGATCTAAAAATTTTTAGTGGGGTTAAAAATAATAAGTGATGGAATGAAAGCAATCGTGGGTCAGTTAAAAAGCTTGCGTGGGTCAGTGTCTGACCCACGGGTCATAGGTTCGCCATCACTGAGTTAACAGGTATATTCATAAAGGGATTAATGTTAACTCCATATTTATTATTACTCGTAACTTCATTTTCCATTCTCAGAAAATAATTATTTTAACTCAGATTATAATCAAGATTGGTTAACATAAAATTTGATACATTTTGATAATATAATTAATTTAGAAACAAATTAACAAATGATGAAAAAAATGGAGTTAACGCTAATCCCTTTTATGAATTTGCCTGCAAGGATAAAATTATTAGGTCTGAATTTATGCATAACATTTCACGATTTTTTTCTCTTCCAGCTGCCACCCACCCACGAGGATGACCTCCACAGTCTGCCATCGCTTCGTGCAGAACGCTTGGAAGAAGGAACGATGCTCCAACTGCTTCAAGTCGAAGGAGGAGCACATCAGCCTGAAACGCGAGGCGCCGGTCTCCAGAAGACCACTAGGAAGCTCTAGGTCTCGGGGCATCATGAAGACAACGTCCACCACACCGACTAGGAGGAAGAGGACCGTGTCGTTCAAGCCTGACCTCACGGAGGTCATCGGATTCGGAGGGGAGGACTGGGAGGACGTGGAAGAGGAAGACGATGATGAGTCGGCAAATGATGTAAGAATTATATTTGATGTTTTTCATATTGATATTCGGTTTTCGGATTAAAATATCTACAGAAATATTTACAACGCCAGTAATATTTCAGAATACTTCCCTCGAAAAATTTCAACCAATCACGTTAACATCGAGTATTTGCACAAGTGCGATACCCGAATATTTATAATAATTGTAAACACAATGAGGAATAGTTTAATTTCTTCGTTTTAAAAGGACAAAAGGCATAATATTTTAATTTTTTCAATTAGTTTCTTCAAAAGAATTACACTCAAAACGTTGATGACACATTTTTAACGTAATTTGACAAATGACGTTTATGTGACAGATTAAAATAAATATAATTGGTGCTATTTACACCTCTATATTAAGGGCTACTAACTAGGGCATTTTAAGATTTAACACTGTTGCTATGAGAAAATTGTTGATCTCCAAGGTAATCAACAAATTTTGCAAAGTAACAGTGCCAAATTTTAAAATGCCCTAGTTAGTAGCCCTTAGTATAGACCTGTGAATAGCACCCTATATGTTCAATAATTTAAAATAATGACTGAAATCTTTCTCGAGAAATATTCGTCTAATATATCCCTCGTGCATTGCAAATACAATCAGAACATTTTCTATCTACTACGGAGTATTTCTCACATAATGAAATCATTTGATTAAATTTTGTCACTTCTAACCAATCACGTATGTATTACAGCGACAAAATTTAGAAAATTGCCCTGGAGCATTTTTAAATGACAAAATTGTCCGGTACATACCCATAACTACCGTGAGACAAAATATTAATTTTTTTTTGTATTTTTGTTTACAATTTGTAATAATCATTTGGGAAATTTTCTAATTAGATATTTTTATGTAAGTAGCAAATAATTAAGGGTTTTATGGCAGAGACAGTTTAGGGGCTGATCGAGCGCAGCGTAGCGAGATTCATAAAAGGGCGTTAACAATAACCTATTATGTATGTGTGTGTTGTATACAATATTTTATGTTTGACTGCATTGAGGATTATTTTTCTTAGCTTAAAATGACTATACAACTAATAGGAAAAAGGACCAATCAGAAAGCTAAATTTTTCTTAGTTACGCTGTATAGTATCGGTTATTTGCGTTAAGTTGCGTTTCGTAAAACAACTAGTTTTGTTTTGGTCGCAAGGAAATTAATCATTTGTAATCATGTAATCCATGAATATAAACAAACAATTAATATTTTTGACAAAAATAAATAATTTGTTTAATATAATTGGTTTATTCGTTGTATAGTCTTAACATATACAACTCAAGCTTCGAAAATTATCTGAATATACAGTTGCGGACTCGATGTGTTTCCTAGGCAACACATCTCGTCCTCTCAACTGTATATTCGATTATTTTTGTGTTTTTTCCTGTTGTTTGGTTACGAAGTTGGTTATTGTTTATTGTTTTTATACTTCATTGGACGAGTCGCTTTATGGACGCTAAACAAAATCATAAATAAGTGATTATACAGGGTGTTTTATCTTAACCTATACGCATAAACGTAAGAAATGATAGTTTATGATAGGTAATGCAAGAAAATGAAAAAAAAAAAAATTAGTAAAAGTTTTTAATTACAGAGATAACGAATAAAGTTTAATTTATTTTACCTGATAGAGTTACAATATACTAATAAAAAATTAATTGATTTCTATCGTATCTGTCATTATTTCGTGATATTTCATTGTATCTGAGGTTTTATTATGGCGCATCAGTTTATCAACGAAGAAACTGGAGGGAATAACTTAGAACAGTTGCTATGATACTAATGCACCAGCACCTTTGTTAATTAATTTTTTATTAGTTTATTGTTACTCTATCAGGTAAAATAATTTAAAACTTTATTCGTTATTTCCGTAATTAAACAACTTTTACTATTTTTTTTTCATTTTCTTTCATTACGTGTAATAAACCATCAATCTTCAAATTTATGCGTATAGGTTAAGAAACATCCTGTAATACAGTCGAACATAAAGTATATTCCGGTTAAATTATTTTGCAAATAAAATTTGTATAAGGTCCCCATCCAAACAAACAATTCACGTCATCAGTTTAGGAAAATCTTAAGAAACCGAAATTTCTCTATCTACATGTAAAAATACTTTGTAATTAGACTATTTTACAGGCTTTTTATTAAAATATACCGTGTGTCCCACGTAAAGGTTGGCATAGGCAAATAACATGTAAAATCAGTTTTTTGTAAATAAAAAGTGTCCGGCAAAAAATTATGCATCCAAATTTTATATCACAATACTGCCAATATCCCTACATCTTATTTAATACAGATTACTTTATTTTGATACCGCAATTTAATGAAATTAATAATAATAATTCCTAATTTTCCGCCTACTCTTTTTATTGCTACTGACGTATAGTGTTTGCAATTTGTTTTAAATATTTTAATCTGTCACTGTCATCATGAATACATTAAATGTCGAGAACCGTGTAAATTTATTAGAATGTATTATGGGGGCGCAGTGTAAGACAAATATCTGAATACACCACAGGAATGAACGCTGAATGGTTTCCATCGCCAGAAATTGACAGTGACAGATTAAAATATTTAAAACAAATTGCAGGCACTATACGTCATTAGCAATAAAAAGAGTAGGCGAAAATTTGGAATTATTATTATTAATTTCGTTAAATTGCGGTATCAAAATAAAGTAATCTGTATTAAATAAGATGTAGGGATATTGGCAGTATTGTGATATAAAATTTGGATGCATAATTTTTTGCCGGACACTTTTTATTTACAAAAAACTGATTTTACATGTTATTTGCCTATGCCAACCTTTACGTGGGACACACGGTATGTTTATAATGTGATATACAATAACATGCAGAAAAATGCATTATTATAAATCTTAATAGGTATAAAGATGATTTTAATTTAATTTAGTTAAAATTTTCATTTTTATTTTGACTCTATTGACAATCCTGCAAAACATTTATCTACACGTTTACTTTGTTTACATTTGACAAGTTGAGAAATATTTTCGTATTTCTTTATTTATTAATTTTGTATTATAGTTTTCTTATAAGTAAATCAATTTTTTCAAGATTCCTTGTGCTTTGTACATTGTAATTATGGAGACTACATGCTACCCGCACATTATTTATTATTTGTTTCACATTCTCATATAATCGTAAGCACATATGACGTAATTATTCTAGTAATATTTTATTTATGACGTGAACCGTTTGTTTGACACCCTGTACTCAAAATTATTGCTTTTGGGTAACATTTTTCTACAAATTGAATAACAAAATTCCTCTTCTTTCGCACGTGATTTTGATCATATCATTTATCTCGAAATATTACCAACAAATTGTCGAAATACAAATTGTTCCGGCAAAATAATGTTCCATTATATTATATTACTATTAAATATTATTTTTGGTATGTTATTACTTATGGAATTTTTAATCGGAATGTACAATTATTGGCAATTTAGACGTTAACGTCATACGCATCGGGAAATGAAAATATCAACCAAAACTATTAATTATGGTTTAAGTCTTTGTAGAAGTTAATAATTATCACTTAAATACGTAATTTCCGGACATTAAAATGATAAAAAATTGGATTTCAGTAATTAAATATTGTTCCTAACTATAAGGAATTAATTTACTTAGAACTAAAGAGATAAATATGTCAGATTAATTACAAATTATTAAATATTAACTACCGAAAACTTTCACATTTTAATTATCAAGTAATAAAATAATTTATTTAATTTTTTGGGTAAAATTTATAACACGTCAATAGCACAAATTAAAATGTAATTATCAATATTAATTAATTTTAAAACACTAGCAGCTAATATGTGTAAAATATTTCCATATATGGGTGTGGCACTTTACTTAGAGCTTTGTTCGCTCCCTATATGAATTATGTTTTTAATTTAATTTTATTATTCGTCGTAAAGAAATCTTTAAGAAATGAACTGAAATGAGTATTCTATGAAGTCCATGTTATGTTGAAATCACATTTAATTATTATTCAAATCGAATTAAAGTCAGATTAACATCTCGAAATATCGAAATTCAGTAAAATATATACACTGCCGTTAGTTCAGATTCACAACTGAAAATTTTGTGAACTTTAAAATCAACATTGTAACAAGTTTTTGCTTCCGCCGTCTTCTAAAATTATCCATTTTTTACAGAAAACTACAACAAAATATATATTCTAATATTTGCGTGTATTTGAAATTGCAATATCTTTTTTTTATTCTATTTGTAATTACATAACAGATAATAAAACGCAGTGTATCTATAATTAAATATTAATTACAAGCCTGATATTTTATTTTATTAACACTTTCTTAACCTCACCTCAAATACCGGGTGTAGAAGTGAAATGTGGCGTATTTTTTACCTATTCAGTGAATTTTACAACAAAATATAGGAGTTTCAGAGAGATTTAAATAATTTTTGTCACATAAATGTTCTATTTTATTGTAATAATAATGTAGCACGGCGGGGCGGACGAACTTAAGGTTGACAAATTAACACACAACACTTTTAAAGGTGATAAAAAAAAATGTATATTTAATCAAAATGATAAAACGGTGAATTTAACAATTTTAGAAAACAAATTACAAATATTACAGCGGCGACAACGTATGAATATGTTAAAAGTTACAATTACCAAAACATATTTAGCAAAACCAAATTATGAAAATTCTACATTTTGTAGCGTACTGCAGACGTCAGAAGACGTCTGCTCAGTTCAAAATCTAACAACTAACTCCTATTTGTGCTGGCCAAACACACGTATCTACCCCATAAGCGGGAACGCGAGGGTAGGAAATCTCTTGAGGACCAACACAAAGATTACCTAAAAACTAGAACACTTAAAAACTAAAACCATATCTAGGGTTCGACCAGGATCTGTAAATCTGTCAACAGCAGATGGCATCTCAAGCCTATATTTCAGAATATTTGCCGCGATAAACTCAAATGACTATTTATGATAACTAAATTCTAACACACATGTGTGGCAATAAATTAACCTCAAGAAAACAAGAACTCCTGTCAAAGCGATTTTCGATGCGTTCACGTCTCAAACGCAGTTTGAAACTTGATATTTTAAAATCACTTTGATAGTAAAAACAATAAATCGTATTCTGAATGTTCGCCTTGTTACAATAATAATAATAATAAAATAAGTAAAAAAATATATTACTACAATTATTTACAATCTGCACTGTTTAAAATCCAGCAACACCTCTACAATGACGTCACAACATTTAAAAAAAAATCATTGTGGTTTAATGAATAACAATTAAGACTTTTTAAAAGTGTAGATAGTCTTCAAGTTAGATAAGAAAAATTGTTTTTAATTATTTGCTGGATTTATAAAATAAATTTAGCTAACTTATCAATATGAAATTATTAAAGAAAGTTTGTATCCTTTGTAACAAATTAATTTGTTATATTAACTATGATTTATTGTTCTGCTTCTTTATAATTACTGAAATATTTTGTCAAAAGCACAAAAATAAATGTTAATAATTATTATATTCACAAATATATTTAATTACGAATTAAACAAAAATAATTTTTACTTGCTAACAAATTTGAAACTTGTTAAATTAACAAAAATTAACTGTGCATCGTCTGGGACTAAAAATTTTGTCAATTTTGACTATAATTTTTTTACTGTGTGGCCGAAATTGAAACTATGGCTGGTAACACGAGCTCTGTTTTTGGGTTTCTTAAGAGAAGAAGAGAAGAATTTATACAGGATCTGTTACTTTTATTTAAAGTATTTTTTTATAAAATAATTTTAGAATATTGTACAGTGCTAAATCAGTCTAAAAAACTTCTCTTAAAACACTCAAAAACAGAGCTCTTGGTACCAGCCACTGTATAGAAACTAGTGTTGGAGTAATTTTTATCCCATGACAAATTGTCGGCTATGAAACCGAACTCAGGATCAAGAGGATCTTAATATCGTAGTATCAAATTTTATTTTGAGTTGTGAAATGTAATCTAACCTAAAAAATGATTTTACTTGAAGTAAAAAAATGCTTAGATCTTTTGAACGTTTGAAAAGCACAAAATGAGTCTAGTAATTTGTTTTTCATTCCACCAGACATCCGAAGACGACTGCCCATCCTCAACAGACGAAGATAAAGACTTGGAAAAACTAACAAAAACCAACACCGAACACAACGCCAACATAATAGCGACGGCTACCGACCGCCGAAGAACTTTCACCCAGCTGATGCTAGGTCAGCCTCAGAAAGACTCCGACGGCAAGAAGCAAACCCTTCTGGTGTCAGTCACTCCATTTGGTTCAGATGACGACAAAACACCCCCAAGACGTCTCAACAAATCCGTCTCACATATTCCAATCGCAAAGAACAAAGAATTGTTAGCTGAAGCGCGACCAAAAGTGGTCCTAACTTCTTATTCGAAGAATCGTGACTCGCCTGACTTGATAAACAGTGTCAACAACAAAGATAAAAAGGAAATAAAAGAAGTTAAAACAGAAACGGAAGTGGCGAAACAGCCCTCAAACGAAACTAATTCCGTTCGAGCTACGAAAATAGAACAAACGACAGTCAAGCCTCCTCAAATCCTCAAGAGAGAAACAGTTGAACTTGAACATAGTGACAAGGCCAAGACAGTTGAAAACAGTGATAAAAACCTACTTAACAAATCAAAAGATATTAAAGATAGTGTTGTGAACGGTGATATAATCGAAGAAAAAATCCAGAAAGACGCTGATGATTCTCTGGAAGTAGTGGAGACTATAAACGAGACTAGTGTTCTAAAAAATAGCGATGTTGTAAGTGTGACAACCTCGGTGACATCCGTAGAAAGAAGTGTGGAGAATATACCGGTTTTAGAAAATGTGAAATGCGAACAAATCGTGAAATCGGAACTTAAAGTACAGCTTAGGTAATATACGATTTTTCTTGTCGTTATTGCTTAGTTTTTCTGCGGCTTTTCCCGCAAGAAGAGAGGTTTCACACAATCTTCTAGTAGTTATTGTGGTTATGTTGGTATTGGTTGGTGTTCTGTGCCTAATCGTAAATTTTTGTTGTTTGTTTGTGTCGGTTTTATTGCTCAGAAATACACAATAGGTAGGTTAAAATTGTTATTAGTTGAACCAACGATATAAGTAAAATAGTATTAAGTCATTTACTCATTTCTAGAGCAGATCTTGATATATGATATATTTTTGTTCATAAAGTGTGGTTACCAGTCGTCAAATCACAACATCCAGAGAATTTCTTAATACATTTTTTTGAATATTACTTTGTTGATTGCTTGGTGTTATGAATTGTTTAGAAATAAATCTACCCCTAAAAATAAATAGGGGAGACTGGGTATGGTTGAAACAGTTTTGCTTTTATTGATCATAGCGTCTTTACTATATGACGGATTTTTAAATAGTGAACTGTTATTCCTAATGGTAATTGACAAGATTTCTTGTCTTGATGATCACTTCTTGTCTTGGGCTTGATTTTCAGGACAATGTATTTCTTGTCTTGTTTCAAGAATTCTTGATTTTTCTTGATTCTTGATATTTTACGGGAATCCCCTTTCTCTATTGTTTTATCTAATTCGAACGCTCATGAGTGTAATGTTGGCGTCTGCCTTTGCCCCTCCCTTTTTAGTTAAATGTTATTACGTAGATGTTTCGGCATATATTAAGTTTTGAAATATATATGCATTTAGACCATATATTTAGAGAAAAAGAAAAATTATATATAAATAGTTTCAATTTGTACATAAGAAATTACACATTTTGTAAAGTATCAACTTAATATATTTGCGACATAAAATTTATATATAAATCGTTGCTTCACATATTTATAAAATCTTATGTTGCTATTTACAAAATTTTGAGGTTGGCATTAAGGCCGCCAGATGGTGTGTACAAATGTGGAATGAACTTCAAAGTCACTATTGACAAATGTATATCAATTTTTTATATTTTAATCATAAATGCGGAACTGAAAAATTAATTATCAATATTTCTTGATGATACTTTCTTGTCTTGGGAAATATAAAATACTTCTAGTCGTGGTCTTGTCTTGATTTCAAGACAAGATCAAGAGTCTTATGAAATACTATTTTTGAAAGAAACAATTCGAATCAAACGGTGTGTATCGATCTTTAATTAGATACAATAATTATTATTTCCCAGTTACAATAGTTACCCTTCTAAGGAATTCAAACAAAAGTCTGTTTTTGTTTCAATTGCCCCTAGTACAGGGGTCGGTTTAAATAGATGGTGGGGTTGATTGTAACATTAAAAATGAAAAAAAAAAAAATTGTTTTAACATAGTTTTATTACGTAAAAATCACATTGCTACAATCTTAAAGAATCAGTCATAAATTATATAAACTATAGGTAACATACAAAAGTTCTCTTTGGATATTTTCACTCTGCTCATTTTCACTTGCATCTATTTTTTTCACGTGTCTCATTATTGAGATATGGTTAACACCATGTTTCAACCGTACCCATGAAAAATGTTTCAACCGTACAGGCGCACCTCCATTTGGTCGAACTTAATTCAAAATGTCAAATCCAAATATACTACGATAATATAAATAACTGTTTCGTAAACTTTAAGGTTCTATTTACAAGCAAGAAAATATACAAAACATTATTCCTAATGGTAATTGAATAATTACAAAAAAACTTCGATCAAAAATGGTTTTGTTGGTCAAAAAAGATAAAGGGCTTTTCTGCACAACATAAGGCAACAACGCCTTTGCGACACTGGTAAGCAAGTTCAAACTTGCAAGCAGTTTCTTCCTTTGTACCCCATTCCTATCATTAAATCATAGCGAGTTATTAACGTTGTTTCAAGCGTACTCTGTTTCTACCGTACCCAGTCTCCCCTACGTTAAATCAAATTAATTTTGAAACAAGATAATTCTGTTCCCCATAATGATTAGATCTCTTGAAAACTTATTTCCAGGTATTTTTATCTCGTTAGTTCCTTTGAGTAATATTCTGAAATAATTTCACTTCCTGTTTAATTTTTAGTCACTAATAGTGTGCATGTATATTTGTTTTTACGATATACTAAATCGTTTTACGGGCTGTTATTCTCAAAACCATAACAATATACATATTTATTTGTTTTCAAAGACTATTTCGATGGAATAGCTTGTTGTATTGTGCTGCACGCTCCAATAACTGTAAGTTTTTTTTATTTACGATTTAATATATCGTAATCGTAAAACATTGTGCAATACTCGACCGTAACCCGAACTATACATGCTTGCACGGAAAACAAGCTGGCTTCTCTAGTTCTCTCGATCATTAGCTACCGTGAGTAATGATC
Source organism: Poecilus cupreus (assembly GCA_963942605.1). Taxonomy (NCBI): domain Eukaryota; kingdom Metazoa; phylum Arthropoda; class Insecta; order Coleoptera; family Carabidae; genus Poecilus; species Poecilus cupreus. The sequence continues at coordinate 25,120,090 of OZ012721.1, forward strand.
ATGCAATGTAAATTAAATTACTATTATAGTTTACAAAGTGTTTCAGTAAGCTTGTTCACTATTGATAACTATTATATTTGAAGAGGTACGAGGTTGGTTAAATGAGCAAAATTGTACCATTTTAAATAAGAAAATTTACAGAAATTAATAGAATTGGCAAAAACATAAATTTTATTAGCTGTTTTCAGAATATGGGACAAATTTTTTTATTCTTCTATTGGAGATAGTTTTTTTTTTTCTTTCCAATAAGGTAATGTTTGTACACTTTTTTTTGTTTATCTAACTAAGTAAGCTATGAATACAATTTTTTTTTTATAAACTTATTATTTTATTAACTTATTTTAGTTATATTATATCTTGACAAGCCTGATTAATATATACACTTTTTATTTGAATTTTTCTATAAATGATTTGGTTATATACAGGTGTTATTTTCAAATGGATACAGCAAATATCTCGTTATCTATGAACATAGCTGTTTATTTCACATATAAGCTAATTGATAGCGGATGTGCATTCATGATATCATTTCCGGTTTTTTAGTAATTAATATAAACTTTGAAATTACAAATAGAACATACAATATTTTTTTTTACAAATTTTGGAAGTACTTTAAATTTGCTTTATAATTATGTTCAATAATTCATATGCAATAAACTATGTATCTGGAGAACGGTATACAGATAAACCAAGACGCTGTCCTCGACAGTCATTTGTTTTATCCACACATTTACTGCTAAATTAATGGATATAAAATTAGTCCTATACGATAAACACTAGTAATAAACATCTGTACATATAATTTATTGCTTTCATTTTTGATAATAAAGATATAAACTACATATTTTCAAATCAATATCTGCTAACGATTTGTAGTAGACAATTGTATTTGGTTATTGATTCATATTTTCTAGTGTCATTTCGAAAATTTAAATTAAATTTATCAGCTGGATTTAATTCACTTGGTTTGTCTGTATTTCTGAATGAAATAAATATATCATAACGCCTTAAAGCAGATCTAGTTATATTCGGCTTTCGGTGCGTGCAGTATCCATCAAATAACCTCAAAAATGTTAAATGCTAAAAATTCACAGAGGTAATTTCATGTGGCGACAATTTTTGAAAATTTGTCACCTGTGGGAAACTAATTGAAGATTTGTAGTTCGAAGTTTGATGCGTTGCGACACAATTTTCATAACACAATCTGTTAAAGCACGAGTTTAAGCTGTAAGGATGAGTGCGATAACAGGCTGCATGAAACATAATTTTTTGTGCAGTTTTGTTGGTAGTATCACAGATAAAAATAAATTTTTGACTGACACAGAAATATATTTCTTTTCTTTTTAGTCTCATCCACCTAGGGAAAGAAAATTAGATTCATAATTAAAGTAACATTTCGACACCAGCAACTTACCATTTTGAGGTTATATGTCATTCATCTGTCGGTACATATACAGTTCCGTGATAACGCATTGAACTATGGATCATAAAATTCTCGGAGCCGACAAATTTTCGAAAATAAATTCCGAAAATTTTTACCACGTAAAATAACCCCTGTGGCTCTTCCATCACTACCATCCTTGGAGGTCGTGATTTGACGGCTGGTAACCGCACTTTACGTCAGTTTTGTAAGAATTCACACCACTACTAATAGAAAATAGAAAACGCCAAAAACAGTACGGTTAATAGATCTCCTTAACGACGTGTTTGCTTTGCGTTTATAGCCTTTTTGCACCAGAATGTTTAAAAACCTATTTTTTTTTTTTTGAGTTCTTAAGAGAATTCTACAGTTATGAAAATATTAGGAATAGTTCTAGTAAAAGGGTTTTTCAAAAATCAGGCGCTAACTTTACGTGCGCCAACGTTTTTACAAAAAAGATTTTTGATTGACTTTTTTGATGATATTAACGAGTTCTAGAGTTCCTGAACTTGAGAACTCTAAAAAAAAGGGTTTTTTTAACTTTCCTGTGCTAACTTCACACGAGTAACACACATTTTACATCTTAACCAATATGGTAGTTACAAACAGTATAATTTTATAATAATTAAAATGTGCACGGAACATCATTATACAAAATCTATTATTAACAAATAACCAATTTATATTACAGCCCTACATCAAAATCCCCGCCAACCCACCTCCCCCCTGCTATCCCTCCCCAGCCCTCCGACACCCCTATCACCCCCACAGCACCCTCTAGCGACGCCACCTCTTCAGACGACAGTGCGGACTCATTGGGCCCCGCGCCAGCTGAAAGCCGTGAACAAGCTGGTGAACCGGATGGTAGAGCTGACCCTGACGTACCTTGTGAACCTCCAGCGCTTCCCCGGAGCCCTCCGCCACCGCTGCTGGCGCCGCCTCCCAGGAGTAGCTTCTTGCATGGGAGCCCGAGGACAGCGAGTCCGGTGGTGCAGGTGCAAAGCCAAGTGGACAAGCCCAAGGTAGGGATTAGTACTTTTGATACAAAATATAGAAAAAACTGAATTTTTGATATTTTTGAACGTATTTTTAGCTTTGTTTAAATAAGTAAAATGAAATTTGTTTACTAATTAAGATAGAGATAATAAGTCTCTTCAACTTTTATTTGAAATGTTTTTCTCTAGAATGATTAGGAAAGCAGGAAATTACACAAGTATTATTTAACATGTAAAACGTCTATGATCGGCTGAGTCAATTACCATCCTGTATAATTATTGAGATGACCGAAAAATCTAATAGGCATTCAAGTAAACTACCATTTCCGGTTGATAGATAGCTATAATATGAAATTTAACAATGATATTTTCATCAAATTTTGAGTTGCCGTAGAGAAAAAATCGTCACAAACCTATATACAGACTCATACAGACGTTATTGTAAAAATAGTAAAATCGGATTCTACTATTTTAGGATTCCTAAAATGTGCGTGAAAAAGTCACTATCGAAATTTTTGACCCAGCAGAGAATATCTACCTTTCATGCTGGAGGTAATAATCTTTCATTTCCGTTATAAGTCCGGTAAATGATTTTTTACGGTACGTGTAAGATGTTTTTTTCTAAATGAGTACCGTGTAAATCATTAACGGTCAACGATTTATTTCATACCTATTTCGCATTTTTTGACCAAAGTTTGCTTTCCTACTTCTTTACTTTCTTTCTTAAAAACTATCAGAATTTTAGTCTTAATAAAAGATAAAAAATAATGATTGCAACCAATTATGTTTTGTTAAAATTCTAACATTTTTCAAAAATGAATGCGGTAAACGATATTTTGGATGGATCAAATCCTATTGAAATATTGCTTATCAACGATACACTATACCGTAAAAATAACATTACTGTAAAGTCCCAATTATCAACTGATTGGTACGCATGCAAAAGTGAGCGTCGGAGGAAAAAGTGGTTAATTATAATTGATGGTATATTCGTGAAAATTATTCTTCTTTGTCTGTATGAATATGTATAAATCGCACTATAAATACGTACGGGGCAGATCGGCACAAGTGTTGTGCCAGTATTGGGTTGATCACAATTCCCAAAAGGTACATGTCAAATTCATCTTGTATAATATCTTATGATGGCGAATGCTTGAATTAGCATTGGTAGTTTGCTTTTATTGGCAGCAGAACTGTATCCATACACACTGCAAATTTTTCTGTTTTTATAGCTTTTTTTGGAGAAAATTCAATCTTAACCTATAATCTACAAATACAATGAACCTTTCATTTTTACATATTATTTACATAATACGGCTTAAACAAATGTTATACTTACATTGAATACTCTTAAAATAACTACTATTGTTATTAATTTTTAAAAAATAATTAATTTCAAAATACAATGAAATTTATGTACCTTTTGGTTAGTTTAGCTTTCTACCACTAGTTAGCGTATTTTAGTTTTGGAAGCCCAATAGGAAAATTTGGAGGAGATTGATTGTTGGCTGATTGTGTTTTAGGGTTCCTACTCTCTTCTGAGTGGGATATAATGTGGTGTTGTGTATTAGTATTTATGTATGTTAAATTGATTAATTTGCTCATTTTTTAAAAATATTTTTTACATGAAGAGAACATAAATATGTATGACTATATTCTGACGATATAATCATATTTAGAATTGAAATACAAATCTGATTAGAATTTGGTAGCTATTCATCATCAACAGGAACTGGTAGTTTACTTGAAAGCCTATCAGGTTTTTTACTTATCTCACTATCTCAGTAAGTAATTGATTTACAATAAATTTTATTAAAATAAAAAAGTTTAAAGTAATATTAGCTACAATTTTTATTTGAAGTATTTTTCTCTATTTTATATCGTTTAAAAACAAAAAACTGCTTAAAGCACATTCTGGTTTGATATATTTTTGGAGCGCATTTATAAATGGTACTAGTGCAAATAGTAATTTTCTGATGCGTTACCACAGAATTATTCACTTCATAACATCATAGTTCACTACAATAGAAATGAACTATATTCTTTGAAATGTTTTGTTGAACATTCCAGTTTCCTATCGTATCGTGTTTGTGTTGTAACCGTATATCGCGAATATAATCATATCTGGTATTATGATCTACCTTCAAATCGTTCCGTGATTTTTGCCACCTGCAGGTGACGGTAGAAGGCGTTAAATTATATTTATTTGTTGTTATTTAAATGAATCATTTAGGAAATATTTGACTTTTTATAAAACCACCTACTTAATAATTCTTGAAATTTTTATGCAATATAAATACTGTTTTTGCTTAGTTAAAGTTGATAAATTTATTTCTATAACACTGTTTTGGAAACTATGCATTCCACAACTAAAAATTGTATTGGAATAACTATCATTCCATACGCCGCGTTTGGAATAAATTCGACGAATCAGAGCCGCATATTAGCGCGATATATGAAGTGTCTTGATTCAGTGCTATTAAAAAAGTATTTATTGCCCAAAAACGAATTATTCGTTGTTTAGCTGGAGTAAGTTACTTATATTCATGTCGTGAATTCTATAAAAAATTCAACATCTTAACTGTTATAAGTTTGTATATTTATGAAACTTGCATTTTTATTTTCAAAAACCAAAATACTTTTGCAAAGACATTTGATATTCATAATTATAACACTAGGCGTAATAATAATTTCTATGCACCGGTAGCCAAACTAAATGTTGTTAAAAATTCTCCTGAAATATTTGGTTTAAAATTGTTCAATAAATTACCTGAGAGTTTAAAACAAATTAATAACTTAAAACATTTTAGAAAAGAACTAAAAAAATATTTAATCCTCCATACTATTTACACTCTAGATGAATATTTCAGCATATAAACATATCATAAGCAATTTTGTATTTAATTTTTTATGTATTTTTTTGACGCTTTCTATACACTGTTTTGTGTCTTTTATTATTATAGTTACTATGATTACGTCTGTTTGTTTTAATTTGATTTATTTGAGTTTGACGTTTTCAACAGTTTTATATTTGTATTTTTTTGTTAATTTCCAAAATCTTGTTATAGAAAGTATAGTCTACAACAGGTAACGGAATGGCATATTCCACCCACGCAAACTGTAGTCCTCGCCTTCGGCTCGGACTACAAACTTTTCGTGTGGAATTTATGCCATTCCATTATTTGTTGTAGAATATACTAGTCTCTTTCTATATATCAAATTAATTAAAATAATTAAACTCAATTTACATTTATAATGTCATTAAAAATGCTATAAATATCTTATGAATTTTGTTGAAAATAAAATTACTTTTAATTTAACAGTTCACACACTTTACCTTACCTTGGTTTTATGTGCAGACTATTTATTACAAAATGTTTTTTTTTAAATGCACGATAGGACACCTTTCCTAGAAATGTACAATAAAAATTAAATTTTTGAGGACATTAGTTTGCAATAAATGAATAAAAAACATATATCTACAAGCCATTTACATATTTTGTTGCTGAAACAAATTCTTTCTTTATATTAGGTGCCTTCAAAACCAGACAAAGCCCCCCAAATGGTCCGAACCCCCTCAATCGACCTCCCCCCACTTCCAACCCTTCCTCAAACCCAAACCGCGAACAAACGACGAGCGCCAAACCCCCCACCCACCATCGAAGACCCTCTAATTTTAGATCCACTCCCAATCGACCAAATTATCGATTCTCCCTTAATACGCTCCTGCCAATCTGAAATACCAACCTTCGTTGAAGAGCTATCTTCACCTGGACCAGAACCAACTCCGAGGAAGGCGTCTAATCCTGTCAGCATGTCCACTGATAACCTAGTAGCTTCTGAAGAGAAAAGAAAAGATAAAACAAAAAGTAGGTTTTCTTTGAAGAAGTTCCTTCGGGTTGGAGGAAGCGGAAGTAAGAACCTGGAAAAGAGCAGAGTTGAGGAGGTCAAAGAGAAAGGTCAGCCAACCCCGAAGCCGCGGTTGGTGATTGTGCATCCTCTAGAGTTGAATGGATCGGCAGTGGAGGTTGTTACGCCGCCGCCAAATGGACCTGAAGATGGGTTGACCTTTGCTACGTCGGTTAAAGGTCAGATTGATGATTGCTTATTGTTTTTGCTTGGATAACGGTTACTAATAATAAAATGTTAATAGTTTTGTCCCAGTTTAAGACAAGATGATATTTATTTTTTGGGCGCCACTGTAATACAGGCTGGTCCATCGGTATGTATTTTTCATTTTATACGAATTTTTTAAATATTACCGACAATTTATTCAAACAAACTTTATTTTACATCAAAATGTCCACATATCTGCAGTATTAGTTTTTCTACCGGGTGTTCCATTTTCGCGCAATGGTATGCAATTTAGTATTTTTAAATGGAACACTCTATATATTTTTACAAAATTTTAAAGATATTGGCTGGTACCACAAGCTCTGTTTTTGATCTTTTAAGCTAGATCTTAGCGTTGTACAGTGTTCTAAAATTATTTTATAAATAATGCTTCAAATAGAAGTTACAGAGAAATGTATTATCTACCACTTTTATTTGAAGTATTTTTTATAAACTAATTTTAGAACATTGTACAGCGCTAAAGCCGAGCTTAAAACACTGCTCTTAAAACACCCAAAAACAGAGCTAGTGGTAGCAGCCCTTATGTTTCTCTTTAAATAAGATCGTATTCATTATAGTCCTAAAATGATCAGTACAGAAACTATTCACGTTCTTATGATTAAATAATCACACAGAAAATATGTCATGAAATTGTGTGTGAATGTTTAAACAATCAGATTTTTTGCTGCCAGATTTTTAATATAATACTATTTTCACTTAGTTTAACAACTTTTTTTTGTTATGTTTAGTTTAGCTAGTTGAACTAATGTTCAATTCGAACATTTTTCATAAATTTATTTATTGTTTTTAATTTCATGATAAATATGCTTTTTGTACGTGATTCTTCATTAATAAAAACATGAATAGTTTCTGTACTGATCATTATAGGACTATAATGAATAAGAACTATTTTGAACAGAAACAAAATGTCTTTAAAATTTTCAAAAATATATAGAATATTCAATTTAAAAATTTGAAGTTGCACATCATTGCGAGAAAATGGAACAACCGGTAGAAAAAATTTTTTCGGTAATATTATAAATAATCGCATAAAATAAAAAATACATATCGATGGACTATCCTGTATAATAGTACTACGCAGTGTAACGTTGAAATTACGTGCCGAAAAAGACAGACAGTCGTTGGGACACCTATCTTTGCTGTACAGTCCGCTTAGAAAGTTCATGGGAAAATATAAATAAATTAACATTTACTGTTTAAATAAAGAATAATACATTAATATAAATGAGTTCTATTAATTATTATGTTTATGTATTTAAAGAAATTTTCAATTAATCACTGTTAAATATTATTTTTCTAGAACCACTACTGAAAATTACACTTTGAAATGTATATTTCGCACAATCATGTGGAATAACGTATGCCATTATTCCACACGCAAGTGTGACCAACTTACTAATAATATAATACTGTATAATATTAATATGTTAAATTTATATTCATAAAATAATTCTCAATTATTTCAGAATTTATATAAATCTTCGTTTTCAATATTGAGCTCGTGTGATTTCAGCACTCGACTACGTCTAGTGCTAAAACTCTTACAACTCGCGCGAAATAGATAACTTTCCTCACTTATTGCACAATATACTATTAGTTTATATTGCATCACATTTTCAGGTTTACCAGAGATGCTTTTAGTCCGGTAAATGGGACTTTATCGGATTGTTATTTTTTACGGGACTGTATCGTTGCCAAGCAATGTTGATCTACAATATTGCTTTTCTACGACTATTAAGATATTTGCTTTTTGTATGTTTGTTATTGCTACAGATACATTGTAAACATATTTTCATATCTAAAGGTAACCATAGGCAACGTGAGGTATAATTCATATCATCATATCTATTAGTTCTGTCAAAAACGATGATGTTTCATGAACTTTTCTCCAATTAATAAACAATTTATATGCCACCTTATATTTTTTCTCGAAATTTCCAGTAATAAATTTATAGACGTTACTTTCGCAGCTTTTATAATACGATATCTGAGGGTGTTAAATTAAGAATTTCTTAGATATCAATTTCCATTTTTATCTCACAAAATCTTGAAACTTGACATTTATAAAAAAAATTATATTGGAAAGGAAAGCAAACTTTCATCAAAAAATTCGACACAGGTATTAAATAAACCGATGTACGTCATACGTCCGTTAATGATTTTCGCAGTACTCATTTCGTCGCCAAATCCGGAAACATTTTATTCGGACCGTAAAAACTCATTTATCGGACTTATAATGTAAATAACTATTATTACTTTTGGACAACACTGCAACATGTTTTTACATAGCAACCGCTCAACAAGCACATAGCAACTGTTCTACAAACAAGTAGTGTGGCCCTACGACTTCTATCTGTCTCAGCTAGTTTTTCGCTTTCAAAAAAGCCTACATGTTAGCATTCCAGTATTATTATATTTCAGTAGGCGCCTCTTACAATTCCGATGTCTTTCTAATCTCTAAAAAAAACTTGTGTAAGCAAAATTTGGCGCAAAATCTGACGTAATCTCTAAATTAAACAACATAACTATTATGATTTTGTTTATGAATAATGAATATCATAATATTTATAAACTGTATATATTGTTATGAACTAATGAATCGTTAAATTCTGTACATTCAGTTATTATTAGGCAATTAATTATAATACTTAATCTATGAAACTTTTATTTTAATATTAAATAGGTTTGCTATAATAATAATAATATTAATAATGACCCATTAAATTAACATAATACAACATGACGTTTCTACTACTTTGATACACATTTATTGTTGAATGTGTAATACAATCAGAACGTAAGAATTTAACAAAATTATATTGTGGAACACATTGACTCATTATCTAGTAAATTTTGAAGAATTCAATTATAAATTTGATTAATTTTATCTTTATTGGTTTTATCTATAAAATTGGTCAAGTTTTGCATTTTTTTCGATATATTTCCTATTGATTTAATTTGTAATATTTTGCATGCAGATTCATAAAAGAAATTAGCGCTAACTCCATTTTTATTATTACTCGTAACTTCATTTTTCATTCTCAGAATATAATATTTAAACTAAGGTTGTAATCAAGATGGGTTAGCATAAAAATTGACACATTTTGATAATATAATTAATTTAGAAACAAAGTTACAGATGATGAAAAAAATGGAGTCAACACTAATCCCTTTTATAAATCTGCTAGTTAAGATTTATAAATTAATTAGCAAATAATTGTTCCTGGTCTCTAACTTGCAAATTTTAAATATTTTTTTTTTTCACTACTAGTCTAGCATCGTGCCAGTACTGACCTCTTTGGAGTCATGAATTGATTTTTTATTACGGTTTGCTTTATAATACCGCAAGAGATTAAATAATACATTATTATTGATCTGAAAAATTTCACTTTTTAAGGATATTAAAGTTTCTGAATTACTTATCTCGGTACCTCATTAAATTCAAGGAAAGTATTAATTATGAATTTTTTTTTGCTAAGACCACTTTTTATAACTTATATAAACTTTCCTATACTTATATTTCTAATTTGCAGGAGAATTATAATTTTCCATATTAAGTCTGTGTCACATCAATAGATACTTATAAAAACTTTAAAAAAATGTTCTGATCTTTCAAAGGGAAAATTGTTGTACTCAGTTTATTTGTATCTTAAATTCTGTTATTTTTTAGTGGCTGGTACCACGAACATTGTTTTTAAATCTGATGACAACTAAATATAGAAATATATTTACTAAGATCTGCCAAAAAAACCCTGATAGGCTTTCAAATAATCTACCACTTACTGTTGATGAATTGTTCCTAAAATCTACACAATTCGTAACATAAACATGATACCTCCTTACATATGCAAGTGCGGGAAGTAAAAATGATATAATTTAATATATAAATTTGTGAATAAAACAATTTTCCTTGTTATGATTTTAACTGGGCCAAATGATACGATTCTGGACTTGTACATTTTACACTAAACTATAAAAAAAAAACATTTCGAACAATTAATCGTATTGAAACCAGCAAGGAAGTTTCATATAATTTTGTTTGCTGCAAACAGCGGTGCTCTTATTTTCATCGCACTTCGAATCATGTTGTGACATAGACTTTACTTTCTTCAAACATTGTTACCAGAATTAACTGTCAGACAATAAAAACAATTTACAAAATGAATAACTACATTTTTGCTTATTAGTTTTGACTAAGCTTATCAAAATGCTATATAAAGTTCTTTAAATGGGATTTAAGAGCTAGTAGTAAAAAGTATATAAATCACGGTTGAGAAAATCATAATGATTGCCTCTCAACCTTGGTGCATAATATACTATTAATTTTCGATCTGTAGATTAAACATAGTTTGTATGTAACAATAAATAAAAACTTTGGGAAAAAATATATATCATTACGCCATTTACCCATTTCTGAGTGTGGCACTCTTAGAGCAGATCTCAGTATTTGCAGGGTGCGTGATGATTAGCATTATTTTAATTATATAAATCAATTATTCTGTAAAGATTAGGATACAAATTAATATAAATGTGTATTAGTACTTATCAGTAAAAATATGCACATAATTATTCAAACTGGATTTGAAGCAATAGTTCACAATATAATCTTTCAACCTCAAACAATACTCAAAGGAAGGCAACTGGTGATTGCTGATCACGTCAAAGATGTAAAAGAATTTCCAATATTGAGACAAAGTTATTTGATAACAGCGAAATTGATAAGACAAACGTCAGTAACTTTTAACACCTTACGAAACCTCGTTATATGTAATTCATCGTTGTTAATCATTGTCGAAGTTCTTATTTTTTGTATTACTAATACTATTCTTCCGTTCGAAAAACGTGTTTATTTGTAATATTTTTAAATTAATTATATGTACTAAACCATTTGATTTTTATAATTAAAAAACCTGCCTAAAGTTGTTTTCTCGTCAAATTTTTATTTTTGTTAATTGAAGTAAATATTGTTGGGATGTAACAGACTAGACTCCTCTTCTGATTTTTTATCTCCAATAAAAAGATCACTACAAATAAAATCTGTTGGTTTTGGGATCCTCAGTGATCTATCAAGACTATAAAAATATTTTTTTTCTACAATCGTTGCACAACATCGACATTGTTATTCCATTTTTGTTTAGGAAATGTTCAAAATTGTCGCTCTAGGGCGACAAAGTGACATATTGTCGCACTAGCGCGACAAAAACAAAACAAAAATAAATTAGGTAAAAGAAGTAAATGATGCATTGGATTTTTCTAGTAATAACCTTGCTACAGTTGGCATATACGTACATACACTTCAACTTAATCACCATAAACGTATTCACTCTGTAGACTTGATGTCAAATGTACTCCATATGTCAAATGTACTCCATATGTCAAATGTACTCCATATGTCAAATTATGATTTCTTTGAAAATTTTTATTTTGTTCATGAACGTTGTCATGATTACGGTGACATGGGTAACTACAATTTTACTGAATTGTTATAGGCGTGACCAAAGATAATTTTGAAAATTAATTTTTTTCTACAGCTTGACATTGTTCAACGATTGTAGAAAAAATATTGTGTGTATCTCGTCGGATAGAGCTTGTTCGGTGCACTTGTCGAGTTGTTGATCTCAGCTTCGCCTCGATCAACAATTTCTCGCCGCGTGCAACAAACAATGCTCTATCCGCACTTGATACACAATAGTTATTTGTGTATCAAGTGCGGATAGAGCATTGTTTGTTGCACGCGGCGAGAAATTGTTGATCGAGGCGAAGCCGAGATCAACAACTCGACAAGTGCACCGAACAAGCTCTATCCGACGAGATACACACAATATTTTTTCTACAATCGTTGAACAATGTCAAGCTGTAGAAAAAAATTAATTTTCAAAATTATCTTTGGTCACGCCTATAACAATTCAGTAAAATTGTAGTTACCCATGAAACCGTAATCATGACAACGTTTATGAACAAAATAAAAATTTTCAAAGAAATCATAATTTGACACATGGAGTACATTTGACATATGGAGTACATTGGACATAAAGTCTACAGAGTGAATACGTTTATGGTGATTGAGTTGAAGTGTATGTACGTATATGCCAACTGTATTTGCAATAGCAAGGTTATTACCAGAAAAATCCAATGCATCATTTACTTCTTTTACCTAATTTATTTTTGTTATGTTTTTGTCGCACTAGTGCGACAATATGTCACTTTGTCGCCCTAGAGCGACAATTTTGAACATTTCCTAACCAAAAATGAAATAACAATGTCGATATTGTGCAACGATTGTAGAAAAATAACTATTGTGCAACCGGACGCGACATAAGCATTTCGCAGCCGCAGTATAGATCGCGAAATTGAATTTCGCAGCTGTTGTCGTGGTAACGGCCGCGAAATCCAAAATGATTGTTTTGTACCCTATTTTGCGTCCGGTGTTAATGGCAACAGACGCGAAATAGGGTAAAAAAACAATCATTTTGACACTTGATATTTGACATTATTTTTCAAAACCAATTGTTTTGTTTATCAAATGTCAATACCATAGCCACTTTCTATTTACAATAAAACCGTTTAAAATTTATTATTAAAATTTTTTACGGTTGCACAAAAAATAGTGTGTACACCTTGTTCGCGAAATCCTTTATCGCCCTTGAGATTGTCCTGCCTCGGCCGCAAGCGCCCTCGGCGACAGTTTTTCTCTCGGTACGCTAACGGGTAATTTCGCGGCCTTGATATACAAATAACTATTATTTCAATTTGACGCTTATAAAGTAAGGTTATACCATACTTATTTTTTCTTTTAACTGCTTTAATTCAATTATAATTCTTTTTGCCACTTTCCCACTTGCTGTTGGAAAACTGTAAAGTTTGCACTTACTATTTGTACCTGTATTTTTGCAATTAACTCTGCAGCAACTACTATGCACCATTTTAAAATAATTTTTCATAGCAAAGTCACTGTGGCAAAGTTAAGAACATGAGCATGATTTAATGCTTAATTTGTCCGCATCTCACGCTGCAGTCGATTCAGTTGTCCCCACCATATAATCTGCACCCTGCCAATACGATAGATATATTACGCATACGATGTCTTTAAATTACAGCATCAAAAAAACTTAGTGAAGAATTAACAACTAAAACAAATCTTTATAAATTCCCTTAGAAATTCTTCCACCAGCGCCACCACCACGCAACTTATCCGAAAAGCGTTCTGAAGAACCCAAACCACCCCCAAAATCCGAAGAACTACTTCGGAAGCAGCGTCAACAACCTCCCTCACCATCAAAAACCTCTTCAGCAACCGACAACGTCTACGCGAATCTCGGAGAAGTCAGATCCGGGCTCGCGCCTAGTAAACCCCAACGTACTGCTAGCATGCGAGAGAGAGAAGCTCTTCTAGAGCAGCAGCAGATCCGTCGGAAACCAGCCCTGCCCCAGGAAAACGTCTACGAGAGGATCAACCCACCTAGGAGGCACTCCGATGAGTCCAACGCTGGCAGCAAGGAGCAGAGGATCAAACCTGGGTCGTTCAGTGGAAGTGAGCCTGATTTGGAGCTCTACTCGCCTTGTGGAAGCTATTACGGCAGCGAATGTGAGGTATGTGGAACTGTTACCTGCTATTAGATATTTGACTTGGGAAATTTAATCAAAGGTCACTCGATCACGCAATGCTGACTTTAAGATTTCCTTTCACCTGCTGATTTGATTTTACGTTTAATTATTGTGAATATTGAACAGTTTTTGTGCTGTGTTGAATCATAAGCGTGCGAAAAAAATTACGGAAAAAATCTCAAAAAAATTGGGTTATGTATTTCTGTTATTGGTCAATATGCAACAGAATATTTTAAATTAGTTATAGAATAGTTCGTATCTGTTTAAGTAAATTCTTTTGGTTTCTAAATCCATTTCCAGCAGGGGTTATTACTAGACGTATATTTATATAAAAATGAAATGAACTAAATAATATTTTGACAAGAGTATGAAAGTTGAGGTTTGTAAAATGTCATAGGGTTAAGGAAGCAATTATGACAAGTCAAATTTTTCACAAATGAGTTTTCAACAGCTAAGCACAAGTTCAAGTTACAAGCAGCTTAGATTTTGGTAACAATCCATCAACCGGAAGTGGTAATTTACTTGAAGGCCTATCAGATTTTTTGTAGTGAGTTTTCAGCAGATAAGTACGTATTGGGGTTCCTAGAGCACAAAGACGTGTGTGTGTGTGTCTTTGTGTGACGATTTTTTCGTGATAACTCAAAATTTAATGAAGCTATCAATATCAAATTTCATATTTAGATTTTACCGTGTTCATGTTACGAACTGATTAGATTTTCTACTGTTTATTAATTAAAATTTGCGGAACCTTATGTTTTTTAGAATACTGGTTTAAAATACCAGAAAACTGTCCAAATGTTTTACTAAAATATGTAGATTCATCTACCTAATGTTCCGCCTATTTTGAGCATGTATGGAAAGAAACCTCAACTATGAAATAATTTAAATCTTAAGTTTCATGATCTTGTTGGAATAGGCTCAAGAACCATTTTTTTTTATTTTGTAATATAATTAAGCCTGTAATTAATTACTAAAGATTTTATATAAAACCGTGTGACGTCATAGTGACTGATGACAGAACAGCGCTGAAATAAATAATAATTTTGATTTTTTGTTGCTGTTGTTTCACAACTTGGCATAAAGCAATACTTTATAAACATAATTGTAATTTTAACGAGAATTTAAAGATTTCAACAGATAAAGTGACAGAACACAACACTCAACGCCAAGATGTCCAAGATTATGCGCGCGCAACCTCTATCTGTCACTAGTCTGTTTGACGTCACACGAAATATAATATACTTTTAATAATTAATTACAGGCGTAATATTTACTTCTTAAATATCGTGTTATATTTTTTGACATTGATTTAAAGCGTATTATTGAAAATTTGTTCCAAATATGCTTAATTTTAAGGTGTGGCACTCTGCTTATTGCAAGTATCTATAATTGATATTTTTTGTGCATGAAGTGCGATTACCAGTTGTCAAATCAAACACCTCAAAGAAGTTAGTGGTGGAGAAGTCATGGGGGTAATTTTTTTGGGGTGGGAAATACGTAGAACGGAGTACCTCATGTTCCATAGTCCGACGTATCACCTAATCTCCCTGAGTCTACGCCTATGGATTATTTTTTAAAGCGTGGATGAAAACTAAAATAGTAATGTGAAAATCTTGTTACAAGGTTTACGCCTTCTACTATTAACATTTATGTGTATGTAAGAAATATGTAAATTATTGTTTCGATATACAGTAACATTTATTGATACTTAACTTTATTATTTGTTATAAAGAAATCTATAAGAAATTTGTTGAAATGTATGGAACAGTGTTGCATGCAGATTATGAACCTTGAGAAGAACAAACAAAACACTTATTCGAAGGCTTATTAACATATTTAAATATATCGTTCAATAATCATCACGTTATTTTTACCTAACTCTGCTTATTTATAGTAGGGGTAATTTTTTTGATGAAAATTTATCGAACTGAGAATTTTATGATCCACAAACAATCGGATGTGTTACTGGTACCACGGAACTATTTACCAAACAAATAATAATTTCTGTAACATCGACTTCTGACTCGGATTTGGACTCTGTCCAAACTTATTTTCGTTTGAATATTCATTTTTTTACTTTCTTATACAAAATATAAGGAAGTATTGGAATCATGAAAAAATTCGTTGACATTTTTGCGGAAATACGTATTTTGACGTCCACTGAATTCGTTAAGACCAATTTCTCAATGATGTCTATGTGTGAGGATGGATGGATGTTCGTGTGCGCAATATCTCATGAACGAGACAAGATATGGAAACGAAACTTAAAATTTATGTTTCATGAAAATATGAAGAGCTGAGTTGATTTTGAAGGAAATTGAGAAACTGGAAGAGGAAGTTTACAAGACACACAAAACAATAAATTCCATTTTTTCTAAAATAGAATCAGCTGTGAAAAAAAGTTTAAAATGAAAGATGTTAGCAAAAATATTTGGAATGTAAAATTTTATTTGTAATTTACTTGTACATGCTTCTAATTTTGAGAAAAACTAAATTATATATTTAATAATATATTTCAATAATTTTGATTATAATGGGAAGAAAAACTAAAATATTTTAACATCTGTGTCAAATAATTTTGCAGTGTCAAAAATATGTGTCGTTTGAAATAATATAAAATCAATATTTGTATTATTAGAAAGTTTTAAAGAATAGATATTAATTATTACCTATTCGAAAATAAAATCATAGTTACAATGAGAATAAAAATTAAACAGGTTTAACATCTGTTAGGCAGATTCATAAAAGGGATTAGCGTTAACTCCATTTTTATCATCATTTGTAACTTCGTTTCTAAATTAATTATACCATCAAAATGTATGAAATTTTATGCTAACCAATCTTGATTACAACCTTAGTAAAATAATTATGTTCTGAGAATGGAAAATGAAGTTACGAGTAATAATAAAAATTAGCGCTAATCCCTTTTATGAATCTGCCAAATAATTGCCAAAATAAAGTCATACGTGAGGAACAAGTCACACGTGTTCAATTGGTTTTATTTGTATAAGAAAGTAGTGTGGTGACCACATCAGATTTTTTTAATACAGGATGATCAGATCAGAACATAATGATTCAGTTGGCATTTAGCAGTAAAAAAATTAACTAGAAATTGGTAAGACTGATACACATTTAGACAGTTTGCTTCTTCAATATTCATAAATAAAATCTTTGGTACCCTTATCCAAAACTTTTAAATTCTTAACATTACCTACAAAGCAATAATCTAAAGTATTTCTGACAATCAAAATCCTTTTAGGTGTCAGGCACCTGACATAACCTATTTGTATTTATTTTAAATGTCAACTTGACGTCTAGAAAACTGAGGAATAAAAACATCTCTAGAATTAGTTTGCCAACTGAATTACTTTGTTCTGATAACCCTATACTATAATTAATAAAACAATGACAAAAGAAAATACAATTTCTCGTACTGTACACGTTTCAGAAAACCGTATGATAAGATGAGTTGTCAGGGTCTGCAGAAACATGAGTCAAAACTTAAACAGATTGTAAAGACAGCTTTTTTAAATGTAATTAGCAGGTTCTTGGTAATTCCGCGCTGTCCAGTGTCCTCTCCGTTAAATTATCCAGAACGAAATAATACCGCACTTCAAAATGACGAAAAATTACGTCAGTTACGAAACCACAGGCTTAATTTCTCAACATTTTAATTATGTTTTTATTGTTTGATGATCGATAATTTGTCATATCCTCAATTATTATTTCTCTGTGCCAGATTTCGGAAGGAGGTTGCTCAAGACCATGCCGTCTTCGATCTAGAAAAGGAAGAAGCATTGTTCACAGAAATTTGGAAGACAATTACGGGGCAGTTGTCGTTGCCAATCATGAGGCTCTTGCACAAGTTTTGGAACATGTAAGTGTTTTCATTTTAAGTATTTTAAATATTGTATTATTTCTCTAGAAATGAAAAATTAATTATGTTGCACGTCAAAATATAAAAATAAACATAGATTAGTATTTTGTAATTCATAATTCATATAAATTGACATAATTACAAAATTCTTTTAAACTTAAATAAATAATTGTTTGTAGAAACTGCCACACACAATTTGATTTATAGCTCAACCTCTTGTCAAATATTTAACTTCTCTTCCCGCATACTGTGATGTTTGATCTAATCATCAAATAAAGATTCGTTCTGATTTCAAAACCGTGTGGTAATTTTAAAAGGTTCTATTTTAAACATGACATTTTTACGAATTCATTAAATAAAGGAAGTATTGTTACGGGTTAAAATTACAGATAGTGAGTTTTCAACAGATGAGAGTTTTAAAGATCCCTAGAATATGATTTGACTGTTTTTACGTGACGTCCGTGTATCGTGTTTTTCGTATACAAATACAACAATATAAAAGTTATTATTTTGTACTTACATTTTTAGAATTTCTATGTTCAGGTTAGAAGCGAATTAGATTTTGAAAGCAATCCATCAACCGGAAGTTCTGCTTTACCTGAAGTCTCATTAATCTCAATTAATATTTTTTTCCGATTGGCATTAAAGGTGATACCTTGCGGACTGCTAACAGTCTGTAAAGTGTCACTTTTACTGCTTAGACTGTAAAAATATTTTACATAACAACCGCTCAACAAACTGTCAACTGTCAACAAATACATTGCAATTGTTCTACAAACGCATGGTAACGTAATTTGATAGCGATAACCTTCAAAATATGTATTAAAAGTAATCACTAAATTAATATTAAATCCAAATCGGCAAAAAATTATGTGTTCAATTCGACACCAAACACAGATTTCAATTTCGGCTGCATTCATTGCAGCCTCTGCTGTAAATCTGGTATTTTGGTGCCTAGTTAAACAAATAACTCTTGTTAAACTCAAAAAATTTAGAATAAATATTGGCTACAATATTTATTTGAAACTTTTTACCTCCCGTACATACCGGTTTTATAGGATATATGTTCAGCTATAGTTCGTTCCCTATGAATTTTATAATAAAAGTGTAAATACAAAAAATGTTCTGCAACAAAAACTGCACCAAATGAGCCTAAATTTATTGATGTGTTATAAGATAGATAGATGTAAAATAAAATGTAATGTCTTAGCTGTTTCCAGAGTACCACATTCGTATTCTTTGAGTTTGACAGATGATATTTGACAGATTTTTAATGATTATTTCTCAGTAATCATGGAGACATTTATCATTTAGAAATTAAACAAGTCAATAATCATTAAAAACTCTGCCAAATGTCATCTATCAAACTCAAACAATACAACTGTTTGTATGGTTTATTTACCAAGGTACTCTGGAAACAGCTAAAATTGTACATTTTATTATACGTCTATCTTATGAAGGAAATGTATTACGTCAATAAATTTAGACTCGTTTGGTGCAGTTTTTGTTGCTGAACATTTCTTGAATTTACACTTTTGTTCTGAAATTCATAGGGAACGAACTATTGCATAATGAAAATTTTAACATTGTATTTTCTATTTCCTATAGAAAAAAGTAGAATGCACCCGGTATGTACAAGGGAGGTATTAAAAGGGGTCAAAACATTTTGATAGTGAGTTTTCAACGGATAAGCAAATTTTGAAGTTTTTAGAATATTATTTTACTCTTTTCACGATAACCTCTGTGTGATGATTTTTTTGTCCACTATACTCAAAATGTAAGAACAATATAATTTTCAAATTTCATATACATATTGAATTCGGATGTTCTAGTTACGAACTAATTAGATTTTGGTAATAATCTCAGCCGAAAGTGGTAGCTTATTGGAAGGCCTATTAGCATTTTTATGCATATTTCAGTAAATAATTGAGTAAGAGTACATTTTGTTATATTCAAAACGATGTAAAATAATATTGGCGACAATTTTTGTTTGAAACCTTTTCCTATATTTTGTACTGTTTAAAAATTAAAATTTGGGTTAAAGCACATTTTGTTATATATTTAAAAAGATGTATCGTTTAATTTTTTTATGCCGAGGGTTATGTGTTGTAGTGCCGTCAAATTACAATCCCCAAAGATGTGAATGACGGGTGATCCACAGACTACCTAATTTGTATGTGAGAATTTGTCAGTTTTGTGGATCGAAATAAGGATCCCATGATTCACAATCCGATAAATTACAACATTCAATTTGGCCTTAATTTCTTTGAACAGATACCGAACTGGGTGGCACGTACATATTTAACTCGAATACTATAAACTTGACTATAAACAAAAATTTTTTTGTCTATTATTAGGTTATGACTGGGTAGGGTAAGCAGGGAGTTAGCTTCACTTCGGTGAACGGCTCGGTCAGAATGTCAAGTTTATACAATGTGCAAAAAAATAATCATATATAATACCATTAGTGTTGCAAGTTATGCCAACAATTTTCGTTGCTGTATTACACTTGAATTTAAATATTTTCAAGCGTAATAATCATGAGTGATGAAGCCCCAAAAATTGTCTACATAACTTGTAACACGAATGGTATTCGAAGGACAATTCAACGAGTAAAAATATATTCTTTCTTTAAACTGACTTGCAAATAGATTCACTTCTACAGCAACATTGTAACAATTCAATTGTTTAAAATTGTCAACAGTCGGTGGAAAATTTTAAATCCGCAAAATCTATTGGACCATTTTTGACAGATGACATATGAATTGAATTGTCAGTACTATTTATTTTAGAAAATTGATAAAAAATAGTGCACAAAGTGAATAAATCTTTGATAGTTCGTCTTAAGCTGTAGCTTGTGTTGTGCGCAGAAAATTCACACACAGCACCATTATTACTAACATCAAATTTAATCAAAGTCTGACGTGCTCTGATTTAAATGATTTTAATTAAAATTCCTCATACACAAAGCCCGCTCTGTCAAATAGAGAGAGTCATCCACCATCCAGTCAGCTATCTCACATCTGCATCAATGAACCTGTCCGTAAACATAGTAACATATAATCTGGTCAGTTCCCATGGTTACCATTTATACACAGCATCTCTGTGAATATAAAAACACCCGTCTGGTTCATGAGAAAGTAGTTGGCCTTGATCTTATTCCTTTTAAAACAATGCAGCAGCTAAAACATTTGACATGCGCAGCTTGATCACGACCTGAAATTAAAAATGTGTATAGGTTAGCACGACAGGTTTTTGACAGGTGCGAATATATGTGCAAATACGCACCTGGTTTGGAAGTTTGTTAGCTGATATGGCTCCCGCTTTCTCTTGGCGAGGTCAAGGACTGACTTCCGCTTGATTCTGTTTTGTTTTTTGATGGTAGAGCTTCCACGGAATCAACTGTGGAACTCTTTGTTGTTGTGTTTTATGATTATTTTATTATTTCTTTCTGGTTCTAGTTAAAGGAAAGATAATAATGTGTTATTAGAAAAGATTATACTGTTGTATTGAAACTGGTTTGGGATTGGGAGTACCTACATTCTTTCTATGAGGTGCTACTTACATTTTTTTGGAGTGACCAACTTATTTTTTAGGCGGCGGAATTTCATAAAAAATTTATGAGGCATTAGCATTCCATATGAAGTTGAATTCTTCTACTTTAATATAGTAAAGGAACGGTAAATTACGATTCGGATACACTAAAATTTCTCTTAAAATTAATTAAATAAATATATCGTCACGCCATTTATCTATTTTGGATATGATATTCTTCTAATGCAAAAAAATTGTATGCCCGTTCGTTAGTAAATCAACAAGAACTATTTAAAAGAAATATAAATTTTACACTGAATCAAACAATTATCATCAGGTAACTAGGCAAATCAATACGAATGATAAAATGTCAATATTTGACAAATTAATTTTCATTTATTTTTCAAACAAAAAATTTTTTGTGAAAGGTTGCCATATGTAATAATAGTTATTTACGATACAACTACGTAAAGCTAGTAGTCACGGATGGGTCAAATAAAACACTAGCGTAACAAGTGTTTTAAGACTCCTGAATGACTAAAGATGCTTTACGTATATGCATCGTACAATATTTTATCTACGATATAATGAAAAAACCTAATGAATATAAAAAAAAAAAACTTGTATCCACAACTGTCAAATAATATACCCATAATATAACCGTTGTTTATCAATTAATGACCTTTGTTACAATGCAATAATATTAACAGTTCGATGAAATAATATTATTCATTTGTTATGTCAAATTCAAATCTTATTTTTACATATAAAAAGTCAAAGACACTAGTTTTCTCAATTTCCATACTTTTATTTTCTTTTTAAGCTTAAACTGTAGCTGAATAATCGTTTTTAAGATTTTCTGCTAAATGTCAAATCACTTCAAAATTTTGTTACTACACCTAGCATAGCGATGATTGTTACAACAACGATGCCTACATTTGTCTATGTTGATAAACAAACAATTTTTTGTATTTGTCAAAGCAAAAATCCAACCATCTTTTAAAACATATATGTCTTATGAAGACGAAATGTGGATAAAATATAGTATTCTACTCGCATGTAATGGCTATCACTCATTCCAATGATTTACATGACTCGCATTCGCTCGTGATGCAAACTTCATACTCATAAGTAATAGCATACATTACATGCTCATTGAATAATATACAATTATTTATGAATTAGGATTACAATATTAAATGAAAAGTTTGCCATATGATAACAATTTTTTTGCAAAATTTGGCGTATTTAAAAAATTTTAATCACTCGTTGCTCGGCATCCCGTGACTAATTAAATCTTGTTACTAAACAACCATTTTACAAACTTAGAACTAACAACTAAACATCAACTTTACACACTATCGTAGATAAATTGTAAAAAATACTAAAAACTTAAAGTCTTTATTATTAAACGATTAGTTACAGTTACATCAATGCAATTTTGCACAAAATTTTTCTTGAAAGTAAACAGCAATGCTATTTCATAAAAAAGTCTAAAAAATTCGTTTTTAATTTTAATCACACATTTACAAGTTTGATGTCTTCGTGTGACTTTACTAAGGGCCGTAAAATTTTTTCCCATTATGATTGTCGACTCAGAATTAATCAGAGATTCGTTCTATGTAAAGCTTATCACTACTTTTTCTAAATATTACCCTGTATTTTAAATCTGTGCAACATGAAATGATCCTCTCTCAGTGTGATTTCCACAGCAGATAAATCTTCACCCTGTGTCTTACACACCACTAAGAACTTGTGGTATTATTGGACGACAAGTAACTGTACTTTAAGTACAAATATATGTTATATGTTATATAGCGAGATCTGCTGTAAGTGCGTCATGATATATTTATTTATTTTAATTATAAGCAATCTGTAATCATGAAATTGAGTGCCATTGACCGCATCTACATACAGTGAAACCAACCGGAAGTGCTCTTGCATGCGCTTTCATCAAGTTTTTATTCAGAAAATAAAATCAGTTGAATATTAATTATTAACTGAATCATCAGCATCACCGGTTAATTTTGTCAATAGCTTGGGTGACTCGTGATTGTAGTGTCAAAAATATCGAATGTTTACTCATTTTTACTTTGAATATGTTGACAGTTTCATATTCAAACAAACGTCACATCAGTACCTCCAACTAACAAAAAATTGCCTAAATTTTGATACTGCGATTTTTTTTCTGTAAATAAAATTTAACAGGCAGATTTATGAAAGGGATTAGCGTTAACTCCAATTTTTTTCATCATCTGTAACTTCGTTTCTAAATCAATTATGTTATAAAAATGTGTCAAATATTATGCTAACCTATCTTGATTACAACCTAAGTTAAAATATTTATTAATTAATTAAAAATTAAGTTACAAGTAATAATGAAAATGCAGTTAGCGCTGATCCCTTTTATGAAGCTGCCTGTAAGAAAACTATCGAATTATTTCTTGCGTGTGTAATCTTTATACTCAAATTTAAGTCTTTAATGCATATTTACATATTTTTCTTATTTTATCAACACTGTCCAATTAGATTTATTTATGTTATATAATTCATCTGTACTTAGGTTATTTAACTTGTTGAGTGAACTCTATATACATAAATAAACATATAAAGTAGAGAATTTAGTATAGGAACTCATTGCTTAACAGACGATTATTTATTTTATTTTTTTTTTTTTGGTGTCGTGATCCAAATTCCTTTCTCACAAAATGATTAAATTTTGACTTTTTTTCATGTTAAAGGATGCAGAAAATTGCATAAGTATTATTTAACATGTTAAAACGCCTATAATCGACTGATTAAGTCAGTCATCATCCTGTATATGATACTAGACGATAGTATATTGAGCAACTAGTGTTACAATGACCTTTTTTGTAATACGAGCAATTAGATTTTGTAACACGAGTTGTTCATACTACTTTTCCTATTTCACGTTCATAAATTCAATAAAAATAAAATAAAATTGTACGGCATCTTTAATATATCACTATATCCCAGGCCGCAACCCCGACGCAGGGGCTCCGATTCAATAATTTTACGTGAGCAATGACAGCCCCAAGTTTGACAGACTGATAATTTTCGAATAATAAATTCCCCAAAAACAGGTGCACAAAATTCAATTTTGTAGCATTGTTTTTGAGAAAAACAGTGTCACAAAATTGACTTTGTGTACGTGAAATAGGAAAAAGGATTTAGATAGATGATATGTATGGTGGACCTATTCACATCATTGGCTCTACCAAAACTACGTCACGTCAAGGCGCAACTTGCATTATTTAAATTGAAAATATATACCAGAAAACTATTTTACAAATATTATTTTGAGATAACATTCTTCCTTTTTTTTAAATTCGATTATAGTCATAGATCCCATTATAAAACTCGTTCATTAATATTCTGTTTTTCTTTCTTTCTAGCTTCACCAACAAACCTCCATCCAACCCGCCCTTCGCGGTCTCCAATCCGCTACCGTTCTTCGCTGGTCCGACTTCTCCGTGGTGGACTCCTCCCCCAGAGTGGTTGTAGGCCGGCGGGCGTTCTACCATGCATTGTGGGGAGCCCACCACGTTACCCTGGCAGTGTGTAAGGACCAAAGCTCCATGCATAAGCATCCTGTGGGATTGGGGGCGTTTAGTTTAGCGCCTGTCACAGAGTTCAGTGACCTGGTGGTCGGGAAATTTGTACCTGGAGGATGTGACCAAGAAGTTGCTGTACAAGGTGAGGAAGCAAGGTTTTGAACTTAGAAAGTTCAAATGTTTTTACATATTCGATTTTCTTCTAAAATTATTTACTTAACTTTTATTCAGGTTATTTTTTTCTTACATAATAATTTCAAATAATTATGTATTTGCAATTAAAAAGTAAAAATAATGTGTGGAAATGTTCCATAGTTCATAGAAAAAATGTTTTTTTATTTATTTTGTAACTTGAAACCGAAAGCAAATTTGATCCAGCATGGCAGACCCTGAATATAATTACGCTTTAGCTTCTAAAATATAATACAAGTACTTATTCAGTGCTGAATATCGTATTCATACGGTATAGGAATAGCATATTTCGTTGGAATATTCTAATTCGCTTTCTATACCTATATCTACAACTATAATTAAATATATCGCAAATTATAATTCGCATAAGAATTCTTATGTCAAAACCATAGAACTAATAAAAGGTATGGAAGGAGTATGAACAAAGATAGTCTGTAACCATCACTGCGTGATAAAGATAGAGAGATGAAAGTCCACCCGTCACGTGACTTTCATCTCAAGATGACAAGAACTTGGTTTGACGTGTGAGTAGAATACTGTTTTGATAGACT
Source organism: Poecilus cupreus (assembly GCA_963942605.1). NCBI lineage: Eukaryota > Metazoa > Arthropoda > Insecta > Coleoptera > Carabidae > Poecilus > Poecilus cupreus. The sequence goes on from OZ012721.1 coordinate 25,145,973, forward strand.
TTTGTGCGAGCTTTTGTCCCTATTTATAATTTTGTCAATTATTTATGTCACATTTAAATATATCAAATGTGATAAAATCCTGTTGTGCATATTATTGTAAAAAAACGTACTACAAAACACTGTATTTCATTTGACAGGTAATAATTCACTTTTAGGTTAGAACGATGTATATATACATATTTATTACAGTTTTCCGAAAAATGTGGATAAATAAATAAATATCATCACGCCTTTTACCCACTATGGATGTGGCACTCTGCTTACGCAGATCTCGGCAAATGTTATATTTTTTCGTGCGGTTACCAGCTGTCAAATCACAGCCCCCAAATATGTTAGTGGAGGGGGAACCACAGGGGTAAATATAAATTGGTAACTGTCAGCAGTGCGATTCGGACTGAGGATCTTACGATAAAATGTGGATTTAAGCAAGAAATGGAAATGTAAAGCGAGAAAATTTTCAACGTAATGAAACTACATGAATTTGTGGGAAACATTTTCTTGATTTTTACATACAGCAGTTTAATGCCAGTATAAGAGAGAAATAGTCATATCTAAAATTACGCAGTGGAAGAAGAACAGCTCCTTTATACCACATGACGGGTGGCATGAAAATGTGCTGTTCTTCTCCCACTGCGTAATTATAGATATGACTTTCTCTTTCTTATGTTGGTTACAGATTACTGTTTTAAAAGCATAGCCAACGCTCCATCCATATATATTATCATATCTATGGTCAAAACAGATTCTGCAAATATAAAAATTAAATTATGCAACTTGGGATAGCGCACATGTACTACCGGTAGTTTTACTTTTATACCAACTTCATAAAAATATTTTCATTAAAAACAGAAGTAGCTAAGGTGCTGCAACCTAGAACTGTCGCCATTTATGAAATTTCGCCAAATTTAGTTCAACTTTCTAAAAGTACTCTACGGGGGGATCAAGGGGTGTAATGTTTAAGTGTTGTCTTGTAAATGGAACTCTGTATTCTGTATCTAATGATGTATTATTTATTACTCGACAATTTTTTATTTTGTAAGATGTAAGCGTTTAAATTAAGACATGTTTTCCTAGCATATTTGTTTATTAAATAACAATTTATTTTTATCTCCACAGCGTCGGTGTCAGTTCTCCCATGGATGCAAGTTGACACTATTCAAAGTTTTGGTTCTACGATAAAATCAAAACCTGGTTCTCAAACTACTGAAAACAACAGAGATGCTTGCTTTATTTTACTGCAGTTTGTAAATAGTTTAAAGAGCCTTCAAGCTCAGGGTATTGAAGAAGTGCCTTTATCTCTGTCCAACTTTATTTTATGCCATGATGTCGACAGGGATACTACTCATCATAGATTGTGCCTTTTGCAAGGGTAAGAAATATTTATTTTTATTGTAAGTATTCCCAACTTTTAGAGAAAAACGCTTCATATGAAATAGACAGATAATTAAAATTTCCATAATTTGTATTTAGCACATCGTTCATAATCATATTTTAAAAACTGATTTAATTTCGAATTTTGGCATGGCAAATCACGCATGTTATTACTTAAACGTTATTAGTGAGGCTAAAAATTAATAAATACTTGTTGTATTTGCAAGAGTCTGGATTGAAAATGAGTACAAACGGATGTAAAAGATTTACAGAAGATATTTAATTAATTACTTTTTCTTGCATTTCAAAAGAAACCCCTGTTAATAATTCACGGGAAACTTCTCTACTGATTATAAGCTTGAAATACATTATAAAATGTAAACAAAGCGATTAAGTTAAAACAGAATCAAAATAGGAACGAAACAAAATTTGGCCGGATATTTTTAATCATGTTGATATTTTAATTTCGTGCGTACTTGTGCTCTTATAGTTGAAAAGTCAAAAATTACTAAATGAATTCAATTACAGCTTAATAATTACGAATCCTAATTTATTGCGATTTATTTTTATGTAAATATTATAGAATGTTTCATTGACCGGAGACTTTTGCACGCCACTGTAATCTACTACAAATTTTAATTTATAAACGGTACAAAATACATAAAAATGTTGCTCTACTCTACACTTTCTAAATCAATTATTTACCGGGATGTGGCTAAAAAAACCTGATAGGCTTTCAAGTAAACTACCACTTCCGAATGATTTCTGAAACATCTAAACTAAATTCTAAATATGAAAATTGACAATGATCTATACAAACGTCAACGTTAAAATAATGAAATCTTATTGGAAGGAACCTAAAACGTGCTATCTGTTGAACACTCTCAATTTTGAGTTCATTAGTAAGATGCACTTTTAAATACGAAAATATTTTCTCTCTTTGACAAATAATATAGGTTCCTTGCTGTTAGGAAACTTAAAATAGGAGTCTCTATGTGAAAAAATATGGTTTATTTGATTAAATTTGCAGATTTAGTGAAGAAGTCTGCAGGACAGACGAAAAGGAAAAACTTGGATCATTGTGCCAAAGCGCTACAGCAGCTCTAGAAGAACTCTTCCCAACAACCAAACTCGCAATTTTAATTAAAACTTTACTGAAGAAAGAGAGCGCCATGTCATTGAGTCAAGTCAAATCAATTCTTGAGTTTTCACTTTGGGGACCTTCAGACGTCGCCTCAGGTGTCCCGATTAAAGAGAGAGAACTCGCTCTGCAACGCTGGTTAGATTTAGAAAGAGCCACGGTGCTACATGGATTAGTTGGAACGAGAGTGCAGCTGTCAGTTCTTGAGGAATGTCACTTGTTATTCTTGGTGCGCAGCAGCGCCAAAATGATGTGCGAAGCATCCTTACTTCTTGAAACAAATGGAGTGTCTTAAATCTAGGTAATAATTTTGACTGAGTTGTTTTATTTTTGATAAATTTTTATTGGTATACATATTATCAGTTGATATTGTCATAGTTTTATATTGTTGTACAAAATCAAACAAGTTACCTTAAAAAAAAAGTTTAAAAAAGATCGTTTGACGATGTTATGTTTTATTTGCCAAAATAACAATTGTGTTTTATGCAGCAACGTAAAATAAGTTATAATATGTCTTTTTATACCTTTTATATAATAAATCAGTGCCTAATAAATAATATATAATTAAAATATTTATTGTAAATTATTGCTAAATGTAAACTATTGCTGTACATAACAACCTCGATAAAAACAACACAATAAGTCAACAATAATTTGAACAGCAACAATTAACGCGCTAAAATAAGGGTCATAAGTACACGGTGCACCCTAATTTAGGACTATTTACTATCATACCCAATATGTTTACAACCCTTTGTTGAAGTACACCCTGTCAGGGATCGTTCCCCGTTTCTTTAATTGTTCGTAACTGTCTGGTTCCAGCAGCGCCAGAGTTGATGTTTTTAAAGAACTGGAAAATAATTGACAATTAATTAAAAGTTTTATAATTAATTTGGATTATTTACCATCTCTGAGGGAATATCGCACATGCCGTTGGAACCATGAAGATCAAACTATAAAAAGAACATTTTAAGAATTAATGTAATTCAGCAGAAATTGTTACAAAACTATTGTTTTATCTGGTTTATGGGTCACTAAAATTATATTGTATAATGACGTAAAATAATAAAATTTAATACATTTTAAAAGAATCGGCAGTAACATTTATAATACAGACACAAAGCAAATATTGTTACGGCTGCTCTATTTGACACAAATAATTACTTAAAATAAATATTGATTTATAAATCATATTGAATTGTAAATCCTGTTGTTTTCTTGATTAGAAAATAAAAGGAAACTTACAAGCATCCGACAGCCATAACTTGAATCGGTCCATGTAAGAAAGTAATCTTCTTCATCCAATTAAACTTTTCCATTCTTTCCATTATTACTGGAAGAATTGTCATTCCGGGCATAGCCATTACTATCCTAGATAACACAACCTCACTAATTCCTTTCGCTGCCGCCAATTTCGACTGACAGACTACATTTCCATTTTCATCTTGGACGTCAATTCCATATAATAATTCAGTTTGTCTCATTAATGGAATATTTACACAATTTGCCGCTGCTACCGCGGCAAATGGCACATATCGCTGGAAAAACAAAACTTTTTAACATTGTTGCTAAACTACTAGCGTAGTGATCATTCCAGAACAATTGAATAACTGAGAGGCAGTTGTCAAAACTCTTATTTTCATTTATTTTTAAAACAAACTTAAGTAAAGTTAGAAACAAATACACAAGATGTCAAACTTTTACTGTTTGCAATATTTAAAAATGAGCTTGAAACGACAGTTGTGCCTCAAGATGAGTCAATACAAATATGATTAATTCTGGAATGATCTATTTCGAAGTTATACTTGAAAGAAAGGCTTAGCTCTTTTAGCTAAAAATTGCTTTGCTCCAATAGCGGTGAGCATCGCTGAAGATGTGGCTGAAACATATGCGATACCAAGTTGGGTGGTTGTTACAGGCGATTTGGCGTTTCTGTTTGTGTAATTTACACAAGCGTTGAACGACTGATTCACCCATTGCCAGAAGACAACGGCGGGAATAGTTCTATAAATTAAAATAAAATGATTATTTTTTCGCAATATCTCAAACCAATAAATAACTATTTGAAAGTTATAATTACATATATTCCAACGAAAAGTAAACCTTGGTAACATAATACGAGATACATATTTCGCTTAAAATTGAACTATGCTTATTTTGAAGATCTTTTTAAAAATATTTACTATAATCTCGAAATAATAAATAATTGATATGAACACCGTTATCATATGGTAGGTAGTTTCCGTTTTTGTTTTCTTTAAGTAGTGTCAAGGCGAAAGGATTTATGGTTTTCGATATGAGTTGATAATTTCTCGTTAATTAAACATAATAAGCGCAATTTTACCTGTACCATTGAAGCATGGCTCCAGTGATGGCCATACCACCGGGAAGTTGGAATGACATTCGCCCAAAAACATTTTGTAAATCTCCTGAGTCGGGATGAAATGCAGATTCATACAACTTCTTGGCGTAAATGATTTGTTCTCTAGTTGTGCCGGAGGGTTCTTTACCATGTCTGTATTGTTCTACTAATGTTTTAGCAGCATAGAGTTCTTGTTCACTGGCAGTGCACGTCCGTGGGTCCGTCACCCACATAAAGTGTTTGAATCTTCCAACAAATGTGTTCTGGTCCCACAATGGCTCATCTATTTTTATCCGCGACATGTTTTGCTCTGAAATTACGAATTATTTGTATTTGTGAGTATTCCACAGTACAAGGATGATTAAACTGTAAAAAAACTATCGGATAATTAGTCTAGCGATAATGATTTTGATAGAAAAAAAGTATATGGGTCAATTGAATACCGAAAATTGAATATTTATCTGAATTATAGTTATCTATTTCACTTTTAATTCAGACGGCAGGTTAAGAAACAATGGTACTCACGATTTTGTGTTATTTATCTAAAAATGATCGAACTGACAGCCGACCCACCAGACCCAGCGCTTACCCACGAACTGCACTCCCCTTCCGTCTGACACAACTGTTTACTACTATTCATGAACTGCTGTTAACCTTGAGAACAATCAGCATCAGCTGACAACAACTGATCGAAACGTCAAAATTTGGAAAACTGACAAGAAAATGATTCATTGCAAATGAAGCTCACTAAAATACATTCATTTTATTGTTGCATTATTTTGTCACAGTTGCAGTAGTTAGTTTATATTGATAATTGATCTCTGTTGTACTTGTTAACCTATATTCCGGGGCATCATAATGATTAGGTTGGGAAAGATTTTCAATTAATCAATAGATTTTGCTATAAAATAGCATTGTTTATTGTAGATTTTACAATAAAATTATTATTTTAGGGTGTATTAAAACATAAAGCAATGCGCATGCTTGTGAAGGACTAGAGACGTGGAGCCATGTACGTCTATAGGATTTTTCTTCAGGGGCACAAAGAAGTTTTGTTATAAATCTTGAAATATTTATGTCGCTTTGATATGAAACGACTAATTTTCATCTAGCTCTTCCTTTATTTAACATATTCCTTCTTTTCCAGGTAAACTAGTACTAATGTTACATATTAAAGTAAAGAAAAGTAAAAAGATTGTTTAAATAGTTTAGAATGAATGTGTCATAACTTAATTTTTTCCTCATATCATTGAAGGCAACTTGATTTCTCCAAAACTCTAGCAGGGCAAGTGCCGAATTGTCCGCCCTATTCGACGCCTATGTTCAGAGTTGCAGAAGGGGACCCATGTCACAATCCAGGACGGGAGTTTGCCTATAATTCTCAGAGCCAATATGGCGGACACAGAAAATATGCAAGATATACAGATACAAAAAAATTCCAAAATAGTGGTAAACGTTGATGAAGCTCTACCAGACATTTTAGTTGTGACCTACGAATATGGGAGTAAAATTTTCCAGGGAGTTTTGCTGGATTCGACTAAAAGGTAAGTCACAAAAAATTCAAGAACAAAAGGCTACTGCTCGGTTTGTCTACGTTGCATGAACAATTGCAGTATACTGTTGCCTACAATTTTGGGCTTATATGAACAAATACAGCGAAAATTTTTATGCCATTGAATTTGTAATAATTTTTCGCAGTGTTTGATATATAATATGTCCATATTCGCCCAGAATTTAAGGTTTTAGCTACTTTACTTTCTGTTTGATTTGTCAGCCTTTGATATGGCATATTATAGAAAGGTTTTTCATTGTTATCTTGCAATATTTCTAACAAATATTTCTTTGAACTGTACCGTCATTATGGCTCGCTATTTTTACGTGTGTAATAGAGTTTTAAAATTTTAAATTACCCTTAATTTACATAAAAATAAATTAGTCATGTAAACAACGTAATACTGAAAAATAAGACGTAGGATTCTTATATATTGATTATTATTACATTATTAATAATTTTTATGTAAAAAGTATGACCATAAGTGTTTTGTTAGCAACAATTCTTTTTATTTATCAACGGATTAATTCTCAGAAGAATTAAATTTTTATTACCACTATTATAATGTCAATACAGCATAATTTGTTAAATAATACTTTAAGGTGGAAATATATAAATATTTATTTTAATAGGAAGGCTAAATATGTCTTTATTTAATTTATTGGTAAGAGAAAAATAGTGTTGCTTTGAATACACGTGTTGATAGGAAAAGTACCGCAGTTTAGAGCTAAGCGTACTGGGTCACCGAGCCGTCGCTTGCCGGCAAACTAACCGTGCTTTCTGCGGGCTAACTTGCGACGGACATTAATTATTGTATTAATTAATTTAATGTAGATTCCATTGTATAAAAGATAATTAGTTTTATAGATATTTACATTATTACATTGATAATTTATTAGAGTATATTTAACATTTTTAATATAAATAATTCGTAGTTATTAGATTACGATTAGACAAACTATAAATTTAAATTAGAGGTCCTATTATGTAGCAAAAATAGTAATGATATTTTCGGATGTATTTATTCAAGGCCAAAAAACAAATATACGTAACAAAAAGCATGTGTCAACTCTATTTTTCATTCCCAGAAATTTACCATATGGCGTCTCAAGTTTGCACCCAGCATACTCACAAGAAAAAGCCGACCTAGATGATAGATTATTCTCTGCAAATCAACGGTTTACTTATCAAGAAGGTGTGTCATCTGTAGCTAAAGAATTTACTCAAAAACGCTCTGTACGCTTACCCGCTAGATATAAAAACGCAAAAATGACAGTACGATTACGGCCTCGACAAGTACTGTGCTCAAAATGTCGAGGAATTTGCAACGAAAACTCTGAAAATGTAGACGCATCAAAGAAAAGAAAAGCAAGCGATGAAGAACCATCAAGACAGCAGCAAAAAAAGGTTTCTGCCCCAGTCACAAGAAACTCAAAGCCATTAAGTTCTGACAGTCAAAGTAACGAGCAACAACAACAGCAGCAAACTCGGATGTGTTTGAGGTTAGTTCCTCTTCCGGAGCTGCAGGAAGAGATGCCAGATAGTCCTGAACCCGCCACGGATCCTTTAGCTATCCCTGATCACATAGAAGATCGAATCCAACCACAGAAAACTGAGTTTAAAGATTTTAAAGAACCGACGCCTCGGAAAGAAGGCAAAGCGGGTAAGAGAATGGTTCTTCGGAAAAAGAAAAGTGTTGGTTCTATGGAAGATCTGTGGGATGAAAGTGTCTTCGAGGAGTCTGGTGGTGGGGTCGGCGCACCAGGTGTGGATTTAAGCCATAGCACTAGAACTATTAAAATTTCGTTTGGGAGAGAAGGTGAAGGGACCGTTTTAAAAATACCTGCTAAAATTGAAGACCTAGGAGCACCTGCCGCAGAAGATATTGCGACGGAGAAGGTATCATGATAATTATTGTAGAGCTCGGATATAACAAACAAAATATTTATTTTGGCAAGTTAAATAGATGTTTAAAATATATGTATACGCTGGTCGTAGGTATTTTGAAATACAAGTTGTTGTTTCTTGAACATTTTAAGATAAAGTTATAATTGAAAATATTTTATGAATGCTTCTTAATGAAAATAATTTATTGTAGATTTTTAATGTTTGTTGTGACCGAGTCTAATTTTCTCAGTAGTAAATAGTGCAATTAGTAGCGTAGAAACCATGTTTAGATAATTAAATGTTTTGTAATGATGACGTAAGTATGGTTGATAAGTTGATTTTGTAAACTGTTTCACTTTTATTGGTAATTATATAAGAAATATTTCATTTTAAATCTGTCTTCTCTGTACTCTCTTGTTTGTAATATATTTGTTTTTCAAAACATACACCACTTTCATATTTTCTTTTTCTTTTATCAGTTTACTTAATCTGCTAAATTCCATGATAAATAACCTCATTAATTTATAGCTTATTCAAATTAGGATGTTACAACACTGATTACATCATCGTAAAATTATTCAAATTTCAAGGCGAAACCTTAAAAGGAAGTTAAAATGTTAGCCATAAATAATTAAACCAATAACCAATGAAACTAACCTAACCTAAAACCACAAAAATCAATTCCAGATTCGAAGTAAAGATGCTAGTGCCAAAGCAGCTCGTCGGGCCTTAAAAAAAGCAAAAAAAGAAGCTCGCAGAAAGATCCTTCTAGGTAGCGGCGGCTCGCCATGCTATGCCCTAGGTAGCGGCTCTCCTAGGTACGCCCTGGCTGGGAACGGGTCCCCGAGGTACACTCTAGCTAGCGCTTCGCCCCGCCATGGACTTGGGGGGCACTCGCCGCGGTATGCTGTCACCGCCAGCACGCCCAACTACGAGAATTTTGTTCCCAGGAGACACAAGCACAAGGTAAGAAGCTTCTCATATATGTCCTTCACAAATTCGAAAGATAATGGCTAGTACCACGAGCTCTGGTTTTGGGTAGCGCTGTACAATGTTCTACAACTATTTTATAAACAAATTAAAGTGTTAAATAATATATTTCTTCATACACAAATACATACCTCGTGGTACCAGCCATTATACAGACTGATTCATCGCTGTGTTCTTTTTTAACTCTTATTTTAAATTATAGAGTAAAATTCTTCAAATAAAATCTATTTGATAGATTATTGTCTTTCTTCTCACCAGTCTGCTCTATTTGAACGCAACAATGTGCAACTTCTGGTTTAAATAATTTTAGACACTTTATCATATACTTTTTTGAGGGAAATCTAATTTACCATCAAAGTCAGTTAATATTAATAGGATTCTCCATTAAAAAATTTAAAGTTTTTGCTTATCAACGTCATGGGGCATATATAACTGCACTGAAGTCAAACAAAATATTGTATGTAACACGTACATAATAGGGTTTTATTGACTCGCCCTTTTATGTCTCGCCCATAAAACCTTAAAATATGTGCTTGAACTTGTTACATAAATAGTTATTTGTCAAACTAGAGCGGAAAGCGTTCCTTTTTCCCAGTTGAGCACAAAGTTTGCCTCATGAGCGCAGCGAATGAGACAATACGAGCGAGAGTGGAAGAAGGGCTTTCCACTCGTGTTAGACACAAAAAACTTTCACGACGTGTTTCTAAAAACAATTTGCGCTGACCTAAAATACACTTTAACAACATAACTGACACGCTCAAACGTTAAAAGTTAGGTTATCAGATGCAAGGCGGTGTAGCAGTGTTGCCAATGAACCAATCTTAAATATAAATTAAAATTGTCAAATTGTGATCTAATCTAGAATAATAAAAATATAAGATATAATTGTATGACAATTTAAAGTATGTATATCACTAAAATAAAGATTTTCAAATAAATTAGATATTTATTTATAATTTTTACAAAATGTTGTTTGTAAATAACATTCATATTGGTAACACTTCTATATTTTGCTCTCTTGAAAGGAAAAACACTTTCTCTTCATTATTTCGGGAGAAGAACGGTGGGGTTTCCTGCCATGTCGTGAAAAATATCTATCATCGACTAATCTGCATATTTAGAAAAAGAAAACGATTGTATTATTTCATTTATATCGAAATTTTTCTCTGTCGTGTCGTATAGGTAAAACACAAGAAAAAGCACCGCGAAGACCGCCGCAACCGTGAACCCGCCGACCCAACCGAACCTTCTGCTCCAGAGGAATCCTACACCGAGATGAAAGAACGTTGTTTAAAGCAGAAACTGTCCATAAACCTTAAAAGACTGAACGCAAGCGCTTACACCCGATGTGACGTCATCGGCGAGCCTGAACCAGAGACCGACCCACTGGCCGACGCCATTCCCCCCGAGCCCCAGTTGGACAAGCCCTCGCTGGAGGAGTGCTCCGAGTACTCGGACGAGCAGAGCGAAACGGTTCCCGACTTTCCGCCTCCATCACAACCGCTTATGATGCACATTACTGCGCAAACCGTGTCCAGCGGTCTAGGGGCGGACGGACATCGAGTTGGCGTCGGAGATGTTGTCTGGGGGAAGATTCATGGTTTCCCCTGGTGGCCGGGGAAGGTGCTAAGTATCACGGAAACGGACAGCAATGGCCCACAAGCGCATGTGGCGTGGTATGGAAGCAGCACGTCTTCGTTGATGCCTTGTGAACAGCTAAGCCCGTTTTTGGAAAATTTTAAGGTCAGTAGGAGAATATTTTCATCATTTTTAACGGAAGCCTGTGTTCAGGATGTTACAATTCGATCCGTGTTTCCGGATATAGTTCGCAAGTTGATAACTCAAATCGTTATATATTAGTTATATTTTTTCACACAAGTTGACAATTTTGTTTACATATTACCACGTTACCAACTTAAAATCTTGACATTTGATGGCTGAGAAACTAATATTTTAATGTTATATCTTAAATCCTAGAACAGGAAACTAGATGTAAGGAGCTATATGCTTTACAATACTATTGAAAGGAATGCTTAGGATAAGGTGAGAAAGATATATAGTACAATGTAAGAAAGAAAAGCAAGCAAAAACAATTTGGTAAGAATAAGGTAACTGCGCAAGCGCTAGGAACGAGCATAGAAGTCGGCACGGATATCTTTTAAAATGGGGCATACATACATGAGGGAAGAATAAATAGAATGGAAAGTTATTCCAAACTCCTTTTCAAAAACCATGCTTCTGTTAAAACACGAACATTTTATTTTTCAAGTTTCATACTATCCAATTTTCAGTTGAAGGCATGAAATAATAACCTAAAATCTGAAAATCTAGATGTTTCGCGTCCGCCACTGGCACGAAAATTCTGGAGTTTGCGCAGTAGCTATTCTATCAAATTTTCTGTCTCTCTCAATCCTAAGCATTCCCAGTTCCTTACATTTAGTTCTCTGCTCTATGATCTATTAAACATTAAAATACAGGGTGATAAGAATAAAATGATTCATTTGGCAATGCAATTATAGGGATCTATTTATTCCACAGTTTACTAAACATCAAAAGACGGAAATATTTTTGACATCCAAAATAAATACAAATAGGTTATGTTAGGTGCGTGACAAGTAAAAGAATTTTGAGTGTAGAAATACTTTAAATTATTGCCGCAAATATTATTGCTCTGTAGGTAATGTTAATAATTAAAAGGATGTAGGTAAAAGTAACTGGATAACAACTATTTTATTCATGAATATTCGGCCCATTTCTCTAACGAAGTTGTTATATAGCTAATAGTGACAAAAGCGAATCAAAACTTCTTGTTTAATGGGAAATTAGGAAACATTATCTGTCAAAAAACGATTAATTTTTGTCATAATTAACAAGTGGTTACGGTAGCAACTTTTTAGAGAATTGGCCCGATTGTCAAAATGTTACTGTTAGTAACCGGAAATGAATTTGTGTAACAAACTCATCAATTTCTAGTTAATTTTTGCCAACTGAATTATTTGGTCTGATCATCCTATATCTAATTCTACGTATTTTTGATAAGTTAAGATAAACAATTACTTAATAAATTAATATGGGTTTCTTGAGCTTCATTTTTGAAACTACAGTCAAAGCTGAAATTCAATACTTTCAAGCAGTTTTTGAATCTTTAATTTTATTATACAAGTAAATTATCAAAATAACTTCATAAATTCGTCGGACATCTGCGGTCATACAAGTACATTTTTTATCATAAAAAAATGTGATCTAGAAATGGAACGATTTCTACCATCATGGACACAGATTAGAAATATTATGAACGAGTTTATTCTGTAATTATATAAATATTATTTACAAATTTCCGTTGAACAATTGTTTCTAGAAAAATATTCTAAAAATATCCATAATTTCTAGAATTGACATAGTTTCTGCAATATTTCATAAATAACACCTTTATGTGCCGGCTAAGAACTAGTAAACTAGTAAAGGTTATGGTTCATTAGTAATTATAATTAGAATTTATAGAATGGCCCGTGCATGTTTTTCATTTGAAAAAAATGATGACGTAATTATTTATTGTAACATCACGTACGTGTTCTTGGAATGAGATACAGTTATGCATTTTCAGAAAAAATAGTTCTTATAATTCCAAGATGTAATAATAACTTTCTCGTGTAAGCAAAAAAGGGTATTGCGCCTTTAAATAAATAAATTAAATATAACGAAATATAATCACTAGAATAAAGTGAAAGTAATATCTCTTAGATTCGCTATAACAAAAAGAAGCGGGGCCCTTACAAAGAGGCGATCAAACAAGCGACATGCGAGGCCCGTATCGAAACGCCGCCCTCGCCGACACCACCACCTCCGCCCCCGGCTCTCGTTCAGCCGGCTCTGGCTTCGCCAAGGGAGATAGACGTTGTCTCTTAGAACCGCGGGTCGAATACGTCGTCTCCTTTCTTCTTACCCGTGTTGTATGTGGCTGTGTGCACTCCATCACCCTATAATCCTTGGAAGTCCTTAGTCTCTTTCCAATGATTCTTTTTTTTTTTCATATTTTTTTTTGTTGTGCGTGCAGTCAATAACTCCTTCGCATCCTATCTCGTTTGGTTGTGTGTAGTCTATTCTTCCATACACTTTTTTAGTGAATTTTTAGGTTATGTATCTAGCAATTGTTCACTGTATTACTCCCAGAATATTGAGATCGTAACAAATGACAATTTGTTTTAATGGATACCGGAAAATTGGCCATTTTTATATAATAAAGAAATAAAATAATTAGCAAAAATCTGCTTTATGTAGAAACTAAAAATATTGCATCGATTCATAGACGAATTAAAACTATTATTAATACCTACATCATCCGATGCAAATTGTGACAGCTCCTTAGTAAAAATTATGAAATACTCAATAATAGTGAGAAAACTCTTTTACAATATTATTTTATAAATTAAAGCTACTGAAATAAATTGTGATACTCCCCGTTAAGCTCAAACGGATTAAGAAATAAGCTTGGAAACTAACGTTGTGCTTGATGAATGTGTTCCCGAATTTCCCAACCTTATAACGACGTTTAGCCCTGGTTCGCACCCCGACTGTGGAACTGATTGACTCGACTGCCATTTTGATTGTTGGAAAATCGCATTTCTTGTTAATTTCGTTCGTTTGGAGCGTACATGTTTAGCGTACTGGCGACACGTTTTTTACAGCAATGTTTATAAGATTCTGAAGTATATTATTTTTTCTTTATTTTGTTGGTGAATATTCGTGTCGATGTTGTTTTGTTGAAGGAGAAATATCTGTGATTTTATAATTTTTAAATAGCCATGTATCAGTATATTTAATAAAGTTATTTCCTATACACTTCACTTTTATACTAACGTTTTGATTCCTGAACTTCCTTTTGCTGCTTTGTCAAAAAAACACATAACCGCTCGCCATAACTACTTTTAAGCGGTACAGTGTAGGTACAAATATAGATATATAGACAAGATATAAAAAAAAAAATTACCCAATATTATTCTACATTTTTTTAATGTAACAAAATTTACCCTAAATATTTACTGAGATATGCAAAAAAAAAACTCGATAGGCCTTCAAGTAAACTAACAATTCCGATTGATGGATTCCCACCAAAATCCAATCAGCTTACGAGCTTGTAAGATTTTAGCATCCAAGTTTTAAATATGTTATTTTAAAAATGAGATTGTCATTAGATTTTGAGTTTTCGTGGACGAAGTAAACTTCACATAGGCATACACACACAGAGATGTTATTGGGAAAAGAGTAACAACACATTTCACGAAAATACATTTCTCGAATATATAAATGTCGAGAATTAAATTCAGAATTTGTACATTTATTTAAAATACAAATGTAGAATGTTGGAAATGTTACAAATCTCGAAAATATATTATCGCACCACGGTAATACAGAGAATTTCTAGTGAGCAATGATTACAATACATTTGATATTTTTCTCTTTCATCAAATTTATTTTCGAGATTTTTAACATTCAAAAAATGCATTTTCGAGTTTTGTAACATTCGTCATTTGTAATATTTCCAACATTCGACATTTTAATTTTCGATAAATGTATAAACTCTGAATTAAATTTTCGATATTTGTTTATTCATAAATGTGTTATTACTCTAAATTATAATTTCATTTGTCATTGACATCTTCTGTATAGTTAATCTGGTATAGTACGACAATTAAAATGAATATTGTTGGTATCTATAGCATATATTGTCGACAAAAAAAGTAAATATCGCATCTTAGCTGAAAGTTACAATACTGTGATATAAGTGCGGAAGGTAAAAACAAAAGAGTATCGGGATAATCAAATTCTGTATTTTTTTTATCAAAATGTTTATTAAAATAAAAATAACAAATAAACATTTCAACCTTTAAAAATCTGTGTAAATAAATTCAATATTTTCAGTAATAACATTATTAATAGCTGTACTAGTTTCGGTGGTTTCAGAATTCAATTCATTTTGATGTCTCGCTCTCTCATGCATCTGCAGTCCCTTTTTCGACCAAAACGACAAAGAACAAGTGGCACATCTGTACAATCCATTTTTCTCGTGTCTTTTTTTATGCTGCATGTATTCTTCCTTTGTTCTAGACAATTTCGAGCAAAATTGACATTGAAATTTATTGTCCGTGTGTCGATTTTGATGACGTTTCATCATTGCATGGAGATAAAATTGTTTTCCGCAAATTTCACAAATGTGTTTCTTTTCTCCGTGGATGAATTTATGGGTATCGAAGTTTCCTTTCGTGAAAAACTCTTTTCCGCAATATTCACATTTAAAAGAAGGCGCATCTGTATGGATTCGCTGGTGGTCTTTTAGGCCGTAATATTGGCGGAAATTTTTACCGCAGATCTACGAAAACAACAAAAAAAATACAGAAATAATTCAATATGAAAGTAGAAAGTGAGCCATAAGCTCGTTAAAAAAAACTTTCAAAACTAATAATTGTAAAATATAGAATTTTGGTTTATAGTTCTGCAAATTTTTTATTATTATTATTCACTTGTTTCCTGATGAAGAATTATGTTTAATAATTCGAAACGTTGAGTTTAAATAAACATATTTACAGAACTATAAACTAAAGTCTTTTATTTTTATAAATATTTAATTCTGTTCATCTCTCCTTTGAAATATTGCTCTACTATTATTGCATACAACTTACTTCGCAGGTAAATTGCCCAACAGCATGAGTCTTCTCGTGTTTTAAAAGATAAAACCCTGTAATAAAACTTTTCCCGCATTCATTACACTTAAATGGTAATTCTCCAGTATGTTTTCTAACATGCAGTTCGGCTTTAAACGAATATCGAAATTTAGCATTACAAATCATACAACTGTATTCTTTATTTAAAAGTTTTTTCACATATTTGTGAGAATTGCTGATATATACGCGCCCTGATCTGTCTGTTCTTTTATCTAAAGATATGTCATCTACTGGCGATTTTTTTGAAACAATGTTGTTTTCGTTTGGTTCTTTAGTTTTCTTACGAAAAGTTATATTTGGTGTTGGTTCTTCGATTGTTTGTGGTTGTATATTTGTAGTTAATAATCTGTATAGTAATGGACAGTTTACTTCTGAATCATTCAATTTTACATACGTATTATCTCCTATTATCGGTTCTTCCAAATTATCTCTTGAAAATACCTCTTGAATATTATTTGTTTCTGTAATATTAGTAGATAATTTTGAAAGTTCTTCTTTGGAAAAAGTTTGTACTCGTGGTTTTACAGTTTGACCTAATATATTAGATGGCACAATTGTTGCATTTTCTGGTAAATTTTGATTTTGTACAGTTATATGAACACTCTTAAAAGTTGTGGTATCTTTGTACATTACTCCGTATTTGCTGCCGTTGTTGTTACTTAGTAGATTGTCAGAAATACTTATACCGTTTTCCTCTAGCTGTTCATTTTGATTATTTATTATATAATTATTAGAAACATCCTCGTCTAACCATTCGACTATCATTTCCGAGTCATCTTCATTATCACAAGTACTAGGTGCATTAACATTTGCTAAATCAATTTTGTCAGTGGTTGTTTTAGAGTTATACATTTTTTCTAAAACCTTCTGTGTCTTTCTACATTGTGCTTTGAAATGGTGAATTACCTGAATTTTATCTATACATCCTCTGCAGACCGTTTTGGGAAATATATCGACATCCCGTATTTTAACGCTGGTTTCATTTTGGATCATTTTAACAAGATAACATGATTCTTTTAGCATAATAAATGACATATTATTTCCCGTACACCCACATAATCGACACATAACATTTTCGCATAAGTAAATTGGAACATTGTTTGAAATTGCAAAAGACATCAAATTAGCCTTGGTTAACAATAACATAAAATTATTTTGTAAATAAAGATTTCTTTAAAAATATAAAAAGTACTTTACGTCTTAATTATATCATAACTCATTAAATATTCATTAAGAATGAGAAATTCGAAAATATCGAATGTCAACATCTGACACCTACAACAACTTTAGGTTAATTTACTTATCGGTAAAGCAGTTTACAATTCGGTGTCAGAAAATTGCTTTTGCGATTTGTACTTTAAAATATACAAAAATGGCAAATACAGTAACTATTTTAAGTGCATTACGTGCGAGCAGAAGTTTATTACATTTGGGAAAATTATCCACAAGACTGAACACTGGAAATACTGTATCCAAGCGAATTCTAATAAGACGTAAGTGTGATTTTTTGAGGTTATATCGAATCATATTTTATTTTATCAATTAAAATTAACATTATTTTAGCAAATACACTGCAATTATGCCGCCAATTAAGTACTGCGGCAAGTGAGGCCAAAGAAAAAGAATATCATTCAATTATTGGTGATAAAGAAAAAGGGACAGGCGAAGGAGTTAAACATGAATTCCAAGCCGAAACTAGAATGCTTTTAGATATTGTTGCTAGATCTTTGTACTCGGAAAAAGAGGTTTTTATTAGAGAACTAATTTCTAATGCTAGCGATGCACTTGAAAAATTCCGATACACTCAATTATCTGGCAGCGAGGATAGCAAAAATTTGAAAGGTACCGACAGGCAGTTAGAAATTCATATTGCTACAGATAAACAGAACAGAACTTTAACAATACAGGTATTTTGTATTATTGTTTAACAATGTTTAATTATTTGAATTATCAATATGTTTAAATAGGATACCGGTATTGGTATGACAAAAGAAGAACTGATTTCAAATTTGGGAACAATTGCTAGATCTGGTTCAAAGGTATTTATTTACTGATTTTTCTTTATTATTTTTTTAATTTATGTGATAATTTAGGCCTTCCTAGAACAAGTAAAAGGTGCAGGCGCTCAAGACAGCAGTGCCAGTAACATTATTGGCCAATTTGGTGTCGGATTTTACAGCGCATTTATGGTAGCAGAAAAAGTTGAAGTCTACTCTAAATCTGCTACTCAAGATATTGGATATAAATGGTCTTCAAATGGGTAAGTATAACTCAATGGGACAAAATATTACTTTTTTTCTGCCTAACTTTCATAATTATTTTACTCCGGTTTCTAATGCAAAAATAAACTGACAATACCTGTTGTTGACTGGAATTCTTAGAACAGGTGTGGGAAAGTCGCCAGTAGTTACAAATTTAAGAATATGTGGTTGATATTGTCAATAAATCACCAAAAATCCTTAAATTTTCAAATCAATTCATCGCAGTTGTGCGAATTTTTTGTGCTCAATAGGAAAAGGATACATTTTTCCACCGGATTTTTTACAGAATATCAGAGTTGAATATTTTTTTCACAACAAACATTACAGTGAAATCACGTGAATTGCAGGAATACCGTAGATCTAAACGTGAAATGCTTTCCAGAGCCTAAAACTAGTCATTTCGAACTTCACAAGACAGAAAATTGGAATATTTTTTTATCAAAACTGACGGAATTGTAGGAGTTCAAATATTTGTGAAATTTCATTTAATTTTTAGTTTTTTGTTCCGCCAGTGTATTAATTTAATGAAGATTTTGGTGATTTATTGATTATATCAACCAGATATTCTTGAATTTGCTACTAACAGCGCCTTTTCCATACTTTTCCACACCTATGAATTTTAGTCAACGATAACAGGTATGTCATTTATATTGATATTTTCTGCAATTGTCACTTATTTCAAGAAAATATACGTTGTGTACCCAAAACCAAGCTTTTTGCGTTATAACTGTGATTTGCCTTAATACTTTTGCATTAGAAAACGCAATAAAATATTATGAGTATTAAGCATTTTTTTAACACAGTGTATTTTCCATCTTTACTACTTAGAAATAATAATATTAAACTGTATTTAGAACTGGAACGTACGAAATTCAAGAAGCGGAAGGCGTCCAATTCGGCACTAAAATAGTTTTACATCTCAAAGCCGATTGCCGCGAGTTTTCAGATGATGAAACAATTAAAAACGTTATTAATAAATACAGTAATTTCGTCGGTAGTCCAATTTATCTCAACGGCCAAAAAGCAAACAGCATTCAGCCTGTGTGGCTGATGGATCCTAAATCAGTCACTCCTCAACAACACAATGAATTTTACCGCTACACCAGCGGAAGTTATGATACGCCAAGATACACTTTACATTATAACACTGATGTGCCAATTTCCATCCATGCTTTGTTGTACTTCCCTGAGGGAAAACCAGGTATGCAACATATATTTTTAATTATACGATATTTAACTAAAATAATTTTTACTTGAAGGATTGTTTGAAATGTCCAGAGAAGTTGAATCAGGAGTAGCGCTGTATACTAGAAAAGTTTTGATTAAGAGCAAAACAGATAATATTTTACCGAAATGGCTGCGATTTGTTAAAGGAGTAGTAGATTCAGATGATATTCCTTTGAATCTTAGTCGAGAATTGTTACAAAACAGTGCTTTAATCAGGTAAGAATTAAATGCTTACAAATGAATTAACGAGATTAATCATTTGCGCGCCGTCATTGAAAATTGTTTTTAAGTATAATTTAGTGGTTACTTATTTTGTTAATGAATATTTTTTTAAGTAATAAGCTTCATATTTTGACAATTCGGGAGACAGTTACAGAAATAATTAAAAATATTTGATTTCTGAGGTAGGGCCCTGAAAAAAATGTTTCACTCGCCAGTATTGAGCTTCACCAAGAGAGGAAGATAGAGAAAGTAAGATTACACGAGGTGGAATCCACGCCAAAGGAGCAAACTTATTGTTAAGCTTGTTTCGAAGATGGTCTTCAGAGTGGTTTACACGTCGAGTAACTTAACTCTATACCTGCTTCTTGATGAAAGTTCTATCTTAAAAATAATTTATTTTTACCTCCCCCATATACGAGTATCTAAAGGAAGGTATTGCGGTGGTTAAAAATTTAAGTTAGTGATTTTTCAACGTTTTGAGGTCCGTAGAATACGATTTCACTATTAATGACGTCTGTCTGTCTGTGTTGCGATTTTTTTTTTGTACACGTTAACTCAAAATTTAATAAAGCAATCAATGTTAAATTTCTAATTTAAATTTTAGATGTTCATAGAAGTGGTAGTTTATTAGAACGACTACCAGGTATTTTGGGCATATCTTAATAAATAAATGATTAATTTGTTATAGTAAAAAAGATGTGAAAACCTTTTTCTATATTTTGTACCGTTTAGAAATAAATATTTTCGAGAGGTTATATGGTGGTCACATCACATTCTAATGGCAATATAATTTTCATATTTCATATGTAGAAGTTGGATGTTCAATTTTCGAGCTGATTAGACAATCTATTAACCGAAAGTGATATTTTACTTTTTACTTAAAGGTCCATAAGGCATTTTAAGTATATTTCAGTAAATAAATGAATTAGAGTAAATTTAGTTATAATGAAAAAGTTTTAAAATAATGTTAGCTACAATTTTTATTTTAAGCTTTTCTATTTTGTACCGTTTAAAAGTTGTTTAGGCGAGAGGTTGTGTGTTGTCTACATCCTGATTATTAATAACGTTGTGTTGTTGACTAAGATATTGCGTAATTTTTAATATATTCTTATACTATATTTCGAAATGCCAAACATAGTTTATCTCTATTAAAAGAGATAATATCGCCTTATTTTATCTGTAAACTGTTAGTATGAACTTATTTCTTTTGATACAAAATATTTTATGAAAACATTCTTTCGGTAGAGGTGATAATATTTTTTCTGCGTGTATAAAGTATTTTGCTCTAAAATAATTTGAAGGTTTAAAAGTATCATTCACAACCAATTTCACATTGTAAATTTCAAGTTTGACTACTGGATTTCAATGTAGTATTCACAATCAATTACGAAATTTGAAGTTTGCAAACTACAAACTTCAAAAGTGGAATTTTATCTTCTGCCTTTGTTTAACGTAGTTAATCAAGGTACAAGATCGTGTAGGTCTTGGTACTTGGAAATATTTTTCATTAGCAAATTTATAATTAATTTTTTCGCACTTACCTGCACTTCTTCGTTCATGTTATTTATTTAACAATACACTAATCTTATTTCTCTGATATAGTCATGAAAAAATATTATTTACATTTTTTTAAAAATTTGAAATTTCTCTTGTGAATGTAGTTTTAGTGAAATGAAATTAATCTTGATTTTTTTTATTAACCAGGAAATTAAGGACAGTTCTAACAAGCAAAGTTCTGCGTTATCTTCAAGATCAAGCCAAGAAAAACCCGGAAGAATATGACAAGTTTTACGCAGATTACGGATTATTCTTGAAGGAAGGAATCATCACAAATCACGATCAAAATGAAAAGGTATTATATTTAAAAATTAAAAACATTCTTTAACAATTTCAAATATACAAAATCAACTCAAATCAGCAGAAATGTCAGTGCTACTAACAGCAGACCTCATTGATTCATCATCGCTTTCTTCATCAGCGGGCAAATCTTCTTCATTATCTTCTTCCTGTTGGTCATCTACGGTTGTATTGGTACTCTGACTTAAAATTTCTTCCCCATGCAGATTTTTGTTCTTCAGCGCCCCCATCCAAAAGGCTGAAGTGCAATCGTTTGCTACCAAAGCCGCTTTGACTCGATAAACTAAAGTCTCTAAAGTTAGTCGCATTTGAGGGACATGCTTAATTAGCGTGCTGTCTTTAGTGACTTTTGAATGACAACATAAGTTATGAATAAACCTTGTTGTTTGTTGTAAAGTCCGTAGAATCTCCACAACTTTGTCAGAATTTGACCGCAGCATTATTTCTAAAATTGGAAGCCCTTGAGATAGAAATATTTTTATGATTCCCATAGATTTTTTTAGAAATGCTGCTAAGTTAGCTCGGGTTTCTTGTATCTTTACAATATCCATTAAGTTTCTCATTGTTAACGCAGTGTTTAACCATAAAGTTAAATGTTCCTGATTTGTTAGTCCATGTAGTTCGTTTTGCAAAGCTTCCAAGAGAACTGTGCAAGCTCCTCGATATAAAATTGGAAAATTCGCTTTTGATATCGAAGGAAATGTAGTTAAGTTGTCATCTTTAGATTTCAAATCAGGACATTCGCCATGTATCCAGGAAACTATGTTGCTTATAATTTCTAAAGTTGATCCATTTAAATGCGCTTTCACCAGAGTGTCAATATGCAGATTTGCAGTAGCTCCTGATTCTGGCAAACCATGTAAATTGAACCATCGAATTGATAATAGTTTTCCGCTTAAATGAACTAACTTCTTTTTGGGAGTTGCATCAGTTGAAACATTACATAACGCTTTAACAATATTTATTAAATGTACTGCACTGGGTAGAGTTAAACAATAATCAACAAGCTTTAAAATAATTTTCAGATATTCTAAAATTAAATGATGCGCAGAAATTAACTGACTCGACTTTTCTTCATCAACAAACGCTCGAAGAAACTCCCTCAAAAGCGGCAAATTTTTTCCAATTTGGAATCCGGGCCAACTTAAAACTAAAGACTGCATTTCCAAATTCAAACTAAAACAGGTCTTTAATTCCGTTGCTTCTTGTAAAAACATCTCGTGGGAATCGTGGATTCCGTCTGAACGTTCTAACAACTTTTTCGTTTCATCAATAATTTTAACTAAATGCCTGTTAATGTAAGGCATCAATCCTACGCAGTCCGTAATCAATTCTTCTGGTTTAACAGTTACCAAATGACTGAAAACATTTGAATTTCCTGTTTTTGTTACCGTGTTTAATTTCATTACCACATCTTTTAAGATGAATTTAAACTGCGGTAACGTCAAGTAAAGCTTGTTTTCTGGTATTGGTTCATCGGTTGTTATTAACGGATATCGCAATAATAATATAATATCAATATCCATTTCTCGAAAGTTGTAATCAGGACTCTCTTTTTCTTTTAATTGATTTTTTCGAGGCGCTTTGCTGGTACTTGGTTGAGTAGACTGTGTACCTTTTGTAGTGGTGTCCGACGAAGGGTGTTTCCTTTTCCTTGTTTTATTTGCCGATTTAGTTTTATCCAAATTTGTTGTTGCCGAAATATCCAAATTTACATTGTAGAAATAACTCGGAGGCAGTTTATGATCAGGTAAAGATTTCATTGAATTAACAAACAGTTCTTCTAATTCAACAAGATTTTTCAGACGTTGTAACACTTTTTCTTTGAGAACTCTATCTCTCTGATTAACAAAAGCATTAATAATTTCCCTGAACCAATTAATGCAATGAAACAAACAATCAGCAACTTGCGGGGCTTGTTCAGAATCATAATTTTCAAGTCCAATATCAGGATCAATTTCTGGTAGAATTACTCCACACCCCAGAAGTGCGTCAATGCTTGCAAGATTTTTATCGTATTGTCGATAAGTTATTAATCGTAATAATCGAAATAATGGAGCGAAAACAAGCATCATGCTGTTGTTTTCAGGGGCGTTTATGGTCAATTCACTTATTTTTACTGCTACTGGCTCATCAATTTCTCCTTCAGAGTTTAAATTGTATTGAATCAGGAGTGGTATGTCGTTTACTGCTTCAGGGGCTGTGTTGGTTATGTAAATATCTTGAAAATTATTTGTTATGACATCTTGCAACCATGCCAAGAAATGTTTGTCCAAATGTTCGGTTGTTACAACCATTTGAGCAAGTTGGTCGTAATACAATCCTTGAGCTATTGGGCAACGTTGAGTAGCAATTTCCAGTAAATTTGCAGCTTGTCTTGCATGCGCATTCGGTAATTCAGATATGCTACTGTAACTTACATCACTATTAAAATCTTGTTCTTCTTCTGGATTAGTTGCAATATTTTTTGCAGCTGCTACTGCGCCAATAATTCCGATATACCTTATTGATTTTTTGTGAATTCCCAACTGCTTTTTTATTGTTATATGAATCATATTTTGAAAAGCCTCCATTGACGAATTTGCTCTCGGGCCGCAAGTTAAGCTAGTTAACAAATCGTATATTTGTTTTACGTCTCCTAAATCGGAGTCTTCAATTCTGTCGAGTAAGGTCATTAATTGCATTGCTTGAGCTTGTAGGAGGTCCGAATGTTTATCGGCGATTGTTTTTAAGACGCTCAAACTTTGCGACCGTACTTTGTCACTACTTCCGGTTAAACTAATGAGATTACGGACTATCTGTTGTCTTTGTTGTAAATCTGTATGTTTGTGGCCGAAAGTTAGTGTGTAAAAAATTCTAGCAAATTCTATGCACAGTGGTTCGGTCAGTCGAAGCAAACATGCAGAAATTTCCAAAATTGATATTATGTAATATTTTAAAATTTGAGGCACTAAATATCTTTGTAGAGCAGTTTCTAACAAAGTTGTTTTTAGCTGTCTATTTTTAACTTTTTTCTTAAAAATGCTTTCAACTGCATGCTTTTTGTTTTTATGAAGCATCATTAAAATTATAATATCAACTGATTTGTGATCATTTGTAGATTTGATACAGGTAATTAAATTGATCCAACCTTCAGAAACAATTTTGGAATTTGTGGTTATTCTTTCTATTTCTTCAAATGTTAACACTTGGTCGCTTGTATTATCTTCATTTTCTGTTAAACTCTCCGTAATTGAATCCAAAGCATTTCGAGTTTTTAATAAAATATTCTGTAAATTTGACGACTTGCAGTTTGTCACCAAAAAGTAAAATATTAGCGAAAATGTTGCAAGAGATGAAGTTGTGTTTAAAAGCGCTAAAATATGATCCTCAATGTCGAATTTTGCGTCGTCACTTAAACTCAATTGATTCAAGCAGTTAATTATCGCACAAGTTAAATCATTTTTATTAAGACTTTGATTTAAAATTGTGCTAAGTTTTTTCGCAGTTTCATCGTGATAATTATCAGGCACGACATCAGGAATAAAATTTAATAATTCTATTTGGGATGTGTTAGAAGCAATCTCCAAAATATCTAATATACGATTTGTTAAAGTTTGAGAATCACTGATGTACGGCAAAAACAGTAACGGTTTCAACAACAATCGTAACCAAACCATGTCTTCATCTTCGTCGACATGGTTAGTAATTTCATCCAAAATAAGAGAAATTATTTCACTTTGAATAGAATCAACACTTAACAATATTCGAAATAAACTTTCTTCTTCAGGACCTTTGCTAATGTCATCAATATCAGTATTAATTTGGTTTTGAAGTACTGAATGTTGTAAGGCTTTCTTAAACAGACTTTTAGAGCGGCAAAAATATTTTACTCCAGTAATGAAATCTGGAATGTTGTTAGGATAGTTTGGATGATTTTCTAATTCTTTTTGGATGTCACGCACGATTAAAGCCTGTTCTTTTTCGAGCACATTTGGTATGTCGCCTTGTTGAAGTTTTATACATACTTTTGATAAAATATCTTTAAAGTAACTGGAACTGGATGAAAGTCTTTGTGAAGATGCGATTGACATTTTTCTTGTTATTTCACTTGTTTTTAACAATTTTACATAAACATAACCTACTTGTGACAGTCAACTATTGTCAGAAACAAATAAATGCGCGGTCGAATCTATAGTACACAAATATTCCACCAGATGCCTGACAATTGGCGCTAAAATATTTTATTTGTACTACAGGAAGAATTAGCAAAATTATTACGATTTGAATCATCGCACAAAGATAAAGGACAAAAAGTTGGTTTGGAAGATTATTTATCTCGTGCAGATGGACAGCAAAAAACCGTTTTTTACCTCGCAGCTCCAAGGTAGTTATCAAATTCTTTAGTACAAGCTTATTTTACTTGAACAATTATTTTAGCCGCACTTTAGCTGAATCATCTCCTTATTATGAAGCATTGAAACGCAGAAAACAAGAAGTGCTGTTTTGTTATGAACCGTATGATGAATTGGTACTTATGCAGTTGCAACAATACAAAGGAATTAAACTTGTGTCCGTTGAGAAGGACATGCGAGAGGACAAACAGGCTAGCGACTTAACTAATTTAGGTACAGATAAATATTTATAATTATTTGTTAAATTATGATTAATCTAAAATGATTTTCCAGGGGAAGACAGTTTAAAACGCAGTGAAATCGATTCTTTAACTGGCTGGCTTAAAGATAAATTATCTGGCAAAGCTTTCAATGTCCATGCAACAACTAGATTAGAGGCTCATCCTTGTGTAGTTACCGTCGAGGAAATGGCAGCTGCTAGACATTTTATTCGAACGCAAAGTCATCAAATTTCAGAGGATAAAAGATTTGCTTTGTTACAACCTCAGTTAGAAATTAATCCCAAGTAAGTAAACTCTTCATATTATTTACAATCTTTCAAGTACACTGTACGGAAATTTACAGTTAGATAAAAAATATCTTGATAATGACTCCACAGTTTTTGATCAACTACGGTTGATATTTGAGCATGTAATGGTAAACGATATTATTATGGTAACTGTTGTTTTTCTATTCAAATATAATAAAAATGTTTAGTATTAAAAACTGCATACATTGAGTATAACTTTGTTGCTCAATTATTTTCTGTGCACGTTTGAGAAACAAATGAAAATGAATATTTTTGAAAAAATATACATTGAAAGTGATATGGAAAACAAAACAAAATCATTTGTATATTTCATCTTTATAATGAAGTCATTACGATGTCCAATTGTGTATTAAAATGAAAGCTCTTTGTTTTAGTAGGTTAGTACTACTATTAGATGACATTTACTTAAATTAAAATATTTAAATAAATCAGAATTGACATGAACTTTCAAGTAATTAAAAAATGGCAAATCAATGTTACCAGGTATAATATTACACATATTAATTTCTCTAAATCGGGTTAATACAGCAGTTTTTTATATGTTTTAGTATATAGCAGACACAAAATATGCAATATAGGTAGTGTAAATGATTCATTGAAAATACTTTTTCGCACTTGTCGTTTAGGAAATTCGCCAGGGATCGTTTTCTAAATTTTGTTGTATAATATTTGTTCTTTATACTGTTCTATATTTTGCGTCTATTTACACAGCCATTACAGTACTCATTGTACTAGTACAGTATAATTTATATTTTTAAAGTTGTTAAGTCTGCTGAAATATCATAATGTCAAAAAATATCAAATGCCCAACTTCGCTAAATAAATAAGCACAAACGATTGTAAGAATTTTATTTTTGTATAAATTGTTAACAGTCATTTTCTCCTGATAATTTAAAATTCAAACAATTTAATTTTCAAACATCACATCGTATCGCCAACTGACAGGAAATTCCCTAAATTTTGAAACTTCGATTTTTTATTTAAAAAGATTATAAAAGATGAGAAATAGAAAAGAACTATAATTTCGTAATAGTCAATTATTTTGTTCAAAGAGTTCCCTTTTCACACAATAAAATGTTAAATATGAAATTAGTTTTTTAAATTAATATACTTTCTTAACTACAACAATTGTATTAAATGTGAAAACAAGGAAATGTTTCCAAGAAAATTTTAATTCTTTTTATAAAATGGGTATTAATTTGATCATCAATTGTTTTTTATACAATAAGAAACAAATAAAAAAATATTTTTATAGAAAATTGCAAATTGAGAATGCTTTGGAAACCAATGAAACAAAATCAACTTTGACATTTACTGGAATATTAACCTACTCTACCATTTTATAAACAATTTGGTTGTACTTGGGAAACATTTACATATTTGATACAATTTATAACAATTCAACGTTCTTATTTCGATAATTGGCAAAAGTTTACCTTCAAAATTATTTGGTTTCATTGTTTTCTGCCGAACTGTTTACATTTGTTTTATCGGTGTATAAAAAGCAATTGAGGAGTAAATTATTACTATATGGATGCAGTTTGTAATTTGAAACATATTTTGTATTTACGCTTACAAAAATGTATTTCGTATATTACGTATTTTCATTCTCTGCCAGGTTAATAATGAATAGAAGAGTGTTTAAACAAAACTATATTTGTAATTCATTTGACTAATTATTGTTTACAGACATCCAATTATTAAAAAACTGCATAAACTAACCTCCTCTGATCCACAACTCGCCGAACTCTTAGCTAAACAGGTACGCATACATTTATTTCATATTTGTGTCGTAATTTTTTCTGATAATTATTTTGTAGCTCTTTGCAAACGCAATGGTGGGAGCCGGCCTTGTAGACGATCCAAGAGTGTTGTTAATCTCAATGAATGATCTTTTATCTAGGGCTCTTGAAAAACATTAAAGTTATCTTACTTTTAATTGTGTATTGATTTATATCATTCCCTCTCGTTTGAATTTGTTCTACTTTGGACGAGCAGTTCTTGTAATATATTTGTGTATATTTTCGAATAAATTTTAATGAAACAATAGTATCTTATTAAATAATTCATATTTTATTAGTTTGTATCACGTTTATATTAAAATAAATAATTTTCATGCCGCGTACCCATTCTTGCGTGCGGATATCTGCATTCTGAATATATTTTGAAGCATGAAGTATGATTACCGTCCAACAAATCACTACATTCATTGTTGTTAGTGGAAATGAGGGTTTTATTGTCAAATTTTCCATGGACCTGGATATATGGAGCTCTAAAATGTTTTATCAACAAATCACACCCCTCAAAGATGAAATTATTTACCTCATTATTAACTAACTATTATACTTCTAGTATGATTAATTCGATTAAGAGTGATAAACTGTCTTTTCACTTACAAACGTTCCTAATTTTGTAAAAAAAAATGCTTCTAATGGGGGCATTTGGCAGCAAATATAAAGTTAGTTAATTACTCACTTAATATTAATTTGTTTTTGGATGTTGTAAAAGAAGTGTTTTAGCTTGGGTTTTGGCGCAGTACAATGTTCTAAAAAAATTTTTTTTAAATGCTTTACAGAGAAATATATTATCTATCACTTTTATTTTTAATTAAAATATTTTTTATAAACTAACATTTGCACAGCGCTGAAACCGTGGACACTTATCTTAAAACACCCAAAAACAGATAAACAATTAAAAACTTGGTAAAAAGGCAACAGAAAAAAACACACTTCGAAATTTTCAAACTTTTCATGTGCCAAATATAATTAGCATTTTAAACTAAGTAAAAAAATGTATTACTTATATTTTCAATTATTAATCGAATAGTTTATAATGTATTGTGCTACACGCTCCAATAATGTAGGATTTTAAAAATTAGTTACGATTCAGTATATCAAAAAACATTGTACAATGTTCGACCATAACCCGAATTTTACATGCTAGCACGGTTAATAAGCTCATTTGTTAGGTACGGTGCTCGCCAGTGAAGTTCTTGCAATGAAAATTACTAACATTTTTAAAAGTTCTCAAATTATTTCAGAGAAAAAATGTTTTAAATAGAACAATTTGGGTATTCAATTGTTTGAAGCACTATTCCCTAAAATAATTGGAGATATTTATCAGCTAGAATTAAATTTAGTCTCTACTAACGAGTAAACAGTCTTTAGTTAGCAGCTGAAGTAGCCAGAGTTGTAAAATGAAGTATTATTAATTATTTCTCTAATAATGGCATGTATACACCAATCATTCTCGACTCTCATGGAAAATAATTATAATTACTGTTTTTTCGTTTGTTTGATTCACACGCTATCTTCAGATTACAGATCTTTTTTTTTTTTAAATTTATTCATTTATAGTTTCATTCCTTACCTAGTTTTTAAAATACTGTTATAATGTTACATCTTTTATATAACGACATACGATTTTAATAAATTCACACTTGTATACAAATTAAATAAGTAAATCTATGACGAAAGAAACAGATTTACAATGATAATTATAACATCTTAATGACGTCTAGTACTTTCTGCATTTGTTAGAATATTATTAAAATATTTAAATTAAAACAAACAATTATTTGTCATGAAATTACTATAATTTGTTAAACATGTTTTACATTATGTATTTAAAGAAATGAAATCAGAATTAATCTAAAATGCAATAAATATTTTATTACTATCGCAGTGAAGTAAGTAATATTTTTTAAAGTCATAGCATTACGTCTTTACAAGTACAATTTACAAAGATAATCTTACTTATCAAAGAAAAAATATTCACGTTTGTAATAATCAACAAAGAATTTCAGATAACAGTCTCCTATCAGATTTATTGCGAAAAGCTGTTATACATTTTGTTATTTACTTTTTCTCAGAAATAATTAATAAAATACATGAAACACTGATATTCAATAGCATATTTATTTGCGAAAATTAATTTAACTATTTCTCATTCAAAAAACAATTGAATACACACGAGCCAACCTTGATTTCACTACTCATGACCTTTTATTGTCACGTGCAACAATTAATGTGTCAAAAAAATGTTGCAAGAATGAATTGATGTCTAATTTAGACCTTTTTGCGAAATTTGCATTGTTTAAATCGATATATTACTGTGAATTTTGGTATTCAAATGTTTTAAAGTTTATCGAAATTCACGTGATTGGAACTAATCAAAATTTATATCCTTTTATTTAAAATTAATTTTATAGTTTTGCGTAATAAACTTTATATCAAAATATTATTTTATACTTTTATAAAACAATAAATTCAAGTACTATTGATATACAGTTTTCATGTAATTTAATAGTAACAATAAAAATTGTAAAAAAAAGTAAATTTAAAATAAAATCTTAATTACATATTATATAGCTATAATTTAAAAAATTCACCCTAAATATTTTTCGAGTATTGGAATAAAGTTAAGAGATTATATCTCTTTGAGTGGTATCCGCCCATCACATGATTAAAACAAATAAAAATCACAGAACTTTGTATTACAAATCGTTAGGTTTAGGGAAAATGCCCAGACTAGTGTCCAATGACGTAAAAAGTAAAGCCCGTAGAATCACATGCAAGTGATAAAAGATTGGAGTGGTCTTGTATGCTTTTATCATTCTAATTTATATTATAATAATCAATATTATCAGAAAACAGTTGGCGTTTAAATCAGTTGAGATAAAGTTCATTATCATTTACATATTTCGCAAATTAACAGAAGTGGGTGATATATGAGAATGAAAATGATGGCACACTTGTATAATTAATTTTAAGAATTGTTTATTTAAGAGTTTTACGTTGCTTGTCTTACAATTGCGTACATAGGATTTTAATAAAATAAATTTTTATTTACAGCTTTTCTTATCTCGTAGAATACACATTTATAATTTTCCTAGACAATTTGCTTTAAAATATAAATTATTGAATATGTTTAACATGAAATGATATGTATTTATCGTTATATTTAGTGGTCTTGTAACAACAAATTAATATTTTGATAACTGAGTATATGAGTGTCAATTTTTGAGGAATTATTTTTGAAACTAGCGCATCGTAATACGCATGCGCGCAAGTCTTGTGAGCCAAACGGATGCAACCTTTGATCATAATGACAAATCACGTGCTTTAAAAAAAGCATTATCTTGACTAAAACCTTCCCAAAAGATGCACCAATCGATTTTATATAGAAAATAAATATATTTTATTTAAATTAAATAATTTAAAATGGATTAAAATCATTATTCATCAAATGAACATCAGCCCAAAGCATGACGTCACTGAAATGGTATAACGAGCGTTGCGATTGGTGGATCGATGTCCTTAGCGGATTTTATCACCAATCGCGTGCGACGATAGTCAAGTACATTTCACCTGTAATTCTCTCTCCGTCATGTGACGAACTCGGTCTAGCAGTCGCTCTTGAGTAAGCCATATTTGACAGTGGCTTCGCTCTTTCTGTGGAGTGCGTGTGTGCAGTTTGAATAATACCAATCGTTACCTGCAAATACTCCACGTTATATCAAAATGGCTACTGCAGACGAATTTCCAGTATATGCACCATTCTTTGGAGTAATGGGAGCAGCTTCAGCAATTATTTTCAGCGGTAAGATATTTACGCCAGCAGAACTGCTGTTACCCATACGGATATTCATAAATATCTCTGCCAATTGCTATTTTGATAGTCAAATAACAACATCACATCATTGCTAAGGATATTGCAGATGATTCTGTATCATAATTTGTTAAGTCGATATGGTTTTGTTACGCATTTAAGTTTAAGTTAATTCCGGACGATTTTCGAGAATCGCAGTATTGATTTATCATATGACTGGTTTTTATTTTCCCCCGTATTCACTAAGATTTGAAATTAAATCGCTTTAATGCAACTATTTGATGCTTGTAACACAATTATTTCATGAATTATCCTTAGTACAAATATTAATGACGACTTTTTTGACTTAATTATTCAATGGGCGGTGCGTATGCCAACATTACAATTGCCACAACGTATAAAGCGATTATATTTCTTACAAATTTTAGAAAATTATGATATGTTCAGCATTAATTCCATTTCCTCTGTATTCTTATTTTGAGTAAAATATTGATTACTACTAGTTTCTATCGTTTCAGTCATTTTCAAGTTTGTCTGTGATTCTAGGGCAAGGGGCAGTGAAATAACTATGAAATCATGATCATATGATCTAGTCACCTGTAATAATTAACAAATTACAAGAGTAACTTATCCTTATTTATCGTATGGTACTTTCTTTACATGACCCACTTTAAGTCACATGTCTTACGGCGACCCACCCGAACTTAACTGTACCGCGAGTTAAAATCATGTTTTAATCGTTTTATCGATCAAAACCATTAAACTTTTAACTTTTACGCTAATTTGTTAAAACCTGCAGAAATTAGAAACAACTTTTTGGACTTCTGTCATACATTTTAATTACTTTTAACCCTGAAAAATGTTTGTAAAACTTCAGGGAATATTTTTAAGGAACAAATATATGATTGTTTCTAATTTTAGGGTAGTTTTATGGGCTTTTTGACATGTTTTATACAGTGGGTGTAACCAAGCCGGTGAAAACATGTGACTACCAAGGCCAAACCCGCATTACACATTATGCATCATGTGAATTCCGTGTACATAGCCTTCATCAGTGATATTTCACATAAAATTATATAATAAGTTTCACCGTGGCTTTCAGTCAAGCGTAAATCACAAGATCAACTGTTTTCTTTTTCTAACCTAGGCCTAATTGTTATCGATATTTGTTTCTAAGTGAACTAATCACTACGCAGTTTAGCGATTGTTGAAATTTGTGTCTGGTAAACAGTTTTAATTTGTTGTAGTTTTTCTTGACCTGTTGGAACGTTGAAAGCAATGAAAACGAAGACTATCGTAATGTCACATGACAGTTTCATATCTGATTGTAATCTGTTCTCATTGTTATTGAATAATTTGTCTTCGCAAAATGCGCTCTGCACTGTAACTGTTGTGAGTACAGTATGAATTAAAATTCTTATCTAAAGTTATCAAGTAGCTAAATACCGTGTTATCAGTTAAATAATAAAAAAAAGTAACATTGCTTTAATATCTCGTTGTTGATTTCAACAATTTAATTTTTATATAGTAAAAAATATCTTGCGGTTTTTGTTTTGATATCATTTTTCATGTGTGAATCAGACTTTTAGTTAATCGGTCTGACGTTAGTAAAAAACCCACATTATGTCTGAAGTGTATTGACTTTTTACGATTCTTTTTCTTAAAACCAGCGCCAAGATTTTCAAAAAAATCTGGTCACAGTGAAACTTTCGAAATAACGTTATTTTTTCTCTCAAGGTTATTATTTATAGGCAAGATTAATGCATACTGATTAAAATATACCTGTTTTAGGAACATCTAAGTTGGTTAAATGTTGTTCTGAGTATTCATTGATTTTTTGGGATTTTGACGTTGATGAATCCAATTATGCACACAATTAATTCTCGACACGAAGAGGAATTGATTTTTTGGCATTTATTGTTGTCATAAGTTATTCATTTGATATTGTTTTTTGCTGTGACTGTTTACAGATTTAGAAGTGCATTTAACAACAAACTGTTGATTCACACAAATATGTACCTCTAGGATCAATAAAATTGTTGACAGATTACTTTCTCCTTTCGGTTATCAAATTATAAACATTTAAAAGTTGTTTTGAATGTATTCATTCCTTTGTTATTCACTGATAGCAATTTTGAAATTTGTAAGATTTATTCTGAAAAACATTCTTGACCTTTTTGTTATTTATGTTATAAATTCTAGGCCTGTTCATTCAGTTTAATTTAAATATTTATATTTCACGACATATCTTACGATTTAGTATGTTTGTGACAGATCATTTCATAGAAATGTTAAGGAAAAGTGGTATTTAAATTTTTATATACATGATGAAAAAATGTAGATAAGTACTACGGGAACTACTATGTAGTCGGTCTAGTCTTTTTTAGGTTGAGAGATGTAATTACAGTTAGCGAGAAGATTTTCAACGTAGCTGATTATTAGTAGAGGGTTTTCCAGTGGTTTCACAATTGTAAAATGTTAAAAAGAACAAAGATATATTCATTTGATAAATTGAAATTTAAATAAAACTTATTTTTTATCAACAACATAGTTATGAGTATGTGTTAGTAGTTAAAAAAAACATTCAATATGGATTATTTCTCAGTAAAATAAAACTATACCAAATGTCATCTGTCAAACCCAAACAATACGAATGTAGTATGTTTTGTTTACTATGGTATTCTGGAAATAGCTAAAAATTATAAATTTTATTTTGTCTATCTCATGATAGAAATGTATCAAATCAATAAATTTAGGCTCATTTGATGTAGTTTTTAATTCTAAACATTTTACCCATTTATACTTTTGCTTTAAAATCAATAGGTAAAAAATTAGAGCACGAGTCCAAGTATTGCTAAGGATGAGGGCGTAAGTAGGCTTTTTTATACATTTATTTTCTGCTGAATTAATTTTTATTCTGTAAAAATTTAAAAAAAATCGTCTTGTCAAAAATATAATTTGGTGTATTTTATCAGTTGTGTAGGCAGCGGTTCACAGATAAAAATTCATTGTTGACTGACAGCAATAAATTTCTTTTCTTTTTAGTCCCATCAACTTTGGAAACAATAAAAGAATTCATAATTACATGTAATATTTCGACACCATCAACTTCATACCACCACTATAAAATGAAAATCGCCGCAAACAATGCTCTTATAGATCTCTTTTACTATAAGAATACCGAAATGGAAAATTTGTATTTGCAGGATATTTACTCGAGTGTTAAAACAATGGTTTAGGATATTTTTTAGGTTAGATCTCTGCTTAGCTTCTACGTCAGCGTTGAATATTAGTAATTCCTGTCGTTTGTATTTATGATGATTGCTCTGTTATAAGCATTGTGATCTGTAATTGTACAGCTGTTACGCTTAGAATTTAGTTAAAAGCAAAGATATTTTCAATTGATATTAAAGAAATATTCGTATATCATTACTCCATTTACTTTTGTGTACGTAGAGCAAATCTATGATATGTTTTTAATCTGAAAAGTTGGTTTCTTTAGAAACGAAACAAACTGTAAAGCTTGATTTACGTTATAATACTTTTTTCGTCTAGATTCATACTAGATTTCTGTTTCGATTTTCATTCGAGTTTTCTTCTATTTACATTTGTAAAACCATTCGTCCAAAATCGTGTAATTCTATGTTTTCTGAAGTAGACCCAGTTGGCAAATTATTTAAACTATAGATAACATATAAAGACATTTTAAAAGAAAGGATAACTATAACACCAAATTAAAACAGTTATAACTTTATAACAAAAATTCAACAGTTTGTGCGCGTCAAAATAAACAGGTTGGTGTACTTGATTTTGTACAGTAGTGCGCAAGCGTAGCCGAATTTAGTATGAAACTTATAGAAAAATAAGACTGAATGCATATTTCCATGGAGTACTGGAGATCGCACTCAATGTTAATTTTTTGGTCCATGACTTTTAGTCTCTGCCCGATCCGCTATGTAGGCGCTAGTAGTCATTTCATACTGCTACTAGATCCCAAATATTTTTTTTTTATTTTTAATTATTTTAAAAATGAAAACAAATGTTTCATGCAATATCAAATATTATATTATACAAATATAAGTACAAATATTATTAGAAACAATTCAGTAACAATTTTTATACAAAATAATTCAGTCTCGATTTTCATATTTGCAAATGTTCAGATAATTGCTTTGAAGAAGAAATATTTTTATAATTAATTTGAAGAAACTTTGTTACAATTTTACAAATTAAATAAATTAGTTTCGAAGTAACTACATCACAACCTGTCAAACAAAATAAATCTGTTTTGATATTCATATTTGCAATTATTTTTAGGTTAGAGAAAAATTATATTTCATTTATCAATAATGCTCTTTAATCAAATTAGGCCATTTAGTTGTCAGTTACTTTATCATTTTAGCATTTTACTGATCTATTTTAATTAAAAATAAATTATTTGTGAATGTATTAACGAATTTTCCAAAATTAAATTGAACCTGGAGATTTAAATATCTTCTTCCATAAATATCGTCTTCTTGTTCGTAACGCAAGTAAACTTGAAGATTAGAATATGTTCTAACATAAGCATTGCTTGTGCTTTCGCTAATGTAAGTGAACATGTAGACCACAATCAGCCAATCTTCTAAAGTAATAACTATTCACACATCTTCATAATTTCAATACGTCCAGGAGTTTCAAAACTTGCAAGGCTGTCAAAAAAATTTTTCTTTAAATTAAATAGAACAAAATAATACTCATAATAAATTACCTACAATTTATTTGATCTTCAATGACTTTTGCTTGCATTCACCCGCAAATCGTTGTATGGAATCCAAAATAGTATGATGCGTACAATTTTTGAACGGGCACTTCGAAGAGAGATGGAATATTCACTAATTCACAATAGCTTCTCTTTGATACCTCAAGCAACATGAAGTTTTGCTAATCGGACATCTAAAAAAAGTTTACAAATAAATAAATATATTCACACACAACCACAACAATGCTCCGTATTTAAGTTTTAATGCCTCGGAGTCGCCATGTGAGGTAAACTAATTTCACGTTTATTGTAACTATTAAATATCACATTAATAATTACAGTTATTGTTAAAAGTACTTACCTCTATTTAAAAGAATCCAAATAAATAAATATCAGTACAAATTATCACCATATATTTAACAAAAACCTATTTTATATTTGTTGTTCTTTTCACATATTTGACAGCTGACAAAAACCACACAAAAACAAGATACTATTCCAACACTCGCGATATCTAGATCCCAAATATAAGTAATAGTAGTCTCTGCCCGATCCGGTAGGTGTCACCACATGCATGCACCATATTCGCCTATCTAAGCGAACTCTCCTTTGCTCCTTGCATATTTCTATATTAGAAACTAGTATAAAATCGAACCGATATTTCTGATTCACATCTACCGAAATAAATAATACTGGAACGCTCACTGATGTTGAAAATGCGAGCCGAGAGGAACAGCTATAGTTGAGGACTGTCTTTGCTGTAATATGTTTTTACATAGCAACCGCTTAACAAACGCATAGCAACCGTTCTATAAACAAGTGTTAGACAAAGAACAGTGGCCCACGACGGGAACACATACACAAGCAAGCAAATGTATTCTCGTATTGTAATCATTGCTCACTAGATGGAACTACGGCATTTGGTAGGTTTCGCTGTCGATAAATGTATTTCCGAGATTGGTAACATTCGACATTTTTAATATTCGAGAAATGTATTTTCTAGGTTTGTAACATTCGTCAATTGTAATATTTCCAACATTCGACTTTTGTATTTTCGGTAAATGTACAATTCTTCATCGTAATTTTCGACATCTGCCTCAGGCTCGTTTTTCGGTTTTGCAAAAGACTACAAGTGTGCGTTCCAGTATTACTAAACATCAGTGTTTACATCATATTAGAAATGGATGAAACTCTAGAATCTTTGCGAAAAATGTATAAAGTAAATCAAGCTAGTCCAGTTGAGCAGAGATTCGTCGTAAGAAGAATGCTTGTAATATGAGGAATAATCTGAAAGATAAACATTTCTAATTTGTTTGTTTGTTGACAGCAATGGGAGCAGCTTACGGAACAGCCAAGTCCGGCGTGGGTATCGCAGCCATGTCCGTCATGAGGCCGGAGTTGATCATGAAGTCCATCATCCCCGTCGTCATGGCGGGTATTATCGCCATTTACGGTCTCGTCGTCGCTGTACTTATTGCTGGTGGCCTCAACAATCCTAAAACATACAGCATTTACAAGTACGTATTACTGCAAAAATAATAAAATGTGGCAACACAAGAAAAGTATTCAATCGGTCCAATTCTTTAATGAAGTTGTTATGTAGCATCTTGCTAATGGTGACAAAATCGCATCAAAACTTCATATTTCATTTGTTGTATAAAAACGATTCATTTTTGTCATAATCAGCAAGTTGTTACGCTAGCAATTTTTAGAGAATAGGCCCGAATGTTGAAAATTGTTTATGTCTTGCGATGCCACAATATTATTATTACAAATAAATAAATAAACACAATTCGAGCTCATCTAGGTGGTGTAATGTGTATCTCACTTGCATAGCATACCAGAGGTCATGGGTTCGAATCCCAGTGAATACCATGGTCGTTTGTGTTCAAAATTCACAGTCATCCACTCATGAGCCGGCATATGACCAAAGCAGTTAGTCCTCATCCCATTTTCTTAATAATAATAAAAAAAAAACACAATTCGAATGACAGTTTAACGACCCAACTTAACTGGTCTTCATTGTTTGATAAATAATAACGAATATCACTCCAGTTACCCATTTAAAGGTGTGGCACTCTGTTTATAGCAGATCTCAGTTGTGATACTGTTAGTAGTGAATTAAACAAACCAAAACTTTCTTTGTAATTAAAAGAGTATTTTTTATTATTATTGTTATTATTGACAGTTACCATTTTACTTTACCTCCTCCACTAACGTGTTTAGGTGTCGTGGTTTGACGGCTGGTAACCGCATTTAATGTGTTAAAAATATATCACTTACCTAGATCTGAGAAAGTAGAGTGCCAGATAAAAGGTGTGATGATGATTATGATATTGGAAACAAATGGGAATGATTTAGAAAACATTCTTGCATAGTTAGTGTGTGGTGTTCTATTTAGAGCAGATCTCGGTTTTTGCACGTGTAGAGCCGTGAAAAAGCAACCTCCAAATAAGTTACAGAAGAATTCGTATTTTGTGCTGACGATGAAATCAAACTCAGAATATTTGTCCAAATATAATATAATAATAATAAATTTATTTAGACTGCACAAATACAGGCAGTAAAACTAATTACATGTATACTGTAAAAGAAGAACATTGTCATATTAAATATTTCGACAATATTATTATTCCTTATGAAATCATTTGTTTTAGTTAAACAATGATTAATTAGAGGACACGATTGTTTAATTTTTAAAATATGCAGTGAATAGATGAATAAGGTTTTAGTCATAATAGGATCTGTGACCCAGTTTTGCCTCATCCTATACGATTCTAAGCAGGAAAATACAATATCTGTATTTTTAAAATCTTGAAATACAATAAAATAATAAGATGGTAGAATAAGAATGTAGAGACTCACCATTAGAATCTCTAGAAATATAAGAGTTAACTTCGGTAAAATTAGACAAAAGTTGCACACTGACAGTAGTAGGAAAAAATAAATAAAGTTTATAGATATTTTTTAAAACAATTTCTAAACTTTCGCATATTTAGAAAAATGTTACAAATAAGAAAAGGCATATATTTTTACTGTCTAACTCTAGGTTTATATTAAGGGCAAAGGGTATGTAACCTGGTGAGGGCAGACGCATGCAAGCCATGGTTCTGGTTGGAGTGGGGATTTGCGCGGTACATACGTTAAAAAAACAGTACGGCACAAACTGGAACCATGAGTAAAAAATATTTTAGTAAAATAGTTTATTTTTTGCTGATTTTAATGATGTAAAACATACTTCTAATAATATTTTACGTGAAAATAATTAATTGCTAATTTTTGTTCGTGCGGCGATGAATTTGTAAATGATTTTTAAAAAGATTAGTTAAAATTGCATTATCAAATAAAATTTTATAAACAAATGTTGGTCACAAGATCCCATTGTAGGAAATAATTTTTATGAATAGAAAACTATTATGATGTTGAAAAGGTGAATTCAAGTTAATAAATTATTTATTAGGGGAAAATGGGTGTGTCATGTGGCAAGTTTATTTTTGATCTGTCAAAAAGTTTAATAAATATTTTACAGAAAGATTCATGAATCAAATCATTCACTACACCTATTTTAGTCCAAATTTTATATCCCACAATCTGTTTTTTATTCATTCATTTAACCTAACCTGGCCTAAAAGTGTGGTAACTTCTATCTAATTCAATTGAAGTCATCTTATAGTTTTTGAGATCCCAGTGGTGAACTTCTAAATTGAAACATTCTCGTTTAAATTCTGCTTAGAGCATATCTTGGTGTATGATATATTTATGCTCATAAATGCGGTCACAGCCGTCAAATTACGCCCCCTATAAATCATGTTAGTTAAGGTGTCATTTGGTAATTTTTATGTGGTGAAAATTTTCCGAAGTTGTTTGAATTATGGTTAAACCAATCATTCTATTTTGAATTATTTGCAAGTTTCCTTATACACCTGTTTATTAATAGGAATATCGCTCAATCTGTTTGGTGTTTAATTGATTTTGAATCACGAACAAAAATAGTTCAAGCGTAAAAATAAAAATAGTGCGTCGGTCATTGTTTATATTATCAGTAAACTCAATAAAAATGTAGTTTATTATTTAATGAGTAAGTATCGCGGGGGAGTATTAATGTTTTGTTGGTGTTCCCCATTCCCAGCTCGCATTTTTCCTATTTAAAATCCACATTTAAATTTAGCGGGTACTTTTGGCTGAGTGACAAACATATTTTTTTATAAATACGCACAGTTCATTATTTTCGTGTAGTAATTCTAAAAATTGATAAATATTTTGTTGTTTGTCAAATTAATTGGTAGTTAATTATGCTGTTTAACGAGCCGGTAATAATAGATTGTAACGACGAAGGTGGTAAAATTTTAACAGGTATATTTTTACCGAATGATATTGATTCTGTCAAAAAATTAGAATTCTTGGTTACATGAATGGAATTCTTGCTGATAAGTAGGTAATCTTTATTTTTGGATACAGGTTAGTAACTCCCCTTGATTATGTGCTATTTTTATTTCGGGTACGTTTGCGTGGTTTCGGTGTACTTTATTTCATTGTTTCAGGAGGATTTTCTGTTCAAATTTGTCGGAATTAATTGTTGAAATCAATGATTGTGAGCTAGAATAAACTATTGTTGTCTAGACGGTAATGATATTTGGTTTATTTGTTTAGAATTTTTTGTTTTGTTAAATTTTAAGGAGATCTGTCAAGATAAATAAAAAATGTCAGTTAATTGTAAAAAATATAAATTTTTTTGATGGGTTATTTTTTATTCATTTGGCTGATGAAGGTGGATTGGTTGATCTGTTTCTGAAAGAAAAATCAGCTTGCACTTTTTTTACTTTGAGTTATTGAAACTTAAAAATTAAACAAATATATAACGGAAAATATTTTATCAACCATACAATATTTCACAGTTGTGGGTCGTTTATACGTATTTAACAAATTGATTTAGAACTCTTTTTAGTAGTAGATACTAGTACTAGTAGGAGTTGAATACTTTTTGTTGAAGAGATAAAAATATAAGTTTAAATGCGGCTCTGTTTTAAAAATATTTCGAATCGTTCTGTTGCTTTTAAAATTCAGTAGAAAAAAAAAACAACCTATACTTAAAAACCTTTATTTTCATTAATCAATTTTGTTTTGTCTGGGATATACAGGGTGGGCCATTTTAAGTTGCGTTCAGGAATATCTCGGAAACGAAGCATCGGATGAAAAATCCAAAAAACACGACTAAAATATTTTCGAGGGGGACATCCCATGACACCAAATTCAACCCCCCCGGCCCAACCCTGGTGGGGTGGGGCGGGGGTAAGTTTGAAATCTTAAATGGGAACCCCAAATTTTTTTTGCAGATTCGCATTCTACGTGAAAAACGGAATTCAGTGACATCAAAATTTTCGCCCCCGCCCACCCCCCCGGGCCAGTTGGGCGGTGGGAATCTTTCAAATTGGTTACGGGAACACCCACTTTTTCTCAAAGATTCGCATTCTACGTTAACAACTACATGCAGTACCATCAAAATTTTCACCCCTGCCTCCACCCCGACCCTGGAAGGTGGGGTGGGGGTGAGTATGAAAACTTAAATCGGAACCCCAAATTTTTTTACAGATTCGCCTTCGGCGTGAAAAACTAAATTCAGTAACATCAAAATTTGCGCCCCTGTCCCCCTCCCCCGTGCCAGTGCCGTGCACCCCGTTGGTTAGATGCGAGGGGACTCGAGAATTGGATCGAATCTTCGAGAAAAAGTGGGTGTTCCCGTAACCAATTTGAAAGTTTCCCACCACCCAACTGGCCCGGGGGGTGGGCGGGGGCGAAAATTTTGATGTCACTGAATTCCGATTTTCACGTAGAATGCGAATCTGCAAAAAAAATTTGGGGTTCCCATTTAAGATTTCAAACTTACCCCCGCCCCACCCCACCAGGGTTGGGGCGGGGGGGTTGAATTTGGTGTCATGGGATGTCCCCCTCGAAAATATTTTAGTCGTATTTTTTGGATTTTTCATCCGATGCTTCGTTTCCGAGATATTCCTGAACGCAACTTAAAATGGCCCACCCTGTATAAAACAACTAGTGTTAGACATTGTAATGTAACAGTTGTTTTTCATACTATTTTTCCTATTTCACACTCAATTAAAATAATTACGTACCTTTCCCTGTAATATTATTAAAACAAAGTACTTTACAGTTTGACTATTTGTGTTATTACTTCAATAAAAAACTACAATAATTTTACGTGAGCAATGACAGCTCCAAGTTTGACAGACTGTTGTACAAAATTCAATGTTGTAGCATTATTTTTGAGAAAAACAGTGTTACAAAATTCACTTTATGTACGTTAAGTAGGAAAAAAATATAGTGTGTAAGTTGAACTATAGTAATTTTGGAACGCTAACTTGTATGCTTTTATGAAAGCGAAAAACGAGCTTGAGACAGATATCGTAGGACCACCCTTCTTTATTTATTGTGTATTGTTCAATTATTTTAAAATTCCTTTAAGTTCACATACATAATAGTTAGTTGACCTTATTTTCTATTAATGTATTATTTATTTTTATATTAAACATTGCATTTCAAAATCATTGAATGTTAATTTCTTTATATTTTCTTTCAACTTTTTAAGTGTTTGTACAACTTTAACAGATCTAGATTTTTGTTTCATTATTATTATATTTTATCTATCAAATTGGAATACGTTTATTATGTATCTTCTTTTCACCGCCATAAAAAAGCTTAAATCTCCTAACAGTAGTCTTGCTGGGAGGACCATAACGATAGAATTCTAAACACACCTTACCAGATTGCAATATTTTATCTTCCCCACAAGTATGTAAGGGAGTTATTGTAAAATAGGTAAATTTTCGGTAGTGAGTTTTCTACAGACAAGCATATTGTGGAGTCCGTAGAATACAATTTTACTATTTTCACGATGACGTCTGTGTAACGATTTTTTCGAATCTTCGATGGCATCATTTTAAAATTTAATTAGAATTCTGGGGTTCCAATTGCGAGATGACTGGAAGTGGTTGTTTACTTCTTGAAGGCTTATCATATTTTTGAGAATATCTGAATAAATAATTGAGTTAGAGCCGATCTCGATGGTGAAGTGGCTATGCCACTAGCATAGCACACCGGAGGTCGTGCTTCGAATCCCAGAGCATGATGGTCGTTTGTGTTGTTCATAAAATTCACAATCATCCACTCATCGGGCGAAATATGACCTTAGTAGTAGTTCGTTTCCCATTTTCGTAAATTTACAAAAATAATTGAGTTTAAAGTAAATTTTGTATTTCGAATA
Organism: Poecilus cupreus; assembly: GCA_963942605.1. Classification (NCBI taxonomy): domain Eukaryota; kingdom Metazoa; phylum Arthropoda; class Insecta; order Coleoptera; family Carabidae; genus Poecilus; species Poecilus cupreus. The sequence continues at coordinate 25,190,112 of OZ012721.1, forward strand.
ATATAATTTTTTAATTATTTTTTGTATGGTTCTATGGACTTGTTCATTAGTTGATGAAATGTTTTGTGTGTACTAATGATGTGTTTGTTTTCAGGGGCTTCGTGCATCTAGGGGCCGGTCTGGCCGTCGGCTTCTCAGGCTTGGCTGCAGGTTTCGCTATCGGTATCGTAGGTGACGCAGGTGTCCGAGGTACTGCCCAACAGCCCCGCCTCTTCGTCGGCATGATCCTCATCCTCATTTTCGCCGAAGTGTTGGGTCTGTACGGCCTTATCGTCGCCATCTACCTGTACACTCAGTCGTCATAAGTTATTCGATACGTTTTAATTACTGCATACACACTCCCCATTTCCATTCCCAGCTCCCGATCCCTTCATACGTCTCTCAAGGTAACGCCACGAGGAAATCGACAACTAATTCCGTCAATTCTCCACCAATTCCTACATGATGATTATGTTGAAATCAATTCCTGTTGGTTGGTTGGTTGTGCGTTAATTCCTGCGTGGTGAACGCCTTGTGTCCTCTTCTACGCCTCATCTTTTTATTGTTTAATGTTAAAGTTACGATTGATTGTAAATGAATGAACTGTAAAAAATCCCTTGACTCTAGTATGAAGTGATTGGTACTGCGGAAGGCTGGGCTGTAAATATATTTTCCATGATTGAGTCAACAGTGGCGCCATCATTGTAAATAGTTTCCTCACGGCGGTACCGGTGATTTCTGCTAGAGCCGTCTACAATTATTTGTATAGTTTTATTTGTAGCGTAGTTTTAGTTTTACCTGATTATCAAACAGAATATAATATACAATTGGTTCGCTCTATTGAGCGATAAAAGTATTTAAATAAACTAAGAAAATACTAGCACAATTATTTTTAATTCATGAGAAAACATACGTATGCATAGTCTTGTTCAAGACCATCAGTAAATTCAGTCAGACAGATTCATCGTATTGTTGCGACTATGCATGGCTACGTCTTTTTCTTTTTATTAAATGTTGCACCTGTCACTTGTTGGACCGAGTTTCAGTGCGAGTTTGGATTACATTTAGAACGAACGAACGTAGAGAAGCGGGTAGTTGTTGGCAATTACATCGCGAGACAAGTGTAACATTTGACACATTTCATTTTAAGTGCGTTGTCTTACATATCATCGCTGTGTACCGTTCTGATTTCAATCGTTGGATCATGCTTGTTTCATTGTAAAGAAGTCCTACAAAATTAAAGCGATCCTATCATGTTCATTTCAATTTTAAATTCATTCAGTGCAGAATATAATGTTACAGTCTATTTAAAAACAAATATAGTGTTCACAAGAAAAAAGTATGAGAAAATACGAGACAAAATTTGTTGTAAATATATCAAGACAACAGTTATGTATGTGTTAATGGTTTCATGTCGATTAGATATTAAATAATTAACAAAAAAGATAAGTGTTAGCCTTCTGTGTAACCCTAGCTTTTAACTAAGCCTTCATGTGGCTTTAGAGTTCCCCGCGGAACTCTGTTGCCATCCAAGGCCTAGGAATAAGAAGTATTTCTTCTGTTAAGTTAGTAGTTAAATGAAAATGCGTAAACCAATTAAAAAAATCAACAAAGACACGACGTATCTTGGCTTGGAACAAACTAAACAATCGTCGGTCATGTTCGCCGCCTTCTTGAATCCGCCATTGCTTGGCAGCGCTGCGAACACAAACATAACCTCAAAGGTCTCAAGAGCAGCTTGGCGGTTTTGACGGCAGCCGAATGTGCGTGCGTTCACAATGAAATTATTCAAGTTCTGTTTTGGTAGATGTAGCGATTTGTTAAACGTTTGTCAGGGAAGAACTCTAGGTTGAAATAAATGATTTGTACATTCCATTACAATTTCTGTTTTTGTGTGTAGTAGTCTCATCTGGTGGGTGATTGTATTTAACGTACTACGTACTTTTCATTATGAAAGATATGAAAATGAGTTATAAACTGAAGGCATGTCTTTGATACATAAACTACATGAATTGTACTGTACACAACCATTTTAAATGTAACTGAATATACTTTTGTTACTTGTAATGCCCGGATAGTTGTTTTTAAGAATATTCAGATTGTAATTATAATGTGTAATAAAAACTTCAAAATGTTAAAATTTAGTGAGTTATGTAAAAACGTCGACGACCCTAAGCTAACTTGATATCTTAGCTGTGACGAAATTAGCTTCTGTTTATAATATCGCAATGTACATAAATCTAGTAATATTTTCTAAGGCAAATAATAAAACTAGCTGTATTTGCTTTGTCATGGGACATATTTACAACTAACATCATACTTGTGATTTACCATTAGCCGAGTCTTAATTTTATGTGTACCTAAGCGCCAGAGATTCACAAGTTTTTCGTCAACAACATTCATAATTATTATCAGCAACGAAAGAATAACTCATTTAATAATATCTTTTATAATAAAAATAGGTCATCTTCTAACTTAGTGTAAGCCTAAAAAGTGATTTAATTGTTTGTAAAAAAATGTTAACATTGTTTACTTTTGTTAGATTTCAAAGAAATTTTAAGTTTTGTTATCGGCTTTCATTATGTATTAAGTCAGGGATACATTAAATATTTAAGTTTAAATGTTAAATTAAATCTTTAGAACCCTTTAGAAAGATTTTGAAACAAATTTTTGTTATTTTTAAAATGATATCGAACCGAATACGGTACGATATTATTATTAATTTTTTCTATATTTTAATTTAATATTTCCTGACAGGCGTTTAGCTAGTCAGAACTAAAAATTCAATTAATTATTTAATATGTGCATTATATAAGGTAAGTATGTATTGATTGCTCACTTGTTATGCAAACAAACGTCTATATATACAGATGAAATAATTAGAGATCTCCGATGTGAAATTGTTTATATATAGCAATAAATATTGGATTTCATGTGAGTGTGACGTAGACAAACGTGTCGAGGTCAAACTATTTGTCTATTCCCGCTTATATTCGATCGCTTTTGTGAGTTGCGCACAGTTTTCTGTCTGCTTTAGGTGTTTCTGGTTTTGTAGAGCAATGGTTGACGTTCCTGTCAAATTCGTGTCTGTTGAAATAAAAGAAGATCAAATTGAGCAAGGGGCTCTTGAAATTTTGAAAGAAATTAGATCAGAATGGAAACTGGACGATGTTAACTTTAAGGTATTGTTATGGGAATTTTTATTGATATGTTTTGACTTGTTATTGTCACGTGGACTGTTTCCGGTCAAAATATTTACTTCTTTTGAATTGATTTAGTTGTTTTAGCTGGATTCAATTGTTGCTTTGTGCATTGATGTTTATTATTTTGTTTTGGATTCCAACTGCATGAGTCATACAATCATTTGTTCAATTTTTCTCAGTATGATAAAATATTTTAAACTTTTGTTTTGTAATTTTCAAATATTTTTAATTGCAAATTAACGTTTTTTTAATAATAATTTACTTTTTAATTATTTTATGACTGCTCTTTTATCTAAATGCGTATTTTAATTAACAATAAACGTGTGTAATTGTTTGATTTTAATCAATTTTGAAGTGATTTAATCTCGTTTTGTGTGATAGTTACTAACCGATGGCATTACAAATAAATTAGTGAAGTGCTACTTGACTGATAATGCTGAAGATGTGGTACTCGTCAGGGTTTACGGACAAAAAACTGATATGCTTATTGATAGAAAAGCTGAAACTAGGTAAAAATGTATTTACAGATGTAATGTTTAGTAACTAGAGCGTAAAGTACTCATTTCCCGCACGTTGTACAAAGCTCGTAAAAATAAATATTTTCTAAAGTGTAAATAATACTCGAAATCTAAGTCATACAACATGTATTCTTTTTACATAACCGACGTTTCGGTTTACACTTATTCCTTCTTCAGGGTTAGTAAGATCTTACAGCAAACTATCATGTAAGAAATACATTCTTAAACAATCATTCAATTTGTTAAAAACTTCGTACATACAAAAGCATAACACATACACATTCATAGTCTCAATACTGACAACAGATTTCAAGTATTATTTACACTTTACAATAAACACAGTCATATAAACATCCAGATATATAAATATTTTCTTATTACTGTATTCTTAATTTTTAGTTCAGATTTCAAAAAATTATGCCCCATAAATGACTAGTTACCTAGCATTGCCATTAAAAATTCTTAAAATCCTGTTATGAAATCTATATCTAAAAATATTTATTTTACAGAAACATAATCTTACTCCACAATGAAAATCTTGCCCCACAACTATTTGCAACATTTAAAAATGGTTTAGCTTATGAATTTGTACCTGGAGTTACTCTTACCCCTCAAACTGTGATAGAACCAAAAATTTATAGCCTAGTGGCTGCTAAAATGGCCCAGCTACATTTAGTAAAACCTAAAGAACACCTCAGCAGAGATCCGATGATCTGGAAAAAATTGCAGCAATTTTACGACTTAATTCCTGATGTATTTTCAGATAGCAATAAACAAAAAAGGTATTGCATTGATTCTGAAACATTGCCATTTCTAACATTGCCTTGTGTTCGTATTTTTGCAGATTTGAAAAAATGAGCTACATCAACCCAAAAACAAACTTTTTAAATGATCTCAACGAAATGAAAGAAAATTTAAGTAAACTAAAAAGTCCGATAGTTTTTGCTCACAATGATTTACTGTTAGGAAATGTGATATATGATGCTGATAAAAGTTGTGTCACTTTTATTGACTATGAATATGCCGATATGAACTATCAAGCTTTTGACATTGCCAATCATTTCGCTGAATTTCAAGGTAAGAAACAAAAATTATACTTAAAGACTCTACTCATGTTTAGATTTACAGTTTGATAGCTGTCAGATTTTCCTATTTCGCCAGATAGACGAATGTGTAACATATTTGAAAGTAAAAATGACTAGATGTCTAGCGATTTATATATAAAAAAAAACTTTTTAACAAAAAATTTAACCGACGAAAAATGAAACTGAAAAATTCCAAAACTAATATAATTTTTTGAGTCGGCGTTCGTTGCTAGTTTGTATGGCGCCGACTCAAAATTAGTTACTTATATTAGTTTAGGAGCTTAGTTATGAAGACTAAAAAGGTTTATTTTATTTTTCGCTTTTCAGTTTCTTTTTTCGTCGGTTAAATTTTTTGTTAAAAAGTTTTTATTTTTATGGGGCGACCTATTTTTCTACCCTTAAGGGTGGATTTTTTTCTTTCAAATAAATGGAGTCAACTTCGAAGTATACCCTATTCATTAAAAGAAAGAATAATCGAAATCGATAACCCAGTACAAAGTTATGCGTGGTAGAATTGTTAACAGAACAAAATTCATTGAAATAAACAATATATCATCCGCTATTTTCCTACTCTTAGGAGTGGAATAAAAAAATTAAATGCGGCTAATCTCGAGGGCTACCCTATCCAATAAAAATCATAAAAATTGGACTTTTCTGTAAAAAGTTATACGTGGTTATACATAAAAAAAGATACCTACGTGTCGACTTGAGAACATCCTTTTTCGTCGGTTAATTAAGTCCTTACAATAATTTGTGTTTATTTAGCGAAGTTTGACATTTAATAGGTATTTTTTGACATGTTTCAGCAAAATCACCAACTTTAAAAATATATGTTGTACTGAACTATTACAACACTCGCTTTAATAAACTCTTTTTGGGTGCTGTAATTGTTTTGTTATAGATGCAAAATGAGAAAAAATTTACTAACTCAGTAGCAATTGCAGTAACCAACTATTATTCTCTGATCAACAAATATTTACAGTAAACATTATTGCTTTCAAAAAAAATTGTTGAACCGGAACGAGATTTAAAATTGATCACGGGATCAAGTTTAATTGGCGAATTTGACTGAATTTAATACTTTTTTAGGAATCGATGTAAATGTGCAATCTGAAACATGTTACCCTAGCAAAAAATTGCAGTACGAATGGCTACATTCATATTTACAAGTTTACAATAAAACAAATTCAGTAGCTGATGATGAAGTTGAACATCTGTACACTCAGGTTAACACTTTCGTCCTTACCGCTCATGCTATGTGGGGATTATGGGCTTTAGTCCAAGCTGAACATTCCACGATAGATTTTGATTATATGGGGTAAAAATGTAGTTAGTAAATAGTTTATATACTTGTATTACTAGCATTTATTTTTTAGATTTGGGCAATGCAGATTAAATCAATATTTTTCTACGAAGAAACAGTTGGAATCATCGGAATAAAAATATTAAACATAGGAAATAGTAGATAAATATGAGTATTAATAAAAAGACTTAATTCTCTACTATTTTATAAAGAGATTGTTGCATTTATTTACAATTTTATAATTTACATTTGATATTTTTTGTGTAGTACATTCTGTGGTAATGAAAATAAATTTTAAACATATTTACTAAAATGAGGTATTTATACGATCAACTTAAAGTGATGTTTTATCAATTCTTCCATTTTTGTACATGGTTTTATATATTTTTATTAATTAATTCAATGTTCTTTCTTATTTAATATTATTAGTTTAAAAAGGTTAAATCTATAGCAAATATTTTTTTTAAATATTTTGATGTTACTTTCACTCAAAATGAAATTTTTTGTAATGATATATTTAACGGAACACCAAATCTGTATATGTTCTAGAAATGTTTTCATATGTTGATTTTATTTTGTTTATAATTCTGCTCACTGGGATTTTAATTTGTATATTACAATTTCAGTAGCAGTGACAATGGAAACATTTCTCGATTTTGTTTTGTTCCTTTTTTGGATGGATTTCCTTTTAGAGACGAGTTCATGTTTTTTTCTTTTTTTTTTTTTTCTAATAAGAGTAAATCAACATAGACGGCAGGTTTGTATTGCTATGATTCGTGCTTCGCATATACAATGTTCTAAAATAATTTTATAAAAAATATTTTATATAAAAGTGATAGAGAATATAACAAGCATTTTTTTACTATAGATATATTATGCATGTCTCAGAATTAAAGCATTTCGTAATCCTAGATCTTTCTGTATTCTCCAGGAATATTTATTGAATTATGATCCAAACAAAAAAATGTCAATTGCGCAAATCGATTTTAAATACATTCTGTGGTAAATGTAGAGCTACAAATCTCTGAAAATGCTGTAAAGTAGCGTAGATTCTACAGCCGATGGAAATGATTCATCCGACGTGGGACAGAACTTCTCGTCCTGAATATGATATGCTATTCCGTTACAGGTAGACTATACTTTCTGTAACAAGATTTTGGAAATTATACAAATACAAAACTGTTGAAAACGTCAAACTCAAATAAATAAAATTAAATTAAAACAGACGTAACCATAGTAACTGAATCAAGATACATCATATATCGCGCTAATATGCGGCTCTGATTCGTTGATTTTGTTCCATACGCGGCGTATGGAATGATACTTATTCCAATACAATTTTTAGTTGTGGAAAGCGTTAATGTGTAGTTTCCAAAGCAGTGTTATAGAAAAAAATATACTTGCAGATGCATTAGAATAATTTTTACCTGAAAATAAGATCCTGTTCGTGAAAGTTAGTTTTATATGATTCAGTTTATCCATGATTTCACTAATTGTTTGTTTTTCAGCTTAAATGACACTCAAGATTCGAGGTTAATAGTAGAAACTAAAGGTGATCTTTGTCAGCAGTGTTGTGTTGTTGGAATGTAATGCATCGAATTTTCTTTCTTGTATCATGTTACACCAAATATTAGTACTTACGATCCTGATGTTACTGCTGTTATGACATTATATCTAATATATCACGTAGTTAAAGGTAAGATAATCTTATATTTGAACTTAACTAGGTTGTAGTTAAATTCTGCAAGCGTTGACCACTTTGCAAATATTGTAGGGCCTACTTTGGAAGCAAGAAGCAAAGGCTGAAAGTCAACGAAGGCCTATTGTAAGTAGTATTATCGAAAGCGGCGAACGTAGTAGCACATTTTAAAGAAGCTCAAGAGATCGTTACGAAGAAAGTGAGCTCTAGAACTTGGGGCAAAACACATCTTGACTCCGCGAAAAGTTCTTATTTTTTAAATAACTGAAAACGAAAAGATAATCGGATATGTCGTAGAACAATCGATTTCATAAATTAAAATCTTGATTATACTTATAATAAATACGAATTGTAATCATTTAATAAGACAAACTAATATAAACTGAAGATGATCTGAATAGAATTGGAAAGAAATATGTTACTTAGTTATTCAACCCTGTCAATACCAGGACGTACTCCATGACCAGGACTACAGTTGATTGTCATCCTGCTAAAGCTGATGAAATTTGCACAGGTTTCCAAGGTTTTCACAATTAGATTCACAAAATGGATTAGCGCTAACTCCATTTTTATTATTACTTGTAACTTCATTTTCCTTTATCAGAACACATTTATTTTAACTAAGATTGTAGACAAGATTGATTAGCATAAAATTTGACACATTATGTTAATTTAATTAATTTAGAAACGAAGTTACAAATGGCGAAATAATGGAGTAGCGTTTAGCGTTAATTCAGAACTTATAACATTTATGCCGCCCGAGGATGTAGTCATCAAGAATTGCTTCATATTTTTGATTTCTATTCCTTTGAAACCAGACACTCTGAACAAAGCTTGTCTTTTTTAATGAAATTGACTGTAGTTACTTAGTTGCTAAACTTAATTTTTCAGTACCTCGTATTGAGTCTCGTAAAGTTAGTACATTTCACAAACGTAAAGCTAATACTAATCTGTTACAAATGTCTCCAACTTTCATTAATAGAATTAGCAATATTCATGACATTTAATTGTACAATAACCAATTTGAGGAATGTATGTAATCATAAACTTTACATCACATCTAAATACTTTTATGTGTGCTTTTATTTTACATACATATATTAAATATTCTTACTTATTTCTTAAGGCATTGTTATTTTCTTCACTTGTTTTTAGACTGTTGTCTTTGGAAAAAGTTTTCTCATTAATTGTTAATTGTATATAACAAATTTATAACCATTTTCTGATTTATTTATATTTTGAAATGTTAAATTTGTGTGTTTATATGTTAACAAATATATTGAACTTTATATTCAATTTCTTTTAAAATACATATGTTATTATTGGTATGTTATATAAAGAATAGGAGGTAACCTTTCTAGAGCGACGAAACCACCACTTCTTGCTTGTTACTAGGAGCATCCTGAAAGTACATTGACGTCGTCGTGGAGCTACTTTCATCTTAGAAGACGGCACCGGTGTCAGCGTTAGTATGTATATAAAATAAATATAAACTTTTGATGTAAAAATAATGAATTATTACACTTTTTACTATTTAAAAGAATTTGATGTATTATAACTGTCTGGTCCACCAGAGCCTTGACGAGTCAAAGATATATTTTGAGTAATTCATTTAATGAAAACTTATTAATCTACAATCTTTAAAGGGTACCGGCTGTCAAATGAAGTTTAGAGCCATGTGTAGGCTCCCACAGCATCTTCAAATTCTACAATACATAATAAAACCGTCAGTGCTTATATAAATGTATGAACATAGGAAATGGTTTGTATACATTATTCATATTTAAATAAACTTCATTATATAATTTTTTCCTCTGAGCTCCAGGGGGAGGCAACTTGGATGACAAAAGTCAGCACAATGATATGATTAGTGGCACACCACGCCACGAAGTTGGGAGGCGCCACTTTATAGATCACATATAATAAAACATGTTATTGGAATCGAGTTACTTTGGAAAAAGAAGAAGAAATCAGAGTGAATTTACTTGTCAAAATTTATGTGTGTTGACAATTCGTTCTCCTTGCTATTGTTGTTAATTTATTATTGTGCAATAGGTACTTTACAAGGGGTAAGTGTAAAATTTAATATTCTGTTTATCCATTATGTATAATCCAATTCCTTTATTTCAATCATTTTCTCTCCTTCCTATCTTAGAAAATTACAATTATTGTTGTATAAAGAGATGCCTAACGGAAGGAAATGCAACAATTTTGGATGGATATACTTGGGTTAGACGTAAAGTTGGATAAAATACCTAAGTGCTCTGAACACATCCGTCTGTCCTGATTCATGCATCTTTTCATGGTCCCAATGATTTAAGCTCTTCGACCTGACGCGATACCATCACCACCAACCGGACAATATATAACAAACCGACCAGCAGAAAAATATGATTCAACCCAACGATGAACAAATGGGCATGGCCATTTACAAACTAACATTGAAAGACCTTTTAACAAAAACCGTGAGACATCCGAGCATGGTATAGTAATAAATTCCTTTTTTTTAATAAACTTTATTAATAATTTAAACTACTGTAGGTATTTTGAAAAAAATGCGGTTACCAGTGCCTCAGTTGAGTGGCCGGGAATGAACATTCTACGACGAAACTGTAAAGAATCGGCTGAAGATTGTGACCGGGAACAGTACCATTCGAGAACTTAGGACTAGGCTTAGCAGTATTACAAGAAAAGACCGAGTGCACAGACTGAACTATAAAACTAATTGTTTAACAAAGGATTTTCTTTTTTCACCAATACAATTGACTCAAAAAAAATTAGACGTTTTTCGACACAAGACAAAATGTAACACTGAAATCAAATAAGAATATATAAATGTAGATAATTGAAGGGGAGAGATTACGAAGAACGAAAAATAAAGAAAATTTTATAATGAATTCATAGATTTATGGACTCCAATGTTAACCAATTTGTTAAGACGAATATCGATGATGTGAATCTACGGTATACTAATTCTAGAAGTAATAAATTTCATTTTTATGAAATAGGTATATTTGTTTCAGGATGAACAACAATATTTGGTTATCTCCACCACGTTGAGAAGTATTTATGTAACACAAGTATTTGGATGTATCACAGGCGTCGGTTAATCATAAAGGAATAATGATTAGTGCTGGTTATTAAATGGAATTTGACAAGATAATTTTTGCGAGAATGATTACTGTTTTAAGTACAGTTTGATTATTATTAAGGATAATTCCTGGTTTCTCTTATAAATTCACTTTTACAATTTAAATATGTTTATAGTGACACTTAGTTAATAACAAATTTATTCATATAATCACAGATAACAATAATAATCATCACCAATCAATCGTTCGGCTCTAACTACAAATACTTTGAAATTCGCTGTTAATTGCAAGCACAAATGCAGATATTTGTTAAATGTGAAAAGTTAGGTTAGAGTAAAAATATTGTTAACATAATCTGTTAAAATTCGTTCTTAAACTTGAACATCCTATTAAAAGTGGTAATATACCTATTTAACTCTTATTTTATAGTAAAGATAAAAGGTTTCTAATAATTATATTAAATTCTCATTTTTAATATTTTAAATGAAGCTTTTCATAGTAAATTTATAAACTTTCTTTTTTAAATATTAAATTAAATTTTATTAGGAATCTGTAATAATATATTTTGTCTACAAGTTTAAATGTATGTAAACAGTATTTAATTAAATAAATTTATTCCATACATTTATTGTTATAATTTTGAAATAATAAAAATAAATTTAAATATATCAAGGAGGCTAAAAAGCAATCTACTATCCTTCTATTGTCATCCTTGTCTAATTTTAGTGGCACACCACTCCCACGCGGGTGCAGCACTTATGCTCAAGACTCGTAACCATAGAGAGGGCGATCTGATTATGTTTCTAATTTGTGCTGAGCTCTGCGACTCAAATCTGTTTTGCAGAACTTTGTTAAAAAACATTCGACAATAAGTCAGACTAAAACAAATTACTGGAGTTCTACAGACACAACATTATTCTCAATACCCGTGTAATTTTGAATTATACGGTGAAATTTCTTTGTGTGAGCCGAGAGCCCCATGACATATTTCAGTACTGTTTAGAACCGGGTGATTGTGAATGACAGATGAGGAATAGTTACGAATTATTTTAACAACTTCAAAATCATCCGTGGTTATAACATATGTGCTATTTGGGATTATATCATTTGCTTCCATAGACTTTATTAAATAATTTGTGTTATTCTCACCTGGATTCTTTGTATGATATTAAATTATTTGGGCATGTTGTATTCTGAAAGCTTCAGCCTGGTCAATTCAACTATATTAAATACAATTGTACTTACTGATATAATGTAGCTTAGGATTTTTATTTTCATAATACAATAACTGTATTTAGTAATATTTATTTTGAGAATATTAACCAATAAATATGATGTAAAAATATAGGTTATGCATATGAATGTTTCAAACTAAAATAATCATTGTTGACTTTCTATACCATGTTACATTAAAATGGCCTGAATGAAGTTAATATAAGGTTTACAAATGATTTTAAGTCATAAAAGGCTCTAATTATACAAAAACTCATAATTAGTAGTTGGGTTATTGTTATTTGTTGGGTTATTAAAGCAAATAAATGACATTGAAATTGTGATTTTAGGTAATTACAAAAGGGAGTTAGTAATGAGACAATTAATTTAATGCATAAATTGTCCAAAATTATGAACAAATACAGAAGATTTAAGAAACCTAAGTTTTTATTCCAATCAGCTGTCAAAGTTTAGCAGCATGTATCTTGAGATCTACAAAAGCTACAGAAACGATACTAGCATTAAAATAATCCTTAAAAAATAATCTATCTAATGCAAATATTTGCATTCTGAAATTTAATTCCTTTTTTATTACTTAAAAAGCATTAATTAGCATTTTGTTATCCTTGAAAATTTTTGCAATATGGCAACCAATCAGAAGGTCTGAAATTGGCACGTGACTCTCTACCGAGGAAATTTTACCATTCCCCTGATACACTTCACCTATGTTCAGTCGAGTTAGAAACGCGGTAGTGAAAGGTGCGTCGCTCTGTGCAATATTTGTTCTGTTGTAACTCGACTCGCGTAAATTAAATGTGAATTTTATGGTTAGATATGGTATGCAATTACTGTATTTAAGTGCAAAATTCAAGTTTGACCGTTGGGTGATTAAGTGGGTGACTAAATTTTGTGAAACGGTTTAGCTGTCGTGTATTTTGGATGAAGGCTGGGCGCGCACGCGAACTGAGGTGACCTGTGCCTTGGTCACAGCGAGCGTCTTTTAATCAAAATTTATCGTTCGCGAGTGGGCTTCTCTCACAACACAAGAGTATGATTTCGTATGTTTGGCTCACGCAGTGCAGCCTGGAGTGGCTCGTACAGTCAGTGAGACACTCCATCTTCCTATAGGGTGGGTGAGAACAAACCGCTGCAGGTCATACTCTGTGTCCGTTGCAACTACGTGTAGAATCAGCCGGGAAACGTTCGCGGAAGTATGATTTCGTATGTTTGGCCTACGCAGTACGAGCTGGAGTGCTTTAGTACAGTCAGTAGGTGGGTGGGTGAGAACAAACCGCTGCAGGTCATACTCTGTGTCCGTTGCAACTACGTGTAGAATCAGCCGTGAACGTTCGCGGAATTTTTGCAAAGCGCTCTGTCTTCACGTGAAGACCATCGATTAAATTTGTAACGATTACTTATCTGGCGCTAACGCGGCGCGTGGGGCATGCTCACAGCAGTCCGATCATCTAGAGTGGATCCATAGTTATGCCTGGTACCATCTCTATGCCAATATCGCATCCGATGCCTGTTAACAAGATTCGCTCTTGACAGTTCTCGTTCATTACAATTATGAATATGATAGGCTCTATCCATAATTGCTTGTACAAAGGGAATTCCGGATGGCAGAGAAAGCATTTGGTCGACTAACGTGATTCTGTGACATGAGCTCGGGCCCCTGCGGTATCGCGAAGTAGGAGACCATGCGGGGTTCGGCTAGACGACCCACGTTTCTTTTTTAAAAACAGACAACACACCGGTTGCTGTTATTAGAGTCCTAAAGGCACAGGAATGTCTGTTGGGTGGTGTGAATCTTAGTTTTAATTTAGCTTTAATGGTTTTGGGTACCTTTAAGCTAATTTTAAGTTAATCCATTTTATTTCAGCTTTAATTTAAGTTAGGTTTAAGTCTACTAACCCATGTACTTGTATTCCTTTACAGCATATTTCTTTCAGATTTGTATTTTTCATATGTAAGTTTTTATTTTCAGATTTAAATTGTTTCAATGTTTTAATTTATTTGTTTGTTTTTATCTGTTTACAGAGATCAAGAATAATGAAGATAAGATCAAATTATTATAGGTAATATTTGCTTTTCTATTTGTTTTTTGTCTCTAATTTGTTTTGTTTTTATGTTTCTAGAGTCAATGCAGAGTCAACCACCGTGGGAAATGGGCAATGTAGCGGAGACTACCGTCGTTGGAACAGTAGCTGAGTCAGCCACCGTGGGAAATTAGCAATGTTCCTGTGTCTACCATCGAGGGATGAAGTTGCAGATTCTACCGCCGATGGAAATGAATCCTCCGCCGTGGGACAGAACTTCTCGTCCTAAATTTCTCTTTATTTATATATTTTTGTGGTTTTTCTCTTCCTTTTAGTATAGGTGTTTTCTGTTTCCATTGTTTGTTTATGTTAGTGGTTTGTTTTTGTTGTGTTTCTTAAAACAGGAATGAAGATGACACAGTGAACTTAGTCGTCTCCGCAGGATTTCTACGTGTTTACTTTCTACTTCACACATGTAATTATACATTGTTTCCTTTTAATTTGCAGTGTCTTATTTGTTTTGTTGTTTCACCCAAGAGTTTACGGCAGGCAGATGCAGTTGAAGAGTCTTCAAGAGAGTTTCACCCCTCGTAGTCAAGAACCTGCGGCCAGCAGATACAGTTTCAGAGCCTTCAAGGAATTCTTCAACATAGTTCACCGTCCCCAACACAAATGTAAGTTCATTTAAATTAATTCAATAATAAATTGATTTATTTACTGATATATTTGTGTTTGTTTAGTGGGCGACGACACCGCTCTTCTGTCCTAGGTTTTCCGGAAGTTTCCCTAGGATGTCAGGCAAATGCCAGAGGAGTTTCAGTCTCTTTCTTCCAATGTCAATCCAGGAGATCTGAACTTTGTATTCATTCCAAATAAATAATATAATAAAAATTATATACGTGTTAAATTGTTTTATTTAAGTTGTAATAATAAATAAAATATAACTTGTATTTATCCATTGAAATAATAAAGAAATTATTACAGTAATAAAATATGTTTTATTTACTTTCGAATAAGAAAAACAATAGTTAAAATTAATAGTGTCATTTAATTCATAATTTTAATTTATTCCTTTCAATTTAATCTTATTGCTGGCATCTATTATTTTATTTTAGAAATATAGGTTCCTAAACTACAAAAAACATTGCAGTCACAACAATAGTCACAAATTTTGTAAGAGATGGCCACTACTCGATGTGGTAACTCGGCCCTTACATTTTTTCGATTTGGTAATTAAAACTAATTGAAGATGCTCGTTTTTTGAAATTGTAACCTTGATTAATTAGCGTTTTCTTAACCCTTGGCCCTAGGCCCTTGACACTCACATATGTTGTAGAGAAGGGTCGATTCTTCATTGTGCTACTAGAGGAACCGCGGTTTTTCGTTATTTTTGTGATATGTCTCACCGTTTCCGAGATATGACGATTTAAAGTTTTAAAATTAGTTTCCCTTAAAAATCACCTTCAATGTTAACTTTAAAGGGTTAGAAGTGACTGTTTATTCTTTATTTGAGTGTGCTGAATACGATTTCACAAACCATTTTGCTATAGAATACATAGTTACATAATTAGAACAACATTACCATCCCTTTAATGAATTACGTAAGATTTAAGGGTGAGCGCCAATGATTGCGAACGCCACTGGAGTTTTTAGGGCTGAATCTATAGGAATCCACCCTTAACACGATTTTTATTTATTTATTGATACGTTTTACTCGAATTCGTGATATCTTTTACCATTTCATAGATAATATTAACAATATATTGGTGTTTTAGTCGAATCTGTAATATCTTAAACCGTTGCAAAAAAAAAATGTTTATCACGCAGACCTGGAACTAGCAGCAGACTTCGGCGAAAATCGAATTTCGTACCAGGACAGCAAAGATTAGAAGAGCACTTTTCTTGGGTAAGAAAAGTCATTAATTTTTGCTATAGTTGGCAACACTAAAAAATCAATGTTGTAAACTGAAGCAAAAATGAACAACTTTTTCTTATCCGAGGGCTCTGCCATATTGGAAAAAGGTACCAAAAAACAGATTTTCGAGAATATTTTCTCTCCAGTGCCACTAAGGTTGAAAATAGTTATAACAAAAATTATAGAGCATAAAATTCCCTACAACTTCTGTTATAAACATTTTCCAATCAGATGAGTAGTACACGAGTTACAGCGGAGTTAAACTCTGCAAATTTCTGCAATTCGCAAAATCGCTTTATTTTTTCACGAAATTACTGTTTTCTATTCATTTGCGCACAACAAATTGATGGTATTTACAGGAGTTTTAGATTACATCATATGATTTTCTCTTAGAACTAAACGAATATTAGCAAACAGGATTTCGGGATACATCAAGCGTTGCGAAATTATTGGCACACGAGGTCGAAGAAGACAACAAAGATGAAAACTCGGGAGAGGAGGAAATAAATTTACAAGATGTTGATATAAATGAGCCTGGACCATCTAGGCCTAGGGCATCGAAACAGGTAAAAAATATCAGTAAATAGCGAATTGTGGATTAGGCCTACTGGGGATACCACATGAAAAAAAAAAAACGCGCCTCTCATTCTAGCTCATGGTGGTGCGGAAATGAGTAAAAACGGTAGTACGTATTATGTAATCGATATTTGCTTAAATTTCGTGAAAAAATATAGCGATTTTGCGAATTGTAGAAATTTGTTGAGTTTAACTCCGCTATAACTCGTGAAATACTAATCTCATTGGAAAATATTTAAAACAGAAGTTATTGGAAATTTTATGCTCTATAATTTTTGTAATGACTATTTTCAACCTAAGTGGCGCTGGAGAGAAGATATTTTTAAAAAACTGATTTTTGGTACCCTTTTTCCAATATGGCGGCGCGAGCGGCGGTCGCTCAAGCAGTGGAGTAATAAATTTATTACCAGGATCGGTATCGGGATATATAGTGAAAAAAAAAAACATAAGCAAGTCTAGTCTAAAGTATAGTAAAAAGTATAGTCTAGTCTAAAGTATAGTCTAGTCTAAAGTATAGTCTAGTCTAAAGTATAGTCAAGTCTAAAGTATAGTCAAAAGTGTAGTCTAGTCTAAAGTATAGTCAAGTCTTAAGTATAGTCAAGTCTAAAGTATAGTCTAAAGTATAGTCAAGTCTAAAGTATAGTCTAGTCTAAAGTATAGTCAAGTCTAAAGTATAGTCAAAAGTTAAGTCTAGTCTAAAGTATAGTCAAGTCTATAGTATAGTCAAAAGTATAGTCTAGTCTAAAGTATACTATACTTTAGACTAGACTATAGTCTATATACTATACTTTAGACTAGACTATATTTTAGACTATACTTTAGACCGGATATTTGATCGATTTGAACCGGTTTGGACCGGATATTGGATAGATTTGGACCGGATATTGGATCGATTTGGACCGGTTTGGACAGGATATTACGTTTTGGTCCGGTTTTTGGACCGGATATTGGATTGATTTGGACCGGTTTTTGGATCGACTTGACTTCAGACTTGACTATAGACCATACTTTAGTCTAGACTAGACTATACTTTAGGCTAGACTATACTTTAGACTAGACTTTAGACTTGACTATACTTTAGACTAGACTATACTTTAGACTAGACTATAATTTTGACTATACTTTAGACTTGACTATACTTTAGACTAGACTATACTTTGTACTATACTTTAGACTAGAATTTAGTCTGACTAGACTATAGACTAGGCTATACTATAGACTAGACCAAACCGGTCCAAATCGATCCAATATCCGGTCCAAATCTATCCAATATAGTCTAGTCAGACTAAAGTCTAGTCAGACTAGACTATAGTCAGACTAGACTTTAGTCTGTCTAGACTATAGTCTGACTAGACTATAGTCAGACTAGACTTTAGTCTGACTAGACTATAGTCTGACTAGACTATAGTCAGACTAGACTATAGTCAGACTAGACTTTAGACTAGACTATATTTTTGAAAATACTTTAGACCGGATATTTGATCGATTTGGACCGGTTTGGAGCGGATATTTGATCGATTTGGACCGGTTTGGACCGGATAGTGGATTGATTTGGACCGGATTTTGGACCGGATATTACGTTTTGGTCCGGTTTTTGGACCGGATATTGGATTGATTTGGACCGGTTTTTGGATCGACTTGACTTCAGACTTGACTATAGACCATACTTTAGTCTAGACTAGACTATACTTTAGACTAGACTATACTTTAGACTAGACTTTAGACTTGACTATACTTTAGACTAGACTACACTTTTGACTATACTTTAGACTTGACTATACTTTAGACTAGACTATACTTTTTACTATACTTTAGACTAGAATTTAGTCTGACTAGACTATAGACTAGACTATACTATAGACTAGACCAAACCGGTCCAAATCGATCCAATATCCGGTCCAAATCTATCCAATATAGTCTAGTCAGACTATAGTCTAGTCTAGTCAGACTAAAGTCTAGACTAGACTTTAGTCTGTCTAGACTATAGTCTGACTAGATTATAGTCAGACTAGACTTTAGTCTGACTAGACTATAGTCAGACTAGACTTTAGTCTGACTAGACTATAGTCTGACTAGACTATAGTCAGACTAGACTATAGTCAGACTAGACTATAGTCTGACTAGACTATATTCTGACTAGACTATAGTCAGACTAGACTTTAGTCAGACTAGACTATAGTCAGACTAGACTTTAGTCAGACTAGACTATAGTCAGACTAGACTTTAGTCTGTCTAGACTATAGTCTGACTAGACTATAGTCAGACTAGACTTTAGTCTGACTAGACTATAGTCTGACTAGACCTGACTAGACTATAGTCAGACTAGACTATAGTCAGACTAGACTTTAGTGCGGTGGCGGTGGACGTCGCACAGTGGGGCCAAATGATCAAAAAGTGGAAAAAATCATATCTTGAGAACGAATAGTCACATTGACCTGTAATTGGTCTCTTTTGAAAAAATAAAAATTAATTTTAAAATGAAAATGATCTGATGTGGGCAGCACATAACCTCCCGCTTACATAACTTTTAAATGATATAAAGTAGAAAATAAAGTTGCAAATAAAAATTGTAGCTCATATTGTTTAACACCTTTCTTATTATAATAAATATTAAATTTGAAAAAATTTAAATTGAAGTGCGCTATACATAACTTATATTATATATATTATATTATTATATTATAATTATAGCCAATACTACATCTTTTATATTATCACAAAATTTATTGTATTCAATTTTTTATTAAAATATACCTAAAAAAACCTGATAGGTCTTCAAGTAAAGTAAAGATTTTGTGTCATGGTGGACGAAAAAATAAACCGCCATATTGGATGTAATTATGATTTTTTTTTTATAGAAAAATATGGTTATTCTGAAAATATTGTATTGTAAAACAATAGAATATTAGTAAATCTATTGACAAAAAAAATCTCAAAATTGACCCAATTGTCAGTTTTCAATTATATGTTAACGTGGTTTTAAAAACGATGCTGCGGTCAGATAGGCAAGTTTAGGCAGTTGCAACTTTCAGGAAATTTCCGGTTTTAGGCATTCGATTGCTCGGACAATTATCTATTTGGACCATTATTTTTACATTTTTGGTAAGTCTAGTTCAGCTGTAAAATATACATATTTCCCGAGAAAATATAAATACATTTAAGTAATTTTCTTAAAATTTTGTGTTTAAATTACTGTAAATCTTGAACGGAATCAAATAGTGACTTCCGGTTTTCGGCAATCGATTGATCTATTAGCATCATTATTTTCACAATTTTGGTAAGTCTAGTTCAGCTGTAATATATACATATTACCCGAGAAAACGTAAATAATTTAAAGAAATTTTCTTCAAAATTTTATTTAAATTATAGTCCAGGCAATGAGTACTTTCGGGGTTATAAAAGGTTAAGGAGTGTTCATTTTTGCTAGATTTTTACAGTTCGGTGTAATAATTCATGTTCTGAGTTTGCGACCGCCTCTCGCGCCGCCATATTGGAAAAAGGTACCAAAAAACAGATTTTCGAGAATATTTTCTCTCCAGTGCCACTAAGGTTGAAAATAGTTATAACAAAAATTATAGAGCATAAAATTCCCTACAACTTCTGTTATAAACATTTTCCATTCAGATGAGTAGTACATGAGTTACAGCGGAGTTAAACTCTGCAAATTTCTGCAATTCGCAAAATCGCTTTATTTTTTCACGAAATCTATCTATTACTTAATACGCATTACTGTTTTCTATTCATTTGCGCACAACAAATTGATGGTATTTACAGGAGTTTTAGATTACATCATATGATTTTCTCTTAGAACTAAACGAATATTAGCAAACAGGATTTCGGGATACATCAAGCGTTGCGAAATTATTCTCACACGAGGTCGAAGAAGACAACAAAGATGAAAACTCGGGAGAGGAGGAAATAAATTTACAAGATGTTGATATAAATGAGCCTGGACCATCTAGGCCTAGGGCATCGAAACGGGTAAAAAATATCAGTAAATAGCGAATTGTGGATTAGGCCTACTGGGGATACCACATGAAAAAAAAAAAAAAAACGCGCCTCTCATTCTAGCTCATGGTGGTGCGGAAATGAGTAAAAACGGTAGTACGTATTATGTAATCGATATTTGCTTAAATTTCGTGAAAAAATATAGCGATTTTGCGAATTGTAGAAATTTGTTGAGTTTAACTCCGCTATAACTCGTGAAATACTAATCTCATTGGAAAATATTTAAAACAGAAGTTATTGGAAATTTTATGCTCTATAATTTTTGTAATGACTATTTTCAACCTAAGTGGCGCTGGAGAGA
The DNA here is from genome assembly GCA_963942605.1 of Poecilus cupreus. Taxonomy (NCBI): domain Eukaryota; kingdom Metazoa; phylum Arthropoda; class Insecta; order Coleoptera; family Carabidae; genus Poecilus; species Poecilus cupreus. The sequence goes on from OZ012721.1 coordinate 25,211,042, forward strand.
AGATATTTTTAAAAAACTGATTTTTGGTACCCTTTTTCCAATATGGCGGCGCGAGCGGCGGTCGCTCAAGGTCGCAAACTCAGAATATTAATTAGGACATCGAACTCTAAAAATCTACCAAAAATGAAAACTCCTTGAACTTTTGTAATGAAAGCCCATTTTTATGTCTTCATTGCCTGGACTATTAATTATTTATTGTAATAAATATAACGTTTTAACAAAATAAACAATAAATATAACAGAAAAAACCTATTCAACCTTTTTAATTACCAATAATTTATTATTTAACAATAATTTATTAATTAATAAATTAACAAATGTGATATTTCCTAGTCTACGAGTAATATAGGGGGAGAATTTCAGACTAGACAATTGTAGATCAAATTGTTTAAGAATAATTAACAATAGAAAAATGTCGGCCATGATGAATAGACGGAGATATTTATATTGCCAATATCTTGGTAATTAACAATAATAAATTAACAAATATGATATTTCCTAACTCTACGAGTAATATAGTGATCAGAATTTCAGACTAGACAATTATAGCTCAAATTGTTTAAGAATAATCAACAATTGAAAATTTTCCGCCATGATGAATAGGCGGACATATTTATATTGCCTGTATCTTAGTATTTAACAAAAATAAATTAACAAATATGATATTTCCTAACCCGACGAGTAATATAGGAATCAGAATTTCAGACTAGACAATTGTAGCTCAAGTTGTTTAAGAATAAACAACAATAGAAAAATGTCCACCATGATGAATAGATGGGCATATTTATATTGCCTGTATCTTGGTAATTAACAATAATAAATTAACAAATATGATATGTCCTAACTCAACGAGTTACAACAGGGATGAGAATTTCAGAAATTGTTTAAGAATAATCAACAATAGAAAAATGCCCGCAATGATGAATATATGAACATATTTCTATTGCCTGTATCTTATTAATTAACAATAATAAATTAACAAACATAATATTTCCTAACTCTACGACTAATTTAAGGATGATAATTTCAGACAATTTTAGCTCAAATAGTTCGCAAAAATTAGACAAAACAAAAATTTAAAAATGGTGTCATAAACAAAAATTTTATTTTGGCAATAAGACAGCAGTGTTTTGCAAAATTCTAACAAATCTAATAACTCATAATACTTGACACCGTGTTCCATCCATATATGTCATAATTGATGCCATAGCTTTAAAACTTTTGAAGATATTAACAAAATAAAAAAGTTTTGTACGACTTCAACTCGTACATTTTTTTTTCTTCAATATCCCAAGTATTTTTTACAATAAATCTAACAATTCTTAATGCTGATATTCCCAATGAATCTATAATTTCAATCATTGAAATGATAACTTAATTAGTTTATGAGTTATTAAACAACTGAAGATATTCTTTCAGGTGTGCAACCGCTGAACATTGGCGAAGATGCTGCAGCTGTTTATCTTGGGCCCGCAGGTGGTTGATCGGTTCGGGATAGTAGTATAGTTGTAGAATCCCGGGGAACCCAGAGAGCAATATTATCATTGCACCTTGAAAAGTATAAATCAAATGTTAATAAATACTTTAAAACAATTATATATAAATAGACTTAAGACTTAAAACAATATTATCATTCAAGTTTTATTAATAAATATTGAAATAAGTAAATTATAACATACTGAAGTACGAAGAAACTGCAGAAGGGTTTCTAAATTTGACAGTTTCTACTAGTGATGATTCCAAATTGATATAGAATGATCCTCACGGCCACAGAAGATCTACCAGATGACACCACGTTCTAGAAACTACAAGAGAACAAACATTTAGTTTGTATTTATATCAATAAATAATGTAGTTAAATACGTGTTTTGTTTTATTTACCTGAACCCTTTTGATATTTCACACAGTCAAACAATGTTTAGATATCCCAAATCATCTGGATTCAAACCCAGTTATGAAATCATCCTTGCACCTCATCCTGGAGGCTGTAATTTAACAGCTAGTAGCTGTTGATCCTACTAGAAGATGTTGATCGAGATTCGTAGTTGCAAATTTGCAACATTAACATAGAGAAGCCTACAAATAAAGGAATTTTAATTACACTTTAGTTTGGCAAATGATTACCATTTATTACCCTTTAAGGGTCGATATTGGGTCGATATTTCCATCTACGAATAAAGTACCGAATAAATGAAAATTGTCGCATCGAAATCATAGCTCAAATGATAATAATTATTCTAGCTGCCATTTTTTTTTTGCGAATTTTTTTATTAATTACACGAATAACTTATTCGGAAGTTTATTCGTAGATGGAAAGACCGGCCCTAAATAATTAACATAAATCAATAAACATTAACTTCGCCATTTGCAACATTACAACATAATAGTTATCTCATTGCTGGTTTTCTTTTTACGGCTGGAATATAGATAATTTATTTACAAAATTAAAATTATTAACCAAAATCGGTAAGTTTTTTTTCTGATAAGCTAACAAAACTACCAAAACTAACAGCTAATATAGTTTTTCGGTTTTTACATGTTATGATTTTGATTTTTTAAAGTGAATTTCCAAGTTGCCTTATTAAAAGGGTATCACGTTTTTTTTTTTGTTGTCTTCTGCACAACTCTTGTCGCATCCATTACAATGAAATTGTTTTTGGAATTTAAATAATTATTTATAAACTACAAAACAATAGATGAAGTTATTTTGAAATATCTGCTGCTCTTTTGAAAAAAAAAAACAAAATAGCACTTGAAAAATGTAATTTATTGGTATGTGTCATAAGTGAAAATTAAATTCTTGGAGGGATGCGCGTTTCTTGATAGTGATGGTCCATGTTCCTGCATTATTTGAAAAGAAATCTGTGGGGAGGTGTTGTGATACCCACAACAGATTTTTAATAAATGAATTATGCAAAATATATCTTTGACATTGAATATTTGAATCGTAGAGGTTCTGGTGGAACAGACAGTTATACGAGCCCAGAATAATATAATTTGGCCCATTTAAGACTTTTAGAATAACTTGAAGAAATTTGTTCTGATCTTACAAAGGGAAAATTATTGTACTCAATTTATTTGTATCTTAAATTCTGTTATTTTTAAGAATATTAAAAAAAACTGAAATTATAACAAATATCACATAAAGTTGGCCCAAAGGTATTGACTGGTACCACGAACACTGTTTTTGAATCAGTTGACAACAAAATACAGAAAAATGTTTCAAATATAAATTGCAGGTGATATTATTCTACATCTTTTTGATTTCAATGAAATTTATTTACTAAGGTACGCCCAAAAACCCTGATAGGCCTTTAAATAATCTACCAATTAAACTGTTGATGAATTGTTCCTAAAATCTAATTAATTCGTAACACAAATGTAATAGCTAACATACAGAGTGTTTCAGACCACCCGTACCCCCCGAAAATACGTCCAAAATATTTTTAAATGTTCTTTTGAATGACACCAAATTAGGGTCACTTCGAAATTTTAAAAGGAAACCCCCAATTTTTATTGCAGATTCGGATTCAGTGATGTAAAAAATCAAGCTTTTATCCAACAATTTTTTTCGGTCCGCGAAAGATGGCGCTACAATGGGGTCATAAACCTTTTTTCGTTTTATTTTTTTTCTGTAAATTTGTGTAAAGTTATGAATGTAGATACTAATTTTAATATTAAAAGGCATGTAGTTATAAAGATATGATTTTTTGAAATGGGCATCTCATTTCAAATTTTTCGCTCGTGACGTCACCATGTTATACTACTACAAAACACGCTCTAGCGGAGAAAGAGGAACTACACCAACTGTCAAATTGACTGTTATCAGTCATAGTTATTTACTGAGAGGTTTTTACAAATATAGTTTATTCACATTACCTGTGCAAAATAATATAACAGATATAATAAACATATGTTTAATTTGAAAATCGTTGTTAACTGCAACATATGATTTGAGATGACAGGTGTGATAATGAGACTACCTACATTACCGACAAGCGACAAGATATAGTACAACAAAGCATTTTGTTTTAACACGTCCCAAACTCTTTGACTAGAAATGTTATAATTAACGAATATCTAATTTAATTTATCGGAGTATTCATCTTTATAATAATAAGTAATTATTACAACACTGAAAAGCAAGTTTTTATTTGTTATCAACACCTCTTTCGCCTTGTCATGCTTTAAATTCTCTTACATGATGACATCACGATTTTGCAACCGCGAAACTTCAGAAAGGAAATTATGAATGAAAAGTTGAAAAATTATAAGAAATATTGAATAATATGTCACTGAAATGATCTAAATTTTTATAATTTGTAAAAAAACACAACTTTTTTTTAAAAGTGTATGACCCCATTATTAAACTTAATCACCACAAATTGATTAATTATCTACATTATTTTGGTAAATCCGAAATTGATTATTTCTTTCACCACCGTTTAATGGTAGAGGGGGGGGGGGCATCAATACGATTAACACTAAATTAACAATTTTCAAAAGGTTAACACGCCTTTAATTTATTTTTCTAATCTGACCATGAAAATCTTCAAAAAAAGAAAAAACTGTTTTTCGCGGACCGAAAAATTTTTTTGGATAAAGCTTGATTTTGTACATCACTGAATCCGAATCTGCAATAAAACCTGGGGGTTCCCATTTTAAATTTCGAAGTGAACCCCCCTCCTCCCCAGGGGGTGGTGGGGGGAAACTCTCATTCAATAGAACATTTTAAAATATTTTGGACGTATTTTTTGTTTCTCAATCCGTTTTATTGTTCGCGAAATAATCGGGGGGTACGGGTGGTCTGAAACACCCTATATATGTATGTGTATAAAATTTAATTTTAAATATGATGAATTAAACAATTTTCCTTTGTATGATTTTAATTGGGCCAAATGATATGATCCTTGGTTCGCAATACATCCAATTCTATATAATACTGTTTGACAAAAATAATAATAACTCTGATACCGGTGTCGTCTTATAAGATGATAGAAGTTCCACGACGGTCAACGTACTTTCAGGATGTTCAAAGTGGAATGCAGAAGGTGACTGTTTCATCATCCCTTCAATAATAATATATTTTTTAACATACTCTTGAAAATTTGCGCAACATTTCATTAGTTCATCAGCTTTGGCAGAATGACAAACAACTGTAGTCCTAGTATTGACAGGCTCGAATAACTGAGCAACATATTTCTTTTCAATTCTAATTAAATCATCTTCAGTTACCTTTCAAATCAATGAAACAAGTTATCTGAACAAAAATTTTATTTATATTAATTGGTCTTATTAAATGATTTCAATTCGTACCTATGATAAGAATAATTAACAATTTTAAATTACTAAATTAACGACTGTTCTACAACATGCCCGATTGTCTTTTCGTTTTCAATTATTTTGAAAAGAAGTGAACTTTTCGGGGACTCAAGAAGTGTTTTGCCCTAAGTGGCTCACTTTTTAACGATCTCTTGAACTTCATTAAAGGCTGCTACAGAGATCATCTCTTTCGAAAATACTAAGTACAATAGGCCTTCGTTGGCTTTCAAACACATATTGTAAGCTTTTGCCTCTTACTTGCTTCCAAAGCGAGCCTTACAAAAATTGCAAAGTGGTCAACGCTTGCAGAATTTAACTTTAACCTAATTAAGTTTATATATAAAACTATCTTACCTCTAACTGCGTTATATTTTGGAGATACGCCATAAGACCAAGAACATCAGGTCATCATAAGTACTATTACTTGGTGTAACATAATACAAACAAGAAAGAAGATTCGATGCATTCCATTACAACACAACACTGCTGACAAGAGTTTCTACTATTAACCTCAAATCTTGAATGACATTTTTTAAGCTGAAAAACAAACAATTAGTGAAATAATGGACAAACTCAATCATTTAAAACTACCTTTTACGAACAGTGATCTCATTATCAGGCAGAAATGATTTTAAAGCATCTGCAGGTGATACTTTTAAGCAATTGATATTTGCCGCTAAGTAAAGCACTATATTCGATGGATTTGTGATTATTTTACGCAAGTTTTCATTTTTTCTATCAAGGAATCAGGGGACGATTTGAAATTATCCAGTAGGTCTGTTAAGAATGTTTACTGCTTCAACTTACTATTATTATATGGATTACTGTCTGAAATATACAAAAAATATATTTATCGAGATATTTATAAATAAAAAGTTACTTATTATTCAATAAAGACTCACCCGTAAACATAGCACAAGCCCTTCATAAAAACTGCAGTCACGTCGTTGGCCATTTTCGTTGTGATAATATCCTTTTTCCGGAATAAACTTTGTCTGGTACAACAGCTATCTCAATCAACCAATTCCGCGTTTACATTTAGCTTCTTCCACTTGAAGCATGAGCGATACAGTACGAGAATATGATTCGCAAGAAAATCAGCCAGATATTCCTAAATCAATATGATCTCAAGTTGCTACAGTATTGGGGTCTAATTCGAATACTACAGTTTCGTATGAAACTAAAGTTTCACCCCATCGCGAAGTACAGAAGACTCGAAAACGCTTCCAGAAGAAGAGGGAGGTAGAGTCTTAACTCCAGAGGAACAACGCTGGTGTCCATCAGCTCGAACATCTAAAATAAAACCGTAAAATTATGTTGTTTTAATTTGTATATTTATTATAAATGTAAAATATAATATAAAATAAAATAATTATTAAGTACTTTTAAAACAAATTGTGTAAATAATTATTAAAATTTTCTCTATTTTGCAACCTAAATGTACTTCTGGGCAAAAAGGGATTAAATTAATATACATTATTGATTGGTAATTTATTTTTTCTTCAAACGGTTATGTATTTCTATTCAATAACAGAAGTTTAATATATTGTCGTCCCCGGCGTAAAAGTGTCTCCTTGGCAACACTTCTACTCCGGTGGTAGACAAAGTAATATATTATGAAAAATAGTTAGGTTGTAATTCAATATTTTGACAGTTAAAATGAAATTAATAAACAAAAATAACAAAAGAGCCTATTCTATGGCAACGAGAAATGCTGGATAAGACTTGAAGTCTTGGGCATGTTTTAATGATTTATGATTCTATATTCTATGTTTGAAGAATAAATAGCATGTGTTTTTCAGAGTAAATGTGACTTTAGGTACTTCGCATGTAATTGTCCGACTTGCTTCGCTCGTCGTTCAAATTTACATGCTCAACACACGAAGTATCACATTTACTCCTAATAACACAATATGTTAATATATAATAGTAGCAGTTATTAGTCTACATTATTCATTTGCATTTAGTTACTAAAAACAACTATTATTTACAAGTGACTAAAATGCTTTATTATACATACACTGAACTGTCAGCATAATTTTAATAATTTTTCATAAAACTTCATTTTCATATAAAAATAAGCATAGATTTGAACTATTATCATATAAAAAGCTGCTACTGTAAGATAAAACGTAGTATATCACTCGTGAGTGAAATGATATTATTTATACTCGAATAGTGAACTGTATTGGATGCTTTTTTTGTATTAAAACAACTGTTTTATATTTTTCTTCATGTCTTTATTTTACTACGTTCGAACGGCTGCAAGCATTTTAAAATTTAAAAGCTGTTACCCGTCCGCAGCGGTAAAGGAACCCCGCCAAGCTTTATAAAAAAAAAACTTTCAATATTGAATTGATGATTTAAATGAAAAAGTTTCATGCATTAATACAGGGTGAATTTTTTAAAGCAACCAATCAGTTTTGCTTTATACAACATTGAAGGGGACATAATTGTTTGATTAGCAAAATAAAATTATTAGGATGATATGGCGGGGGGAACGAAAGTTACATTTGCTTAAATAGAAAGAAGTACTTTCTTTTATTGGAATGGATAGTCCAATGTAATCCCTTTGCAATGATATAACATATTCCTATACCTAAAACTAAAATTAAGGTAACAAAGTTCAGAAATCATCAGTTTATCAACAATTATTGACGATGCAAAGCCATTGTTGACAGGAGTATCAATAAAAAATAAATTTCTTGTTCAACAACCAATCTGAAGTTCTATTTTCCATCTTATAGATGTTAATGTTTTTTGAACTTTGTGACCTTAATTTTAATTTTAGGTATAAGAATATGTTATATAATTGAAAAGAAATCCATCCATTCCAATAAAAAAAATCACTTTAAGAAAATGTAACTTTCACTTGAAATATAGACCATGATCAGCCTTCTGGATTGACTGTGAGAGAAAAAGGCCGACACCTGACACCCCCGGAAATTCCTTCTTTAGATCCCAGGGAAACTCACAACAAAACCTGAAGCAAGGGTGCAACAAAATATGATAAAAATTACTTATATTCGCTATTTGTTTTTCCAATATATTCATGAACACCACTGTATATATTTCGTTTAAAAATAAAAGTAAACATTATTCTCAATGTTAAAATGTTTTTTTTTTTGATAAATTTATATTTGTTTCAAAATTAAATTTAAGTTCAAATTTTCATTGGTAAATCAATTTAACATAATTACAAAACGGAATTTAATTTTTTAATAAACCCTATTTAAAAGCTAAAAATTATAGTCTTAGATAACATTTGTATTTAGGGCAAAAAATACATATGTATCTTGAAAAAAGGACTCAAAAAAAAAAACAATATAAAAGCGGCGAGCAAATTAATCGTAATCATTTTGTGCTTTGATGCTTGTCGTTCAAACTCACATTTACTCCGAATCGTACATGCTATTTTTTCTTCAAACATAGAAAATAGAAACATAAATCATTAGAAAAATGCTCGAAACTTCAACTAATATTCTGTTGCATTCAACATTTCGAGTTGCCTTAGAATATAAATAGGTTGTTTTTCACATCACATCACCTCATATTAGCTAACCTTTTTTGTTTGTAATTTTTAATATGTATTTGTATATCATTTTTGTATAATATTGTTGTACCCGAAACATAAAAATATGGTAGAATATTCTAGAAATTTTGATTGTGTCTGTTTACTATCTAGCCTTTTAATTAAATTTCGAGGGCATTAAAACGGGCCACTCATACATAACTAAAGTCTTTAGTAAAGACTAAATTGATATAAAAAAGTTTTAAGCGTGTCTTTCTGAATGATTTTGTACCTCAATTGCATTTCTAAAATAAATTTATTTCCTAATGATTGAAGTATTTTATTTAATCTAATCGAAGAATCTGTTACAAAGCTAGGACAAACACTAGATTTAAGAGTATAATAAAAATTTAACTAAATTTAAACCAAATTACATAATTTTCGATTTCGGTTACAGTTTTGGCCGAAACTAGAAAAGGAGCCGAATATACGGTTAAGGTTTCGACTAAAAATTATGTTTCGGTTGGACGCTACTTTAAACACTTTAAATGACATTTTAATACCGGGAACAAAAAAATATCTTTGGAAAGACATAATTGAATTGTGAGCTGTAAGCAGATTCGTTTTAAGGCATAATTGTTTAGATATATGTTAAGAGATAGTAGCGGGAATAATAAAATTTAAAAAATATATATATTTGAATGTATTAGTTAGTGAGGTGGATTTTGAGTAAAAGACATATGTAATTTTAAAAATTAATTGACTTGACGACTGGTAAACATATTTCAATGGCGTGATGATATATTTATTTTAAATATGCAGCCTCTGAACTGCGCAACAATCTTTAGAATCTTTATAGCCGATAGCAAATAGCAATAAATAATTCAATAGTCGAATTTACATTTATATTAAAATAAATTTAACCCAGTATTTAATTTTAGTTGGTTCAGTGTTCAACTTTCCTTTCAACACCTGCTTTTAGAAGTTCGGTGCTTAATGGCTTTTCATTTTAAAATAATCATAATGTATTTATCAATGATAAAGGTAGGATTTTTCACATTAGGAATTATTCATTTCAGTTGCAGTGGCGGCTTGTGCATTTAAGGAATGAGGAGGCAAATCCTAACAAAAACCCACTGGGTGAGTTATAGCAATATCTCGAGCAAAATAATTAATACTTTAAATAGTTATTTATCTACGATAGTGTGTAAAATTGATGTTTAACTGTTAGTTTCAAGTTTGTAAAACGGTTGTTTAGTAACACGATCCCATAAGTCACGGGCAGTCACGGGTTGCCAAGCAACGAGTGATTAAAATTTTTAAAACACGCCAAATTTGCAAAATTTTGTTATCATGGCAAACTTCTCATTTAATATTGTGATCCTACTTTATAAATAAAAATATTTTTTTTATATTTTTTGGGGGTTTTCATTATATCGTAGATAATTTTGTACGATACACATATGTAAAGCGCCTTTAGTCACTCAGGAATCTTACTATTAAATAAAGTTTTTAGTACTTTTAATAAGCTAACTAAATCTGTGTTTTAATTGACCCATTCGTGACTAAAGACTAGCTTTACGTACTTGTATCGTAAAAAACTATTAAAAATACTAATGTATACATCACATTTACCTAACAAGAAAACCTTTTTTGGTTAACGGTTAACCGAAAAATAAAAATGGGTTTTGCTTACGGTTATGGTTTTGTATATACCTATTTGAAATTTGGGTTCAGGTTTCGGTTTCGGTCGTGAACTTTTTTTGGTTCATTCCAGTTTCGGTTACCATCTCTGCTTACAACTATAAACTCTGCTTTTAGTAAAAAATCATGGGAAATACTAACTTATCTGCTATTATTTCATAATTTATTGTTCAGCAAGAAACATTGAGGAGGTTTAAATTTGAAAATTACAAAACTTAAATAAATGAAAAACTTACGTACGCAAAGTTAAACGTTTTTAAAAATTAGTGGAAGGCGCCGTTTTTTCTGTAGACTGTTTACAATAACTATAAAATAACCCAAACGAATAATTTACGAAATGAACTAGTATGGAGACTAATTTTAAGTTTTCCTCCGGTTCACTGAAGAATATTTATTTCTCTTTCTAAAAAACGCATATAATGAAAGAAAAACATTAAATAAGTAATTCATAATATTACGTTTATTATTTGTAGAAAATATTGAAATATGTATTAAACATATACACTTTATTTTTTATGGGGAGGCGTGCCTGCCTTGCCTCCTCTGACGAGCCACCAATGGCCATTTGTTTTTATTACAGCGGACGATAATGAATAACATAAGTTGAAAAAGCTTTCAGAACTCATAGTTAATAAAAAGGCTTTTAAATAAAGTTCTGTAAAATATATAATAAATACAATGTTCAGATTTATTTCAGATTACAACCTGACAAAGATTTACGTGTAGTAAACGTTTTTTATCTGTACTTTGTTCTAAATTAAAAAGTGCTTATTTTGAATCATTTTAGAATATAATGAATGTATTAAACGAATGTAATACATTTTATGATTTTAGAAAACAACGAGTAGATTAGATTACATCAGCAGATGTGCGAAATTCGATCATATTTACCAGATTTTAATAATATATTTAGTTGGAGTTGAAGATATGTTCATTGAAATGAAAATATAAATAACGCGTAAAAAAATCTATAGTCAATTTTATTATTATTGCTGACAAAAAAAGCTGTATCAAAACATATTAATATATTTGGTTAAATAAGTTGTTTATGGTTCTAAAAGTATATATTTCTTGACAACAGTTCCTTATCTTGTTCATTACAAACCAAATCAATATGAGTAATCAAAATTGTATGTGTTCAAAATTTAAAATATTCTTCAATTTTGCAAAATGGACCAGCCTTTTACCAATAGAATCTTATGGAATTACAACTAACCACTACAACACAGGATGCAAATTTAGGATTTGGAAATACAGATTATGGTTGCTATTTTTCTACACATTAAGTTTGACTTTGTATGGAATATGGCTGGTGTATTTATATACTTTAGATATGGGAAAAAAATTCACATTTTTCAAGTGAGTACTAAAGAAATTAAATTTGACTAAAACTGTAAAAGACGTTCAGAGTACTAAATATGTTTGGCCAAAACTGTAAACTGTAACTATAAAAGATGTTTTATTAAAATCTGCATTAAACGGCTATAAATTTTATTTCAGATACTTAGTCTTAGATTTCTACGATTTTTAATTTGTTTTAGGCTTACTCAACTTTTCGTTACGATAACTCATTTTGTAGAAACATACACAATTTTAATTATTAATTCAATATATGCAAATCGTTTATCAAATCTTTTTGAACGATTATCTGTTATTCCAAGTAACCTGGGTGATTATGACAACATTTATAGAAAATTATTTTTTATATTATTGTTCGAAACCAACTTTATAATTGGTGCTGAAATATTATGGGTTGTTGCAATAATTGTAGATAATCCAATTTGTACTGCCATTGGTTTGTAAATCTTTTGAAATCTATATTTTATAAAAGCTCTCTTTACATTTATGTCCCGTTGTAGATTGTGCATTGCGGTTCCTATTACTGAATTTATCAAAAATATTTCATTTTTCACAAGTTAATATTGTAGTTTTACTTTGCTTACTCATCACTTCTAAGTTCGACAATTTAGCAGAAGCAACTAAACAATACTTAGAACAAGTAACACATTCTGAGACGATCAATCAAAGCAATAAAGATATGAGAAAGGTATAAATAAATCTTTGTAAAACATCACAATAATTTAAAATAAGCGTTTTCCGAAAATCATTGGAAAAAAATTTTACTAGCTTAAATTTTTGAGGAGCACTTATACTATTTTAGTAAATAAATATACAGATACAACAAAATTTAATAATCACGTAAAATCTACTGGGCGCATAAACCTTGAATGAAATATGACAAATTTATATAAAAATCGTGTAACACTTACGGAATAATTAATAGAAATAGTATGTTGTGTCATTAGGAGTAAATGTGATACTTTGGGTGCTGAGCATGTAAGTTTGAACGACGAGCGTAGCGAGTCGAACAATTACATGCGAAGCACCCAAAGACACATTTACTCCGAATAACACATGCTATTTTTTCTTCAAACATAGAAAATAAAATTATAAATATTATAAAATGCTCAAAACTTCAAAAAATATTCTGTCTTATCTAGCATTTCAAGTTGTCGTAGAATATGCTGTTGTGTTATTTTTGTTTATTTGTTTCATTTTTAACTGTCAAATTATTGAATTACAACCTAACTATTGTTCATAATATTTTACTTTGTCCGCCGCCGGCGTAAATGTGTTGTCAAGGATACACTTTTACGCCGGCGGCGACAATATTGAACTTCTGCTTGTTGAATACAAATACATAACAACGTACTTTTATGACGTTTGAAGAAAAAAGTATTTTTTTGTTTTAAATATTCTGCAGTAAAGCGATATAACGAATTGAACATATTTTTACGTTAAGTGTACTCACTCGCATTGATTCTATTGGCCAGAAATATGAAAAGTGCAAATAGCGCGTCTGTCGTGGCGCCCAACGCCTATTGTGGCAAAATAGAACTATGAAATGTTATTTTATTTGTTTTGTTTGTTGGTATTTAAGATTATATTTGTTGGGCTTCTATTACTTGTTTCATAATTTCACTGTTTTATAGTGCTGTGTTGATAAACTATTGAATAAAATTGTGTGTTGAGGTTAGTTTACATCACTACTAGCGCCAGTGTTCTCAAACTTTTGTGTGATGTTTACTGGAATATAAAGTAAAATACTCTATAGTTGCCAAAAACATTTATTTTTCTTTATATGAAGTTAAATTATTCTAAATTAAAACTTATAACATGTAAATATTATTTTTACATTAAAAAATATATAATATCTATATCATGAAAAATCGTTTTAGTGCCACTGGAGGAGAACCAGTGACGTCACACAAACTTTAAAAATCATATCTCGGGTAATATATGGAAATTTCACATCGGGTTTTCACTGATCGTCATATATTCTAATAAAGTTTCATAAGAAAATAAAAATTGGTTTATGGGCCCATTGTAAATAATGTTGGAGACTAATTAACAAACTAAAACAAAAAGTGTTATAATCTTTAGAATCATTTTTTGTCGGTACTTAATTGTTCTAAATTAAAAATTGCTTATTTTGAATAATTTTAGAATATAATAATAATAATGATGTATTTATGATTTTAGAAAACAACGAGTAGATTAGAAGAATTGCATCAGCAAATGTGCGAAATTCGATCATGTTTACCAGATATGAATAAATGTATAGGAGTTCAGCTACTTTGTATTTTGTGTGTCACGCTTACGCGTTTAATTCATTACATATTTTGTACTCTTACGATTCGCAAGCACACTGTTATAGCTTTTTCGCAAATACATGTATTAACAAGTTTATTCTGTTGCATTATGTTTTTAATTATATTCACAACCGTTGGACATTCTGTTAAATCTAAGGTATAAATAATTAAATTTACTAAGGGCCGGTATTTCCAAACTTAACTAGAGAATAAATTTATCAATAAAATAAACAAAAAAATTCGCATCAAAATCATAGCTTAAATGATGATTATTACTCTATCTGTCATATTTTGATGTGGTATTTTTTGATTATTTCTTTGTTAATTTATTCTATAGTTTATCTGAGGTTGGAAATACCGGCCCTAAGGCCCGGTTTTTTTCAGTCGTGGTTAACTCCGCCGTTAAAGTAACAACGTGATTAACCTATCAAAAATCAACATATATCGTATAACCAAGGACAAGGATTTATAAGTTGATTTTTGATTTTAACCACGACTGAAACAACCGGGCCTAAATATTTTATGATAATTTTTTTTTAGGGCAGGAAACCTCTGGAAATATTACAGAATGCAAAATTATTTCAATTATCATTTTACCATCAACAGCAGGTAACTTTATTTGCACAAAATATTAGCTGGTAAGAGATATATTTTTGAGTATAATAGAAAATTGTTTTAGCTCTGTCAAAATGTTCTGTATTATTTCCAGTTTAGAATGCTTCAAATATATTTTCTCTATAAAATTAATTTAGAACAGAAGGCAACGCTAAAACAATTATTTCTGTGTACCCAAAAATAGAGCTCATATTTTTATTTAACTCATTAAAAAAACACTACTTACGGTGTTATAAGTTAGTCGCCTACAAAGTAGTCCCTTCCGATGCCAAACACTTAAATCCAACGCTGTTTCTTCTGTTCGAAAGCATGTTTTAAATTCACTATATGATCAGGCAGCTCCTTCGTTGCATTTCCGCAACATCCTAAAATCATAGATGGTATTAGATTCTCGGCAAGCAGAAAGTCACAGGAAACGAGATTTGGAAAGTACACTAAGGAAATTATTTACATTAGTTACGAATTTTTCTATAAAATTATTTCATTACGTTGGACAATTCTCTTACAGACAGAGTCATAAAAGGAATTAGCGTTAACTCAATTTTTTTCATAATTTGTAACATCGTTTCTAAATTAATTATATTGTCAAAATGTGTCAAATTTTATGCTAACCAATCTTGATTACAACCGTACTTAAAATAATTATGTTCTGGAAATGGAAAATGATGTTACGAATAATAATAAAAATGGAGTTAGCGCAAATCCGTTTTATGAATCTGCCTGTTATGAAATTTTGATTAGTTGTAATTGTAAAAAAATTTTAATTTCAGATACAAACTTTATTGCAACAGTGGATGTCAATGGAGCCTACTTATTTATCAGCTATTATTGTCCAGCTGGGTCCATGGTTATTAGGGACTGTCAGTAGTACAATATTATTACTCAAAATTCATTTAAATACTTGTTTATTTTATTGTTTTAGATTACCGGCAATGTTATTACATATTTAATAGTATTTCTGCAACAAGACGAATAAATTTAAATATTTTCAATGTGTGGCTAGTATGTACTTAATAAATATTTTCAACTTCGTATAGATAAATAAAAAAGTGAGGTTAATTCGACTTACGACTAATTGAGATATTCAGAGAGTATTTTAATATATTTATGTATGTCCATTCACTATTCCTTCAATAATATGATATGAGAGATGTATTTTAGCCAAGAGATAGTAACAATTGTTTGGCTACCAGAATTTCTAGTTCTTCAACATTACTTGAGGTGAACCGTATGGAGGCGAACTAGCTTTGCACCAGCTATAATTCTACTCATTTCTCATATTTTTTTTCTGTTTTATTATACATATATGTTATTATAATGTATACTTATTTTACCACACGATAAATAAATAAATACATTTCTTCGATACTTGGATGATTGAAACTCATGTACTTTGAGTTTCAAAACGATTTTAAAATCAATTCGGGCACTGAAACTTGTCAACTGCAATATAAATATGTGAAGAATTAGTGTGATGATTATTTTGTAACTACAGTAACCTACAAAATGATTTTAATCGAATTTAAGAAATATCATACAAATCCAAATGGCAATACCTATAGAAATTGGAAACACACTTTTTGGTATATTTTTATTTGTTTCTCAAAAACTGTAAATTCAAATGGAAAATAAACTTGGTATGTTATAGAATATAGAGGATCATATTAATAAATATACAAATTATTTGCATTACTACAGTCGTTCATGGGAATGTGTGACATAAATTTTACTACTTTAAAAATTATGTTCATGTATAATTTGCAAACAAAATTAGCTTTTTAAAATTTATTACAAAACTTTGGACTTTTATCTACAAATGTAGGTTTAAAAATCATATGTTTCATTTATTATAATAATGATATATTGCTCTTCAATCAATTTTTTTAATTTAATTTTTCGAAAATAGACGTTAATATATGAATATTTTTCGTGTTTTCATCTATATTGTAATATAGTTAAGCCTGTAATTAATTACAAAAGATTCTGTATAAAACCGTGTGACGTCATAGTGACTGATGACAGAACAGCGTCGAATAAATAATAGTTTTGAATTCTTGTTGCTGTTGTTTTTACAACTTGGCACAAAGCAGATATCAATAATAACATAACTGACAAAACACAACACTCAACGCCAAGATGGCCAAGATTATGCGCGCGCAACCTCTATCTGTCACTAGTCGGTCTGACGTCGCAATTGAATAGAATAGAATATATTTATTTATTTAGCTCCATGCTAGTTACAACAATATATAATATTTAATCAAAATGACATCTAAGAGTAACTTCACTAAAAATTGATAGAAATATATAAGAAAAAGTAAAAAGATAATAAAATATAAATATTAGATACAAAAACAAAAGTATAATACTAGCTGCAACAAACTATAGGTTACTTGAATTGGAGGAAAAAATAATATTGATTACAGGTGTAACATTTATTTTTTAAATAAAATGTTATATTTTTTTGACAATGTTTTCAAACGTATTATTGAAAATTTGTTCCAAATATGCTAAATTTTAAGGGGGTTGAAGACCCTATTGCGATGTGTGAAACCCGAGGCAAAACTATGTCCATTTTTTCTAAGATGGCGGCGTTCAGCTAGTCACATGGCGTCCTATCCCATACGCAATCCAGTTATATATTCAGATCAGTGACATATGTCTATTCATGTACTTTTCACGAATGTTATTTGGTATGTAACATGTAATACGAGTTATGTATATATGTAACGAATTCGGGACATAGCTGTATTTGCATGTATGACATTAATCATTTACTTTATTTTCCAAGTAATAACCACATTAATAATTCAAACTACATACATATTTTAATTACGCAGTATAATCGAAAACAAATATTAGTAAATAATTGAATAGCCGAAATTACACACAAGGTATTTTTTATTGTTCTCAAGATTCTAATAATGACCCGAAAAATAAAATTCAAAATGTATTACTTATTAAATGTTGTTGTGTTAACATTCAACATCTGCTTTTAGGGCTTCGGTGTTAATGGTATTTCAGTTTCACCACTACAATTGATTTATCATTACTAGTCGTATGATATTATGCACATTATGAATTATTATGTCATTTGTTTTGATTAAAAGGGAGATTATTAATGAATAATATATTTGATGTTGAAGATATGTTAATAGCAATATTAATGCAAATATATTTATAATAAAACCTATAGCCAATTTTATTATTATTGCTGGCAAGGATTGTTGAGTTTATAAATTTAGTTAAATAAGTTGTTCATCGTTCAAAAATTATAGAGTTTTTAAGAACTTTTTCCTTATGATATTAACTACAAAACAAAGCAGTATGTGTATTCAAAATTGTATGTGTTCAAAATTTAAAATATTCCTCAATATTGCAAAATGGACCAGCCTTTTACCAATGGAATCTTATGGAATTACAACTAATCACTGCAGCACAGGATGCAAGTTTCGTATATGGAATTACAGATTATTTTTCTTATTTTTGTACATATTAAGCTTGACTTTGTATGGAGTATGGATTGTATATTTGTACGGTATATTTCCAGAAACAGACTGTTCATTTCTCGAGTAAGTATTAAAGATTTTATCGCGTTTAATTTTCCTTTTAATTAAAGTAAATCAAAAATTTAAATACAAAATTGCCCTGAATTAGAAAGTTCATTGACTACTAATTTTATTTTCTCGTTCATTCACATTTGAAGCTTATTTCTTTTTGTTTATTTAGTCTTAGATTTCTACGCTTTTTTATTGTTCTAGGTTTACTGAATTTTTCGCTACGATATGTCATTTTGTAGAAACATATACCATTATAGTTTTATATTCAATATATGCAAATCGTTTATCAAATATTTTTGAACGATTATCTCTTATTCCAAGTAACTTGGGTGATTATGACAAAATTTATAGAAAATTATTTCTTTTATTATTGATCGAAGCCAACTACATAATAGGTTCTGTAATAGTATGGGTTGTTGCAATTTTTGTAGATCATCCTATTTGTGGTGTGCTTGGTTTGTAAACATTTTGATGTCTATTTTTTGAAAAAAAGCTCTCTTTACATTTTTGTTCCATTGTAGATTGTGCATTACCGAACATATTAATGATTTTAACAGATATATATCAATGTGTCCAAGTTATTATCGTACTTGTACTTTGCTTACTCATCACTTCTAAGTTTGACAATTTAGCTGAAGCAACTAAAGAATACTTAGAACAAGTAACACTTTCCGAGATGAACAATCTAAGCAATAAAGATGTGACAAAGGTATGTATAAATCTTTATAAAAATGAACAATAATTTAGAATCACAACTACTAGTGACTCATTTTCACTAAATCACTGCATGATTGAAAAAAAAAATGATTTGCTTAAATACTCCGGATTTTTCTGTATTTAGTTTTCTACTAGCCTTAAAGAATATACATATGGTGGCGAAACGTATTAAAAAATACTTATTTGTCAAACTAGAGAGGAAAACGCTTCTTTTTCTCATTCGAATTCGAAGGCAATTCAAGCGAGAATGGAAGAAGGGGTTTCCTCTCGTGTTAGACACAACATTTTTTTCACATGTATCTAAAAACAATTTGCTCGGACCTAAAACACACTTTGAAAACACACCTTACACTTTCAAAAAGTTAGGTTATCAGACGCAAGACAGTGTAGCAGTGTTGCCAATGAACTAATCTTAAATATCTTTAATAAGTTGTCAAATTGTGATTTAATAAGAAAAAGAAAAATATAAGACATAATTGTAAGATAATTTAAAGTATGTATATCACTAAAATAAGGATTTTCAATAAAATTAGGAATTTATTTACAATTTTTATAATATATTTTTTGTAAATAACATTCATGTTGGCAACACTTCTATATTTTCCTCTCTAGAGAGGAATAACACATTTTCCTCACTATTTCGGGAGAAGAACGGTGGGTTTTCCTACCATGTCGTGAAAAAATAAAATTTCTAAATCAAAATTTTAAAATTAAACCCAGTAGGTATAAGCCAGTCAATAACTAACTAAAACAATTACTGTTATAATATTTAGATTATTTTTTAGGTACTTAGTTGTTTAAAATTGAAACCTGCTTATTTGAGTCATCGTGAAATGAAATATAACAATGCAGTATTGAATGTGTGTGATAAACCTACGTTAAAATGATTTTAGAAAACAACTAGGAGATTAGAAGAACTACATCTACAGATGTGCGAAATTCGCTCTTGTTTAGCAGAGATGAACCAATGTTTGGGAGTTCAGCTGCTTTGTTCTATGTGTGCTACGCTTGCGTTTTTAATTCACGCTATATTTCGTACTGTTACGATTCGCAAGCATGACGAAGGAGTTTTTTCAGAAATACATATGTTAACAACTTCATTAATTAGTATTATGTTTTTAATTATACTATCGACACTTGGACATTATATTAAAACTAAGGTAATATATAATTAATTTTACTAAATATTTTAGAATTTTTTTTCTAATTTTCAGGGGAGGAATCCTTTAGAAATATTACAGAATGCAAAATTAATTCATTTATCATTTTGCCATCAACAGCAGGTAACTTTATTTATTCAGAATATTGGTACAGGTTCTATTTTTGTCTATATTAAGAGAATGACATGTTTTAGCTCTTTCAAAATTTTCTGTTTTATTTTAGTTATGTTTAAAATAAATAAACTGTTGTGGGCACCACAATACCTCACGCAATATATTTCTTATCAAACAATGCAGGAACTCGGTCCACCACAATTAAGAACGCTCGTCACTTCAAAAAATTTAGTTTTCAATTATGACACATGTCGAAAATGACAAAATATATTTTATATAACAAGCAGAAGTTCAATATTGTCGCCGCCGGCGTAAAAGTGTATCCTTGGCAACACATTTACGCCGGCGGCGGACAAAGTAAAATATTATGAAAAATAGTTAGGTTGTAATTCAATAATTTGACAGTTAAAAATGAAACAAATAAACAAAAATAACAAAACAGCATATTCCACGGTAACTTGAAATGCTAGATAAGACAGAATATTTTTTGAAGTTTTGAGCATTTTATAATATTTATAATTTTATCCAACACCTCTCAATAAATGCTATATAACTATGGCGATTTTAAACAAGCAAAGTAACAGATTATCCACTAGTGGGTATAATTTTGAGGAAAGCCACTAGTGAGTATTTTTTTATTTATAACAATAGTAATAACACACAACACCTTGGTAACTACTTCGATTTACATTTTAATTTAAAAATTTAAAGCATATGTCACTGTCAAATAATATTTCTGTAATAAATTTTTCATTTAATAAGAGGTGTTGGATAAAACGTTATACTTCACACGTGGGCAAAGTGGAATTACCCACTCTATAAAATTATCACACTCAGCCTTCGGCTTCGTGTGCTAAAATTTCTCTCGTGGGTAATTCCTTACTTTGCCCACTTGTAAAGTAAATAACTATTATTTTCTATGTTTGAAGAAAAAATAGCATGTGTTATTCGGAGTAAATGTGTCTTTGGGTGCTTCGCATGTAATTGTTCGACTCGCTTCGCTCGTCGTTCAAACTTACAAGCTCAGCACCCAAAGTATCACATTTACTCCTAATGACACAATATACTATTTTCTTTAATGTGTTGTAATTCGACAATAAGAGAAAAATGTTTCAAACAACAATTGTATATAACAATATTTGAAACGTCATTTTAAAACAAAAATTGTCATTAAACTATTATTTACGGAAATATTCAAAATAACTTCAAGTAAACTTTAAAACTAGCATTTCTGGTTATTAAATTATCACCAAAAAAAAAAAAAAACACACACACACAAATAGACAGACTGACAAATAAACACACACACACAAACACACACACACACACACACACACACACACACACACACACACACACACACACACATACATACATACATACATCATCGTGAAACTATTAAAATTAAAATTCTAGGGACCCTATAACGTGTTCATCGACAGAAAACTCACTACCGAATTTTTAGTATGATTCCTTTACTTCCCTTTCAGAATGTTGCGGGAGGAACAAAAGTATACTATATTTATTTTACATAACGATGGGCGCGCCAATAGTTATTTGTTTAACTAGGCACCAAAATACCAGATTTACAGCAGAGGCTGCCGCTTCATTGACGAGAAGCCGAGGCAATGAATGCTGCCGAAGCTGTAAATCTGTGTTTGGTGCAGAGTTGAACACAATTCTTTTGCCGATTTAAAATTAACATTAATTTAGTGATTATTTTATATACATATTTTGAAGGGTATCGTTGTCAAATTACGTTGCCATGTATTTGTTGAACGGTTGTTATGCAATTGTTGACAGTTATCATGTGTTTGTAGAACGGTTACTATGTAAAATAATTTTACAGGTTAGGCATAAAAGTGACACTTTACAAACAGTTAGCAGTCCGTAAATTGTCACCTTTAATGGCAATCGACAAAAAATAATTTTCTTTGTAAATCCAGACTCGGGCTCGCAATTACAGTCATTGTATTAATAAATTCCCTGGTCTGAAAATACCCAATATTGTGCTGATCAAATTTATTAAAAAAGACAAACAATTTACGGTGTTGTAAGTTACTCGCTTTGAAAGTAAATCCACTTCCGAAGCCAAGCATTTGAGTATTATCTGACTTGGCTAATAGTTGCTTCGTCACATTTTCGCAACATCCTAAAATAATAGGTGATTTTAGATGATCGGCAATCGGAAAAAGTCACAGGAATCGAGATCTGGAAAGTATACTAAGAAAATTATTTATTATATTACACGAAGCATGGTTCTATAATAGTATATTATGATACAAATGTATAAGTAAGCTTTTAAAGCACGTACGACGAGTTTAAGAGCACGACGCGAAGCGGAGTGCATTTAACGTCGCTAGTGCTTTAAAAGCACTTATACACGTGTGTCATACATTATTTTTTATTATACCTGCATCGTACTCTTGAAAAAATTGGAAAGCAACATTTTGTTTTTGATTCATTTCATAATTTTGCGAGTGACGTTTGACGTATATCGTTTACATGGAGACTGGTTAGCATTTGTTGTTTACGTTCACAGTTTTGACAGATATTAATAGTAAATATTTTTGTTGTTGCTTAGTAACCTTTAAAGCACGGCGTGTTTTAATTTTGCGTTTATGAACGCCGTAGCGTGTTTTAAACACGGATTATGATGCAGGTATAATAAAAAAATTATTTTATTTCGTTGGACATCACTAAATAATTTTCTTAACAAATTTTAATTAGCTGTACTTGTAGAAATTTATTATTGATTATCGGATCAACAAAAGTTTGACACTTGTTTTGAAAAATCTGTTTAGCTCTAAGATAAACAAGGGCTAGAGTTACCAATCAATGTTGATCACAGAAACAAGCTTTGATAAAGTGTCGGTAAATTTTGTTACGCTAGCAGTTTTCGTTTCAGATACAAACTTTGTTGCAACAATGGATGTCAATGGAACCTACGTATTTATCAGCTTTCGTTGTACAGCTGGGTCCATGGTTATTGGGGCCTGTCAGTTGAATATTATTACTCAAAATTCATTTAAATACTTGTATATATTTTTGTTTCAGAATACCGGCAGTGTTATTACGTATTTAATAGTATTTTTGCAACAAGACAAATAAATATATTTTCATCTTTGTGTTCTCCTAGAAGTAGATAAATAAAAAGTGCGGTTTATTCAACTTATGATTCAGGATTCAGTGATTATTTTAATATATTTATGATGTTCGTTCACTGTGTGTTCGATGATTATGTGTTTGATGATTATATGATTGACAATCCAGATACTCTGAGTTTCAAACCGATTGTAAAATCACCTTTATCTAATAGTAATAGTTAAAACTGTAGTTAAATACATTTTTATTGTACTACGAGTAGTATTTAAGTACAATTTTATAATGTGTAATTGTATGTATTTGTACTTAAGTCCATTGGATTAGGAATTGTTTTTGTGCATTCACAAGTACATGGACAAGTACTTTTCAACCTGCATAACTAAGCAGAATATATATGTCGTAGGCATTTAGAATAATCCGGCATTTCTAAATGTTTAGGCATTTAGCGAAATGCCGGCAATTAGATAAATTTTACTTCATTCTTCTATTTGACTGGCGGAATCAGGCAATTAGACGAAAAATCGTGCATTTCTCCATTTGTCGGGCGCGGTTTAGGCACGTGGAAGAATCATTCATAATATTATAAACAATTTTATTAGCAAATTTCACTTATTTGTTTAAACAAGGTGCCGATAAATGGCATCGTGAATTTCATAAAATACCTGCTTTGAAGCAGGCACATCATTTTGTTTGGCATTGTTTTTTGCAGCTTTGCAATTACATTTTTGCGGCAAAAATGAAATTCACGATGCCATTTATCGACACCTTATTGTAACAAATAAGTGAAATTTGTTAATAAAATTGTTCACAATATTATGAATGATTCTTCCAAGTGCCTAAACCACGTCCGGCAAATGGAGAAATGCGCGATTTTTCGTCTAATTGCCTGATTCCGCCAGTCAAATAGAAGAATAAAGTAAAATTCATCTAAATGTCGGCATTTCGCTAAATGCCTAGACATTTAGCTAAATGCCTGATTATTCTAAATGCCTACGACATATACATCCAGTTTGTCTTGTATTCTAGAACGAAGCAGTGCGCTGCGGGCTTTTAGTTTTAAAATCACTATGATATACATTTATAGGCCAAGTTTGCTAAATATCTGATTTATTAATAAAAGGTTGTATCAATTATCCAAAATGAGAAAAGAAATATATGCACTTTTCTAGGAAATGTGCAGTTTAAACTGCAAGTGTAATTCATTTAAGTTTATTTTCCCCTTTTATTAAATAAAACGTTTTATTAAATCAAGCGTATTGTATTATTTATAAATATATAACTTAATAGTTATTTGTTTAACTATGCATCAAAATACCAGATTTACAGCAGAGACTGCCGTTTCATTGACGAGGCGAAGCCGAGGCAATGGATGCTGCCGAAGCTATAAATGATTTATTCCTGTTTATTTTAAAATGACTATCATAATCCCTCATATAATAATATACTATTAGTTATGTAGACTCCGAACTGCGTTACAAGCTTTAGAACCTTAATAACCGATAGCAAATATCAATAAATAATTCAATAATTGAAATTACATGCAACTTTCCATTCAACACCTGCTTTTAGAAGTTCGGTGCATAATAGCTTTTCAGTTTAAAAATAGTCATAATTTATTTATCAATGCTAGGGGTAGGATTTTATTCACATTAGGAACTATTATCGCATGCCAGTTGCAGTGGTGGCTTGTGCTATTAAGGAATAAGCAGCCAAATTTTATACTAAAACTGTAAATCATGCTTAGTAAAAATATCCTAGGAAATACTAACTCATCTGCTATTATTTCATAATTTATTATTCAGCAAGAAACATTGAGGAGGTATGTAGTATTTCTTGCCACGGTAGTATAGATAAATTAGAAAATACAAGTAAATAAAAAAAAAAAATTATGAACCTAAGCTTACATAAAATTTAAAAATACAATACTTAAATAAATTTTTAAACTTACGTATGTAAAGCTAAACGTTTTATATACATTATACACATTATAATCTAGTCCATGAGACCTTTCTTTAAAGGGACAAATATAGTTCTGTGAATGGTTTTAAAAATACAGTGTATCATTACAAGCATTCGGTGGTATTCGCTCGGAATTTTGAACTAATCTGTATGCACAGCCATAATTCCATCACCAGTTCGTACACTGTTATTTAGAAAGAAAATAATAAATTGCTCAGTTGTTGATTTATTGCACATCCTTATAAAAATTTACACATTTAAAAAAATTATATATTTAAGAATAAATATTATATACAATGTAGAGGCAATAAGATAAAATAAAAATGTAGTGGGCCAGTGGGCAATGCTACACCTACATAACTCAAAACAGTACAGTACTACATGGTTTTGTGTCCCTCTAATGAAAGATTTCGTGGAATAGCCTATAGTTCGCTTGGAAACTGCAGACCGTATTTTGCATTGACTATACAACAACCTAACCCACGAACATTCACGACGTGCATAGAGGTACCGAGAGTTGCTATTGGTCAGAACCCGTGCCTATTATGCTAAGTTTTCTCTCTGTTAAACTCGTATGATGTATCTTTCTTCTTGTATGTGATTCAAGGTCAAAATTAACTTTCTGTTCCTTGGAGGAGAGAATATAAAGGAGAGAGCGTTAGCAAGGGATAGTGAAGCCGCTTCCCCCACTACAATTAGAACCGCTGTTATCGCGTTGTTTTTTCTGAACATATGTACCGTGCAAATTCCTTTAACTTGTTTGCGTCTGCCCTCACCAGGTTACATTCCCCTTGCCGCTAATATAAGCTTATACTCTATCCTTTATCTTCTTTCGTTCAAGTTCTGTTCGCTTTAAAGGCTTGTGACAAATTTTAAGTTTGCTTCTAAACCTCCGGTTAAAGAATACATTTCTCTCTCTTTAAAAACTATATAATGAAAGAAACATAATATCTAATCTAATAATATATTACATTAAGTAATATTAAAAGGCAACGGCTTGACAGGGTGCGTTGAATCCGGTTCACTTGATCACACAAGTTAAGCAATACTGCCCGCGTTTAGTAGTTGGGTGGGTGACCGCTTTGCGAAAAGCGAAAACCGATACCAACGAACACTTTGCGCCATTGTCACACCATCAAAAACGAGGAACCGAGGCGGCATATAAGCTAAGCAGTTGAGACCGCTTTAATAATATATACTATACATGTAGGAAAAGAATTCACTTTTTTCAAGTGAGTACTAAAGAAATTAAATTAAAGGTGTAAACTCGACCTGTAAAAGACGACTACAAATTTTATATTTGATAGTTGGTTTCAGATTTCAACTATTATTAATTTGTTTCAGCTTTACTCAAATTTTCGCTGCGATATTTTATTTTGTGGATACATACACAATTTTAATTTTAAATTCAATATATGCAAATCGTTTGTCAAATCTTTTTGAACGATTATCTGTTATTCCAAGCAACCTGGGTGATTATGACAACATTTATAGAAAATTGTTTCTTTTATTATTGATCGAAGCAAGCATTATAATGGGTGCTGAAATATTATGGGTTGTAGCAATAATTTTAGAAAATCCAATATGTGCTGTCATTGGTTTGTAAACATTTTGATATCTGTTATTTCAAAAAGCTCACTTTATATTTTTATTCCGTTGTAGGTTGTGCATTGCGAAACCTACTACTGAATTTAACACACATATTTCAATTTACTGAAGTAATTATTATAGTTTTACTTTGCTTACTCATCACTTCTAAGTTTGATTATTTAACTGAAGCAACTAAAGAATACTTAGAACAACTAGTATATTCCGAAACGAAAAATCAAAGCAAAAAAGATGTGACAAAGGTACAATTATAAAACTTTACAATGATTTAAAAGAAACGTTTTCCTTAAATTTTAGAGGAGTACTTCCTCGTTCACTATTACTAAATTAAAAATATAGACAACAAATTTAAGTATCCCAAAAATTATAATTGCAGAGAATATTAGAGGATAATTAACAAAATAAAACAAAAAGTGTTAATATTTTTTTGTCCGTACTTTATTGTTCTACATTAAAAATTTCTTATTTTGAATTTCATAACGTGAAGCTATATCCCACTCAGTGGGGTAACACGAACTCAGAAACACAGACAACCAACAATTAAACTCCTATTCCGTCACACCACTTTCGCCTAGTCCACATTCATAGCGCGATTCATACATGCTCGTCTATTCTTCACACTCGGAATTATTCGTTCACGCAACAAACCATCAATCATACCTAACTACTTATTCCTCGGACGCCCACGCAATCGTTCACCATCAATCTCACCCGAATATATTAGGTTCACTAACCTATCATTCGCTCAAAATGGCCAAACCACCTCAACTTCTACTTTCTTAACATTCTCGTCAACTCACACTCATAAGCTCAATGTATTCCAGACACGATCACGTCTTATATACCACACACTCCTCTCAAATATCTCATTTCTGCAGCAGTTTACGTCGTGCATGCTTCTTCATCCACACCCAACATTCAGAACCATACACAAATGTAGGATCTAATAAACCATTATAAACACTCAATCGAGCATCTCTAGATACATTCACGATTAGAGCAAATGTTCCCAGAGCACCCAATACCTTGCAACCTGGAGATGTGCTTTTCAATTTCTCGGTTAAAACGTATCCCTCGAAAACATACTACCCAAATATACAAATACATTTATTGTTCCAATCTCGCACCATTCACTGAAACATTACAATCAGTCACCAAATCATTCTTCTCATACACCAACACTTTAATTTACATACATTTTTTAACATATTTAAACCTTTCTTTAGTTCATCTTGAAATATAATAAAAATAATGCTGTATTAAATGAATGTGATACGTATTTATATGATTTTAGAAAACAACGAGAAGATTAGAAGAACTACATCAGCAGATGTGCGAAATTCGATCATGTGTACCAGATATGAATAAATGTCTAGGAATTCAGCTGCTGTGTACTTTGTGTGCAATGCTTACGCATTTAATTCATTTCACATTTCGTACATTTACGAGTCACAAGCATTATGAAGGAATTTTAATGCAAATACTTATATTAACAAATTTATTCTGTTGCACTATGTTTCTAATTTTATTTACAGCCATTGGACATTCTATTAAATCTAAGGTTATAAATAGTTCAATTTACTAAATATTTTATGATAATTTTTTCCAATTTTCAGGGCAGGAAACCTCTGGAAATATTACAGAATGCAAAATTATTTCATTTATCATTTTACCATCAACAGCAGGTAACTTTATTTACACAAAATATTGGCTAGTAGGAAGTCTATTTTTGGATATAATAGAGAATTATTTTACCTTTGTCAAATTTTTCTGTACTATTTCAGTTCAGAATGCTTCAGATAGCAGATAATATATATTTTTTTACATTTTTCTTTAAAATTACATTAGAACAGAATGTGTGTTTGCGCGCGCGTGTTATTATCGGAACAAAAAAATTAACTTTTTTTGCTTTGAAAAAACTGTTGATCTCTAAGGCAATCAAGAATTAGATTTACCGATCAGTGTTGAATAAGAGAATCAAGCCTTGATTAACTGTTGGTAAATTTGGTTTTTAAACTAGCAGTTTTGGTTTCAGATACAAACTTTGTTGCAACAGTGGATGTCAATGGAACCTACGTATTTATCAGCTATTGTTGTACAACTTGGTCCATGGTTAATGGGGCCTGTAAGTGGAATATTACTACTTAAAATTGATTTAAATACTTGTATATATTTTTGTTTCAGATTACCGGCAGTGTTATTACGTATTTAATAGTATTTTTGCAACAAGACAAATAATAGTATATTGTACAACAACCATGGAGTGGTTCTCATTTTCTACGAATATGAAATGGACATTTCATGCGCGATGTATACTGTACTTTTTCTACGACCACGATATTATTTCGTAATTAATTTATATTTTAATAATAAATTTGTTTCGCTTTCACCATTCCAATATTTGACGATTCTAAATAAGTATCCTAGCAATGGCACCTGTACTGAAATGAATTGACCTGTATTGAAATACTCACAAAACAAATTCATTTCGCACGATGCTTGCAATGTACCTCATATCCCTAGCAACAACAAACATACAATGAGCAGATTTCTAAATGGTCGTGAAAAATAGTATATTGTACAAAAAACATGGAATGGTACTCATTTTCTACAAGTAGGAAAGTTTGTAGCATCAGCCGAAGGCGAATGCAGCAAACCATACGAGTATTAAATGGACATTTCATGCGAGTTGTACAATATACTTTTTGTACGACCACAATATTATTTCGTAATGAATTTATATTTTAATAATAACTTTATCCCGCTTTCACCATTCTAATATTTAACAATTATAAATAACTATCTTAGCAATGGCACCTGTACTGAAATTAACAGAGCTGTATTGAAATACTCACAAAACAAATTTATTTCGCACGATGCTCGCAATGTACCTCATATCCCTAGCAACAACAAACATACAAAAATAAAATAAATATATCATCACGCCTTTTACCCATTACGGGTGTGGCACTCTGCACAAACATACAATGTGCAGATTTCTAAGTGGTCATAAAAATAGTTATTTACATAAGAGTCAGGAAAGTAG
The DNA here is from genome assembly GCA_963942605.1 of Poecilus cupreus. Taxonomy (NCBI): domain Eukaryota; kingdom Metazoa; phylum Arthropoda; class Insecta; order Coleoptera; family Carabidae; genus Poecilus; species Poecilus cupreus. The sequence continues at coordinate 25,241,116 of OZ012721.1, forward strand.
TACATTACTGTCGAGGAGCCATATTGAAATACGAGGCACTTTGTGGCTTGAGTTACAGACATTTTCCTGGTGAGTTATGTATTTTTTTCTCTTAATCTTTTATTATATTAAAAATTAATTTTAAATTTTAAAATTAAATCTGATTTTCTATATGTATCTAGTAGCGGGTTTCTCTCATTTCTAAGGTAGCAGAATGTTTAAACATGTTTTCGTGCCTAGACAAGGAAATTCTACTTTCGCTCCGTGTTTTAGGCGTGAAAATATATTTTTCTACGACCACTACTGTAAGGATGTCATTTCAGAACAAACTACAATCAATGTAAGTGCGATGTTACGTGTTACGTAATGAAGATGAAATTTAAGTTGGCACTACTGACTGTCACACTACTAAAATGATTCAAATATGATACATTAAATTTTTAGATTTAAATGTTATATTATGCAGATTCAAATTTGGCAAACTTTGCTGGGTTATTATAAATTATGACACCGGCTTGATAATTGATGTCGGGTGAGAGGATGAATTTTCTACCGATGAACAGCAATATCATTTCAAAATACATATTTCAATTATGTAGTATAACAACCGATAACAAATATCAATAAATATTGCAAAATACGAATTACATGTAAAAAAGGTTTTTTATATTGTTCAAGTGGGCCGAAAAATAATATTCAACTTGTATTAATTATTAGATGCTTTTGTGTTCAACTGAACATTCAACACCTGCTTTTAGGAAATCTGTGTTAATGATATTTCAGTTTCAACACAACCATAATTGATTTATCATTATTAGGAGTACGATATTATTCACATTAGGAATTATTGTCAGTTGTTTTGATTACAAGGTAGATTATTAATGAATAATATATTTGATGTTGAAGATATGCTTATTGTAACAATAATATAAATATATGTTATAAAAGTTATATTCAATTTTATGATTATTGCTGTCAAGTATTGTTGGATAAGTATTTATAAATTTATTAAAATCAAAAACTATAAAGTTTTTAACAACTGTTTCCTTATTATATTTGTTATAAATCAAATCATTATGTGTATTAAAAATTGTTTGTGTTCAAAATTTAAAGTTTTCTTATGTTTAACAAAATGGATCGGCCTTTTACCGATGGAATCTTATGGAATTACAACCAATCACTCTAGTACAGGATGCAAATTTCGTATTTGGAAATACAGATATTTTTCCCTATTTTTGAACATATTAAGTTTGACTATGTATGGAGTATGGATTGTGTGTTTATACACTATATTTCCAGAAACTGATATTACATTTTTCGAGTAAGTATTACAGAATTTACCGCGCTTAATTCCTGTTTAATTAAAAGAAACAAAAAATGTAAAAACAAAAAAACAATCCTGAGAATTAATAAATTAATTAAAGATTACTAATTTTATTTGCTAATTCATTATAATATCTAGCTTATTTCTTTGAGGCCAGTATTTCCAATCTCAGTTTAACTTTATCAGTTATACTTATAATATAACAAGAGAGTGAGAATAAATTAAAAATAATATGACAGATCTTTCGAAAACTTGTTGCCAGGCAATAGCTTGAGTGGCTATTTTCAAATGGCAATAAATTTGAGAAAGATACTGGAGAATTATTTTCTAATTTATCGAACTCCCGAGTTATATTGATTAGATTATTTTTTGACGTTATTTAAAACCAATGAAATGCTTCATTGTATGTCACGTGTCTACGTTTTAACCAATCTTGTCATTATTATACTGGGAGTAAAGCAGTAGTGATTATTCCCGGGAATAATCACTGTAGCTATTTTTGTTGACAAATGTCAGATATTTATCATCAACAGAAGTAAAAAAAATGAACAAAAAAGGTAGACTTAATGGCTTGCCTGATGATGAAATTAAAAAAGTGATATAATTTAATATACCACGAGAGTTCGATAAATTAGAAAATAATTCTCCAGTATCTTTCTCAAACTTGTTGCCATTTGGCAATAGCCAATCATCTGTCAAATTATTTTCAATTTATTCTCACTCTTTTGTTATATTATTACTGATTTTTTTTTTTATTTCATCATCAGCTCCGCCACTAATTCTATCTTTTTTGCTCATTTTTTATTTGTGTTGATGATAACTACCTGACATTTGACATTTGTCAACAAAAACAAAAAAGCTACAGAGATTATTCCCGGGATTAATCACTAGAGCTTTAATCTCAGTATAATAATGACAGGATTGATTAAAACGCAGACACGTGGCATAGAATTAAGCATTTCATTGGTTTTAAGAAACCTCAAAAAATAATCACCAGTAGAGGTGAATATTTTTTGAAATTTTTTTGGGGTTTTGTAAATTATTACGTCAATATTTCGCGATTCAAAAATTTCGTTAAAAACACCACGAGACCGAAGGTCGAGTGGTATTTGAGAAATTGTCAGTGGAATAAACAAGAAATATTACATCGAAAGATGACAGCTAGAATAATAATAATCATTTAAGCTATGATTTTGAAGCGATATTTTTTGTTTAGTCCATTGTTAAGTTTATTCTCTACCTCAAGTTTATCTGAGGTTGGAAATACCGACCCTAAGTTTAATTAGTTTCAGATATCTATACTTTTTTATTGTTTTAGGTTTTCACGATTTTTCGCCATGATTTGTCATTTTGGAAACACATATACCATTATAATTTTAAATTCAGTATATGCAAATCGTTTATCAAATCTTTTTGAACGATTGTCTGTTATTTCAAGTAACTTGGGTGATTATGACAAAATTTATAGAAAATTATTTCTTTTATTATTGTGTCAAGCCAACGTCTTAATAGGTGTTGTAATAGTATGGGTTGTTGCAATTTTCTTAGATCATTCAATTTGTGGTGTTGGTTTGTAAACATTTTGAATAATATTTTTAAAAAATCTCTCTTCATTTTTTTTCTGTTGTAGATTGTACATTGCCGAACATATTATTGATGTTAATAGATATATTTCAATGTGCCCAATTTATTATTCTAATATTACTTTGCTTACTCATCACTTCTAAGTTTGACAATTTAGCTGAAGCAACTAAAGAATACTTAGAACAAGTGACACAGGTATGAAGAAATCTTTATAAAATTTTCACTAAACCATTACATAATTATACTGAATTTAATTTGCAAATTTAAATCTATAATTTACGATTTACATACCTGGTACATATTAAATTTAAAATCTACCAATCAGGAGTAAGTTTAATTGTTTAAAATTATAACACATGTATTTAACAACAAAAAACCTTACATTGGCATCTTGGTTTATGTATGTGATGTTCTTCAATATTATATTTAACGCTCTCTGCAACCCTGTTACAATATTATGATGGTCACAAATAAATCTGTTAAACTGACAGTCTTAACACATTTTACTATTGTTACTGTTGTTTTTTGTTTCACAGTCAAATTGTGATTGTTTGAATTTACAAATTTATATTTAAAATATGAAATATGGTGATATTTTTAATGTAAATAAAACTTTAAATATGTAAATCAAGAATAAATTAGTATTGGTTTTATATTATTAAAAATAAATTTCTAAATTAAATCCGGTATAAAGTCAGTTAATAATTAACTAACTAAAAACAAATATTGTTAGGTTTTAATACTAGTTAGGCCCGGGCCGCGTTGCTGGCCCTAAGTAGGTATTTTGATTGCCTTCCGATTTATATAAATGTCACTGCTTTAAGCTCTCGCTTCCAAGCCAGTACATTGGCAAAGCAAGCTCGTCACTTCGTTCCTCGCTTCCATATCAGTACATTGGCGAAGCAAGCTCGTCACTTCATTCCTCGCTTCCATATCAGTATATTGGCGAAGCAAGCTCGTCACTTCATTCCTCGCTTCCATATCAGTATATTGGCGAAGCAAGCTCGTCAATTCGTTCCTTGCTTCCATATCAGTATATTGGTGAAGCAAGCTCAACACTGCGTTCCTCGCTTCCATATGAGTATATTGGCGAAGAAATTTCTATTGGTTAAAATAAGAACCTCTCTCATTGGTTAAAATAATTTATACCTGAAACCTTCGCGGGAGTGTCACTTCGTTCCTCGCTTCCATGTCAATTATATTGGCGAAGCAAGCTTGTCACTTCTTTCCTCGGTTTCATATCAGTATATTTTTATTGATTAAAATAAAAACCTCTCTCATTGGTTAAAGTAATTTATACCTGATACCTTTGCGAGAGTGTACTCAACAACTTTTTAAAGTTTCTTGGCGATCGGATATGGTCATATGCCGCCTCATGAGTGGATGATAATGAATTTGTGTGAACACAAACGACCATGCTCTTCAGTGGGATTTGAACCCACGACCTCTGGCGTGCTAGGCTAGTGACATAGCCACTATGCCACCGAGATCGGCGAGTTCATTTTTAAGTACTTAGTTGTTTTAAGTTGTAAACTGCTTTTTTGAATCATCGTGAAAGAAATATAATAACAATGTTGTATGTTGTGTTAATGGAATGTAATAAACCTTATATTTAAATGATTTTAGAAAACAACGAGAAGATTAGAAGAACTACATCTGCAGATGTGCGAAATTCGCTCATGTCTAGCAGAGATGAATCAATGTTTGGGAGTTCAGCTGCTTTGTTCTTTGTGTGCTGGCCTTACGTATTTAATTCATTCAACATTTCGTACTGTAACGATTCGCAAGCATAAAGAAGGAGTTTTTTCAGAAATATATATGTTAGCAACTACATTCAGTTGCATTTTCTTTTTAATTACGCTTGCGATTCTTGGACATTTGATTAAATCTAAGGTTGTAAATAATTAATTTTTCTAAATATTTTAGAATATTTGTTTTTTAATTTTTAGGGGAGGAAACCTTTAGAAATATTACAGAATGCAAAATTATTTCATTTATCATTTTACCATCAACAGCAGGTAATTTTATTAATTCAGAATATTGGTACAAGTTCTGTGTTTGTTTATATTAACCCTGGACAGCCTATTTTCATAGTTACACAAAAATCACACTGTGGCCTGGGAAACCCCAAGAAAAGAATAACTACTTTTCTATAACACTAACACTGTTTTGGAAACTGCGCATTCCACATCTTAAAATTATATTGGAACAACCATCATTCCCAATAAATTCCGAATAAATTCGGCGAATCAGAGCCGTATATTAGCGCGTTATATGAAGTGTCTTAGTTCGGTTGCTATGGTTACATCTCTTTGTTTTAATTTTATTTATTTGGGTTTGACGTTTTCAATAGTTTTGTATTTCTATTTTTTGTATAATTTTAAAAATCTTGTTATAGAAAGTATAGTCTACAACAGGAAACGGGATGGCATATCCCATACTCGCAAACCGTACAAACTTTTTGCTCGTGTGGAATATGTGCCATTCCATTACTAGTTGTAGAATATACTATTCCATAACCGGATGTAATTTTTCTGAGGATTTTATCTATGAAATATTTGTATAGGTTTATAGAAAAGCATTAAAAATTTAATAATCTTTCTGAATCGTATATTTTATTCAAAACCAAGCATTTTGCCAAAACTTAACTTTTGGACTATGAGAATAAACACATAGGGATTTTACATATTGAATATGTATTTAGGATTATAAAAACTGAATTTAAAATTAGGTAGCATCGAAGTAATGCGAATGCCGAGCATGTGAAAATTAGATGAAAATCGCAGGGTTTCTCAATCGTTCCAGGTTTAAGAAAAATATTTTAGCAATTTCAAAATTTTCTGTATTAATTCAGTATGGAATGCTTAGAAAATGGCTGATAATATATTATATTATTGGGCGTGTCGTTGTTAAACTAGTAGTTTTGATTTCAGATACAAACTTTGTTGCAACAATGGATGTCAATGGAACCTACATATTTATCAGCTATTGTTGTACATCTGGGTCCATGGTTATTGGGGCCTGTCAGTAGAACATTATTACTTAAAATTCATTTAAATACTTTTATGTATTCTTGTTTCAGATTGCCGGCAATGTTATTACGTATTTAATAGTATTTTTGCAACAAGACAAATAAATATAGATTTTCATCTTCGTGTTCATTGTGTATTTTAATATATTTATGTATGTCCACAACTCCGGTACTTTGTGCTTCAAACCGATTGTATAATCATCTTTGTTTCAATACAGGCACTGTATCTTGTTGGTTGCAATATAAATAATTGAGGAAATGGCACTACGACTTTAGTAACTTGCACAAACAAACAACAAAATTATTTTAACGCAATTTAATACATATCATACTTGTCCTACTTATATTATTCCTAACTAATGCAACCAAATTTTAGAAATTTTAGTAGTTTAGAGGATACTAAATTCTTGGTATAAGATATTACTTTTATGACAAATAACAGATATGTTAAAGCATGTTACGATACACTTCGAAATATGCAAGAAATGCAATTTTACAAATAGCAAACTTCAATCAAATATGGAAATCAAAAAGTCCAATTGAATTAAAAGTAAAAATGGAAAAAATCATAAACACATTTGTCGTAAGATATAGGGAGTACGAGATTCAATGAATTCATAATTCTACATATAAATCAATGGGGTCTTTCACCTTTTTTTTTATTTTATGAAACTATCTAAATTGAAATTAAATTAATAAGTCTTAATTGTTATTCATTAAGCCACAATGATTTTTTTCCAATGTTTTGGCGACATTGTAGAGATGTTGGTGGATCCCAAACAGTAGAGATTATAAATAATTGTAGTCACATGAGTGTTCTAATTTATTGTTCGTAAAATTATTTAAATGGAATTAAAATAACTTTTCATGGTAAATAATTAAAATATACATGAATTCCATTAATTTCTGAAAGAAACATGAATAAACTGTAAGATTGTTTTAGTCAAATGTTTGATTACTACTGATAAATTTTGCTAACCTATGTCATTCAACAAGCCTTTAATTTCGTTCAGTCGACCTAAAGTAATATTTATTAGTTAAAAAAAAAAATATTTTGTTAGTATTTAATATACTTACGAATTCAAAGTGAAACAAAAAACCTTCTAATTAGTTGCCAACTATTTTGACAATTCGACAATCTGACAGCTCAATAACAAGAGAAGTACAAATAATTTAAAATAAGATAGATATGCGCCATAATACTTTGACGTCATTGTAGAGGTCTTTAAAACTAAAATATCTTAATAATTAATAATATTTTTTAAACTTCTGTAATATCTAGTACGATGTTTTTGGGTCTAGTCATAACATAAATGACTTATTTTCTATTTTGTAACTCTAATGAACGACCCCATTGTGTGAGTTATGCAGACAAAAGAAAACATCTTCTTTAGAACGTACCATCATATAAAATCATCTAAATAAGGACAGCACGCTTGGTAAATTCAAAAATAGATGTAGATGTAGTCTTTTGATGCAAACCAATATTGATCTATTTGCAACATTGCAATTTATTTGAATATGATAACTTGAATAATTTTTTCTTCAGATGTTCAATTTACAATCCACTTGACTTCTGAAGCTGAAGATACTTCCGACCCACTCGTAGCCCTTCTAAGCAACTTGTCCGATACCAAAATCCTGTTCAATATTTATAACTATGTCACCTGTGCTTCGAGCTTTCATATGTTTAATGAATAATATGTACTGCTTTCTGAATGTTATATAATAAAATGTTGTTACCAATCCTTGTAATATGTGTATTTCACTTTCTAAGTACAATATATTATGAAGAAATGATTTGTTTGAATGTAGAAGTGATGTGGAAAAATAATGATCGGCGATACAGTCAAAGATCTTTATTTTCTACAACGCCGACGTTTCGATGCCACTAGTGTCTTCTTCAAGGCTAGTAGAAAAAGTTATATGATAATGTTAAATGGGCATACATATAATGCAACTGAATGCATTTGTAACATTATTAACATTTTCTACAAGCCTTGAAGAAGCCTTGTCGAAACGTCGGCGTTGTAGAAAATAAAGATCTTTTACTATTATCCCCGATCATTATTTTTCTATAATATATTATTATTATCATTATTACTTGTCTAAATAGCAATACCACCAGAAGTTGTAAATATGTACAGCATAATTATATGAAATCTGCATTAATTATTAGTTGGATCTGTATTCAACTTACCATTCAACACCTGCTTTTCAGGTTTCGGTACTTACTAGTTTTTTAGTTTCAAAACAGTCATAATTGATTTATAAATGCTAGGGGTACGCTTTATTGACATAAGGAATTATTATTTCAGTTGTTTTGATTACAAGGGACATTAAATACTGAATAATATATTTGATTTTGGAGATATGTTTGTTGTACAGATAATATAAATATATGTGTAATAAAACCTATAGCCAATTTTATTATTATTGCTGTCAAGAAATGTTGTATAAATACCTTTATATTTGGTTAAATATCTAACATAATTCTAAAAGTATAAAGTTTTTAACAACTGTTCATTATTTTGTTGACTATAGAAATAAAATCAGTATGAGTATTAAAGATTGTATGTGTTCTAAATTTAAAATATTCTTCAGTTTTGCAAAGTGGACCAGCCTGTTACCAATAGAATCTTATGGAATTACAACTAACCACTGCAGCACAGGATGCAAATTTCAAATTTGGAAATTTAGATCATGCTTGCTATTTTTATACATATTAACTTTGAATTTGCATGTAGTTTGGATTGTGTATTTGTATTACATGTATACAGAAAAAGTATTCACATTTTTCATGTAAGTACTAAAGAAATAAAATTTGACTGTAACTGTAAATGATATTTAGAATTAAAAACTGCATTCTACGACAAAATGCTTGTTATTTTCTATGATTAGTTTCTACGATAATAAAATATACCTGATTGACCTGACTGACTTGAGTCAGATTGACTCATTAGAGTTAAAAGGTTCACATTCAGGCATAATGTAAAACAATTATTTAACTTCAAATTTAAATTTATTTTATTCAACCTAACCTCACTTTTTCTACATTTTCGACGTTCCTACGTTCAGCATTTTCCAAGTGTACAATTTAATATTTTATTAATTTATTGTACATCATTGTAATGGGTCTTTCACCTTCAAATTATGAAACTATATCTAAATTGAAGACTATCTGCACTTTTAAAAAGTCTTAAATATTAGTCATTAAGCCACAATGATTATTTAAAAATGTTCTGACATCATTGTAGAGGTATTGCTGGATCTCAAACAGTAGAGATTGTAAATAATTGTAGTCTCATGAATTTTCTAATTTATAGTTCGGCTAATTATTTAAATAGAATTAAAATAACTTTTCATGGTAAATAATTAAAATAAATATGATTTCAATTTATTTCTGGAAGAATCATGAATAAACTGTTAGATTATTTTAGTCAAATGTTTGATTACCACTGATAAATTTTGCTAAGCTATGTTGAATGCAACAAGCCTTTAATTTCGTTGAGTCGGCCTAAAGTAATATTTATTAGTTATAAATAAATAATATATTTTGTATGTATTTAAAATTCAAAGTGAAATAAAAAACCTTCAAATTAGTTGCCAAATATTTTGACACTTCGACAATCTGACAGCTCAATATCAAGAGAAGTACAAATAATTTAGAATAGGATAATTATGCGCCATAATACATTGAAGTCATTGTAGAGGTCTTTAAAACTCAAATAACTTAATAATTAATAATATTTTTAAACTTCTGTGACACTAGTACGATGTTTTTGGGTCTAGTCAAAATATAAATGACTTATTTTCTATTTTGTGTCTCTAGTGAACGACCCCATTAGTACTAATATGACTTGATAATGATCTCAATTGAGGTCGAAACGTCGTCATTGGAGTATTAATGATTCATTAATAAATATTTAAGCCATCTATTCAGTATATTTTATTATTTAAAACTCGGCTTATTCATTTCCTCAAGTTTCTACAATTTTTTATTGTTATAGATTTACTCAATTTCTTGCCGAAATATTTCATTTTGGAGAGACATACACCATTTTAATTTTAAATTCAATATATGCAAATCGTTTATCAAATCTTTTTGAGCGATTATCTCTTATTCCAAGCAATCTGGGTGATTATGACAACATTTACAGAAAATTATTTCTTGTTTTATTGTTTGAAGCGCACGATATAATAGGTGCAGTAATATTATGGGTTGTTGCCGCTTTTTTAGATCATCCAATTTGTACTGTTCTTGGTACGTAAACGTTTTGACATATTTTTTTTTGTTTAAATACAACTCATTTCGTTGTAGAATGTGCATTGCCGAACATATTACTGAATGTATCACATATATTTCAATATTCCCAAGCTATAATTGTAGTTTTACTTGGCTTACTCATCACTTCTAAGTTTGACAATTTAGCTGAAGTAACTAAAGAATACTTAGAACAAATAACACATCCCGATACGAACTATCAAAGCAATAAAGATATGAGAAAGGTATAAATCTATTAACTCATTTTCACTAAATCATTGCATGATTGGAAAAAAATTATTATTCCTTCGAATTTTCGAGGAACACTTACTTTATTTCAGTAAATAAAAATACAGCGAGAACAAAATTGAAGAATTCCGAAAATATTTATTGCAAAAATGTTGGTGACTAATTAACTAACTAAACAGAAAGTGTTATAATATTTAGAACCTGTGTCTCTCGCTACTTTTTTGTGTTATGTTGATAACTGCTTATTTTGAATTATCATGAAATAAAATATAATTACAATGCTGTGCTAAATGTATGTGATAAACTAGTATTTTTGTAATTTTAGAAAGCAACGAGTAGATTAGAAGAACTACAGGTACAGATGTACGAAATTCGCTCATGTTTGGCAGAGATGAATCAATGTATGGGAGTTCAGTTGCTGTGTTCTTTGTGTGCTCTGCTTACGTACTTAATTCATTTAACATTTCGTACTGTAACGATTCGCAAACATAAAGAAGGAATTATTTCACAAATATCTATATTAACAAGTTTATTATGTTGCATTATATTTTTAATTATCTTTACGACCATTGGACATTCTATTAAATCTAAGGTTATAAATAATTACTTTTACTAAATATTTGTAATAAATTATGTTTCCAATTTTCAGGGGAGGAAACCTTTGGAACTATTACAGAATGTCAAATTATTTCAATTATCATTTTACCATCAACAGCAGGTAACTTTATTTTTTCTATATTATATTGGTACGAGTTCTGTTTTTGGATAAATACCTACTAAAATAATTGTTGTAGCTCTGATGTAAAAAAATTATGTATTTTCTTAAATTATAATGCTTCGAATATAATATATTTCTTTACATCATTTTCTGAAAACATTTTTCTATACAAGTATTTTAGATCAAAGAACAGCGCTAAAACAATTCTCTAATAGTAAATCCAGAAAAAGAGCTCAACGTGCCAGTCTTTGTATTAAGATAACCCCTGGTTCAAAAATGCCCAATATTCTTACTGAATTTATTATAAAAGACGAACGACTTACGGTTTTATAAGTTAATCTGCGATGTAAGTCTCCTCCTCCTTGTGAAGTCAAACACCAGCGTTGTTTCTTCTATTCGCAGCAAGGTTTTTATATATCATAAAACAATATGTGGTATTAGATTATCGATAAGCGGAAAAAGTCACAGGAGAATATACTAAAGAAATTGAAATTATTTTAGATATATGTCAATTTATTATACCGGGTGGTGACTGACTCAGCCTGTCACAGGCGTTTTACATGTTAAATAATACTTATTTAATAAATACTAACCAATCTCCATGTAAGTCAATCTCACACACGCAAAGTTATAAAATGAATCAAAATCAAAATTTTGCTTTCCAGTATTTTCCAAGGTTTCCAAGTTTAATAAAAAATAACGTATGACACACGTGTATAAGTGCTTTTTTATTATACATGGATCATAATCGGTGTTGCTTTCCAGTTTTTTTCAGAGTATGATGCAGGTATAATAAAAAATAGAGTATGACACACGTGTATAAGTGCTTTCAAAGCACTAGCGACGTTAAAAGCACTCCGATTCGCGTCGTGCTCTTAAGCTCGTCGTACGTGCTTTAAAAGCTTACTTATACACTTATATTATAATATACTATTATTGGCTGTGTCGTTGTTACGCTAGCAGTTTTGATTTCAGATACAAACTTTGTTGCAACAGTGGATGTCAATGGAACCTACGTATTTATCAGCTATTGTTGTACATCTGGGTCCATGGTTATTGGGGCCTGTCAGTAGAACATTATTACTTAAAATTCATTTAAATACTTTTATGTATTTTTTGTTTCAGATTACCGGCAATGTTATTACATATTTAATAGTATTTTTGCAACAAGACAAATAAATATAGATTTTCATTTTCGTGTTCGCTTAGCTTAAATAAATAAATAAAAGTTGCGGTTTAATCAACATACTGTTCAGTGTATATTTTAATATATTTATGTATATCCATTCACTATTTGCTTAATACTTAGATGATTGACAACTCAGGTACCTACTTTGCGCTTCAAACCGATTGTAAAATCATCTTTGTCTCAATCCAGGCACTGTACTGTAACTTGTCGGCTGCAATATAAATATTTGAGGAAATGTAATAACGACTTCAGTAACTTAGAAACAAAATTATTTTAACGCAATTTTATAAATATCATACTTAAAAAATAAAATAAATATATCATCACGCCTTTTACCCATTATGGATGTGGCACTCTGCTTACGCAGATCTCGGTAAGTGATATATCATATTATTCGTAACGAATGCAAACAAATTAAATTAGAAATATTAATAGTTTAGACGTTTAGAGGATTCTAAATTATTGGTATAAGATATTATTTATGAAAAATAACAGATATGATAAAGCTTGTTACGATACACTTCCAAATATGCAAGAAATGAAATCCATTAAAATATCGGATAGACATTTAGACTTCGTGAAATATTACAAATAGCTGAATTAAATCGAGTACGGGAATCAGAAAGTCCAATTGAATTAAAAGTAGATATGGAAAAAATCATAAACACATTCATCGAAAGATATAGGGAGTACGAGATTCAATGAATTCGTAATTCTACATATAATTTAATCGGGTCTTTCACCATTTTTTAAAATTTTATGAAACTATCTAAATTGAAGACTATCTGCACTTTTTAAAAAGTCTTAATTGTTATTCATTAAGCCACAATGATTTTTTTTAAATGGTGTGACGTCATGTAGAGGTATTGCTGTATCTCGAACAGTAGAGATTGTAAATAATTGTAGTCATATGAATGTTCTAATTTATTGTTCAGAAAATTATTTAAATGGAATTAAAATAACTTTTCATGGTAAATAATTACAATATACATGAATTCCATTTATTTCTGAAAGATACATGTAGATGGAGTAATAAACTCTTTTGATGCAAACCAATACTGATCTATTTGCAATTTATTTGAATGTGATAACTTGAATAATTTTTTCTTCAGATGTTCAATTTACAATCCATTTAGAATACAACACTTGACCTCTGAAGCTGAAGACACTTCCGACGCACTCGTGGTCCTCCTTAGCAACTTGTCCGACACCAACATCTTGTTCAATATTTATAACTATGTATAATATAATTTAACCTGTATTAATTATTAGTTGGTTTTGAATTCAATTTACCATTCAACACCTATGCGTTTAAGGTATCGGTACTTACTAGTTTTTTGGTTTCAAAACAGTTATAATTGATTTATAAATGCTAGGGGTTCGCTTTATTGATATTAGGAATTATTATTTCAGTTATTTTGATTACAAGTGACATTAAATACTGAATAATATATTTGATTTTGGAGATATGTTTGTTGTACAGAAAATATAAAAATATGTGTAATAAAACCTATAGCCAATTTTATTATTATTGCTGTCAAGAAAAGCTGTATAATACCTACATATTTGGTTAAATATCTAAGTTGTTCATAATTCTAAAAGTTTAAAGTTTTTAACTACTGTTCATTATTTTGTTGACTATAGAAATAAAACCAGTATGAGTATTAAATATTGTATGTGTTCTAAATTTAAAATATTCTTCAGTTTTGCAAAGTGGACCAGCCTTTTACCAATAGAAACTTATGGAATTACAACTAACCACTGCAGTACAGGATGCAAATTTCAGATTTGGAAATTTAGATCATGCTTGCTATTTTTATACTTATTAAGTATGACTTTGCATGGAATAAGGATTGTGTATTTGTATTACATGTATACAGAAAAAGAATTCACATTTTTCAAGTAAGTACTATAGAAATAAAACTTGACTGTAATTGTAAAAGATATTCAGAATTAAAAACTGCATTCCACGACAAAATATTTGTTATTTTCTGTGACTAGCCTTAAGTTTCTTCGACAATAAAATATACCTGACTGACTTGAATCACGTTGATTCAGGCATATTGTAGAACAATTATTTAACTTCAAATTTAAATTTATTTTATTCTACTTCACTTTTTCTGTATTTTTGACGTTCCTTCGTTCAGCATATTTCAAGTGTACCTACTGTTTATGTTACAATTTAATATTTTATTAATTTATAGTATATCATTGTAATGGGTCTTTTGCCATTAAAAAAAATATTAAATATATATATATATATATATATATATATATATATATATATATATATATATATATATATATATATATATTAGGGTGGGTCGAAAAAAATAGATTTCGTTCTCTAGGGTCTAAAATGAATGAGTTCCATCCTAAAAGTTGTGGAGATGTGCTGAAACATTTTTCTGATGAATACCCAGGCAGCACCGAGCACCTCAAAACACCGTTTTTTGCACTTTTTTTAGATTCTGGCCAATAACTTTTTTCAATTTGCTTATATATATATATATATATATATATATATATATATATATATAAATTTTTAAAAAGTCTTAGTTATTAGTCATTAAGCCACAATGATGGTTTAAAAATGTTGTGACGTCATTGTAGAGGTGTTGGTGGATCTCATACAGTAGAGATTGTAAATAATTGTAGTCACATGAATTTTCTAATTTATGGGGTAAATAGCTCCGTGGTAACGCGTCGGACTGTGGATCGTGAGATCCTCAGTTCGAAGCCCACAGCTGACAGCTGACAATTTAAATTTACCCCTGTGGTTCCTCCTCCACTAAAATCTTTGGGGGCTAAGATTTGACAGCTGGTAACCGCACTTCATACATTGTTGGGATGATTATTTAAACGGAATTTAAATATCTTTTCATAGTAAATAATTAAAATATACTTTAATTCAATTTATTTCTGGAAGAAACATGAATAAACTGTAAGATTATTTTAGTCAAATGTTTGATTACCACTGATAAATTTTGCTAACCTATGTCATTCAATAAGCCTTTAATATCGTTGAGTCGACCTGAAGTAATATTTATAGTTTATTAAATTATATATTTTGTATGTATTTAAAATATACTTAAGAATTCAAAGTGAAACAAAAAACCTTCAAATTAATTGCTTATTTTGACATTTCTATAATCTGACAGCTCAATAACAAGAGAAGTACAAATAATTTACAACAGAATAGATATGCACTATAATACTTTGATATGATTGTAGAAGTTTTTAAAACTCAAATATCTTAATAATTAATAATATTTTTTAAACTTCTGTTATATCTAGTACGTTTTTGGGTCTAGTCATAATATAAATGACTTATTTTCTCTTTTGTGACTCTAGTGAACGACCCCATTAGTACTAATTTGACTTGATAATGACCTCAATTGAGGTCGAAACATCGTCATTGGAGCATTAATGGTTCATTAATAAATATTTAAACCATCTATCCAGTCTATTGTATTATTTAATAATCAGCTTATTAATTTCCTGATGTTTCTACAATTTTTTATTGTTCTAGGTTTACCCAATTTCTTGCCGAAATATTTCATTTTGGAGAGATATATACCATTTTAATATTAAATACAATATATGCAAATCGTTTATCAAATCTTTTTGAGCGATTATCTTTTATTCCAAGCAATCTGGGTGATTATGACAACATTTATAGAAAATTATTTCTTCTATTATTGTTCGGAACGCACGATATAATAGGTGTTGTAATATTATGGGTTGTTGCCGCTTTTTTAGATCATCCAATTTGTACTGTTCTTGGTATGTAAACGTTTCGACATAAGTTTTTATTAAATACAACTCTCTTTACATTTTTATTTCGTTGTAGATTGTGCACTGCCGAACATTTTAGTGAATGTATCACAAATATTTCAATATTCCCAAGCTAATATTGTTGTTTTACTTTGTTTACTCATCACTTCTAAGTTTGACAATTTATCTGAAGTAACTAAAGAATACTTAGAACAAATAACACATCTCGATACGAACTATCAAAGCAATATAGATATGAGAAAGGTATAAATCTAAATAAAATTATACAATGATTTAGAATCACCACTAGTAACTCATTTTCACTAAATCATTGCATGATTGGAAAAAAATTCGAATTCCTTGAAATTTTCGAGGAACATTTACTCTGTTTCAGTAAATAAAAGTACAGCGAGAACAAAATTGAAGAATTCCGAAAATACTTTGGTTGGAGACTAATTAACTAACTCAACAGAAAGTGTTGTAATATTTAGAACCTATGTCTCTCGCTACTTTTTTGTGTTATGTTGATAACTGCTTATTTTGAATCATCATGAAATAAAATATAATTACAATGCTGTGCTAAATGTATGCGATAAACTCGTATTTACGTGATTTTAGAAAGCAACGAGTAGAATAGAAGAACTACAGGTACAGATGTACGAAATTCGCTCATGTTTGGCCGAGATGAATCAATGTATGGGAGTTCAGTTGCTGTGTTCTTTGTGTGCTCTGCTTACGTACTTAATTCATTTAACATTTCGTACTGTAACGATTCGCAAACATAAAGAAGGAATTATTTCACAAATATCTATATTAACAAGTTTATTTTGTTGCATTATATTTTTAATTATCTTAACGACCATTGGAAATTCTATTAGATCTAAGGTTATAAATAATTACTTTTACTAAATATTTGTAATAAATTATGTTTCCAATTTTCAGGGGAGGAAACCTTTGGAACTATTACAGAATGTCAAATTATTTCAATTATCATTTTACCATCAACAGCAGGTAACTTTATTTTTACTATATTATATTAGTATGGGTTCTGTTTTTGGATATAGAATACCATTAAAAGTAAAAAACATGTATCTTGCTTCTGCAACTAATTATCCGGCTAAATATGCCTTCAAAATGTTCAAAATTTACATATAAATCTAGCTTAAATTTAATCGCGAATAAACAGCATGGTGCTGTTTAATCACTTATCTAAAATGCACAACAATGGAAAATGAGACATTCTGATTGGTCAAATTTGTAATGAGTGAAATAATCAATTCAAGCTATTTTTATTTACAAATTTTCGATATTTATTTGATAAATAAAAAGAAAAACAATCAAATTGCTATAGTTACACTATATATTTTTTCAAATTATTATGTACTCAAACACTTTTTAAGCAAAATTTTATGCATAAGCTAGACATGTCAAATTTAATCGACTAAATTCTTAGCACTCGTGATATAACTATTGAATATTTAATAGATCCCGGATGTAATATTTCCATGGTTATACATTATAAAAACTGAATTTATCATATGTTTTAACGTCATTTTTGCTTTTATTAAATAAGTAAAATAAAATTTGTTCTCTTATATTAAATCTCTTTAAGTTTCATTTCAAACATTTTTCTCGAAAATGATTAGGCAAGCAGGAAATTGCATAAGTATTATTTAACACATAAAACGCCTATAACCGGCTGAATAAGTCAACACCCTGTTCATTACTTGAAGCAATGATTAATTTTCTATAAATTATTTTATTACATTGGACATTGCTAATTAATACCCTTAAAATTTTGTGATTGCTTGTACTTGTGCTAGATTTTCCGATCAGTATCAAGCCTCTAATAAGTGTTGGTAAATTTGGTTGTTACAATAGCAGTTTTGATTTCAGATACAAATTTTGTTACAACAGTGGATGGCAATGGAACCTACGTATTTATCAGCTATTGTTGTACGGCTGGGTCCATGGTTACTAGGACCTGTCAGTGCAATATTATTACTCAAAATTCATTTAAATACTAATATATTTTTTTGTTTCAGATTACCGGCAATGTTATTACGTATTTAATAGTATTTTTGCAACAAGACAAATAAATATATTTACATTTTCGTGCTTGCCAAATAAATAAAAGAGTGCGGTTTATTGCACATAAGATTATGTCTGTAATTTATTATATTTGTTCGATACTTGACTGATGATTGACAACTCAAAACGATTGTAAAATCATTTTTGTCTAAATCCTGGCACTGTTATTTGGACCGTAACTTACACATAGATAGGATTTTTCAGAATGATCTGTTTAAGTATATATTATTATATTACATTATCCAATTTAAAAGTGATGTTGTTTCACGCTACTTCACCTTTCACTTGTGCAAATTATGCTTGGATTCTGAATATCCGACAACAAATATCAATAAATAAAACAGTGGTTTAAATTACATTTGAAATAATTTTTTTTACTGTTCTCCAGATTCTAACAGTGGTCCAAAAATGAAATTATTTGTCCATGCTTTTAGGAGTCCGAAGGATTATTAATAGTTTTATAGATTTAGAATAAACATAATTGATTTATCAATGCTAGAGGTAGAATGTTATTCACATTAAGGATTACTACGTCAATTGTTTTGATTACAAGGTATATTATG
Organism: Poecilus cupreus; assembly: GCA_963942605.1. NCBI lineage: Eukaryota > Metazoa > Arthropoda > Insecta > Coleoptera > Carabidae > Poecilus > Poecilus cupreus. The sequence continues at coordinate 25,259,885 of OZ012721.1, forward strand.
AATGAATAATGTATTTGAAGTTGGAGAAATGTTTCTTGCAATGATAATTTAAATATACGTATAATAATACCTGAAGACAATTTTATTTTTATTGTTGTCAATCAGAAGAAATGTACAACTATTGAATAAATGTTTATTATAAGGATATTATCATTGATATATTTATTTATTTCGTTAAATAAGACATTTAGAGTAATAAAAGTATAAAGTTTTTTAACAACTGTTTCCATTTTGTTCATTTCAGAAATAAAACCAGTATGGGTATTAAAGGTTGTATGTGTTCAAAATTTAAAGTATTCTTCGGTATCGCAAAATGGACCAGCATTTTACCAATAGAATCTTATGGAATTACAACTGACCACTGCAGTTCAGGATGCAAATTTCGAATTTGGAAATACAGATTATGGTTGCTATTTTTTTTACATACTAAGTTTTACTTTATATGGAGTATGGATTTTCTATATACATAATATATATGAACAAACAGAATTTTTTAAGTGAGTATTAAATAAATTTAATTTGGCCAAAACTGTAAACTGTTACTGTAAATGAAAACTGTATCCAGGGACTACAAATTTCTTAATTTAGACAATTAGCCTAAGGTTTCTACGCTTTTCATTGTTCTAGGTTTGCTAAATTATTTGTCTGGATGTCTCACTTTGGAGAAACATACAGCATTTTAATTTTAAATTCAATATATGTAAAACGTTTATCAAATCTTTTTGAACGATTGTCTATTATTCCAAGCAACCTGGGTGATTATGACAACATTTATAGAAAATTATTTCTTTTATTATTGTTTGAAGCCAACTTTATAATAGGTACTATAATAGTATGGGTTGTTGCAATTTTCTTAGATCATCCAGTATGTACTGTTCTTGGTTTGTAAACATTTTCACATCTATTTTATTGAAAAGCCGTTTTTCATTTTTGTTCCATTGTAGATTGTGCATTACCGAACATATTATTGAATTTAATACGTCTATTTAAATTTGCCCAAGATATAATTGTAGTTTTACTTTGCTTACTCATCATTTCTAAGTTTGACAATTTAGCAGAAGCAACTAAAGAATACTTAGAACAAGTAACACATTTCGCGACGAACAACCAGAGCGATAAAGATATGACAAAGGTATCAATTTTTATAGAATTATATAAACTTTTAAAATCATCACTAGAGATTCATTTTTCTAAATCATTGCATGATTGGAAAATAATTCTTATTCACTGAAATTATCGGGGAGCACTTACACTTTTTCAGTAAACAAAAATACAGACATATACAAACTTAATACTGTGTTGAATATATGTATTTATATGATTTTAGAAAACAACGAATAGACCAGAAGAATTACATCTGCAGATGTGCGAAATACGCTCATGTTTAGTAGAGATGAATCAATGTTTGGGAGTTCAGCTGCTCTGTTCTTTGTGCGTTCTTCTTACCTGTTTAATTCATTTAACATTTTATACTCTTACGATAAGCAAGCATAATGAAGGAATTTTAATGAAAATACATATATTAGCAAATTTATTTTTTTACATTGCATTTTTAATTATGCTCACAACCATTGGACATGCTATTAAATCTAAGGTTATAAATAATTAAATTTGTTAAATATTAGAGGATATTTTTGTTTTCAATTTTTCAGGGGAGAAAACCTTTGGAATTGTTGCAGAATGCAAAATTATTTCAATTATCATTTTATCATCAACAGCAGGTGACTTTATTTATACAGAATATTATATAATATATAATATTATACAAGATCTATTTTTGGGTGTACTAAGAGAATTGTCAAAATTTTCTGTTTTATTTCAGTTTAAAATGCTTCAAATAAAAGCTGCAGATAATATATTTATATTTTTTCCGGCGACTGCTATAGAAAATTGCCTTTGGCACTTACATTTGTCAACACAAAGTTTATGTTTTCTGAAGAATTTTACTTTGTCCCTCGTCTCAAATAGCAACAAGCGAAAAAGTTTTTGTCGCTCGTTTCGTGTAGCAATGAGCGACAAAAGTTTAGTTTTTTTCTTTTTTTACTAATTCACCACCATGGACACAAAGTAAATGAACGAAAAGAACAGTTACATTAAACAATAACAGAAATGTCATGCATGTGTTTATTGTAATGAAATGAGATAAATATTTTCTTTTTATTATCAGTCGTCGGAAAAATATTATGTATAATTCGAGCGCAAAGTATTTATGTCGCTCTCACACGATTGAAGCGATCGCCTGCTGCTCACTGCAATATTCGTGTTCGAGCGACATAACATAAATTCGCGCTTTAAATTATGGTTATTCTCTACATATTTCTTTACTTTATTACTCAAAAATAGAGCTTGTAGTATAAAAGTTACTGTATTAATCCAGAAAGGCCCAATATTCCTGATTGAACTGATTAAAATGATACACGACTTAATTAAATAATCGCCTTCAAAGTAAGACCCCTCCGAAGCCAAACACTAAATCCAGCGCTGTTTCTTCGGTTCGAAACATATTTTAAATTCATTCAGACGCTAAAGGTCAATTTACAGTATTCACACACATCAGTTCGGCACAGTTTAGTCACTGTTCCCAATTAGAACGATCGCCGTGCAGTCACAGTCAAAATATTTATATATGTCCGTCAGGTTTCTTTTCTACGATTACTACTGACAATTACCCTTTCTCCACGCTAAACAAAGCTTGAAAATTGTATATTTCGCAGAGTCGTGTGGAACGCAAGTGTGACCAACTTACTAATAATATAATACTGTTTGATATTAATATGTCAAGAATAATTACATTTGTATATCATAAAATAATTCATAATTATTTCAGAGTTTATATAAATCTTCGTTTTCAATATTGAGATTACAAATAAAATACAATATAATTTAAAAAAAAAAATATGTCTTTAGTTTTTATAATACAATCTATAGATTTATAGTTGGTAACACTGCACATATCTGCGCTTGCGCCGCTTTCATGCTGTAATCATAAACGTCAAATAGTTTGAGTTTAAGATGTCATTTCTTGTTGTTGAAGAGTAAGAATTATTATTATTAAATCTTGACAAAAGTATGATAGTAGAAAAAGTATAGTGTACAACTCGTGCAGAATTACTTATTTCACGTTCGTGTGATTTCAGCACTCGACTTCGTCTCGTGATAAAACTCTCACAACTCGCGTGAAATAGATAACTTTCTGCACTTGTTGCACAATATACTATTTTGACACGATACAGTATATTTTTGTGATGGAGTTTTCGGTGAAAGAATTGGCTATGAGAGCATTAATTTTGGGTGAAGAAGAGGAACTACAGCATAAGAAAAGAAAGAAATGTATTCACGAGGCATGAAAAAAAAAAAAAGAAAAATAGAAGAATTATCTTCTATATGTTATTTTTAAAAGCAGTATCCATATACTTTGTATTTGATATATCATAAAGTACAGAGTATTTTTGAACGTACTCTATCAATATTTCATCATCATCCATATATATAAAATTCAATTTAATTTAATTAATAAAATAATAAAACTTTACAAAAAATAAACAAACAAGTCAGTCAAAAACAAAAATATCATTCAGAAGAAATTTGATTTGACGGGTTCGGTGACGGTTACGGGACTGACGGGTCTGATTCGGAATGGCGTCGGCTTAGTGTAGACGGTCACTAACTTTTTTTTTGTGACTGATACTTCTCGGAACTGACGTAACTGAGACGTGACGTGACTGATGTGTGTGAATCGACCTTAACAGTTACTTCGTCGCATTTCCGCAATATCATAAAACAATACGTGGTATTAAATTCTCTATAAGCGGAAAAAATCACAAAAGGCGAGATCTGAAGAATATACTAAAGGAATTATTTTAGCTCTATCAAAATTTTATATGCTCGTATTACTTAAAATATTTTTTTATTATATTATTTTATTACTTTGGACATCGTTAATTTTGATTGAAAATCATCATTAAATATCGATTAAACAAAAATTTGACACTTTTGCTTTGAAAAGTAAAAGCAGAGATGAATCAAACCTTGATTATCTAATTATTGGTAAATTTGGTTGTTAATCAAGCAATTTTGATTTCAGATACAAACTTTGTTGCAACAGTGGATGTCAATGGAACCTACGTATTTATCAGCTATTGTTGTACAACTGGGTCCATGGTTATTGGGGTCTGTTAGTATCATTATTACTTAAAATTTATTTTTGTAACACATGCTCAGTTATTGATGCTTTACCGACTCATTTTTAGGGTTGTATGGCATTTATTACAGACTAGGTAAATGCCATCTCACCCTAAAAATGAGTCGGTAAAGTATCAATGACATTGTTACAAAAAATATCGTGTGCATCACGGGTGGTACGTGATTCCAAACGCATGTGAAGTTATCAACACTCGTTTGTAATCGCTAACGTTCCGCCCTTGACGCACAATGTAATATTATGTACCTACTTGTACATTCTTTTGTTTCAGATTGCCGGCAATGTTATTACGTATTTAATAGTATTTTTGCAACAAGACAAATAAATTTAAATATATCTGACGTTTTGCTAGTAGTTAATATACATATATTTTTGTCTTCGTATTCACCTAGATAACTATAAAAGTGCAGTTAATTCAACTTACGGTTAATTTAGATAATCAGGGTGTATTTTAACGTATTAATATTATGTACATACATTCACTATTTGTTCGATACTTAGATGATTGACAACCCAATTTCTCTGCGTTTCAAACCAATTCTAAAATCATCTTTGTCTCAATTCAGGCACTGTAATTTGTCGGCTGCAATATAAATACGAGCCCAGAATCATATTATTTGGCCCAGTTAAAGTCATAAAAAGGAAATTTGTTTAATTCGCCTTATTAATATCTTAAATTCTATAATTTTTACATTCCGCACATACATATATGTAATAGAGGTATTGTTTATGTTACGAATTAATTAGATTTTTTTAATAATTCACCAACAGTAAGTGGTTGATTATTTCAAGGCCTATCAGGGTTTTTGGGCTTATCTTAATAAATAAATGAGATAGAGAAAATTTCATTGGAATCAAAAAGATGTAGAATAATATTACTTACAATTTTTATTTGAAACAATTTTCTGTATTTTGTTATCAGATTTAAAAACAGTGTTTGTGGTATCAGTCAATACCTTTGGGACAAATTGTAAATTTGATATTATTTCAGTTGTTATTATTGCTTAAAATATTCTTTAAAATAATATAATTTATGATATAAATAAATTTAGTACAATAAATTTTCCCTTTGTTAGATTAGAACTATTTTTTTAAAGCTATTCTAAAAGTCTTAACTGGGCCAAATAATATGATTCTGGGCTCGTATTAGAAGAAATGGCGTGATGATATATTTGTCTCTTCGACCACAGTAATTTACAAACAAAATGATTATAACGAAATTTAATAAATACCTATCATAATAGTAGCAATACCAATAAAATTTGTAAATACTTACAGTTGTAGCTAACATGTATGAAAATAGTCATGTGCTCTATTTTCTAATAATACCAACATTAATAATTGATTAATCAGTGCCAGAAGTAGGATATTATCCATATTAGGAATTATTATGACAGTTGTTTTGATTATGAGGCACTATGGCACCTTAATACTGAATAATATATTTGATTTTGAAGATATGTTTGTTGTACTGATAATAGAAATATACGTGTAATAAAACATATAGCCATTATTTTATTATTATCAACTGTCTCTTATTTTTTTGATTATAGAAATATAACCAATATGGGTATTAAATTTGTATGTGTTCTCTGTAAAACGTAAATTTAAGTGTTAGTTGCCAAATGGTTTTTTTTTTTAGTTTTAAAACATTCATAATTGATTTATCAGTGCTAAAGGTACAATATTTTCACATTAGCTATTATTATGACAATTGTTTTAATTGGTAAGGACATTAACACTGAATTCATTATTATTATTTAATTTTGGAGATATGTTTGTTGTACTGATAATACACGTATACGTATAAAAAAACCTATAGTCAATTTTATTATTATTACCAACTGTTTCCTTATTTGATTGTTAACAGAAATAAAACTAGTATCGGGTATGAATTTGTTTGTTTTTAAAATTTTTTAAATTCTTCAGTTTTGAAAAATGGACCAGCCTTTTACCGATGGAATCTTACAAAATAAGAAGTAACAACTGTAGTACAGGATACTAATTTCGAATTTGGAAATACAGATCATAGTTGCTACTTTTCTATATACGCACAAAACAATTCACGTTCACCAAGTTAGTTCTAACGAAATTAAATTTGACCCACACTGTAAAACATGTTCCGTATTAAAATCTTCATCTAACGACTACAAATTTATTATTTTCGATAAATAGCCTTAAATTTCTTTGAGTTTTTATTGGTTTAGGATTACTAAATATTTCGCCGCGGTATCTCATTTTGGAGAAACCTAATTCATTTTAATTTTGAATGCAACATATACAAATATTATGTATAATATTTTGTTTACATACTATTTTGTGTAATATACTCCTCTATTTTCAGTATGTATAAAACATTTATTTTTATTATATTGGGAATATAATACGCTATGTTGAGTATAATAGTAATGGGAAATAAATACATATTTTGTGTTTGATGTTTTATATTTCGATTGTGGAAAATAGTCATTTATGTATCAAGGCACTAAAGCTCAATTTTTTGTCACGAATATGGAATTTGGTTGCCGAGGCCCGTAGGGACGAGAAAAATAAACCATGTGAGTGATAAAAATGAACTTCAGTGCAGAGGTATATATTAAGTTTTATTTGAAATCTAAAATTCGAAAAAACCGTAAAAAAATTACAATATAGGTTAGGTTTATACATCTGTCAGTTGTTAATTGAAACTGACAGTCAGTGTTGCCAACCTCGAGAAGTGAAGTTATCGTAAATAACACTCAAAATTTTGTGTTTTGTCCTCAATTTCGTCATCGGAATTAATTTGTTAATTCTTCTTTCAAATTTTGTTTCATGTTAGGTCGAAATTTACTATAGTACGTTAATATATCTGCCAAAATTATCCTAATTGTACAATAATTATTTAACGGTTGCCAACACTGGGTTGCTCAAAATCGTCGTTTTATGGGTTACTTTAGTGACAATTTCTGAGCTTTTAATGACGATTTTTGAGCACTTTAGTGCCGATTTCAAATAAAGTCATATTTTACACTCGTGAGCAAACGTGTATTTCACACATCCAGCCTACGGCTCGGGCGCCCAAATTCTGGACTCATGATTAAATGCACTACTTTGTTCACTATTATTATAAATAGCTATTATTACATTTTGTAATTAAAAGCAACCTCATATAGAACAGTTATAATTTCGATATTAACAGTTGCATGCAACAAAAGTTAAATTTGAAACTGTATCTAAATAAATAAAAGATAAAATCGAAATCATATCCGTATGTCATTAAGTATAGTTTACATTGCCATCAAATATTCGAGCAGTTTGTTTTTGTTGGTCATTAGAGTGCTAACATCGAAATTATTATTCTCCGATATTAAGCAAGCAATAGTGCATACCACTTACTATCTTCAAAATCTAATAGGTAACAAAAATTAAATATATTGATAAAATCTGGCACAGTTATTTCTTAATAGTATAATTCTGTATCGTAAATTTGCAAATGTTTTTAGGGTCTATTGGATATATTAGTATAAATTTCAGAATTTGCGGCGGAATATTAACCTCTTTTATTGTGTAAAGTAATCTATTTTATTAGAAGTAAATAAATTTAATACTTTCTTAATTTTTACATTAAATGTTTAAAATTTCAACTTGGGCATTTTCATTGTATCAGGCGTTAAATATTTATATAAACGTATTTGGTGCTGGGATTCAGAAAAATTGTTAATCATGTTTTTATGATTGGCAATTTATTTATTTTTATTTTGAGAACTTTTGGTGGTGGTTTGAAGTTGACGTCGAATTTGTTTAATCTTTAATAACTTTTGATATGATTAAATTAGGGTTAAGATTTCATGGCACAAATAGGTACTTGCATTTTCTGAATTTGCGCTTTTCCTTTTGGTGCTAACTTCACTTTTTCTGTCGTAAAATGGACAGGAGAACAGAAATTATTTGTTGATTCTGTGTTCAACTTAACATTCAACACCTGCATTCATGAATTCGGTAGATGTTTAATAGTTTTTTTTTTATTTATTTACTACAATCCTAAATAAATTATTAATATTAACGGTAGGATATTATTAGCATTAAGAATTACTACGTCATTTCTTTTGATTACAAAATTTTCTTGAAATAAGAAGTTATTTTTATAAGTGCTTGAATACCTACACATTACAAGGGATATTATTATTGAATAAAACATATATTTGATGTTGGAGATATGTTTGTTGCAATAATAATATAAATATACCTATAAACTTTATTGTTATTGTTGTCGATAAAAAAAATGTAAAACTGTTTGAATAAATGATTTTTTTTATATTTAAGCGATTTTATCGTTGAAATGTTTATTTATTTCGTTAAAAAAAATTGTTCAAAGTTATAAAAGTATAAAGATATTTACAACTGATTCCATTTTATTACAGAAATAAAACCAGTATGGATATTAAAGGTTGTATGTGTTCAAAATTTAAAATATTCTTCAGTATCGCAAAATGGACCAGCCTTTTACCAATAGAATCTTATGGAATTACAACTGACCACTGCAGTTCAGGATGTAAATTCCGCATTTGGAAATACAGATTTTGGTTGTCATTTTTATACATATTAAGTGTGATTTTGTATGGAGTATGGCTTTTGGATCTACATAATACACGAGTATATCAAGAAAAAGAATTTACCAAGTGAGTATTAAATAAATTAAGGTTATTATTTAAACGGTCAGCTTAATATTGAGGTTTTACTCAGCTTTAAATTGTTTTCTGCTAGTATTTTATTATGCAGACGCATGGGTATAATTTTATTGCCGATCAATTTATAATCCTGCTGACTAAGTAAACATTTTGTTTCCTTACTATTTAACTTTAAATACGAATAAATATTAAGCAAATTTAAATGTATTTATTTGCTGATCTAATCACGTATTGAGCGATTTAAGTCTGATATTTTTTCTCTGTCAACAAAACCTCGTATGATGTCCAAATAATTTAGAAACTGATTTTTTATTGCTAACCCAATATTTAAATGGCGAAATAATTAACCCTCTATTGCATGAATTATTATTTTTTTGAAATTAGGTCTCAAAAACATTATTTTTTACAAAAGAAATATTCATATATTTCAAATAAGTGTGTTACATAAATTTTTTTCCAAAAATAAAAAAATTTTTTTTTTAAAGTTTATTCACTATTGGTAACATTATGAACAAATTCAATTTACAATAGAACTTTGGTCTATTGGGTCGTCTTTGCGTACTATACAAAATTGTTTGATAAACAACCTCTTCTAGGAAAACACCAGATAAAAAATTTTTTTGGAAATTTTGTAAAAGTGTATTTAGCTGTAATATATCAGCAGGTAATAAGCTGCTTCCTTCAAATTTTACATTTTATATCTCAGTTTCTGAAATTATCCTTTTTCCAGTTCAAATTTTTTTTTAGGTTGGTCAAATTGGGAGGAATGACCTAATTGGCAATTGACAAAGTGTATATAATGTTCCCAAATATTACAACATGATTGCCATGAATGTAAACTGCATAAGAAAAGAAAAGAAAATTTTTTAATTTTATGTTCCCGTTCGGGAACAGTATGCAATAGAGGGTTAACTATTTCTCAATTCAAACACTCACAAATTAATTTTTTTTAATTATAAAGGGTTTTTTCTTACATTTGATAATTCCATACATCATACATTCAATCTCATAAATTAAATAGGGCAAAAACTGTATTTTGTAACTGTTAACTGTAAAAAAAGTTTAAAATTAAAAACTGCTTTCAATGACTACAAATTTGATCATAAGATCCTCAGTTCAAACCTCACGGCCGATAAAGTTTCGAAATGGGTAAATGCGTTATTATGATGATTTATTTCTAAGCTTTTTTATTGTTCTAGGTTTACTAAACTTTTCGTGGCGATATTTCATTTTGGAGAAATATACAGCATTTTAATTTTAAATTCAATTTATGCAACTGGATTATCAAATCTTTTTGAGCGATTGTCTGTTATTCCAAGCAATTTTGGTGACTATGACAACATTTATAAACAAATAATTCTATTATTATTGTTCGAAGCCAGCTTTATAATATGTGGTGTAATTGTATGGATTCTTGCAATTTTCATAGATCATCCAATTTGTGCTTTTCTTGGTTTGCAAATATTTTGATATATATTTAAAACAAAATCTCTCTTTACAATTTGTTCTGTTGTAGATTGTGCATTGCCGAACATATTACTGAATTTCACATATATATTTCAATTTGTTGAAGCTATAATTGTAGTTTTACTTTGTTTACTCATCACATCTAAGTTTGACAATTTAGCCGAAGCAACCAAAGAATACTTAGAAGAAGTAACACATTCCAGGACGAACAATCAAAGCAAAAAAGATATGAGAGAAGTATAAGCTATAAATATTTATAAAATTATACAATGATTTAGAATCTCTACTAGTGACTCAATATCACTAAATCTTTGCACGATAATAACTGTTTTCAATGGTAGCGTTTATGTAACTAAATTAAACTAAGGACACTGTAAGAGAAGTTAACGTCTGTTAATTTTACTGTCACGTAGGGACGGCGGTCACTAACCTGTCATCGTCACAAAAAAATATTTGGTTTCCATTAAAGCAAATAAGAAAAATGTAGCTTTCTTTTCTTTATTATTTTTTTTATATTTTATAATAATGTCAAGCAAAATAACGAATTTTTGGAAAAGTTAGTTCAGCAGGAAAGTATTTGAAATCAAGTATAGAAATTTTTTGAAATCTTTCATTTTTAATTTGTTCCGTTATTTCGCGTAAAATGTGGGCACCCTAATTAAAATCCCTTTACAGTTTTTTTGTAGCTATACTTAATTGTTCTAAGTGTCCTTCATGGCATATTATTAGACCCAAAAACATAATACTAGATATAAGTTTAAAAAATATTATTAATTATTAATATATTTGTGTTTTGAAGATAGCAAATCCGGCGTCAGAGTATTATGTTCTCGGTTTCTCATTTGACTAAAATAATCTTAGAGTTTATTTATAATCTTACAGTTTTTAATGTTTCTTCCTAGGAATAAATGATATTCATGTATATTTTAATTAGTTGCTACGAAAAGTTATTTTAATTCCATTTAAATAATTTTCTAAACAATAAAATAAAGATTCACCATACACAACAACTATGACGATTTTTCAAAAATTATTTCCGATTAATAAATAATAATCAATATAGTGAAGGGCCCCATTGTAATGTGCTTATTTGGAATCACATTGAAGTATAATAATAATACTGTCTTAAATTAATGTGACAAATATTTATATGATTTTAGAAAAAATCGAGTAGATTAGAAGAATTACATCAGCAGATGTGCGAAATTCGCTCATGTTTAGCAGAGATGAATCAATGTATGGGACTTCAGTTGCTTTGTACTTTGTGTGTTCTGCTTATGTATTTAATTCATTACACATTTCATACTCTTACGATTCGCAAGCATAATATAAGAGTTCTTGTACAAATACATATAATAACACATTTATTTTGTTCCATTGTGTTATTAATTATATTCACGACTATTGGACATGCTATTAAATCTAAGGTTATAAATAATTAATTTTATTAAGTATTGTAGGATAATTTTTTTTTCATATTTCAGGGGAAAAAACCATTGGAATTGTTACAGAATGCAAAATTATTTCAATTATCATTTTACCATCAACAGCAGGTAACTTTATTTGGCTTGTAGGAGGTCTATTTTTAGGTATAGTAGAAAATTGTTTTAGCTCTGTTAAAATTTTCTGTATTTTTTCATTTACGAATGCTTCGAATAAAACTTGCAGATATCAGATAATATATTTTCTCTACATCTTTCTTTAAAATTATTTTAGAGCAGAAGGCATCATTCTCTGTAATCTCTGTGTACCCAAAAATAGAGCTCGTAATATAACTCATTCATTATATCAATTCAAAAAGACCCAATATTCTTGATTGAAATTATAAGAAAACACACAACTTACGGTATTATAAGTTAATCGTCTTCAAAGTAAGTCCCTTCCGAAGCCAAGCACTTAAATCCAGTGCAGTGTCTTCTATTCATGACATGTTCGCAACATCCTAAAACAATAGGTGGTATTAGATTCTCGATAAACGGAATAAATCATAAGAGACGAGATGTGGAGAGTATACTAATGAAATTATTTATTATGTTACTTGAAACATTTTCTTACAAAATTATTTTATTATTTTGGACATTATTAATCAATTCTCTTAAAAAATATTTAATTGTCTGTTTTTGTGGAAAATCGTCATTGATTATCGGATCAACAAAAAATTTACATCTTTGTTTGAAAAAACTATTGATCTCCAAGGTAATCAAGAACTATTTTTGCCTAACAGTATTGATCAGAGAATCAAATCTTGATTAAGTATTGATGAATTTGGCTGTTACGCTAACAATTTTGATTTCAGATACAAACTTTGTTGCAACAGTGGATGTCAATGGAACCTACGTATTTATCAGCGATTGTTGTACAACTGGGACCATGGCTATTGGGGCCTGTCAGTAAAATATTATTACTTAAAAATTATTTTGTAACACGTGCACGATTGTTGATGCTTAACCGATCAATTTTTGGGGTGGTATGGCATTTATTAGAGACAAGGTAAATTGCCATTTCGCCCTTAAACGGGTCAGCAAAGCATCAATGCCCCTGCACTTGTTACATTAAAATATCGTATACATCGCGGGCGGTACGCGATTTCTAACTCGTGTGCACACTTTGCACATAATGTACTATAATAGACTTGTATATTTTTTTTGTTTCAGATTACCGCCAATGTTATTACGTATTTAATAGTATTTTTGCAACAAGACAAATAAATTTAAATATATTTGAAGTTTTTCTAGTATTTAATGGTATATTTTCATCTACGTATTCACCTAGATAATTAAAAAAGTGCACTTAATTCAACTTCCAGTTAATTTAGATATTCAGAGTGTATTTTAATATATTTATGTATGTCCATGTACTATTTGTTCGTTACTTAGATGATTGACATCTCAGAGCACTACTAAAAACTAATAATACAATCTGAAAAAATATATTTCATGTTTCAGAAACTGAAAATACTGATTTTCAGTTATAATTGCAATTTTTTTAGCTTTTTAAACCTCAAACGTCAAAATTTAATTTGGTAACATGTAAATAAAGTTAGCAATTTGTATGAAAAAATGGGACAGAAAGCTCTTTTCCATTATTGTTTTCTATTCGAGTTTTTCGTCCAAGTTTCGAGTTTTCGATTCCAGAATTATATCCGATTTCGATCACAGTGTACACTAGCCTTTACGAAGCATGCTGAATAAATGATGCTCAAAAAAAAAAAAAATAACACACACACACCTAACGTGCTTATCTGTTGAAAACTAACTAACGAAAATTTTGACCCGTTACCATTCCTCCCTTACATATATGTGCGAGAAGTAATAATGGCAATTATAAGATAAACGAAGTAAAAAAATAAAGTTTTACAAATAAATGTTTTCCCAAAGATTGGGAAAAAATTTATTTGATAAATTTTATTATCCAATACCTCACAAAAAATGCTCTATAACTATGGCGATTTTAAACAAGGAAAGTAATAGATTCTCCGCTAGTGGGTATAATTTTGAGAAAAGTTGCTAGGGAGTATTTTTTTTGAATATAAAATTTTCCTTGACTGGAAGGGTTGATGAAGACAAACGAAAATTACTGAATTTCAGTCAATTTTATTATAAAAATTTTTCTCTGTCGACCGGTTTCGGCCCCTCTTGAGCCGTCTTCAGGAGCTGAAGTATAATTACAAACATAAAATTACAATCACAATTAGGCAAATGTGTATACATAAATCATACAGAACTACTTACATGAGAAAATTTAAAATGGTATATTATTTAATATATAACAAAATTTATAAAATTTAAAAGTAAATGCCATCTGGAGCAATTGGATTACGTCCAAAGTATAAAATTTTTTAACATAGGTCAAAAAATAAAAACTAAGAACAAAAGTTCTGCGTGACACACCCATGGAACTCTACTTAAGTAATGTTTGTTTTGGCAAGTTAAAACATATTATTTTTTCCGCGGTTTAAAAAATATTTTTTTTTTCTTATTTCAATTGTACTTTATGTTTTATTCTAAATAAACGCAGTGAGTTATATGATGAGTATAAGATAAAAATATGTAAATATACTTAAAGAAGCGATTACACACGGTCATTGCACGTGTTCGCATGACGTTAGGTCTTGAAACTTGACAGCAAAGGAATATGTCTGTTCTCTTTTGATTTATGGGTTAGTTTGTGCATTGTGCGACCGAAACGAAGCTAGGTGCGGATTGTCCCGAATACTCCACGTTTCGTAAATTGCGTCTTTGAAATAAGGCACGGACGCATCGGAGAAACAAGGGTAGCAACAGTCTTTGCGAAGAGAAATTTGGTATTTAAGACAGACGGAAGACTGTAACGAGAACTCTGAACATCGAAACGAATTTGAACTGAGTTAAGTACTTGATCGTTTCGCACTAAATTACGGAGTTAGGTTACAATTTACAATCTAAACACACAAAACTGATACCTAGACACCTTCCGCACGGACAGGCTATTACTATGCAACTGGCTAGTCCACAAACACACAAAACTGCCACCTAGCCACCGTTATCACGGATAGGCTTTTGCTGTGTGTCTGGCTGGTTCATTCTCACAAATGACGCTCACTGAGACACCGTCTTCACGGACAGGCTATTACTTTGTAACTGGCTAGTCTGAACGTCCACGTTTATAAACCCATCAGTTGAGAATACATTTGGTTACAAATGTTTAAGTCTTCTCAGCCTCTGGGTCGGCAAGTACTGCCAATGGAGCCATTCACGTTCATTTCCAGTTAATTTCAATATATTAAAATCAATGATTTCCTTCATGTGTGCTTGGGTATCCAAGTCCGACCATATCCGGAATTTAACATTCCACAATTAATTGTACTTATTCAAAGTGGGAGTACTACCGATTTCTGTTGCACCGCCCTACTCTCCAGGAGAGTGGCGCTGCTGACGTCCCTCTTGGCGAACGTCCACAAGTCTGACATATAATTTTTATTGTTATCGTTAATGATATGAATTAAACATGATATAAATGCCATATATGTTTACTAAAGAGTTCAAATAAATGCATAAGGTATTTCTTTATATCTTTTGGAGAGAATTTATCTCATTCTATCAAACCTGGACTTCCCTATTAACAAATACTCTGTATCGAACGACTTGGGTTTTTACAACACGTGGTGAATTTTGGGATCTTTATCGATGCCGTGTTACAATATTTAGCAGATTTTGTTTTGCTTCGCAATTTATCTAGTAAAATAAATATTTTTCAAGCGCAGTTTCATAGTAAAATATTATTTAATTTCATTTTGTAAGTAAAAGCAAACTAAAATAGAACAGTTATAATTTCGATGTTAGTAGTAGCACGCAACAAATGTTAAATTTGAAACTGTATCTAAATAAATAAAAGATAATCGAAATCATATTCGTATGTCATTAAGAATAGTACACATTGCCATAAAATATTCGAGTTGCTTGTATTTGTTGGTCATTAGAGTGCTAACATCGAAATTATTATTCTCCGATATTACAGAAGTAAGTAATAGTGCCTACCACTATCTAATCTAATCTAATAGGTAACAAAAATTAAATATTGATAAAATCGGGTATAGTTATTTCTTAATAATATAATTCTGTATTGTAAATATGTAAAAATTTCTAGGGAGTCATAAACCCTCATAAATATATTAGCATACATTTCAGAATTTGCGGCGTAATATTAACGTAAACTCTTTTATTGTGTAAATCATCACTTTCATTAAAACTAAATAAATTTAATACTTTCTTAATTTTTACAATAAATGTTTGAAATTTCAACTAGGGTGCTATTGTTGCATTAAGCGGAGAACACATATACGCGATCGCGACCACGATCGCGATAGCGATAGCGATGGCGATCACGATCGCGTTTGAAGGCAAACATCTACAAATCGCCTCGTTTAAATTTTAATAGAAGATACTTTAATGCATTAGATAAAAAATTGCAGTATAAAAAATATCGATCAACAATTTGTGCATTTATTACAACAAAATAAGGAGAGACCAATACACGTCTTTAATAACATGCAGGTTGATCAGAGAAGAGCAGTTAACTTGGCTTTCAGCATACACGAAAAATTTGTACTTATTTTTGCAATTTATAATATAATTTTATAATAAAAATTAATTAATACAAAAACCAATCCATACTAATCACCAGTATTTCCTAATTCCATATCCTTCGCAATTTTATCCCATATTTTATTTTTAATTCGGACATTAATATCTCGCGATCTGCAACAACTCGACGTGTAGCGTTTGATCGCTAACGCCGACTATCGCGCGATCGAACGCTGCACAAGCCGCCTGTATCGCCAACAGATCGCAACAAGTCTGTGCGGATACACTTGGTTACATTAAGCCTCGTACAGACCTGCGAACGGTTCGCCGAACCGTTCGGCGAACCGCTCGGTGAACCACGTCCACACCGGCGCAACAAAACGGCGAACCGAACGAAGTTCTGCCACACGTGCAACGTTTGCCTGCAACGTTTGCGCGATCCATCCGTTGTCGGTATTTCGACGAACGATCAAAGGATGTTGCGCGAGCGCTTTGCAGCTAGTGTGGACGCGACGGCGAACGGATACTAGCAACAAATCATTTTATTTCACTTTATTCTTTAATTTGACATAGATGTTAAATTTTGCTCTTCATTAATACTATATTTATTAATAATAAATTTATTAAAAATAAATACTTTAAAATATATCAAATTCTATATAAATCACGATTTATCTGGAATCTGCAAAATCAAGATCATATGACATTTCCACCAAAGTCTATGACTCCTTTTTTTCTTACTTATTTTTATTACACACAAAACAATAAATTATTATTAAAAAAAAGGAGAATAGCTGTGAAAAAATATTTCAAATGGAAGATGTTAACAAAAATATTTGGAATGTAAAATGTTATTTGCACTTTTCTTGTGCATGCTTCTAGTTTTGAGAAAATCTCAATTATACATTTAATATTATGTTTGAATAATCTTAATTACTAAAAAATTTTCAACATCTATATGTCAAATAATTGTGAAGTGTCAAAAATATCTGTCGTTTGAAATATTATAAAAGCAAAATTTATATTATTAGTTATATAAAACCATAGTTACAATGGCAACAAAAAAAAAAAAAACAGGTTTAACATCTATATGTCAAACAATTGTCAAAATAGCCATACGCAATGAACATGTCATACGTATTTGGTTGGTTTTATATGTATAAGAAAGTAGTGCGGTGCCCAAACAAGATTTTTTTAAAATGTAAATGAATATAAATATATGCTGCTACGACTGCTTCAATATCCATTTTAAAGCAAATCTACATACATGCATCTGCAACAAAAATGGAAAAGAGACGAACATTCCCCCACCATCATCTGCCAGTGCTCGCCAAACCGTTCGCCGAACAGTTCGCCGAATGGTTCGCAGGTCTGTACGAGGCTTTAGACGGATCCGATCGCCACCGCTATCGCTATCGCGATCGTGGTCGCGATCGCGTATATGTGTTCTCCGCTTTAGGCGATAAAGATTTATAAAAATTTAATTTCCAAACCTGTTCGGTGCTGGGATTAAAAATAAATTGTTAATCACATTTTTATAATTGAATTTACTAACAAACTAGATAGGGCGTAAATAGCAAATTGGAAACAAATTCTTGGCAATTTATTTATTCAGATTCCGCGAACTTTCGATGGTGGTGTGAAGTTGACATCGAAATAGTTTAATCCTTAACGGGGCATATTCTGTAACTTAACTGTTAATATGTAACAGCCTGGTAAAAAATTTAATCAATGAAAACAGACGGGACTGAATAAAAATTGAAAATTTCATTTAACACATATATTTTTATAGGTCAAAACAGGCCGTTAAAAAATAACAGGTAATTTACAGAATAGACCCCAATAACTTTTAATATAATTAAATTACGGTAACAATTTTTATGACACAGATAGGCGCAAAATATCTGTAAAGTTTCTGAATTTGCGCTGTAACTTTCGGTGCTAACTTCTTGAATCTCGAACTCATCACTTTTCTGCCGTAAAATGAACAGGCGAACAGAAATTATTTGTTGGTTCTGTGTTCAATTTACATTCAACACCTGCAATCATGAGTCCGGTAGATGCTTAATAGTTTTTTTTTTTTAGATTTCGAATATCCATAATTGATTTATTAATATTAGCTTTACGATATTATTCACATTAAGAATTACTACGTTAATTGCCTCACTAATAAAAATGTTTTCTTGGAATAAACAGATTCCTCTTAAACGAAGAGAAAAATTGATTTGTATAGTGTCAATCCGATTTCGTTTTTATTGAAAAGTTTTGTAGGTTTAATAAATATTCTTGTATGAAAATGAATTTAGTTTTGAAGGAACATATCAAAAGTATTCAACTGAGACTCATTATGAGGACGAAGTAGTTTGAATGGGTGTAGTTTCATTTCAAAATTATATCGTTTTAAATAAAAACGTTTTGTTTAAAGTTAAAACGACTCCTTTTTCATTACTTTTATAACATAACTTAAAATATATTAATTTTCTTTCAATGCAGAAAAAATAAGATAAATAAAATTTATACTCAAAAATAATATGTTTTTGATTTGAACCTAATCGTTTTGTAAGAAATAAAATTTTCTTCAACGGATGCATACATATAGAAAACTAAAAATTTTCTTCAAACAAGAAGTTATTTTTATGAGTGCTTGATTACACATTACAAGGGATATTATTATTGAATACAACATGTATTTGATGTTGGATATATACTTGTTGTAATGATAATATCAATTTACCTATAGACTTTATTGTTATTATTGTCGATCAGACAAAATGTAAAACTGTTTGAATAAATAATTCTTTTTATATTTTAGCGATGATATCGTTGATATATTTATTTATTTCGTTAAAAAAGTTGTTCAGAGTTATAAAAGTATTAAGATTTTAACAACTGATTCCATTTTATTACAGAAATAAAACCAGTATGAATATTAAAGGTTGTATGTGTTCAAAATTTAAAATATTCTTCAGTATCGCAAAATGGACCAGCCTTTTACCAAAAGAATCTTATGGAATTACAACTGACCACTGCAGTACAGGATGCAAATTTCGCATTTGGAAATACAGACCAACTAAAAATTTGGTTTCTTTACTATTCAATTCTGAATAACCATAAATATTAAGCTGACTTAAATGTGTTTATTTGCTGATCTAACCACGTATTGAGCGATTGAACCTGATATTTATTTCTCTGCCAACAAAACCTCATAGAATGTTTAAATGATTTAGAAACAGTTTTTTTTTTTTGCAAAAAATTAATTACTTCGCATAAATTAAATTTGGCCAAAACTGTAATTTGAATTGTAAAAAATGTTCAGAATGAAAAACTGCATTCAATGACTGTAAATTTGATCATAAGATTTTCAGTTCGAACCTCACAGCCGACAAATTATCGAAATTAAATTTCGAAAATTCCACCATAAAATTTACCTCTGTGGCTCCTACACCACTGCCATCCTTGGAAGCCGTGATAGAGTGTCACACCCAGAAATGGGTAAATGGCGTGATAATGAACTATTTCTACGTTTTTTTATTGTTCTAAGTTTACTAAACTTTTCGTCTCAATATTTCATTTTTGAGAAATATACAGCATTTTAATTTTAAATTCGATTGTCTGTTATTCCAAGCAATTTTGGTGATTATGACATTTATAAAAAAAATGTGTATTATTATTGTTCGAAGCCAACTTTATAATATGTGGTGTAATTGTATGGATTGTTGCAATTTTCTTAGATCATCCAATTTGTGCTGTTCTTGGTTTGCAAATATTTTGATAAGTATTTTTTTTTAAATCTCTCTTTACAATTTTGTTCTGTTGTAGATTGTTCATTGCCGAACATATTACTGAATTTCACATTTCATTTGCTCAAGCTATTATTGTAGTTTTACTTTGCTTACTTACCGAGACGAACATTAAAAGCAATAAAGTAATGACAAAGGTATAAACTATAAATATTTATATAAAATTGTATAATGAATTAGAATCACTCTGTGACTCAATACTCAATTTCACTAAATCATTAAATATTCTTCAGTTTTGAAAAATGGACCAGCTTATTTCTAATGGAATCTTATAGAATTACAACTAACCATTACAGATTATGATTGCATTTTTGTACAAATTAAGTTTGACCTTGTGTGGAGTATGCATTGTGTACTTATATAATATTTGCAGGAAAATAATTCAAATTTATTAAGTGAATACTAAAGAAATTAAATTAAATTAAATCTTGCAGTGCTCTTTCACAATCTTTCTTTTCCTTCACGTTTGTCAACCAAATTTGCCGCACTGGTATCGATTCATTCATTCTTATCATATAACCCCACTATGCTAGTTGTCTTGTTTCTATAAAGTTTGGTATTGGCTTGCATTGCACTTGTTTTCTTATTATTTTATTTCTTATTCTGTCCAACATTGTTACGCTATGTACTTTTCTTAGATATTTCATTTCCTGCGCCTGAATTTTACTATTCTTTCTTTGAGACAGTACTCATGACTCGCAAGTCGCAACCATATGTCAATAGATCTGCATTTATTGTTATAGACTGTTACGTTTTCTTACTGATTTCTTTCGCCCTATGAAGCTGTGTTTCATAGCAGGAAAGATTCTGGTTGTTTTGTCTATTCTCATTTATGTCAATGTCCTGTTTACTATTATTTTTATCATCGTTTCAAGAAACTGAAATTTATGGACTGTTCTATTTTTACCTCCCGCCTACCTATAGGTAAGGGAGGTATTGTTTTTGGTCAGAAAATTGGGTAGTGAGTTTTCAATGAATAAGCACGTTTTAGGGTCCCTACAATACGATTTTACTATTTTCGCGATGATGTCTGTATGTATGTATGTATGTATGTATGTATGTGTGTGTGTGTGTGTGTGTGTGTAGTCTGTGGCAATTTTTTCGTCTCGCATAACTCAAATACTATAATACCAAAAAATACAATTTTTTGAATTATTGCTTCTTATATTTAAATGAAGAGCTGATTAGATTTTGGATAAAATTGGTCGACCGGAAGTAGCAGTTTACTTGAAGCCCTTAACAGTTTTTCATGAAAAACACGGTTAAATTTCCTTTTTCAACAATTTATGTTATTTTGAAAGTTGAAGAATATTTAATTCTACATTTGTTTTGATTATACTAATTTTAATAATTTTCATTAGATTTAGAGATAATAAACTATAAAGAAATTAGATTTCACAAATCTTGCATTCCTAGTACACCATGGAAAATTTTCAATTTTTTACGAAATGTGACACATGTCATTGTGATTGTGAAGCTGTTTTCTTAGTGAAATATATGTCAAAAAATTAAATAAATATACGAAAGAAAATTAAAATTCTCAAATATAAACAGAAAATTTCTCAAATAAGAAGGTATGTTTCTGTATCATCAAATACTATTTTGTACCGTTTAAGAGTAGTATTGGGCGGGAGGTTATGTGCTGGCCACATGAGATTTTTAAATTATTAATATTACATGTGGATAAAAAATAATATATAGTCAAAAGTCTTTATTTGTCCACATCGCTGCTCCAATCGAACAATCATCTCTTCATTAATAATAGATTCTAATAGTGGGCCAAAAATAAAAATATTAGTTGGTTCTATGTTCAATTTAACATTCAATACCTGCTTTCAGGAGATCGGTGGGTGCTTAATAGTAATTTTTTTTAGATTTGAAATAACCATAATTGTTTTATCAATGTTAGGAGTTAGGATATTATTTACATTAAGAATTACTACGACAATTGTTTTGATTACAAGGGCCATTAATAATGAATAATGTATGTAATTGATATTGGAGATATGGTTGTTGAAATGATAATATAAATATACTTCTAGCCAAATTTCTTGTTATTGTCGTCATTTACACGAAATGTAAAACCGTTGAATAAATGTTTATTTTTTTTATATTATAGCGATGTTATCGTTGACATATTCATTTATTTCGATAAAAAGCTGTTGCGAGTTATAAAACCAAAAAGTGATAAGAACTGTTTCCATTTTCTTCGTTACAGAAATAAAACCAGTATGGGTATCAAAGGTTGTATGTGTTCAAAATTTAAAATATTCTTCAGTATCGCAAAATGGACGAGCATTTTACCAATGGAATCTTATGGAATTACAACTGACCACTGCAGAACAGGATGCAAATTTCGCATTTGCAAATACAGATTTTGGTTGCCATTTTTATATATATTAAGTGTGACTTTGTATGCAGCGTGGAGTTACAATTTAAATATTACACGAAAATATGAAGGAAAAGAATTTTTCAAGTGAGTATTAAATAAATTATATTTGACCAACAATGTAAATTGAAACTGTAGAAAATTTTCAGAATTATATATATATATATATATATATATATATATATATATATACGATAATTAGCCTTAGGGCCAGTTGAACCACTTAAGTATAAGTTTAGTTAAACCTTAAACTGCAGATTAAACCAAATACTTAAACTGTATATGTTGCACAGTTCTCAATAAAAAAACATGAATGTCAATTATAACTGTTTTATCTTGTATTCTGACATACAAAACAGTGTTTGTACAATAAATATGGAAAATTTGAAAAGAAGTTTTCAGCTGGAACTGTAATAAAAAGCAAACATCGCTCAAAAATCTATGTGCAGCGAGAAATGAGAGTGTCAGTGTCCGCGATTTGTAAAAATGTGTCACATTAATTTGTTGAAGGTTTTCACCATTTATTCATTTTTTTTTGTATTTTCATATTTTTAGTTGGTTATTTAATTTTTTAAAATGTTAGGTTTATCCTGAGTTGTTTTCATTCATATGTCTGATTTATGTCATTGCACATATTTAGACAAGGGCGTCGGGACAAATTACTAAACCCGTAAGTGCGCCGAAAACTGATAAAGTTTGGGAAGACCTGTTTTATAAGATTCTTCATCCCTTCATTGAAATTATAGTACCTATTGTCTACAGACCTAAGACGAAGTTTTATGAAAATGTCAATATATAAGATTTCTTCATCCTCATCGTCATCAATATCAATAATAATTATAAGATTCATTTTAAAAATATATCTGAAGCAAATAATGCAAGTAAAAATCATACAAACATTTAAACTTTGGTTTAACACAACTTCTGCCGCTTAAGTATTTGACATTTAAGTGACAGTTTAAACTGAAAAACGAAACTGTGCAACAACTAAACCATAAACTAAAACTTAAGCTTAGAAAAAAATTAAGTGCTAACTGTGCAACTGGCCCTGAATTCTACGTTTTTTTATTGTTCTAGGTTTACTACAATTTTTGTCTCGATATTTCATTATGCAGAAATATACTGCATTTTAATATTAAATTCAATTTATGCATATCGATTATCAAATCTTTTTGAACGATTGTCTGTTATTCCAAGCAATTTGTGTGATTATGATAACATTTATAAAAAAGTACTTCTTTTATTATTGTTCGAAGGCAACTATATAGTAGGTAGTGTAGTACTTTGGGTTGTTGCAATTTTCTTAGATCGTCCGGTTTGTACTGTTGTTGGTTAGTAAACATTTTGACATTTATTTTTTTTAAAAGCAGTTTTTTATTTTTGTTCTGTTGTAGATTGTGCATTATCGCACATATTACTGAATTTAACACATACCTTTCAATTTGCCCAACTTATAATCGTAGTTTTACTTTGCTTACTCATCACTTCTAAGTTTGACAATTTAGCAGAAGCAACTAAAGAATACTTAGAACAAGTAACACATTCTGAGACGAACAATAAAAGCAATAAAGATGTGACAAAGGTATTAATCTTTATAAAATTTTACAATGATTTAGATTTAGAGACTAAAACAAATAGTGTTATATTGTAATCCTTAGAGAGAATTTTTGTCGGTACTTAATTATTCTAAATCGAAAAGTGCTTATTTTGAATCATATGAAATATTAATGTTGTATTAAATGAATGTGATACTGATATATATTTATATGATTTTAGAATACAAAGAATGGATTAGAAGAATTACATCTGCAGATGTGCGAAATTCGCTCATGTTTAGCAGAGATGAACCAATGTATGGGACTTCAGCTGCTTTGTACTTTGTGTGTTCTGCTTATGTATTTAATTCATTTCACATTTTATACTCTTACGATTCGCAAGCATAATCTAGGAGTTTTTGTACAAATACATATATTATCAAATTTATTTTGTTACATTGTGGTCTTAATTATACTCACGACTATTGGACATGCTATTAAATCTAAGGTTATAAATAATTAAATTTATTAAATATTATAGGATAATTTTTTTCCAATTTTCAGGGGAGGAAACCTTTGGAATTGTTGCAGAATGCAAAATTATTTCAATTATCATTTTACCATCAACAGCAGGTAACTTTATACAGGGCGTTGACCGCGACCCCGGAACATACGTCTTTAACATGTAAAATCATACTTTCGTCATTTCTTGCTTAACAAATTATATTAGACAAAAAAGGTTCAAATAAAGTTGAGAGATCATAAAATTCTACATCAGAATCAATAAACAGAATTAAATTTACATGCCCTATAATAAAATATGAAAATATTAAAAATTAGCTCAAAAATCGGGTTAGCTTTAGAAATGAAACAAAATTGTAAACAATTGGAAATGAAAATTGTATTTATTATTAATTATTATGATAAATTACATAATTGACTATTTTCTTTACAATTTTGTTTCATTTCCAAGTCTAACCCGATTTTTATATTATATTTTTCTTTTTCTTATTAAATCATAATTTGACAACTTAATAAAGAAATTTAAGATTGGTTCATTATCAACACTGCTACACCGCTTTCTGTCTGATAACCTAACTTTTAACATGTCATTCTATCAATTGTGTTCTCAAAGGGTATTTTAGGTTCGAGCAAATCGTTTTTAGAAACATGTCGTGAAAAAAAATGTTGTGTCTAACACGAGAGGGAAGCTCTTCTTCCACTCTCGTTCGAACTCGAGGGGGAAAAAGAAGCGCTTTCCTCTCTTGTTTGACAAGTAACTATTCTCTACATATTTAAAAAAAAAATGCTTTAGAAAGGAAGACAGCAATAAAACCATTACCCACAAATATAGCTCCTAGTATGCCATTGTATTAATCTAAAATGGCCCAATATTTCTGATTAAAGTGATTAAAAAATATACACGACACACTCATGTAAGTTAATCGCCTACAAAGTAAATTCCCTTCGAAGCCAAGTACTGAAATTTAGCGCTGTTTCTTCTGTTAGAAACACATTTTTAATTTCTGACCAGGCTAACAGTTACTTCGTCGCATTTCCTAAACATCCTAAAACAATAGGTGCTATTAGATTCTCGGTAAGTTCCTCTTTATCACTCACATGGTTTATATTCCTCGGCCTTCAGGGCCTCGGCCAATAAATTCCATATTCGTGGTAAAAAGTTAAACTTCAGTGCTATGATACATAAATAACTATTCCATAAAATTATTTTATTACGTTGGACATCGCTAAATAACCCTCTTAGGAAACCAAAATTTTGGTTGGCTGTACTTGTAGAAAATCATCATTAATTATTGGTTCAATATAAATTTGACACTTTTGCTTTGAAACAACTGTTGCTCTCCAAGGTATATTCAACATCAAGAATTAGATTTACCGAACAGTGTATATCAGAACATTAATTCTTGATTATCACGTTCGCTGTGTATCCTTACCGTAATGCGGATATTGCCGATGTACATTGTGCTAGATACGAGTAGCGATTCAAAATTGTTTCCGCTCCTGGGAAAAGTAGTAAAATAAGAATTGAATACGCAGCGAACGTGTTAAGTTTGGGTAATTTGGCCTGTTATGCTAGCAATTTGATTTCAGATTCAAACTTTGTTGCAACAGTGGATGTCAATGGAACCTTCATATTTATCAGCCATTATCGTACAACTGGGTCCATGGTTATTGGGACCTGTTAGTGGAATATTATTACTAAAAATCCATTTAAATACTTATACATATTTTTGTTCCAGATTACCGGCAATGTTATTACGTATTTAATAGTATTTTTGCAACAAGACAAATAAATATAAGTGAATAAGTTAATAAATAAATACTTCAAGAAAATATTATCCACAGTGTTATGTCTATTTTATCAGCATATATGCATAAATTTTCATAAAACGCTTCACATATTTGCTAGTTGATAACACACATATATTTTCATCTTTGCCTAGAGATAAAAAATATAAAGATAATAAATTGTCAAAGTTTCATAAAATTCAATCTTTGAATAATAACTAAGTTACTAAATCTCAGAGACCGGCCAATCCAATCAATCGGTAACTACGGACACGTTTCGCTCTTATTGGAACTCACCAGCGTAGTGTAACCCGCCATCTGTTGTGAGACAGTGGCACCGAATGACTGAATTACCGAGATCTAAGATTTGCCAAGAAAAATTAAAAATTGTTTTGCGAATTTTATCGCTTTTTATCCATTTTAAAATAACAAATTAAGTTGGTTTCCCTTACTTTTATACAATTTAGGATCGTTTTATGAGGTACGTAAAATAATTTTTTTTCTTATCCAACAGCTTTTAAGGGTTCGGGGGAGTGTCTAAATTATTTTTTTAGTTTCCATTGCCATAAATGATTCATCAATGCTATATTATTCACATTTGAAAATACTGCGTCAGTTGTTTTGATTACAGGGTACATTATTAATGAATAATATATATGATGTTGAAGATATGTTTGTTGTAATTTATTTATTTATCTATAACCGGGCTCATACTCATGCCATAAAATGGATTGTAGCGTACAATGAACATTACTCGTATATATAAATATATTACATAGATAATAAACAATATTTTCGTTATTGTAATAGCATCTTCCTCATATTATTTTTAAAAGTACAAAATGTAACACTATTAATATTAATGTCAGTAGAAACACTGTTAGAAACAAAACAAACACAAATGCAAACAAAACAAACGATGAAAACAAAGAACACCTATCTTGAGAAAGAGAACGAACAACAAAAATTCAAAACCAAATAGATATTCTCCACAAAAAGCGATGTCCCACGATGGAAGAATCATTTCCATCGACGGTAGACTGTAGCTTCATCCCTCGGGGGTTGACTCAGCTGCATTGTCCATTTCCCCCGATGGTTGACTTCGCTACAAGCTGCTGCATTCCTCGTCGACAGGCTCAGCTATTTGAACCATTTCCCACGGTGGCTGACTCTGCTATAATTAAATTTTCTCATCACCTTGTGCGTGGAGAATTATTTAGGTATATAATTTTCGGTTGAAATGTTGATGTAAAACAAATGTTTTTCCCTATTATAAAAAATATTGGTTTTCTTTGCTAATGGAGTTTATGTCTTTAACCCTACTGAACAGATTATGAATTTTCTTACAGTTACACTGAGAAAAAAGACCTATTAATAGTACACTAATCCTTTATTAACGTAGGATTTATTGACATGAAACTACATAATATTAAATCAAATATATATTTGTTCTTTAATAACAAATAAGTAAATACCAACGTTTCCTCTGAAACAAATAATTTATTGACGTTAGATTTATTGACATTAAATATTCTTTGTTTAATATAAAATAAAATAATTTATAATTAATTCAAATATGCTGATATAATTGATAACAAATATACGATTTTTATTAAATCTGCATTTTTTTACATATAAAGAACATATATGTATATTAAGAATATTATGTTTCTAGGCAATTGTAAATTGATTAATAGATAATTTCTTTCTTTATTTATGAATTGAACTAAATATTATCTGCAATGATATATTTGTTTACAGTAACTGGATTTTGTTGACTATAAATACATTTATTAACAGTTAACAAACTTTATATAATATGAACACAGATTCACTCACAGATGATGCATATTGCGTAGTTGGTTCATTATTGTTTATTCTTGCTAACTGCAACCTCGCGATACACTATATGTCCTGTGATTGGTGTGATAAATATATTTTCATTTATATTAAAATAGCATAAAAATAATGTTAAAAACTGGGAATTTGCTTTTTTAATCCCAATATTTGAAGGTATGCTTATCATTGTATAAACTGTATATTATGTTGCAATTAGTGTTCGCCATTTTGTGTTGTTTAATAATTATAATAATTTGTGTTTACAAGAACGTGTTTTTGAATGTATGGCTTTAAGTTTTTATTATTTAGACGACATTTATTTTGTTATAAGTTAGACATGAACAATTTTTAAATCCTCCATCCGAATCCAACATAAACAAAATCTTGTTCCTCGAAAGTTCCTACATCATCAGAGTAATGAATTTATAAATGTCAAAACAAACTATCAAAATTCAAATATTGCAAGCTGTATTATTGATATTATTATGTATATGCACATACCTATATATTCATGTAAGTAGTTCTTCAAAAAATGTTTTCTATAAAGTTTGTTTTTCCCGACTCTATTATTTATATTAGTAGGTTCATAGTTAAATAGGTATTTATGTAAAAAGGGGTTAATTTTGTAATGATTATATTAAACAATAAATGATTCTATTTATTTAAATAAATTTCATTATTTACCCAAGCATCAATAATGGTTAATATTTGGTTAATAAATATGCTATAGTACATTTAAATAAGTAAATTCAATATTAAATGTTATCATATTTTCTTTAAATATTCCATTAATTTACTACAAAATTAGTATGGTATTATTTACATTATTTTCGTTTTGTATTTATAACTTGCACATTAATAATAAAGCTTTACTTTTACTATAAATAAACAACTAGTTCAGGAAAAATATTGCGCAATTTATGTTAATAAATGCTGATTAAATATAAATTGACTTAAGTAACATTTAAAACAATAATTTGTTAACTATTAATATATTTACTAATATTAAATAATACTTTTTTATTATTATCATTTTTGTTTAAATGTATTATTTATTACTGATAAATATATATTTGTTTCGCCATATTTCAAAAAATCATTTATTAACATTCAATAAACCTGCATAGTGACAAACAAATCTTTTTCTCAGTGTATAATACGTAATTGTAACAGTATCAGGGTTTAAAATTTTTTATAATAATAAATAATAATGTGTTCCTCTATCTCCTATGGGATCATAGGGCCGGAATTCCACCGGTTTCAATGGCCGAATGTTTTACTTGCAAAACGATGTTTCTGATGGTCAGTCAACAGACAACTGCAAGGGACCTCCGGCTTATAGTGACCTCCGAATCTCTCAGACCCATCTGTGGTCGTTTGTCAGAGCTACGAATTATAATTATTTTTTTTATAATTCGAGATGTATCGTGCGGGACGCGAACCCCGACCGTCAGATTACAGACTGTAAACCTCAGCGCTCTTAGCCTCTTGACCACCAATGGCTGTTTTTTTTTTAGTAATTCAGAAACTATATTAAATATTAGAATACTTGAATAGTTATAATACACATTTACAATTTACGATTGAGACTTGAGACAGAAGTAGATCAATGTTTACCTTATGTTAAAGAGACCAACTGGTGGAGACATCAGTGGTGTATTTAGAGGTACGGCAGACAGGGCACGTACCCCGGGCGCAAAGCCGTGGAGTGGCGCTTTTTGGAGTCCTGGTACTTACACATAACTTGGGGGCGACTGGTGACCAAGCTTACTTTTTAATCTTTATCTAATAATATGCGCCAAACAAAACTAATAAAACAGTTTTATTAAATTGGACTTTACCTTAACCCAAAGCACCCCAGAAATTTTAGGTATATAGGTTTACCTGGAAACACATTTACTTTCTCTAACCATAGAAATACTAATAATGAAATCGAATATTTAACTCATTCATTTGACATGTATTGTCGCTTTATTTATTTATTTTTTATTTAAATCTGCGAGTTTATTTTGCCACTATTGTCTATAAATGAGTCAAGCTTAAAATTAATTTAATTCAAATGAGATTCCTGATGATCATCTTAGGTTTTCAATACTCACAATTTGTTTTGGTGCGAATATCTGACATAAACAATAAACAGTGGCGAAAATTTCAATTTTCAACTAAGTTTAGCAATCGTTTTCGAAATCCTGGGACGTGGATCTGTAAAATAAATTCGGGAAAACCGAGCAAAAAGTAAAGTTACCTTCGTTATCTATATTAAAACAAAATTGATTTATCTATCATCTTGCTCTCTGCAGCATCAGAGTCGGAATTTCCATTCTACGGCAGTCAGACCAGTTTCTAAGATAGACGAAGGAGTAACAACGAGTTGATGAGATATTTTGAGGTTATAAAATTTATACAGAAATGTTAAAGAGACAAAATGTTGTGATTTTGATTTTTACTGTGACTTTAATGTGTAAGTTTACGATTTATTGTTGTGTAAAGTGAATTATTTGTTAAATATTGTACTGGTAATGTTGTGTTTTGTGTTATGATCCAAGGTTACCATTGGCGGCCAGCGGATTTTTCAAGAGTTATCTGATGGTTTTCTGCAACTTTTTGGTCGAATGTATTAAAACAATTGATAGTATTGTAAATTTAAAGTTTGTTTTACAAAACTGGGGCAATCAAATAACTTGTAATGTGTGTTTATATCGTATTACCTAAAGACAATTCCAAATTTTAGATCCGCCTATATGTCGTGATATTTTCGAATGTTTTTATCCGATTGGCCTTCTACAATGGTTTCTTTGACTTTTTTTAGATTTTGACGCATCATGTTTAGGATTACATGTATTTTCACAAACTAATACATCGTTAGTTAGAGTTCGGCGACAATACGATTGCAGGTAATAATAAACACTATTATAAAACTGGTTTCTGAGAAGATGATTCTTAGAATTATTAATTAATTTGAATGTAAACTTGATTATTATGACATTTAACTAAGTGTTATAATAACTATAAGAACACATAGTAATAATGTTTGCTTTAAATTCTGTAAAATTTTATTAAAATTCGTGTATCCATACGTAATTCCTCGTCATGAAAATAAATGCACAACATAAACAAGCGATTCTGATAATAATGTAGTCTTCTTATTAAAAATTAAGCTTATCATATTTCTCTTTACATTTCAACTCTCATTTAATTTTTCACTAGCTGCAATTACTTTTTTTGATATCTGGAAAAGAACTCATATTACTCTCATCATTTTCAAATTATGCTTACATGAAGGAGTATAGACCCATTGCAATACTTTGAAACTTAAAAATTTTTGAAATACTTGTATATGGCACTATTTTTAACGGTATAAAATTTAAATTAACAATCTCTCAACATGATTTCATTGAATAACGATCCAATGCCAGTAATTTATGATATTTTAGGTACTCAATTTGATTCGATAATAATGGCGAAGTTATCCAAGGTTTTGGACACAGTGGATCACTATTTTATTAATTAAGCTTTCTTTATTTTCTTTTACGTCTACTCTCATTGTATCGTATCTTAATAATACATCTTATCTGTCAAATTCCTTGGTAGCAAATCTTTTTCATCTTCATCTGGTGTTCTGCAAGGATCCAACTTAGGCCCTTTATTATTCCTTATAATCCGTAAGCCAGCTGAACAAACAGCGACTCATTTGACCAAAAGATTCTGTAAGTTTTATGGATTCTACCCATTTAGGTATATCGAAAAGTGCAAGTCTGCCATGCAGATCTGGGTGGAGTTCAAAATGACGTCCATTAAAAAAGGAAAGTAAATGAAGAAATTTGGATCATGTGACCATAATTTTCTTTTTCATTTCGTTTATTTTCCTTTTTTAATGGACGCCATTTTTAATACCAGCCAGATCTAAATAGCAGAAGTGTGCTTTACGATGTACCTAAACGGGTAGATTCCAAAGAACATACTGAAACTTTTGGCAAATGGGTCGCAGTTTTTAAAGCTGGGTCACGGATTATTATCTTCATCAATTATATAGCAGATAGTATTACCAGTAAGAATCTTTTATTTGCTGATGATTTAAAAATACAGGGTAATTCAGGACTAGTGTAACAAACTTTAATAGCTTAATCCTAAGATCACTTTGAGCTAAAAATATCACATTAAGACTGGCCCTATTTCTTCAAGTTACCAAAATACAAGAGGTTGAAGTTTTATAAATAACACGGAATTGATTGTATTACTGCAGTCCGATATTGATAAAATTAATGTTTGGTGAAATTTGAATGAAATGTATTTAAATAATTTTAAATGTAAAATTATGACTTCAAACAACACGTTCAAATATATAATTATTTTTGTTTTAATACAGACTTTATTTGGTGCACAAATATTAGTAATTTAGATGTAACTTTTGATCCTACGTTATTACGAGTATATATTAAATATATTTCTTCATTTAATCCTATTTCCAGATAAGATTAAGGTATTTTGTTAATAATTGTTTGACGTTGACTTTATGATCATCTTGCAGAATTAAGTAACAGTAAATTATGATATAAGTAAGGTTTTAAAGCACTTACGACGAGTTTAAGAGCACAACGCAAAGCGGAGTGCTTTTAACGTCGATAGTTTAACGTTTTCGTTTGCCTCATTCCACGGATTGGGTGACGTTGAAAGCATAATTATAAGAAATTAATAGAAAGTTCAAGCAATTTAGAAACAAATTTTGAAGAAAATCTCAAAACATTAAAAGTTTGTTTATTTTATTTAAAAAAAATGAAGATTGACAAACTAACAATGGCATCAGAGAAAAGTTGAATTGATTTGAAATGGGCTGAGCTGAAGAAGGAGCTCGAATAGTGTGATCTAGATGTATCAGGAAAGAAGATGATACTGTGAAGATCCTGAAAATTTTCTACATGAAATTCAGGACAACATCACCGATTTTGCTGAAATACTACTACCAAAGTAGAAGAAAATCAACATAAATTTCCAAAATATTGACTTATGAGTCTTTTGCAAAATTTCTGGAATTTTTTTTAATAATTATTCTTTCAACTTCCTCTTATAATTATTTGGAAAAGTCATCGGATGATGGATATAAAGAAAAATAAATAGTTTGAAGAAAATTCAAACTTTGTTTCTAAATTGCATGAACTTTCTATTAATTTCGCTATGTCCAATTTCTGGAATTTTCTTATAATTATACTATCAACTTGATGAGGTAAACGTTACAATACTATCCAATTTTTTTTTGTACGTCGTTATTTCTTTTTCAGCTCAAAGTTCACCTGCAAGACAGGTGACGACTCCGTCTCGTGCGGCAAGGTGTGTGACGGTCATCTCGACTGTAACGATGGCTCAGACGAGACCTTTGACCAGTGTAAGACCTTACTATGCACAGAAAGCTTTTTTCGCTGTTCATACGGCGCCTGCATAGACAGAGACTTAAAGTGTAATGGTCGTGAAGACTGCGCGGACGGTTCTGATGAGAATTCGGCTAACTGTGGAGGTACTACACGGCGACCTAAACCTTCAAATACACCATCGCCGTGGCTCGAGTAAGTCAGATAGAAGCTCTGTTCGATGATGTGAAATAGGTTGACCTAGTGTTAACTTTGTTGCACTAACATGTTTTATGAAAAACATGCAGCTTCTGGCAATCTGTTCGATGAGAAACATTTTAAGAACTAGTGTACACTTTTCTGAGCTGACTTTCGAGGTGGTGTAGAAAGTGCAGACTGGAAATGGGGGTAACTAAGTGTAGTTTGTTGGCATTTCCGTTAACCAAAAATTTATATTTTGAGAAAATAAAATTCACAAAACAATTAATTCTGTGTATTAACATAATCTGATCCGAATTTGATGAAGAATCGAATGATGTTTGATCTTCGGCAAAATCATTTATTAATTCAAACAATATGCGTTTTAAAACAGACATTTCTACAAAATTCTTCACAGATTTATAACGTGTTTGTTTACAAATCACCTAACCTGACTACGCTGACAGCAGTGACAGCTAGTCAAACTTGCCCAAACATACACTAGAGTGTTTTATGAAAACACAGAACTAGAGTACACTAGTTTACACAGCACTGCACTGCACTATCCTGCACTACACTTTCTGAACTTCTCATCGAACAGACCTAGAATAGACTTTTTTATAATTTCCCTATTCGTTAGTTTTATTAATATGCAAATATATCATCTTTACCCATCTCTGAACAAATAATATGCGATTAGTCGCGCGCGATTTTATTTTATCAGTTCCATGCATAAAGAGTCAATCCGATTTAAACATCTTGAAAGAATTGAATTTACTGTTTTGTGTAGAATTTCCCTGCTTAGGCAGGATAACGTTTAAACGTTTTTTTTTTTTTCTTAGAAACAGTATAACGTTTTGTTATCTTAGAAATTAGAGAAACGCGCTACTAAATACAAATAGAAAATCAGAATAAATTTTTAAATTAAAAATAATTTTTAATATAATTAAAGGTTCCAGAAAAAAATTGATATATATATAACTCGTCAGGAAAATGTCTGTACTTTGACTCGGACCCATAAAATATTCGCCACAAAGTGCCTCGTATTGTAATATGGTTCCTCGACACTACTTTCCTGACCCTTATGTAATATGTGAAGAAAAAACTATTCAAGCTTTCGGAATAATTTGTTCCTTCTTCAAGACACTGTAATACAATAAATACAAAATAATAAATGACACATTATACTGAAGAAGGAATAAATTGTTCCGAAAGCTTGACAGTTTAAAAAGAGCGTTTTAATTTTTGCCCAAAAGACTGCTATAACTGCTAAACATTTCTTAAATATAACAGTCACGAATTTTTATCCAATGTTATTCCTGCAAATTTTGATTTATTACTCTACGGATTGTACGTGTATGAGCGAAAATGCAAGTTGATTTGTCTTCCTATTTCCTCAGCAAAGGTTCCTGCCCACCTATATCAATAGCTAACGGACAATTTTCTGTTTCGGACCACAATTACATTCCAGGATCACCCATACCTAACTACGCTCTTCTTAATTTTACCTGCAATGACCACTTCGCACTACACCCAGCAGACGCCCAGATTCATTGTGTCAATGGTGCTTGGTATAATCGCCTTCCAGAATGTAAACGTAAGTACAACTTAAACTACATGAAAGATTAGCGAATGCCGAATTCAAACGTTAACTAAGTTTTCGTTTTCTAGGAACATGTCCACCTATAGTTTCAAGTTTAGTGGATGTGACATGCACACTGTATGGCCAGACCGTGGATTGCAACAAACCTCTATTGGAGGATACGGAGGCCAGAAGCAAGTGCAAACAGTTCTATACTACAGCAATGAACGAGACACCAGTCTCCAGGTCCAAGTGCTCTGGTGGGGAGTGGGACAACCCCCTCATTACATGTGTACCAGGTTAGGATTAATTTTGTTGAGCAATACACGAAATTGATATCAAAACTTTTGTGCCTAAATAGAAAATGTCAAAATGGTATTGTTCCACTGGTTTATAAAAATGAATGTTTAAATTATTTTATCCAACACCTCTCAATAAATGCTCTATAACTATGGCGATTTTAAACAAGCAAAGTAACAGATTATCCACTAGTGGGTATAATTTTGAGGAAAGCCACTAGTGAGTATTTTTTTATTTATAACAATAATAATAACACACAACACCTTGGTAACTACTTCGATTGACATTTTAATTTTAAATTTTAAAGCATATGTCACTGTCAAATAATATTTCTTTAATACATTTTTCATTTATTAAGAGCTGTTGGATAAAACGTTATACTTCACACCTGGGCAAAGTGGAATACCCACTCGATAAAATTATCACACTCAGCCTTCGGCTTCGTGTGCTAAAATTTCTCTCGTGGGTAATTCCTTACTTTGCCCACTTGTAAAGTAAATAACTATTATCCAACACCTCTCAATAAATGCTGTATAACTATGGCGATTTTAAACAAGCAAAGTAACAGATTATCCACTAGTGGGTATAATTTTGAGGAAAGCCACTAGTGAGTATTTTTTTATTTACAACAATAATAATAACACACAACACCTTGGTAACTACTTCGATTGACATTTTAATTTAAAAATTTAAAGCATATGTCACTGTCAAATAATATTTCATTAATAAATTTTTCATTTATTAAAAAGTGTTGGATAAAACGTTATACTTCACACGTGGGCAAAGTGGAATTACCCACTCAATAAAATTATCTCACTCAGCCTTCGGCTTCGAGAGCTAAAATTTCTCTTGTGGGTAATTACTTACTTTGCCCACTTGGAAAGTAAATAACTATTATCCAACACCTCTCAATAAATACTCTATAACTATGGCGATTTTAAACAAGCAAAGTAACAGATTACCCACTAGTAGGTATAATTTTGACAAAATCCACTAGTGAGTATTTTTTTATTTATAACAATAATAATAACACACAACACCTTGGCAACCACTTTGATTGACATTTTAATTTCAAAAATTTAAAGCATATGTCACTGTCAAATAACGTTTCTTTAATAAATTTTGCATTTATTACGAGTTGTTGGATAAAACGTTATACTTCACACGTGGGCAAAGTGGAATTACCCTCTAGATAAAATTTTCACACTCAGCCTCCGGCTTTGTGTGCTAAAATTTCTCTCGTGGGTAATTCCTTACTTTGCCCACTTGTAAAGTAAATAACTATTTTGTTCAATTTTGCTATTGTAACTTGTTTCTTACTTGGATACAGAGCTCGAAACCTTCTATTTTGTCCTCTCAACTCGTTCTTATGGCAACGGGATGGGTAATGACAGGTGAATGGGTTAAAGTTTTTTCGCTCACTACTTTCACCCACTCATCTGTCATTACCATATTGAACCTAACCTAACATTGAGTATATGGACCACAAGGATGGGGGCGCGTACTTACAATAGAAGGATTGAACAAAACGCTGTACCACACTCGTGAAGAAACGAATTCGCTCACTTATGTGTCTTTGCTCACTCGGCTAACGTCTCGTGTCCAAAGCTGATACATGCGTGAACGAAATTCTTAGTTTCCTCACACATATTGTACTCGTACTATTAACACACATGGGTTTTTTTAAATAATTAAATTATATGGGAATATCTTATTCAGTTTCTCATTTCTAGTGAAAGAAAATGTAAAACAATCTGTGTGTCCACCTATAAGTATAGAAAACGGACAAATTTACTTGGCGGGACAAAGTTACACATCTGGAACCTCCGTACCAGCCTATGCTGTCGTGGAGTTCACCTGCGATGCCAATTATTCCCTGTACCCTGCGAACCAATTTGTTATCTGTGTAAACGGCATATGGAATGTTGCTATACCGCAATGTAAAGGTGAGTAAGCAATGCACTTGTAACAAGGTGAATAGTCAGAATACATTTGTAACTAAATGCATCAAAAATCGTCTTGATAGGAGTTCTTGACTTAAATTTGCCACACATCCTGTGAGAAACTTTGACTTTTAATTTTTATAAATAGTAATTTCAGATAATCGCGGCAAATATTCTGAAATATCGGCTTGCGATGCCATCTGTGATTGACAGATTTATAGATAGCCTTGGTAAGCAACATATCATAAAATCATTTTTATTTTCAACTAAGCAGAAATCTGTATATATTGAATTGAATGTGTTATTCCAGTATAATTGAATTTATCAAAAGTAAACAATTTATAATGTATATCATAACACAACATTTTTTGTTTTAGTGACATGCCCACCACTAAAATCCAGTTCAGTGGACGTGACGTGTACACTGGATGGCAACCACGTGGACTGTAGCCAACCAATGGTGGAGGGTACAGTGGCTGTAAGCAAGTGTAAACCGTTCTATAAAACAACACACTTCGAAATTCCAGTGTCAACATGTACTGGAAGAACCTGGGATAACCCCCTAATTAGATGTGCACCAGGTTAGCTTAATAATGTTTGATAATTAATTTCAACAAATATATATTTCAATGTGTTAGATTGCGGAGAGTTAGTTCCTGATGGCGTAACACACATTGTCAATGGTCAAGTTGCGATAAAAAGTGAATTCCCGTGGCACATCGCACTGTACCGTTTAATAGAAGAAAAACAGGTGTACCAATGTGGAGGAACTATTATCAGTGAGCTAATTGTCCTCACTGCTGCCCATTGCTTCACAGACGTGTTCGGAGCAACGCGGTACCCAGCCCAAGAATATTACGTTGGAGCTGGAAAATATTTCAGCGATTATAATGCAGATGCAGATATATACGCCCAAAAAAGACAAGTAAGATACATACATCCAAATTGTATCATCATAAAATATTGCAGTCTTTTAATTTTTTAATAGTATATTCTACAACAAGTAATGGAAT
Organism: Poecilus cupreus; assembly: GCA_963942605.1. Taxonomy (NCBI): domain Eukaryota; kingdom Metazoa; phylum Arthropoda; class Insecta; order Coleoptera; family Carabidae; genus Poecilus; species Poecilus cupreus. The sequence goes on from OZ012721.1 coordinate 25,298,533, forward strand.
ATGCCATTCCTTTACATGTTGTAGACTATACTTTCTATAACAAAATTTTGGAAATTATACAAAAAATACAAAAACAAAACTGTTAAAAACGTCAAACTCAAATATATAAAATTAAAACAAACAGAAGTAACCATAGTAACTGAATCAAGATACTTCATATATCGCGCTAATATGCAACGCTAATATGCTAATTTATTCCATTCGCGGCGTATGGAATGATAGTTATCCACTACAATTTTTAGTAGAGCTCTAGAAGAATGTAGGTATTCTGGTCCGCCATTTTGGATCCAGATGTCATAAATAAAACAAGTTATTGGAATCCAGTTACTTAAAAAAAACATTTAAAATTTGTATCTGTCAAATTTGAAAACATATTTCTTGAAATTCTGTAAAATCCAACTATAATAATTAAGAGAATGATATATCACAATTATTAATCAATATCAACTTCAAATTTGACAGAAAAGAATTAAAGTAACTGGATTCTAATAATTTGTTTTATTTATGACACTTGGACCCAAAATGGCGGATGAGAATACTCATATATTCTAGTGCCTTATTTTTAGTTGTGGAATGCGTAGTTTCCAAAACAGTGTTATAGAAATATTTTTATTTTTTTATTGGGTACTTAGGTAACAGGACTTTAAAGTAAAATTTTACTTTTAATTTTTTCATTATTTATAAACAAATACTTGTTCCTATAGAAATTGTTATTTAGCCTATTTGTGTCAACTCATTTTACGAATTTTTGATAATTTCAGTTTTCTTTTTATTATTATTAAATCCGTCTTAACTGTTTAGGTTATATGCCGCCTCGGTTTCTCGTTTTCGATGGTGTGACAACGGCGCGAAGTGTTCGTTGGTATGGGTTTTCGCAAAGCGGTCACCCATCCAACTACTAACCGCGGACAGTATTGCTTAACTTACGTTATCGAGTGCACCGGAATAAACGCACCCTGCCAAGCCAATTAATAATTTCAGTTAGTAAATACTATAATTTAAACTCTTTAGTAAACAGTATCAAATAAAATTTTGTAATTTGTATGTACCTCGAACGAAAACTGACTTTAAGGTCCTCGCAAGTAGCAACAAAAGTTTCACTTTTCGTTCTAGATACATAAATAACTATAATTGTTTATTCCAGTTTCATTTAGTTATCATCTTAAAACTGAAACAAACGTCAAAAATTACTATACATTCCCTTCAATATTACGTTTTTAATCTCATCATAGACGAAACGTCTAACGTAAATCGCTAGTTAATTGCAGTTGGCTAACAGAGTTCGCGAATGCGTTAACTATCTGAAGTACTTTTGCATTATAAAAATAATTTAATGGCTATCGCCCAACGAGGTAGCTGTAATTGTTGTTCTGTAATTTTCCAGGTAAAAGAATATCACATTCCCGCAGAATTCACAGGATATGAGACGAGCTATACAGGAGATCTAGCTGTAGTTGTTGTCGAAAATCCTTTTAGTATGACCAACCTAGTGCAACCAGTTTGCATGGACTGGTTGAATGAGTTTGAGTCCCAACAACTTGTCCCCCACAATACAGGTCGTGTACGTATAATAACATATTTATGACAGTTTTTATCTTTCTGGTTAAACTGTGTATGCGTGTTTTGCGAATCCTAAATATACAGCGATTTTCAATTTCGAGAATCTCCATTGGGAGCTACGACTTCGATTATATTTTACAAAAGTTGCCACACTAGTTGATCAATTTAATGTTTTCATTTCCCGAAAAAATGTATAGGTCACTAGATATGGACAAAAAACTTAAATTATTTATTTTTTTTCATTTTAAAATAATTTCTAAACTATCGCATATTGAGAAAAATGTTTCAATTATAAAAAATATACCTACTTTATTGAATCATACTGTATATTTGCCGATTGCCCGACACTTTTGTACTTAATAAGAAAAAAAAAAAATAACTACGGTAGTAGGTAATTTTTTTCCAATATTCTTATTTTGCAGGTGGTAGGCTGGGGTTTCGTGGACCCAAACATATCAGAAGCTAGTGATAAATTAAAATTACTAGATGCTCCTTACATCAACAAAACTAAATGTATTAATGAATTCCCCTCAAATTTCCGCCGCTGGGTCACCGCGGACAAATTTTGTGCCGGTTCCAGAAATGGTAATTTACAAATAAAAAAATAAACTCTAGTTCATTTTCAATTTTCACTGGGGTTGCTTTTTATATCAGTATTGGGAAATTTCCTAACAAATATCCTAAATATAAATACTTTCAGGTTCCAGTGTATGTAAGGGCGACAGTGGAGGTGGTCTAGTTTTTAAATGGTTCACAAACAAGTTCTACCTGCGAGGCTTGGTTAGCGTCGGTCCTATTAAAAAAGGTACCTGTGACAACTTTCAGTATGGAGTGTACACGAGAATTTCACACTATAAGGAGTTTATCCTAAATATTAGAAGATTAAATCAAGTAAAAGATTAATATGTAAAAACTTTAAATAAATCTTCTTTAGTTTAACATACCTATTTTATTCACAAATCCTACATTAATCGGTTTAAAGTTTTAAAAAACTGTGTCAAAATTCGAAAAATATTGTGCTTAATGCCACATTTTGTATGCTATTGCGGGATCTCGCTTCCTTAGTCCCGCAAAAATTCCACTCGAGACACAAAATGTGTCATAACTACTGGTTGCAGAAATAATAGATATTAAACTACCTGGCCATAGTACTCAATAATTATGTGTTCTATATTAACTTAGACTCTTACACAATCTCTGAATCTAGTTAAGTGTCATAGTTTTCATGATTTGTTCATAAAGTAAGAACAAAATTTCATTTCATATTTCTTAAAATACCTATACATTTTTTATCACTTCCAGTTATTTCGTCAGTATTTTTATTTATTATTACTATTAGCTAGTATTTTGTAACAATAAATAGCCAATATATGTGAATATATTGTAACAAGGCGAACATTCAGAATTCGATTTATTGTTTTTACTGTAAAAACGATTTTAAAATATCAAGTTTCAAACTGCGTTGGGACTTGAACGCATCGAAAATCGCCTTGACAGGAGTTCTTGAGTTTAATTTATAACCACACATGTGTGTTAAAATTTTAGTTATCTTAAATTGTCATTGAGTTTATCGCGGCAAATATTCTGAAATATCGGCCTGAGATGCCATCTGGGGTTGACAGATTTACGAAGAAGTCTGGTAACCCTAGATTAGGTTTTAGTTTTTAGGGAATTTTTGTGCTAGTTCTGTGGGAAACGTTTCCTTTCCTGCCCCGCGTACCCGCTTATGGGGTAGATGGGTAGTTTGGCTAGCACAAGAAAGGGAGTTAGTTTTCGGATCTTAAACAGAGCAGACGTCTTTTTACGTCTGCAGCTTTCTACAAAAATGTAGAAATTAATTAAATTTTGTTTGCTAAATATGTTTTGGTAATTGCAACTTTTAAGCATATTCATACGTTGACGTCGTTGTTAATATTTGTAATTGTTTTCTAAATTGTTCAATTCATCATTTCACAATTTCAATTAAATATAATTTTTTATCACCTTTTCAAGTGTTGTGTTTTATTTGTCAACCCTAAGTTCAGTCTCGCCCCGCCGTGCTACAATATAGATGTTCATTAAATCTCATTTTGTTATAATCAAAATAAAATTTTCAATAAAAACAAGAATGTCTCGAGTTTGTAACGTACCTATGCGGTTCGGTGGGATTAGGATTTCTTTATTTTAAACTTAACCTAAAAATTAAATTTTGACAATACAAAAATTTTGAACTTTCTGTTTTAGTTTTTTTTTCAGAATATAGCTGTACTAGCAAACTAAATGTTGTAATGTGCCTAATACTAATAGTGAAATCAAATAATTCATTCATTCATTTGACAGGTAATTTTGATTTACTTTTTTATTTAATTTTATATTTTGTTGCAATGTGCCACTTATTCGGTCTAATTCTCCAATTCAGTTGTTAATTTTTAAACCACTTGCTAAGATTTTAATCCAATGAAAATTCTTAGCACACAAGAAAAAATCAAACTGTCACTTTTAACCTTTGTTTATTGTCTAAAAGTTAACAATTGAGTTAGAGAATTGTCTGTAAATATAGAGTCAAGCTTAAAATTAATTTAATTCAAATATAAGATCATAAAATTTCTGAGTTCCGCGATTCTTGATGATCATAGGTTATCAATATTCACAATTTGTTCTAGTGCAAATATTTGACATCAACAATGAACAGTGACGAAAATTACACTTTTCAACTAAGTTTAGCAATCGTTTTCGGAATTCCAGAGACGTAGATCGTTAAAATATATTCGGGAAAACCAAGCAAAAAGTAAAGTTACCTTCGTGTTCTCTGCAGCATCAGAGCCGAAATTCCCATTCTACGCCATTCAAACCAGTTTCTAAGATAGACGAACGAGTTGAAGAGATATTTTGAGGTTATAAAGTTCGTAAAGAAATGTCAAAGTGGCAAAATGTTGTGATATTTATGTTTTCTGTGACTTTAACGTGTAAGTTTGTGATCTATTGTTGTGTAAAGTGAATTATTTGTTAATTATGTTCCTGGTTATGATGTGTTGTGTTAAGTACAAGGTTACCATTGGCGGCGACGGCTTTTTCAAGAGTCATCTGATGGTTTTCTGCGACTTTCACATCGAATATAATCAATTAAATGCATGCAAATTTAAAGATTGTTTAAGGAAACTAGTGTAATCAAACATCTAGTAATGTGTATTTATATCGCCCTATAATCCAAATTTAATTGCTTGAGTTCAGGGAACGCCTAAAAACAATTCCAAATTTTAGATGCGCCTATATGTTGTGATATTTTTGGATGTTCTTAACCGATTGGCCTTCTACAATTGTTTCTTTGAATTTTTTAGGTATTGACGCATCATGTTTAGGATTTTATGTATTTCCACAATTTAATACATCATTACAACAATCAGACGCTTACAGGTAATAATAATTACAATTATAAAACTGATTTATAAGAAAATAAATCTTATAATTAAGGTAAACTTGATTATTTTGTTAACTAAGTGTTATGAGTAATAAACTTTAAGAATTCATTGTAACAAATGAAAAGATTTTTGCGGATTTTTTGTTTAAGTTCTGTAAAATTTAATTAAAAGCGTTTCGAATTTTCACAAGTAATTCTTCGTCAGGAAAACAAGTGATCAAGTGAACAACATAAACAAGCGATCCTAATAATGTTCTAACTTTCCCCGTATATCACAGTCTTTCCAATAATTTATATCATTCTACTCAATTTGTTCACCTGCATTTGATAAAAATAGCCAAGTTCTCCAAGGACTTGGCCAATAAGCTTTCTTTATTTTCTTTTTAATATACTCTCTTTGTATCTTAATAATACATCTTTATCTGTCAAATTCCTTGGTTGCATATCCTTTTCATTTTCTCTTTCATCTGCAAGGATCCAACTTAAGCCCTAAGTATTAAATAATTCGTATCTATGAATACATTTGTAAGAAATATGTTTCTATGGTAATTTAGGTAATAGGTATAAGTTTGTTTCCATGGAAAAACTGAAACTTCTATGAAAATTAAGACATTTTCACTGGTAACGGAAACTTAGTTGAGCATATTCATACGTAGTCCTCATTTAACATTTGTAAATGTGTGTTTTTTTAATTTTTTTTTTTTTTTTGCTGTGTTGTTGTAACATTACTTTTACACCTAAAAGTAATATTTACATGTCCAACTTTATAAATTACCCGTATAATTAATAATGAAAAAGTAGACTTACTTAATTTGAATTATCGCACCATTTAATGAAAATATTCGCATCATTTTAAGCGCAAATTGTAGCTGACATATAGGGCTACTTATGCTATCTGGCCCGTTTTTCTAAGTACAGAAAAACCCGTGTAAGAAAAGTAAAATACAAACCTCATTTTGTTAACATTTCGAACAAGATTTTTATACTCGCAACGCAAAATTGCAGAAGGACCGCCATATCATTCTTATCCCGCTACTCCCTTTCAGGAATTTTCGTATAATTAATTATCCCATCAACTTGATGGGATGAGGCACGGCGGACTCTATACAGCCGGGAGTGTGGTATTGGGGAGCGTGACGTTACGACTTACGAGCCCGGCTTTCAGCTACATTGCTATGTGTTTTCATGCAATTTCGCTGTGTTAATTTATTATTTGTTGATATTATATATGATTATACTAATATAAAATGCCTCGAAAAAGTTATATACCAGCTTGGAAAAGCAATATGCCAGTACTTCAGAAAATATACCAACATTTCAATTTACAAAAAACAAGGATTATTTTGATAAATGGATAAAATACATACCATACAAAAACTGGACAGCTTCCGCAACCTCAATTGTGTGTATTATTACTGAATACTGCATTTTAACTAGTTACAATTATACCTATAAAGGAGAAACAAAAACATATCATTATGATAAACCACACTTAAAACCAGATTCATTGCCTACTCGTTTTGCAGGCTTAGCTAGTTATTTAAAGATAAAACCTAGTTGAACTGGATGCTATTTCGACTGTGTAAATTGTAAAGTGTAAAAAATACTCGAAATCTCAGTCATACAGCATTTATTCTTCTTACATAACCGACGTTTTGGTAGGTAAGCCTGGAAAACGAGTTTTTGTTTCTCCTGTAAGGCCTGTGTCCACAGTGACATAAATCGGTCCGAGATCTCGGATATAGTTCTATATCATAAATAGTGAACTTGTATGACAACAGATGTCAGTTCAGTCGAATTTATGAAGTTAGCTTCAGTCAATTCTACCAATACTAAAAACTAATAAAATATAACTGAAGAAATTATTCTGACATAAGTAAATTAAATTTGTTTATACGAGAAATAAATAAAAAATATATTTCATGTTTCAGAAACTGTTTGAAAATACTAAATTTTAGCTTTGATTGAAAATTTTTCAGCCTTTCAAACATTAAACGTCAAAATTTTAATTTGGTAACATCTATATGAAATTAGCAACTAATATGAAAAAAAAAACCGGGCAGAACGCATTTTTTCATCATAGTTTTCTATTCGATTATTTCGTCCTAATTGGTAGTGTTCACGATCCGAGTTTTTTATTCGAGAACGTTATCTGAGATTTCGGACCGATTTCTATCACCGTGGACATAGGCCTTTACAGGTATAATTGTATGCAATCTTCAAAAAAATGCTTGATATACACAACTGATGTTGCGAAAGATGTCCAGTTTTTGCAGGAATGCATTTTATCCATTTATCAAAATAATCCCTGTTTCTTGGAAAGTACTAACATAATTGCTTTCACAAGCTGGTACACAACATTGTCGAGGCATTTTGTATTAATATAATCACTTATAATATCAACAAATAATAAATTAACTGTGTAACTGCATAAAAACACAGAGAAGTCTGTTGCACTATAGCTAAAAGTCGGCCTCGTGGCGTCACGTTCCCCCACTACCACATTCCCGCCTGCACAGAGTCCGCCGTGGATGAGGTAAACGTTTCAATACTATACAAATTTATTCTTATGCGTCGTCATTTCTTTCTCAGGGCAAAGGTAGCATGCGAGACAGGTGGCGACTCCGTCTCGTGCGGCAAGGTGTGTGACGGTCAACGCGACTGTAACGATGGCTCAGACGAGACCTCCGACAAGTGCAAGAACTTACGATGCCCAGAACACTTATTCCGCTGTACTTACGGAGCATGCGTAGACAGCAACTTACGATGTAATGGTCGTGAAGACTGCGCGGACGGCTCTGATGAGGATCCCGCTATCTGTGGTACTCCAGGTAGTACTACTACATTGGGACCTACATTTACACCATCGCCGTGGTTCCAGTAAGTTGGAATGAATAGACTTTTGAAATTATTTCCCTATTCGTTAGTTTTGTTAACGTACAAATTTATATCTATGAACAAATTATATGCGAATTGGTCGCGCGCGATCTATTTTATCAAATCTATGCATCCGATTTCAACATACTGAAATAAATTGAATTTTATGTTTTGTGTTCCAGTAACCTTCCACTTAAAATTTTGTAATTAATTATAATTACCTATAATAAAAATCATAATATGTAAAAACTATATTAGCTATTACTTACTGATCCGCATATAACTACACAGTTTGCGATTTGTTAATTTTGCGGTTGTTAAGTAGTTTTAGTTGATATTGACAAATATATTACGTTAAATTAGCAATTTGAACAAATATGACAATTTGTTAAATTAAAATTTTAACAATTCTGAATTTTTAACAAGAAAAATTGTTGTCTTTATTTATTTGCTGGATTTACAAAAATTAACAGAGACTCATCAACAATAACAAGTAAATTTAGCTAACTTATCAATTTTAAATTGTTAAATAAAATTTGTATACTTTGTAACAATTTAATTTGTTATAACAACTATGATTTATTGTTCTGCTACAATATAGTTACTAAAATATTTAGTCAAAAGCACAAAAAAAAATAAATGTTAATAATTACTATATTCACAAATATATTTAGTTATGAAATACACAAAAATAATTGCTAACTTCTTTGAAAATTATGTTAAAATAACAAAAATTAACGGTGGATCGTCTGGGACAAAAATTTTGTTAAAGTTTTGTCAATTTTGATGAATATAGTTTTTGATTTTTACATGTTATGAATTAGATTTTATAAGGTGAATTTCAAACTTGCTTTACTAAAATGGTTATCTAACCGTTATTGGGATTTTACTATTGTTAGAAAAGCAAGTATGGTTCCAGGTATAAAGCAAGCGACATTCTATGACCACCATAGTAAAGTTATATATCATTTTTCTGGTGAATTTATTTGCCGCATCCCTGACAAAAATCCTATATTTATTCATTTCCGAGCGGTCTATATATAGTATGTGTATGAGTGCTAATTTGTCTTCGTATTTTTCAGAAATGGTTCCTGCCCAGCTATATCAATAGCAAACGGAAAATTTTCTGTTTTGGGCTTCAATTACATTCTAGGATCACCCATACCTAACTACGCTCTTCTTAATTTTACCTGCAATGACCACTTCACACTTTACCCAGCAAACGCTCAAATCCATTGTGTCAATGGAACTTGGTATAATCCTATTCCACAATGTAAATGTAAGTTCAATTTAAACTACAAGAAAGATTATCGAATTCAAACACTACCCAAGGTTTCGTTTTGTTTTCTAGCAACATGTCCACCTATAGTCTCAAGTTCAGTGGATGTGACATGCAGAAGGCAAGTCGGGAGCCCCGTGAAATGCAGTGAACCCCTTTTAGAGGGTTCGGAGGCTAGAAGCAAGTGTAAAGAGTTCTATACTTCGACCACCAACGAAATACAGGTCTCCAAGTGCTCGGGGGGATCATGGGACAAACCCCTCATTACATGCGTACCCGGTAAGGATAATTTTATTGAACAATATGCGAAATTGATATTAAAACATATGTGCCAAAAAAGAAACTGTTAAAATGATATATAGTTCCACTAGTGATTGACTGAAAGTTGATGTTTAACCTTGAACTACTATCGTTCATTTACACTAACAAAACTACTATCGTGGGGTCAAAAGTGACCCAATTTTCAATTAGTTGTAGAAATAATATAAAATATATTTTGTGATTTCCTTTGTATTTTTAATGAATTTATGAGAACTTAATTAAGAGACATATTTTAGTTTCATAGGAATAAACAAAAACATAACAGTATATTACGACTCAAATATAACAAATTAATTAAAATTAGTGTTTTATTCTCTGAAAACTGGTTGATAATGCTACAACCGTCACCTGTAACGAAGAAAAAAGTTATTCAAAATACAAAAAAAGAACGGTCATATTTTTGACCTAATACAAAAATATAATACAGCAATAGAAATTGATGCTTAGCTATTTGCATGAAGTGATTTATAGTAGTGAATGAATTTTGCAGATTGTCCTGTGACATTGTGAGCAAAGGGTGGAATGTTTTGTATCTTTACACAAGTAACATCTACGCCTTACAAAAGAACTTACTGTTCTGCAGATATTTTACATTTTAGATTCTAATATCTGTATCACTTTTGTTTTAGTCACTATTAGTATCAACATTCTCAGGTGTGTCTCTTGAAGACTCTAGAAAGTTATAAGAATTGTATGATGTCACAATAACATCGCCAATTTTTAGAACATTTTCAGCCGTTCTGATATAATAACAATAACCCAACTACTATCGCGGGGTCAAATCCGAACCCAAAACTAAATTACGCGCGATCAGTCCGAGGGAATCTGTATTACTAAACGACCCGGTAAACTACGTATTTAAATGGGAGTATACATAGGATAGCAACGTCGTGAGCCAAATCGTGTACTAGATATTCATAAAACTTTAAGTGTTGGGTCGGATTTGTCCCCACGATAGTAGTTCAGCGTTAAATTATTTTATGTTTGAAAGTAATATGACCTTATGTATTTTGCTATGAACACTGATTTCTATATAACACTAGATTGGGCATAGGCCATATTCTGCCATCTGAGAGCGTTCCCAATTGAACGGGTGAAATTAAGGTTTTGTGACACTTTTGTAAAGTAAAGTGCGCAATCTGAAGCTCTGCCTTCACTCTCTCTACACCGCGCTCGCCACCACCTCTATTTAGGACATACCACGAAGTATGCTCATACCCGTAGATAAGAGAGATAGATTTTTAAATATTGAAGTATCACAAAACCTCAATTTTGACCATTATGGCGGCGTTCAATTGGGAACGCACCGTAGCGGCTTATGCCCAATCTAGTGTTATATAGAAATCAGTGGCTATGAAGTACTAGAATTATAAGGAACCCTTAGTGTTTCAGTAATATCTGTACTTTTCTAGGTATGGTATAATAATTTACATACTCAAACAAGTACTGGATTTAAAAATTTCACAAAAACATTAGCATGCTTGACTCAAAATAGATGGATCATTATAGTACCTGCATACGTTCCACTACGAATATTATGATGATTTGTAATAAATTCAGCATGGAATAACTGTATATTACCTGCTTGAAACTAATTTAACACGCACGTGTTTTTAAATAATTAAATTATACGGTAATATCTAATTAAGATTCTCATTTACAGTGGAAGAAATGATTGTAAAACAACAGGTGTGTCCACCTATAAGAATACAACATGGACAAATTTACGTGGCGGGACAAAACTACACACCTGGAACCTCCGTGGCAGGCTATGCTGTCGTGGAGTTCAGTTGCGACGCTAATTATTCCCTGTACCCTGCGAACCGCTTTGTTATCTGTATCAAAGGCACATGGTCTGCTGCAATACCGCAATGTAGAGGTAAGTGAGCAATGCATTTGTAACAAGGTGAATAGCCAGAATACGATTTATTGTTTTACTGTCAAAACGATTTTGAAATATTAAGCTTTAAACTGCGTTTGTAACTAAATGCATCGAAAATCGTCTTGACAGGAGTTCTTGAGTTAAATTTGCCACACATCTGTGAGAAACTTTGTTAGATTTTCAGTTTTCATTAATAGTAATTTGAGATTATCGCAGCAAATATTCTGAAATATCGACTTGCGATGCCATCTGTGGTTTACAGATTTATAGATAGGTTTGCCGAAATCTAGTTTTTTATGCGATCTTTGTGTTGGCCCTGGGAGAGGTTCCCTGTCCCGGACCTATCTGCTTATGGAGTAGTTGTGTGCGTTTGGCTAACTTAAAAGGCAGAGAGAGTTGTTTTAGATTTCGAACTGAAATAACGTGTTCTCACGTCTGCAGTGCGTTAAGATGTAGAATCTGATGTAAAATAGTGATTAACAATTTTGATAATCGCCGATTACGATTAGTTAGTACAGATAGATAAATTTATTATTATCTACAATAAAAAGTAAGAATTTATAGTAAAATAATTTTATTATTTATTAGTCTAGGATAAAAAAATTAAAAAAACCATGTTTAGGAAAGAAATATAAAATAATGGAATTAAGTGTACATTTAAAAATTAAAGATAATAAAACCTGTATTTAAATGTGTCCAAACATCACTCGCTTTTCTTTTTTGCGACATTATAAATATTTATTCTATAATAAAACAAAAATAATAAAGCAAAAATTATCAATAAGCTATAGAGTATAGACCAAGAACCGATTGAATACAGACACTAGACAGATAAATATATGCGCATTTTAATAATCTTTAATAATCAGCGATTACGATTAACCGTTTGAATGTTCATAATCGGCGATTACGATTAATCTTAATAGTAATCGTTGAATCACAAAGGTAAATTCGTTGAGAAAAATAATTTTTGCAATACCTGTACTGTAAGTTACCCATTAATAACAAAATTTAAACACAGTAAGTGGAACTTTTATTGCACAATTAGTTTCCATGATTACATCATTTACTTACCGTCCACGGTGGATGGTAAGTGAAACTTACCGTTCAAGGTGGACGGTAAGTAAATATATATCATTTTATTTCTAACCTCAATCTGTCAGCTGTTAATTTTGATACCTATTTTTCTTTTTCTTATATTTACGCAGGTATTGCAAAAAATATCTTACTAACCTCGAACTGTAAGTTTTTTTCTAGGTCTCGAATGTTTAGAAAATCTCGACCCTACGGGTCTCGACATCCCATACTACATTCTCGACCTAAAAACTATCATTAACAGTTCACGGTACGTAATATACTATTGGTAGCTGCAACTATCCCAGCCAACACAGTTATGTCGCGAGTACGTTATATATACATAACATGGATAGACCCATGTCCGCAACACGGTCTATGAGACATGACATCCCCTGTATGTAGACATGATCACTTTAACGGTACATAACAACACTAATGGTATATACAACTTTGGATTTAGGAATGGAATAGTTGTTTTTGTGAATTTTTGAGTAAGATCTCTTTGAAAATGTTTATTTATTAATAAATTAACAATTTGCTTTAGATAAATTACGTTACGGAAATATATAACCACTTAGCAAAATTAAATTAAATATATTTCACAGTTGTTCAGTGTACACTATAAAATATTTAAAATTTCTTTGTTATATTTTTATATAAAATATATAAAACTTTCTAATTAACTGTGAATATGTTATAAATACGGTATATGATGTAGGTATGTACCATGTCCAAGACCAATGTGACATACCAACAATATAATTTTACGCTCTCTCAAAAGATGTCCGACATGGTATATGTATATTACGTTATTAGTACGTATATAAATGATATACTACTTAAGTTTCAGATATTACATACCAGGTACATCCTTGTTACAGCTGTGTTTGCTAGGAATATAGTCTTTACACACTAATATTTACTGAATATCTCTACAAAGATAGATTGTAAATACTAAAGGGACCATAAAAAAAATATTCAAATTTTATCATTCTAAGAAGTGTTTTGTTTGTGACACTTTATTTCATATATTTTCAGCTTGCCCGTCGTGCTACACATTAGGTAATCCATTACTCGGATATTAATAATTTTCCCACATGTCATAAAATCATTTTGTATTTTCAATTAAGCAGAAATATATAAATGTAAACTATAATGAACTGAATTCCCAAGTAGTGTTCAACTGACAAAAAATTTAGAAAAATATGAAAAACAACATGTTGTTTTGATTAGAGTTTGTGTGCACTTATAAAACATTGAATTATCTTGTAATTTTATTATTTTTTATGTTTAGTGACATGTCCACCACTGAAATCTAAGTCTGTGGACGTGACGTGCACACTAGATGGTGACCTCGTGGACTGTAGCCAACCCATGGTGGAGGGTACAGTGGCTAGAAGCAAGTGTAAACCGTTTTATAAAACAACACACTTCGACATTCCAGTGTCAACATGTACTGGAAGAACCTGGGACAACCCCCTTATTAGATGTGCACCAGGTTAGTTTAATAATGTCGGATGAATAATTTCAAAAAACATATTTGTCAATGTCTTAGATTGCGGAGAGTTAGTTTCTGATGGCGTAACATACATTGTCAATGGGCAAGAAGCGAAAAAAGGTGAATTCCCGTGGCACATCGCCCTCTACCGTCTAATGAAAGAAAAACATGTGTACCAATGTGGAGGATCCATTATCAGTCAACTAATTGTCCTCACTGCGGCTCATTGCTTCACAGACGCGTTCGGAGCAACGCGATACCCAGCGCAAGAATATTACGTTGGAGCTGGAAAGTATTACAGCGATTACAACGCAGATGCGGATACATATGCCCAAAAAACACAAGTAAGATAGATACATCCAAATTGTATCATCACTCTTCGTTTGTTTAAATATTTTTTCCACAATTGTTTAATTTTGATGTTGTTAGCAATTTAATCATTTGTGTAAAAATAGTATATTGTACAACGAGCACGGAATGGTACTCTACGACCACAATATTATTTCCTAATCAATTTAATTTTAATAATAAATTTGTCTCGCTTCCACCATTCCAATATTTGACAATTCTAAATATGTATTCTAGCAATGGCACCTGTACTTAAATGGAATGACCTGTATTGATATACTCACAAAACAAATTCATTTCGCACGATGCTTGCAATGTACCTCATATCCCTAGCAACAACAAACATACAATGAGCAGATTTCCAAGTGGTCGTAGAAAAAATATATTTTAATCACAAGTGAGAAAAAGATTTTAGCTCACTCTTGTTTTAAAAATTGTCAATAGATGGCACCATAAATAAATTAATTGTAGTTGTCTCACAAAGTTCGCGAATGCGTCAACTATCTGAAGTTCTTTTGCACTATAAAAATAATGTATTGCCTAACGCCCAACGAGGTTGCTGTAATTGTTATTATGTAATTTTTCAGGTGAAAGAATATCACATTCCCGCAGAATTCACAGGATATGAGACGAGCTATACGGGGGATCTAGCTGTAGTTGTTGTCGAAAATCCTTTTAGTATAACCAACCTAGTGCAACCAGTTTGTATGGACTGGTTGAATGAGTTTGAGTCCCAACAACTTGTACCCCACAATACGGGCCGTGTACGTATAACCACGTATTTACAATAGTTTCCGTCCTCAATAAAGTGTTTCTTCAATTTTGGGAATCACTATTGGGATCTAAGAACTGCAAGAGCTGTGACTTCGATTAAATTATACAAAAGTTGATCAATTTAATGTTTTCGTTTTCCCGAAAATATGCATAGGTCACTAGATATGATCAAAAAACGTAAATTTGTTATTTTTTTTCTTTTTAATATAATTTCTAAATTTCATTGAAAAAATGTTTCAAATATAAAAAATTACATATCACACTATATATTTGCCAACTGTCCGACACTTTTGTACTTAATAAGAAGACACACAACTACAATAGTAGGCAATTTTATTCCTATGCTCTTATTTTTCAGGTAGTAGGATGGGGTCTCGAGGACCCAAACATACCAAACACTAGTGAAAAATTAAAACTACTAGATGCTCCTTACATCAACAAAACTAAATGTATTAATGAATTTCCCTCAAATTTCCGCCGCTGGGTCACCGCGGACAAATTTTGTGCCGGTTCCAGAAATGGTAGGAATTTTCCGATAAATAAATGAACTCTAGTTTATTTTCAATTTTAACTGAGGTTGCTTTTAATCTCAGTATCGATCAAATACCTAACAAATATCCTAAATATAAATATTTTTAGGTTCCAGTGTATGTAAGGGCGACAGTGGAGGTGGTCTAGTTTTTAAATGGTTCACAAACAAATTCTATCTCCGAGGCTTGGTTAGCGTGGGTCCTTTAACAAAAGGTACCTGTAATAACTTTCAGTATGGAGTGTACACGAGAATTTCACACTACATGGACTTTATACTAAATTTTAGAAGATTAAATCAAGTAAAAGATTAATATGTGAATACTTTAAATAAATCATTTTTAGTTTAACATACCTATTTGTCACATAAATCGTACAAAATGTTACGATAAAAATAGATATTGCGGCAAATGTACACATTTTCCGGTAAATGTGTACATTTACCTCCTCGTTTGGGTAATGTGCATTCAACTAACATTTACAATTTCAAAGAAGGGAAATGTACATTGAATTCACAATGACCATGTCGTTTTGGTAAATGTGAGCAGTTTTTGAAAAACAATGGAACAAAAAGAAAAATTTAAAAACCAACTAGTACAGATTGTATCACAAAAAAACAAAAACAATATTTATTTAAACCAACATCAGTATAAAAAAATATTATTAGAAGTAAAGGCAGCAAAATTAAAAGAAAAGAATAAAAGTGATGTAGATTACCGCCGGCTGAAAAGATACGATATAATAGTGGTAGGGAAGAAAGAAAAATTAATAAGTCCATTAAAAGAAAATATTTTGCAACAATTGAAGAAACTTATGGAATTATACACGATGCTCATTTGGCAACTGGCCATGGTGGCCGAAACAATTTAGTGCAAGAAATTAATAACAAATATAACAACATTACTACTGAAGCAGTTATGTTGTATTTATCTTTATGTAATTGAGATCATAACCTACGACATATTATATAATATGCAAAGAAAAGTAAGTTTTGTTTGTCATTTACATTTTTTAATTGAAATAATTTTCGTTATTAAAGCCTTTTGTATTATGGTTTATTTAAATAAATATTTTTTTACTGCAACAACATTTTTAATTTATATGTATTCCAACTTTTCTTAAAACATGAAGGTAAGAGTATACATTTACCAAAACGTGAAGGCAAGAGTCAGTGGCGGCTCGTGGTGTAACGCAAAGGGTGGGCTACATATACAAAAAACAGTTTCATTTAAATCACATGCATAAGCACACACAAACAATCTTCTCATATTTTAGTTAACATTTGTCAATGTTTTAATGTGTATACATAAAGTCTAGTCACTAGTCTTCTGTTTTTTATTGAAATATAATGTTCTATCACTTTTCCGTCAAAATTTATGATGTTATGCAACAAGTTTTTATTCACAGGTACCTTTGCTAATGCATTAAGCAGGTCATCATCAATCGAGTATATTAAAAAGTCTTTATTCTCTTAAGAGTTGAAAAATAATGCTCCTAGTTATAATTATTTTTAATAATTAAATTATTTTATTGTAGTTTTCTGAGTCATTAGTGATAACATATTCAATGCACCGACGATATTTCTAAAGTCTTCTATCTTCTCTCTGGTATATTACTTCCAATTCGGTTTTTATTTGTCTAACATTGGATAAAAACCAACGACCGAATGTTAGTTTTGAAAAGTTCATCAAATAAATAAAAAATTTCCCTGTATTTAGTAAAGATGCAGCTTCTAAATGATCTCTGTATGAAAATCTTTTTTTCATTTAAAAGATAATTTATATCACAAATTTAATTTCTATTTTTTTAGCTAAAAAGAGTCTCGAAAAATTACTTTTAACATTGTTTTTGCCATATTTATCTAATATAATACTCGCCCGCACGCCCGCAAAGCAAACCGGCGCTGCATACAGTACACAACAGCGATATTGGGCGCTCGGTCCGAGCGCCCGTTTACATGTTAAAATTGCGTATCGTCTCTAAGACGTTCAGCGTACGGAAACGACCGAAGTGGTCCGATCATGATTATTGCAAGAAAACGTGATACTGAGCCAACTATCTCCAGCTGGGCGCAAATATTCTGAGCCGCAGCGCGAGAAACTAAGCGGAGGGAACGTACAACTTAAAAGGAGCTAAATAACTGCATGTTTTTTATTTTATAAAAAAAATAGATACATAATTATTAATGCCAAGAGACCTTAATTTGAAATTTTGAATTTTTATTTTTTCCTCTTTGCGTTTTGGGTGGCTAGCGCCCTAGCGCCCTCATGGACCAGCCGCCACTGGCAAGAGTACACATTTGCCGGGAAGTGTACATATACATTGTATTCAGTTCACATATACCTAACTTTTTGGGAAATGTACACATTTTACGGTAAAAGTGTACATTTCCCAAGAGTGTACATTTACCGTAACATCTACATTCATTGGTTTCAAATTTTAAATAACTGTATTTATCAAAATTAGAAAAAAAAAATTGTATGCAACACGTTAAAAAAGAAATAAATATTGTGATATTGTGGGATCTCGCTTTACTCGTCCCGCAAAAATCCCACTCGATTAACAAAATTTATCATTTCCACTGGTTGCATAAACAGCTATCAAACTACCTGTCCTAATTACTCAACAATTATGTGTACTATAATTGTGTTAACTTCTTTTACAATCTCTGAATCTAGCTTATGTGCCATTGTAAAAATAAATAGTCAGTATATGTGAATATTTAGATATGTATTAAATCTTATATAGCTAATAATCTAAATAAAATTTCCTATGAAAACAAGAATATCTAGAGTTTGTAACTTATGTATGTGGTTCGGTGTTCTCATATTTTATTTTTTAAATTTAACCTAAAAATTAAATCATGACTGAAAATTTATTCCAATCTCAACCGGTTTCTACCCCACATGGGTCTTCTTCAGGAGGTGAAAATTAAAAATAAAATAAATATATCATCACGCCTTTTACCCATTGCAGGTGTGGCACTCGGTAAGTGATCTATTTTTGCGTATGAAATGCGGTTACCAGCCGTCAAGTCATAGCCCCCAAAGTTTTTAGTGGAGGGGGATCCACAGGGGTAAATTTTAATTGGCAACTGTCGGGAGTGGGATTCGAACTGAGGATCTCAATATCCACAGTCCGATGCGTTACCACGGAGCTATTTACCCCATAAAAAACAGTTTCTAATTGTTATAAACATTTAAAACCAATAAATAATTAGTAAATAAATAAAATCGAACAATCACATTTAACACAAAATGGAGAAATATTATTTACTTTACTTTTTTTGTTTAAATCTGTATCAAAACAATTTGCTACTTATTGTCTGTAAATAAAGAGTTAAGTTCAAAATTAATGTCTCCAGTATAATACGAGTACCACAATATTTTTATGAGTTCCGCGATTCTTGATGATTATTTTAGGTTTGCAGTTTTCACAATTTGGAGCAAATAGGACATTATCAATATAAATTTTGGTGAAAATTTCAGTTTTCATTTAAGTTTAGCAATCGTTTTTGGAACTCCAACAACGTAAATAAATGAGGAAAAACCAAACGAAAAGAAAAGTTATTTTCGTTGTCTACATCACAACGAGTATGACTGCTCTCTGCAATATTAGGGGCAAAATTTTCTTTCTGCAGCAGTCAGATAAGTTTCTGACTTTAACGTATAAGTTTATGATATATTGTTGTGTAAAGTGAATTATTTGCAATTATGTTGCTGGTTATTTTGTTATGTGTTGTGGCATGGTCGGAAATTACTACTGGCGGCTTACAGATTTCACGTAAATTGACTATCAATAGGTATATCAAAGTAATTACGTATTGTCAATTTAAAGATTGTTTTATGCAGAGATGTGCATGTACCTAAGTACAAGCAGAGCTGGGCATAAGTACACAAAAAAAGTACTTAAGTACAAAGTACAATTAAATTATTTGTTTTGTACTTAAGTATAAGTATAATTAAAATTTTGAAAAATGTACTTAAGTATAAATACAAATATTTTTGTATTTATTCAATTTTTAAAACAAATACTATTAAATAATATTGAAATAAATTACATTTAAGGAAAGGCAAGCTTGTAGGTAGGTATTGATAATGAAGTACTGTACTGTAAAATAAAACTACAACAATAATAAACAAAGACAAACCTTATGTTTACCTAGTTATATACATAATACATTGTCAATTAAAAAGAATATTTATTTGAACACAGGAAAAAAGCAACATATTTTAAATAAAATATAATATGAATAATAACTAAGGCAACGAATAGAGAAACAAAGAAAATAAGACTATACTGTTTCTCCAATTTAATTAGCATTCAGAACTAATTTTTCAAAATTTTTATCACTTTCACTTTTTGGGTCCTAATGACGGGAGGCAAGTATTATATTTATAAAAAAAAATGTTTTAAAATGGAATAAGTATTTAACATTGTTACATGTTTTCTAGAGTTGTCCAAATATTGTAGTACCTCTAATTCAACTTTAGAATTCGCGTTTTTCGTGTAAATTGATTTTTCTTCATTTAAGTCACGCAAATTGTCATCGTCACTAATTTTTGCTATATTTGTATATTTTATTTCCATGAACATCTTGGTTTCGACTAAATTCCCTACACTGAATGCGCAAGTTCGAACATGTTGGTACACACTACGCAGTAGCGCATATACTTACTTAAATACACGAAAAGTACTTAATTACTTTTACATATATTTAAATACTCAATTCAAGTACAAAATACAAATACTTTACAAATTTTGTACTTAAGTATAAATACAAAGTATTTTCATAATAAATGTATTTAAGTACAAATACAATCACTTTGAAAAGTATTTAAGTCGTGATTTATAAGTACAATATTTAAATACACGCCCAGCTCTGAGTACAAGTACTTGAAACTGTATTTAAATACATTTTTATTGTACTTGTACTTATATTTTATTTAAGTACAATTTTGTAATCTGTAATTGTACTTATACTTAAGAACATGCCCTATAAATAAAGTAGACATCCGATATATTTGCCGACTCATCAAATCTTTTGTAGATTAGAAATACAACATGAACAATAATAGGCAATCTTATTCGAATGTTCTTATTCTTACTTTTCAGGTGGTAGGCTGGGGCCACGTGGATCCTAACATACAAAAACCTAGTGAAACATTGAAATAACTTGATGCTCCTTACATCGACAAAACTCAATGTGTTAATGAATTTCCTTCAAATTTCCGCCGCTGGGTCACCACAGACAAATTTTGTGCCGGTCTCAGAAATGGTAGGAATATTCACATAAGCAAATTAAATCAAATTAATTTTCAATTTTAACTGTGGTTGCTTTTACTCTCAGTATCGGTCAAATTCGTAACAAATAGCCTAAATAATAATACTTTTAGGTTCCAGTGTATGTAAGGGCGACAGTGGAAGTGGTCTAGTTTTTAAATGGTTCACAAACAAATTCTACCTGCGAGGCTTGGTTAGCGTGGGTCCTTTAACAAAAGGTGCTTGTGATAACTTTCAGTATGGAGTGTACACGAGAATTTCACACCACATGACTTTATCCTAAATATTACAAGATTAAATCAAGTGAAAAATTAATGTGTGTATACTTTAAATAAATCATCTTTAGTTTAATGTAAATGTATTTTTCTTATTTACTATTATCACGTGTAGTTCAATAACGTTATATAATAAATACTTCAATTGAAATCTTCACCAATAAATATGACAAATTAAAAATTGCTTATAATAATATTCACGGAATTAGAATGTTATGATGAGAAAACAGATTTACACATTTATAATTATTATCGCTGGAAGAACCGGAGAAATCCGTTATTCTACATCAACAAAATGCACCTCAATCAATCCACTAAACCAAGATTTGGTAAAATATTCATGTTTAGATATTAGAATTTAACTTGAAAATCATTTTAATTATTTGATAAATAAATTACAGCTTACTATTTTTAGTTTGATCAGAATCAGAAATATAAAATAAATAATTTGATATTTTAAACTAATGTATTCATATCTAAGGTCAATAACGTACATATTGTAACGAATATAGACCAGTTGAAAACTGTCGGAGTGACGTCATGCCTGATAAAAACATGACGGTGTTTCTGCAACATTCTCGAAGGTTCCTGGAATGATCGCGAGGCCGCAACATAAAGGACCACCGAGCGGACGGATGGGGGAGTCAGGGAGTCTAGTCTAAACCATCAGTGAGTCTAGATAAATATTCGACGTAATAATATTCGGTAGAAATAAATAATCGGTTGAAATAAATAGTTGTTGTGTAAATAATAGTTATTTACTTTACAAGTAGACAAAGTGAGGAATTACCCTCGTGTGAAGTATAATGTTTTATCCAACATCTCTTAATAAATGCAAAATTTATTAAAGAAATATTATTTGACTATGACATTTGCTTTAAATTTTCTAAATTAATATATCAAGGTGTTGTGTATTATGATTATTGTTATAAATAAAAAAATACCCACTAATGACTTTTCTCAAAATTATACCCACTAGTGGGTAATCTGTTACTTTCCTTGTTTAAAATCCCCATAGTTATAGAGCATTTATTGAGAGGTGTTGGATAAATGTAATTATTCGTGTTTTGTGTGTTACCCCTTAAGGACAGATTTTTTTTCAAATAAATTCATACCGGGAGTATTTTTTATCAGTATACATAGGGATGTATCATTACCATAGTTACAGTTAAAGTGATTGACAGCAATGTATTACCGCGTTTTTTTTTAAGAGTGAACATGGGGATAATTTACATTGATTATTAATAATAGTTAATCATATTGAAACAAACAATGCAAGTTTAAACAAATAAGAAATTTGTTTTAATTGCTTTAGTACTTTGATTACATTAAATTGATAGGAATTATTATTTTTAATAACTGTAAGTTATCCCTATGTGCACTCATAAAAAAACGCAGTAATACATTGCTGTCAATCATTTTGACTGTCACTATGATAATGACACATCCCTATGTATACTGATAAAAAAAACTCCCGGTATGTCCCGAGATATCTAGGGCATGGTCCTTAAGGGGTTAAGTAAATAAGTAAATCATTTTTGTTAGTTTTAATTAAACTCGTGGGTATTCTTTCGACTTCACTGAACCCCAGTAACATCCATATGTGATGCTAACAACTATGATGTTAAAATGGATATCAAACTCAAGACTTTGGAAATATTTTTAATTGTTTCAGGTAAGTATTTAAATATAGTAGTGGTACTTTAGAATATTTAAATAAAAATAAACAATTATACTTTTCTGGTGTTCAAGAATAGCATATTCTACAACAAATAATGGATCGGCACATATTCCACACGAGAAAAAAGTTTGTAATCCGAGCCGGCGAGGATTACGGTTTGCAAGTGTAGGACATGCCATTCTGTTACAAGTTGTAGACTATACTTTCTATAACAAGATTTTGGAAATTATACAAAAAATACAAATAAAAAAAACTGTTGAATACTCAAATAAATTAATTTAAAACAAACAGACGTAACCATAGTAACTGAATCAAGATACTTCTTATATAGCGCTCTAATATACGGCTCTGAATCGTCGAAATTATTCAGTACAAAGCGTATGGAATGATAGTTGTTCCAATACAGTTTTTAGTTGTAGAATGTGTAGTTTCCAAAACAGTGTTATAGAAACTTGTTTTTCTCATAATATAGAAAAGTGCGTGTAAATAAAAATCGGCAAAAATTAATCAGCCGTTCCCAAAATATGGGAAAATGTTTTGAAATGGAACCGTACATTTTTTTTCTTTTATTGGGGGCTTTTTAACAAGGTAATGTTGTTGTTTATAAATAAAAATTTTGTGCAATGCTTTTTTTTTCAGTTTATCTAGCCAAGTATGCAATGCCTGTTTTACATTATATTTTCTTTTCGTCTATTTTCATACTTTTTCGTCTAAATCCATCCGAGTTTGTTCTAATTTCATACTTTTTTTTTGTTCTGATCGGATTACTTAGTTTTATGCCGAAATAATACGATATCAGTTCAAATTGCCAACTAAATATAAATTTAAGTCAATCAGCGGTTCAAGAGTAAGTGCTTGACATGTTATCGTAAAAGAACATTCAAAATTATGGTCTTTGTCTCAATTTCAAACAATAATTATCGTACAATCGACAACACTGACATACATTTGAAGTAAAATAATTCAATAATCTACTTAATACAAAATAGGTCGCAGTTCGTAGCACTCTACCAAAGATTTCGTCATTTGGGAAGCCCATTTTCTTAAATAAATGTATGTTGGTATTTCATGTAACGCATGCGCACAATGCATCTAGTATGAAAATCGAATAGAAAAATAGAGCCGAACTTATATTTCTATACTAGAAACGTTTATTTCCATCCGACAAATCTGCAGATTTCCATTCTACTTTTTTCGTCTAAAGGCTAGATGCTTCTAGCATGAAACTCGAATATACATCTAGACAAAAGAATGAAAACAGACGAAAAAAGTATAGTGTAAAACAGGCTTAAGAAAATAGTTAAAGGATTATGTAAATTCTATCTTGTTACTAAAATTTGTTGGTACTATGAACTTATTTAATCGAATGTTACTATTTGTTGCTATATGCTATTCTAATTATTAATTGTATACTATTGTTAAATTCCGTATGTTGTTATGTACAACTTTTTTTGGAAATAAATTATTATTATTATATATTCAAATTGAAAATTGTTTTCATGAATCCAGTAAACAACATTTGATGAATTGTCTTACAGGCTTGCTAAGATGTAACTAGATATCAGTTATGTAAATTATACATACCTTTTGATGTTTCTTCTTACGTCCCCTTCATACTGGTACAGAATTAATTTGGTTACCATGCCTCTCTGTCAGGAGAAGTCGCAAAAGTTCTTTCTTTAACGCTAGACTGTACACTGCGATGACTAAGCCCCAGTTCACTCTCTGAAAATGAATATTTCCGTTAGGCTAACTTCTCTCCCCTAAATTTTATTTTGCAAATTCATATTTCAATAAATTATTTTTTATAACTATTGTTATCGAAAAACAAAACAATTAATACATATTTGGTCTTTGAACATTTGAAGTAGGCTATGCAATAAACAACTGTTAATAAGACTATTCTATAGGTTACGATATTATTAGTATATTCTTTTCTTATATGTGCAATAAAGTGTTTTACTAAGAAATTAATAATAACATTTGTTTGTATTTGTTAAATGCATAACTTATTTGAATATTGTAAAATTATTTCTAATTTTTAATATTATTTTTCTCGAAATAATTCTTATACACATCCATATCATATTTATATAAAAATTTATATAGGTTACCTCTTAAAATAATAAATTATTCTACCGTTTGAGAACCACTGATTGAATTTTCTGTTTGTTATTTCTACTAAATAGGACCCTTTATCCTGGTCATTTTTTTGTACATAACATATGTTTCTCTAAAATCATTAGTTTGGCCAAAAAAGCGCTGGATTTAAAAGAAACCTCCTGTTTACTAGTACTTATATATACTGGGTGTAGAATTGAAATATGGAATATAGGGATTTTAATGCTATTTTTTATATTACTGTAAATTTTTACCTCTTCACTTAACAGCAAAACAAAGTGATTGTGAATAAAAACTTAAGCCATACTTTTATTTGATTAGGCTACAATTTTTACTTACGATAATATAACTTAAAAATAGGCAAAGAAAGGTAGCAAAATGCTGGGGATTCAGACATAATATTGGAAACATATATTCAGCAATTACAAATCATTTGGGAATCGAAATTTAAATATACTTAATGCATATTTAGATGTTTTATGTCACATTCTAGATCAAGACGAATAACCGTTTTTTTGGAAAGGTGAAACCTTGTTAAGAATTTTAAAATTCATGGAATAAGGCCCATTAAGTTATCTAAATGTTAGAATTTCACTATATATCTAACCAATTCAAATTCATATTTATTAGACAAATTGTAATACGACCATGGAAAATTAAACAAAAATGAAAATATTTTAAATTTCCAAGGAGAGCATTTCTAAAAACAGATTTGGATTTATTTATTACACGGTTATATTATTTTTGTGGAAATTTCGTAAATATTCTAATGATATAATGGCGAATTTGAGAGATCATTTTTTTCTGTTAAATAAATAATAATAAATATACTTTACATCCTCTTAAATTACTAATTGAAATTTGAATGGTAGATCCCAGCATCAATAAATAGATATGTAAATATTATAACATACATAGTCATCATCAGCTAAAATACATAAATCATCAAGTGGGGAAACAATATTTAAAATTCAAAAACAAAAATCTTACCAAGAAGTAAGTATTCAAATTAAAAATTATAAAATATAGAGTATAGAATATAAAAATTGTAACAAATATATAAACAGTAAATATATCAAAAACAGTAGTCATAAAAAATAATCAGAAAAAAATTGAAAGACACTTCGAGTCATTTAGTTCAAATTTTAATTAAACTAGTATTTTGTACAAATAAATAGCCACTTTATACTTTTATCAATAATCACAGTAAAATTTCCAATAAATACAAGAATGTCTCAAGTTTGTAACGTATGCGGTTCGCTGGTTTTAAGATTTCATTTTAAACTTAACAAAAATGAACTCATGACAATATAAAAATTTTCTAATTTCTATCTTAGTTAGGTATTTTATCAGAATACAGTAACACCAGCAAAAGGAATCTTGTAATGTGCCTAATATTAATAATGAAATCGAATATTTATCTCATTCGTTTGACATGTAATTTCGCACTACTTTTTAAATTAAAATCTATATTTTATTGAAACAATTTGCCAAATTAAATTTCACATTTTGTTCTTGGGCAAATTACAAACATCCTTGACATCAACAACAAACATTATATTGGTGAAATATTGCAGTTTCCAACTGTTTAGCAATCGTTTTCGGAACGGTGTAATTCGGAAAAACCAAGCAAAAAGTAAAGTTGCCTTCGCTACCTATATCATAACCGGAATGACTGTTGAGGAAAATATTTATCTATCACCTTTATTCACTGCAGCATCAAAGCCGAAATCCTCATTCTATGGCAGTCAGACTAGTTTCAACGATTAACAAAGTAACTACGCATTGAATAATTATTTTGAGGTTATAGAGTTTATATAGAAATGTCAATGAAGCAAAATGTTGTGATTTTGATGTTAACAGTAACTTTAACGTGTAAGTTTAAGATCTGTAGTTCTACAAAGTGAATTATTTGTTAATTATGTAATATGTTCCTGGTTATTTTGTTGTGTGTTGTGTTTTGGTCCGAGGTTACCAGTGGCGGCGAACGGCTTTTTCAAGAGTTATCTGAAGGTTTTCTTCGACTTTCAGGTCGAATATATTAAAATAATTGATGTATTGTCAATTTAAATATTGTTTTATAAAACCAGTGCAATCAAAAACAACTAGTAATACGTATTTATATCGTGCCAGTTTAACGGTTTGAGTTCAATGAACGTCCAAAAACAATTCCAAATTTTAATCCACATATTTGTCGTAATTTTTTTAAATTTTTTTATTCGATTGGATTTCTACAATTTTTTTTTTAGGTTTTGACGCATCATGTTTAGGATTTCATATATTACCACAATCTAATACAACATTAGTTAGAGATCGGCGACAAACCGACTGCAGGTAATAATAAACACAATTATACAGCTGGTTCATAGGAAAATAGTTCAAATTATTGTGAACTTGGTTATTATGACATTTATCAACAAAATATTTAAAAACTTTAGAAACTCGACAAATTTTATAAACAAATTATTTATTTTATATACATATACAAAAAATGTCGCATCAAACTATAACAGCTAGAATAATAATAATAATTAATTAAGCTACGATTTTGATGCGATATTTTTCGTTTATTCCACTGAAAAATTTTTTCTCCAGTTTATCTGAGGTTGGAAATACCGGTCCTTAGTAGAACAAATATTTACCTAATTTATTTACTTGTATTGTGATACTACAACTACTAAGTGAACTATAAATAATTTGTTTATAAAATTTTATTATTTATTTCAAATGTAACTTGACTTATTTGTTCATAAACTCATCGTCAGGCGAACAAAAATTAATATTCAATTATTTTCACGTAAACTATTATTAGAAGTGTACAAAATAATCTGTTTAGTAGTTTTTGGAAACAGTAACTCCAGAGATCCGCACAGACCATAGAACTAATAAAATGTATGGAAGGAGTACAGACAAAAATAGTCTGTAATCAACTCAGCGTGATAGAGATAGAGAGATGAAAGTCCACCCGTCACGTGACTTTCATCTCAAGATGACAATAATTTGATTTGACGTTTGGCGTGTGAATAGAATACTGTTTTGATAGATTTTGTGCGAGCTTTTGTCCCTAATTTAAAATTTTGTTAATTATTTATGTCGTATTTAAATATATCAAATATGGTAAAATCATGTTGTGCATATAAATGTAAAAAACGGGCTGTGAAAGACAGTGTTTCCAAAAAAATGTGGATTTAAGCAAGAAATGGATATTAACTATAAAACGAAAAAAATTTTCAACCTAATGAAACTACATGAATTTGTGGGAAACATTTTCTTGATATTTACAGACAGCAGTTTAATGCCAGTATAAGAGAGAAATAGTCACATCTAAAATTACGCAGTGGGAGAAGAACAGCACATTCATACCACGTGACGGGTGGCATGAAAATGTGCTGTTCTTCTCCCACTGCGTAATTTTATATATGACTATCTCTTGTCTTATGTTGGTTACAGATTACTGTATTAAAAGCATAGGCAACGCTCCATCCATATATTTTATTATTCTACTGGTAGCCATATATTCGCTCATATACTGCTTTGATTGGTCAAAATAGATAACGTGTAAGCTTGTTATTGGGTTATTTACTATGGCGTTGAATATTCTGATGTATTTGCTAGTTAGTTTTCTATTTTCTCTTATTTTGTTCTCTTTGTACTTTTCTTGTTATTGGATTTTGCCTGTTCGGCCACAGTATAAGAATTCGCAAGTAGCAACACTCGCTGTCGGCACCTTTGATCTTTATGTCGCATCGATCGATGACCTTCAACCGAGCGGCCATATTGGCAGCTGCGGCATGCGGCGGTAAATTTGAATAGCTGTCAGTTGCAAAGGGGATAAAATTTAAAAATATTATTTCACCTGCACTATAAAAGTTCCTACAATTTTTCATGGTACAAATAAGTTCACTTCTCTGTTTGGCACTCATTTTATGAACTTAACATGACAGAAATACTGTGGCTTGATATTTGACAGACAGTGAACACTAAGCGGCCATCTTCCCGGCTGCGCACCATTGAAATATTGGGATCATGAAATATTTGAAGTGTCGCTACTATATGAATTCTTATACTGTGATTCGGCAGTGTATTACTAAATAAATAAAATAGTATTTGCAACAAAATCTTGTTATTTCATATTTTGTTCTGTTCAAAAATGTCAAATTTAGTTACCCACTGAAATATAATAATACTGGAATGCACCTTTCTTTGTTGTACAGTCCGCTGCGAAAGTTGATAAGAAAATATAACATTCAATGATTTTGAAATAAAATGTTTTGTGTATATGTATAATATTGTATATGAATTTAAAGGAATTTATAAATAATTGAACAACACACTTTTACATATTATTTATCACTTTTGAAAAAGAGTGTGCAACATGCTTTTACAAAGCAACCGCTCAACAAACGCATAGTAACCGTTCTACAAGCAAGTGTTAGACAAAGAAGGGTGGCCTTAGACTCGTTTTTCGTTTTAATAAAAACCTACAAGTCAGCGTACCAGTATTACTTTATCCAGTGACGTCGCCATTTTTTTCACAGTTCAAAATTCGCATGTAAGACAGGCGACGAATACATCTGCCAAATCAATACGTGTGATGGTCATCGCGACTGTGTCGATGGCTCAGACGAGACCGAGGCCGTGTGTAAGGATGGCTTTACGCAATGCCCACCAAATGGAATATTCTGTTCGTACGGCGCATGCGTAGCAGGAGCCCGGTGCAATGGTCTTGAAGAGTGTGCGGACGGCTCTGATGAGGACCCGGCTGTCTGTGGCACTACTACACCAGAACCTTCACCATCGCCGCCGCTCACGTAAGTTGGAAAGAGTAGACTTTTTGAAATTATTTTCCCTATTCATTAGTTTTACTTTATTTATAATTAACTATTCATAAATTGTTCACATAAATAATATGCGCATTGGTCGCGCGCGATCTTAAACTTTATCAGGGCCACACATTAAAGATTAAAGAGTCAATCCGATTTCAACAACTTCTATTTTAATATTTTTCTCAACTGATTCCATATTTGAAACAAATTGAATTTATTGTTTTGTATTCCAGTAAACTTGCACTTCCAATTTTGTAATTATGGTCAAAATCAATTCAGTTCTGCGCATTGCCATGAAACTTAAAATTATTATGTTACATAGTAAAATTATATATCATTTTTCTGGTGGATTTTTTTGCCGTATCCCAGGAAAAAATCCAAAACTATTCTTGCAAATTTCTATTTATTACTCTTGCTAATCTAGCTAATTTCGAAACGGTCTTTAGTGTATGTATGAGTGAAAAATGCGAATTAAATTGTCTTTTTCTTTTCCAGAA
Organism: Poecilus cupreus; assembly: GCA_963942605.1. Taxonomy (NCBI): domain Eukaryota; kingdom Metazoa; phylum Arthropoda; class Insecta; order Coleoptera; family Carabidae; genus Poecilus; species Poecilus cupreus. The sequence continues at coordinate 25,328,757 of OZ012721.1, forward strand.
ATGTTTCCTGCGCAGCTATATCAATAGCAAATGGCCAATTTTCTGTTTTGGGACAAAGTTACATTCAAGGTTCAACCATACCTAACTACAGTATTGTTAATTTTACCTGCAATAACAACTACGCACTATACCCTGCAAGCGCTCGGGTCGTTTGTATTGACGGTGCTTGGACTAATCCCATTCCTCAATGTAAACGTTAGTACAATTTAAACTACAAGAAAGATTCGCGAATTCAAATGTTAAGCAAGTTTTCATTTTGTTTTCTAGCAACATGTGTACCTAGAGTATCAAGTTCAGTGGATGTGACATGCAGGGTGGATGGCCAGCCCGTGGATTGCAACAAACCCCTGGTAGAGGGTACGGAGGCCAGAAGCAAGTGCAGAAACTACTATACTTCATCCTCCAACGAAATACCGATCTCTAGGTGCTCTGGGGGATCGTGGGATAATCCTCTCATTAGATGCGTACCAGGTTAGGATTAATATTGTTGAGCAATACATAAAATTGATACTAAAACTTCTATACCTAAATAAAAGCTGTCCAAATGATATAGTTCCACTAGAGAATACAAAAAAATACATTTATGTATTTTGTATTAAGAACTAGAATTGTATAAAGCCTCATTCACAATACGAAATTAGTGATTATGGTTAGTAGTTATGGTTAACGTCAGAAGTTTTGACTTACGCGTTTATAGCGTTTGGCTGCGCTAATTTCAGTTAGCGCAAGAGTTTGCATGCTCCAAACTTTATGGCCTTTATGGTTAGTGGTTAATGTTAGCGCAGCCAATCAGAGAGCGTTGAAAAGAGAAAGTAAATACTTCGAATTTCACATTTCTTGGTTAACCTGAAAATTATCTAGTGTTGAAAAATTTAATCAAGTGTAAATAAGAATAAAAATTGTTAATTGCGATGCAATTTATACATTTTGAAAGAAAAATTAGTGAAATAATGGAAATCCAAAGAGATTGGGAAAATTTAGTTCAAGAAATGCCAATATATGACGAAGATATGCCGTTTAATTACACACATATTTAAAAATAAATTTGATTATTTATTACGACTTGAGCCCACCAAAACAATGATCAAAATCTCACTAAATACCAAAAACTTATAAATGTCCAAACGTTAGTGTGAAATCTGTCCAAGTATTCTGAAAAGTCAAAAGTGATCTCTATATTACCAATAGAAATGAAAGAGAAAACGTCTAAATTTTGTGCATTGTGGACGCTGTTTTTAAAACGTTAGCCACTAACCATAACAAGTAAAGATAACTACTAACAATAACCACTAATTTCGTATTGTGAATAAGGCTTAAGAAACCCTAAGTGACCTAGTAATATCTGTTCTTTCATAGGTATCATAATATATTCAGCCAAGCATTGAATTTGATAATGGGGTCTTTCACCATTTTTAAAAAAAATTTTTTTTATGAAACTTTATCTATATTAAAGACTATCTACACTTTTAAAAAGGCTTAATTGTTATTCATTAAGCCACAATGATTTTTTTTAAATGTTGTGACGTCATAGTAGAGGTGTTGCTGGATCTAAAACAGTAGAGATTTAAATAATTTTTTTTCACGACATGGTAGAAAACCCCACCGTTCTTCTCCCGAAATAGTGAGGAAAATGTGTTGTTCCTCTCTAGAGAGGAAAATATAGAAATGTTACCAATATGAATGTTATTTACAAAAAAATTATTATAACAATTATAAATAAATTTCTAATTTTATGGAAAATCCTTATTTTAGTGATATACATACTTTAAATTATCTTACAATTATGTCTTATATTTTCTTTTTCTTATTAAATAACAATTTGACAACTTATTAAAGATATTTAAGATTGGTTCATTGGCAACACTGTTACACCGCCTTGTGTCTGATAACCTAACTTTTAACGAGTCAGTCTGTCAGTTGTGTTCTCAAAGTGTATTTTAGGTCCGAGAAAATCGTTTTTAGGGACATGTCGTGAAAAAAATGTTGTGTCTAACACGAGAGGAAAGTTCCTCGGAAAGTTCTTCTTCCACTCGAACTCGAGGGGGGAAAGGAAGCGCTTTCCTCTCTAGTTTGACAAATAACTATTGTTACATAAATGTTCTAGTTTATTGTAATAATAATAAAAAAATAAGTTAAAAAATATATGACTATAATTATTTACAATTTGTACAGTTTTAGATCCAGCAACACCTCTACTATGACGTCACAACATTTAAAAAAAATCATTGTGGCTTAATGAATAACAATTAAGACTTTTTAAAAGTGTAGATAGTCTTCAATATAGATAAAGTTTCATAAAAAAAAATGGTGAAAGACCCCATTCCACAAATACTTAGCATGCTTGGTCCAAAAAAAAATGGGTCATTGCAGAACCTAGACACATCCCTGTGTTTATAATTGTACTGCAGCTGCAGTGATCCATTTATTTTATGTCACACATACTAATGTTTTTCTGGAATTTTCAGATCCAACACTTGACTGGGTATGTAACTGTAAAAAGACCCTTAACGTCAACTTTCATGCGATTGTGGAATTATACTATTTTTGCAAAATATGATTTAGCTGCTCTCAAACATTTGATTTCATTTACCATTTAAATACAGTACAATTAATAACATACATCTCAATATTTTAGAATGTGGAGAAACGGTTTCTGGGGGTGTTCCGCATATTATCAACTCACACAGTATTAAAATAGGTGATTTCCCGTGGCACATTGGCCTCTACCGTAAAAAAGAAGGAAAATATGTATACCAATGTGGTGGGTCTATTATCACTCCACTAATTGTCATCACAGGTAAAAGAAACGCAAAGAGATCTATATAATTATCTACTTATTTTACATTATAATTTATTTCAGCTGCCCATTGTTTCACGAGCGGGGTAGGAAATGAAAGATACCCAGCTCAAGAATATTATGTTGCAGCTGGAAAATATTATAGTGATTACAACTCAACAAATGATATATTCGCCCAAAAAAACCAAGTAAGACGAACTAAAACTTAAAAGATGTTTTTTCTTTAACAAACATGGCTCTTTTGGGCAAACTAATAACTTTAGAGAAAATTATTATGTACAAAAAATTATTAAGAAAAAGGGCCTCATTTAATAGGAATAACGAACAGAAAATTCAAGCAGTGATTCACAAACTGTAAAATAAAGTTAATATTTTGCAAAATTGTTTATTCTTTCAGAAACAAGGAATATGATATAATTATGGTTTATGGAATAAGTTCTTTAATTAAAAAGATTTCAACAATTCACTGTTTTTGCCATTATTTTTTGTAGCGTGCATAATTTAAAATTAAAATAATAGAAAATTGTCAGATTTGAAAGAAATATATTTCTATGGAAACGAAAAAAATATGATTATTTTCAGCAGTAGGTAGGTTATTGGTTATTAAGTTTTTGTCAAAAATTTATTTAGGAAAAAGTATTATTTTGGACCCCCCTATCCACACTTTCAATATTTTTCGTACGTTATGAATCACCCTGTATGAGTAAATAATATACTATCGTAACCTAGGCAACAGTCGTATAAATAGTTGTTTACTGTATAGCCTACTTCAATTTTGTAATAGTATATTACATAACGAGAGAAATAAGAAGCAATTTACGCACGAGTGAAAAAATTGACACACGAGCCGCGTAGCGGCGAGTTTGTAATTTCACGAGGGCGTAATTGCTTTACATCTCGAGTTTTGTACTATACTTTTTCTACGACCATTCAATACTATTTCTAAATTAAAAACAATATTCAAATAGTTAGAAATTTATTATACTTTTTTGCTTTCTCTAATCCATAAATTTTTGATACACAAATTCGTATCGTTCTCGAGATTTTGTCACCAAAATATTATTTGTTGCACTTTTAGCTTTAGCTTGTATCTCCAGTGGTGTTCCAATCGAAATATCACTGTCGCTTGACATTTCTTACTTAAAATATTAATAAATATAAGTAAAGGATAATAATATTTAGTAGTATATATTTACCTCACAATAAAACACAAATTATAAACTATAGATGCAGATGGAAGACTATAAAATATTACCAGTTTACATGTAATAATCACACACATAACCTAAATGTCAAACAAGCTTTGTTTGTGTTTATAAAAATAAACGACAATTATTGAGCGTAGGGATACATGACGAAACATAGTCCCCTCTACATATATTATAGAAATATTTATTGGTGTCATAATTTATAATAAACCCAGCAAAATATGAATTTAGTTATAAAATTTTAGCAGTTAGCCTTTGAATCCATAACATTTAAATCTAAGATTTGATGCATCAAATTTTAATTATATTGTTAATGTGACAGTCAGTAGTGCCAACTTAAATTTCATTTTCAAGTGTTACGTAATGAACATTACGTAACACTTGAATGAACATTACGTAACACTATTCGTAACAACGCACTTACATTGATTGTAGTTTGTTCTGTAATGACTTACTTTCAGTAGTGGTCGTAGAAAAAATTAATTTTTAATTAAAATAGAATTTTTCTGGAAAACCCCATATCATATTTACATCGTTGAAGAAAAAATTCTTTATCTAATAGACTAATAATTTGTATACGTTACTATTAAAAAATACCTTTTGAGAATTACTTGTTGAATTTTCTGTTTGTTATTCCTATTAAATGAGGCCCTTTTTCCTGGTCATTTTTTGTATATAACATTTTTCTCTAAAGTTATTAGATTGCTCAAAAACGCGCTGGTTGTTTTAAAGGAAACACTGTATATTTAATTAATTTTTTAAAATAGAAAAAGCCAGTCTCGGCGGCATAGTGACTATGTTATATGACTAGTCTAGCACGCCAGATGTCGCAGTTTCCTGGGTTCGAATCCCTCTGAAGAGCATGGTCGGTTTCGTTGTTTGTTGTTCGCATAAGTAAGGTGAATAAAATACAATTCAAAATATATAAAAATATATTTAGGATGTTCCATTTAAAAAAGACAACCAATTCTCGCCAAGCCGTTACGTAACATTCTGTATATGTGAAAATAATTTTACGTTATGCTCCTTGAGTAGTCGAATAAATTTTGTTAATAAATTTATGCTGTTTCTAACGACAAGGGTGATATCTAAGACGGGCATTTCGATGACTCCTCCTGTATATTCGAAATATGATTACTAAAATCTTTTAATTAAGAGTGTTTTTCGCACCTAATTTCATATTCGAAATAAATTGAATTTATTGTTTTGTGTGTCAAGCTGTCAAGTAACTTCAACTTTTATTTGTTACAAAATCAACTCATGAATTAGGGGATCTCAACTTCTAACAATCGATTTTTTCATTCTTCTTGCTATTCTTATACTATGTATAAGAAAGTAAAATGTATAATGGTGGATTACTGGATACACTAGATTTTTATATTAAAATAACATTTTAGTAAACTGTTTTATTTTCCAGGTGAAAAGCTATCACATTCCCCCGCAATATCATGGATACGAAACAAATTTTGTAGGAGATTTGGCTGTAGCAGTCATGGAGAAACCATTTGAATTGACCAGTGTAGTTCGACCAGTTTGCGTAGAATGGGGTGATAATGAAATTGAACGAGAACAACTTAAACCCAATAACAAAGGAATTGTAAGAAAATGTAACTTTCATTCGAATTTCGAGCATGTTGCTGTTGTTTCATTAACACCGAGGATAAAACACTTCTCTTAAAACACCCAATAATAGAGCTCGTGGTACCAGCCATTATTTTTATCAATCCTGTTATTAAAACATTCATTTTTGTATAAATTTTGTATCTATAGACTATTTTTTGACACAAGAACAATTCACGGTTTTTTACCTCCCGCCTACCTCAGAGTTGGGAGGTATTGTTTTTGGGCAAAAAATTAGGTAATGCTTATGAGTTTTCAACGAATAAGCACGTTTTACAATACGATTTTACTATTTTCGCCATGATGTCAGTATGTATGTATGCATGTGTGTGCCAATTTTTCGTCTCGCATAACTCAAATACTATTATACCAAAAAATACAATTTTGTGTATTTTTGCTTGTTATATTTATATGAAGAGCTGATTAGATTTTGAATAAAATTGGTCAACCAGAAGTAGCAGTTTACTAGAAGCCCTTAACAGTTTTTCGTGAAAAAATACGGTTAAATTTAATTTTTCAACAATTTATGGTATTTTGCATATTTAATTTTACATGTGTTTTGATTTCACTAATTTTATTTATTTTTATTAGATTTAGAGAAAATAAAATATAAAGAAATAAAATTTCATAAATCATGCATTTCATGAACATCATGGAAACACTTAAAAATTTTAAATTTTTTATGAAATGTGACACATGTCATTGTGATTGTGAAGCTGTTTTCTTAGTGAAATATATGTCAAGAAATTAAATAAATATACGAAAGAAAATTAAATTTCTTAAAATATATATAAATAGAAAATAAACAAATAAATAGATATTTTTCTGAATCATCAAATACTATTTTGTACCGTTTAAGAGTTATATTGGGCGGGAGGTTAAGTGTTGCCGACATTATTTTGAAAAGTTTTCGTCACTCAAGTCCCAATTCACAATGAGCATAAGCATAAGAACTACATAAGAAAATACATAAACGTAAAGTTGAGCTAATGGTTTTCAATGGCCGTGTTCACAATGCCGTAATGTATTTCTTACGTTTATGTAGGTACATAAGACCATCCGTAAGAAAAACGTAAAATTGGAATCGGTTCAACTTTACGTAAAAACTACGTATGTTTAGGAACATTGCGCATGCGTTTCATTTCGTTAACAAACGTCAACCATTAATTGAGTATTTCAGACCAAATAAAATATATATAAAATTGATTAAAGAATGTTTAATATTTAATGTATTGTTTATTCATTTGTTTAGGTCATTTGATTGTATGACAAAAATATAAATTTTATAAAGTTACTCAGTTTTAACAATAATAATACAATGGCAATATCGTTGTCTTCTACAAAAATTACAATTAGTATCATGAGTTACTTAAGTTTTAATAATAAAGCCTAGACGGCAAAATTGTTTTCTGACTCTGACATTTTATAACAAATATTAAGAAATGACAGCTAGTATATCCAACAAGAAAACAAGATTAAACCCTATACACTACCAACGTAATATTCTAAAATAACTAAATTTCATTATTTATGTTTATGTTCATTGTGAACACACATAATATTTATTACGTTATATGTTATGTAGTTCTTATGATTATGCTCATTGTGAATTGGGAGTGATCCTCCATATATACACTTGGATAGGCCTTAATGTATGAAAAAGTGTAGCCTATTCTGCGCCTATCCACAGGCAAATATAGAGATCAGTGGTTTTCGTTCGTATTTGCCCGTTGCCGTATCCGGCGAATTAGTCGAATTAATAAAAATCTACATTTCTTCGTTTTTCACTTACTGCATAAATTTATTTGTTAACGTTGAAGCATTCATACATTGGTACATCGATACAATGAAATATTGCCAAACACATCCTGTTACATCAATACATCGATATTTTTTTGCTGAATAACGTTATTCGATATATCGATATAATATCGCTACATCGCTGTAAACGCACAGCCCTTTAATATGGATTAAAATGCTAGAGCTAGATAATCAAGTACGCTTACTTTTGATAATTCTTCAGTAGAAATAATCCATGTAACCCACAGCATTCTACACAAATCACTGTGAAAGTCCACGTACTACTAACTGACCGCAAACGAAACCAAATTTTTCATGTACTCTGCCGCGACATTGCTTTATTCGGTTGAAACACGTTCTTAGATGTTTATTAAATTACAGAAGTTCTCAAAATTTTATCAATTATATATTAATGTATTTTAAAAATCTCCGACTGAATAGTTCAATTTTCACATTATTTTCAGTAATAATATAACAAGAGGGTGAGAATAAATTGAAAATAATTTGACAGATCTTTCGAAAACTTGTCGCCAGGCAATAGCCACGAAAGCCCGTAGGGCTTGAGTGGCTATTGCCAAAAGGCGAGAAGTTTGAGAAAGATACTGGAGAATTATTTTCTAATTCATCGAACTCTCGAGTTATATTTAATTAGATTATTTTTTGATTTCATCATCAGGCACGTCACTAAATCTATCTTCTTTGCTCATTTTTACCTCCCGCCTACCTCTAGGTAAGGGAGGTATTGTTTTTGGTCAAAAAATTGGGTAGTGAGTTTTCAATAAATAAGCACGTTTTAGGGTCCCTACAATACGATTTTACTATTTTCGCGATGATGTCTGTATGTATGTATGTATGTATGTATGTATGTATGTGTGTGTGTGTGTAGTCTGTGGCAATTTTTTCGTCTCGCATAACTCAAATACCATAATACCAAAAAATACAATTTTGTGAATTATTGCTTCTTATATTTAAATGAAGAGCTGATTAGATTTTGGATGAAATTGTTCAACCGGAAGTAGCAGTTTACTTGAAGCCCTTGACAGTTTTTCGTGAAAAACAGGGTTAAATTTCATTTTTCAACAATTTATGTTATTTTGAAAATTGAAGAATATTTAATTTTACATGTGTTTTGATTACACAAATTTTATTAATTTGCATTAGATTTAGAGATAATAAAATATAAAGAAATTAGATTTCACAAATTTTGCATTCCTAGTACACCATGGAAACATTTAAAAATTTTCAATTTTTTACGAAATGTGACACATGTCATTGTGATTGTGATGCTGTTTTCTTAGTGAATTATATGTCAAAAAATTAAATAAATATACGAAAGAAAATTAAAATTCTCAAATATAAATAGAAAATAAACAAATAAGAAGGTATGTTTCTGTATCATCAAGTGCTATTTTGTATCGTTTAAGAGTAGTATTAGGCGGGAGGTTATGTGCTGGCCACATCAGATTTTTACTTTTGTTGATGATAACTATCTGACATCTGACATCTGTCAACAAAAACAAAAAAGCTACAGAGAAAATTGCCGGGAATATTCACAAGAGCATTATTCTCAGTATAATAATGACAGGATTGGTTAAAACGCAGACACGTGACATACAATAAAGCATTTGATTGGCTTAAATAAACGTCAAAAAATAATCAAGTGAACTTCCACATAAACCATAAACAAAATATGACAAATTTATATCAAAATCGTGTAACACTTACAGAATAATTCGTTTATTTTTTAAATATTCCGTAGTAAAGCGATATTACGAAGTGAACACGGGTACTCGCATTGATTCTATTGGCCAAAAATATGAAAAGTGCAAATCGCGCGTCTGCCGTTGCGCCCAACGCCTATTGTGGGCTAAAATAGAACTATGAAATTTCAATTTTGTTTTATAATTTCACTGTTTTGCTATTGAATAAAATTGTGTGCTGAGGTTAGGTTATATTACTACTAGTGCCACTGTTCTCAAACTTTCGTGTGACATTTACTCAAATATCAAGTAAAATACTTTAAAGTTGCCAATTTAATTTTATCTTTATTTATATTAAGTTTAATTGTTGTAAATTAAGACTTATATTATGTAAATATTATTTTTACATTTAATAGTATACTATGATACAAGTGTATAAGTAAGCTTTTAAAGCACGTACTACGAGTTTAAAAGCACGACGATAAGCGGAGTGCATTTAACGTCGCTAGTGCTTTAAAAACACTTATACATGTGTGTCATACGCTATTTTTTATTATACCTGCATCATACTCTGGAAAAAACTGGAAAGCAACATTTTGATTTTGATTCATTTCATAATTTTGCGCGTGTGACGTTTGACGTATGTATATCGTTTACTTGGAGACTGGTTAGCATTTGTTGTTTATGTTTACAGTTTTGACAGATAGCAACGTTTAAAGCACGGCGTGTTTTAATCTTGCGTTTACGAACGCTGTAGCGTGTTTTAAACACGGATTATGATTCAGGTATAATTAAGGCAAAACGTCCGCATTTGGCCAAGAAAAAAATCTTGTTTCACCAGGATAATGCTCGTGTTCACATGTGCATGGTTGGAATGTCAAAATTAAACGAATTGAAGTTTGATTTGCTTCTTCACCCACCCTATTCGCCAAATCTAGCGCGCAGCGACTTTTTTTGTTTCCTAATTTGAAAAAAATTCACGGAGGAAAAAGTAAAAGTCAAATGCTGAAGAGAGTACGCTGTAAACCAGTATTTTTCAGATTTAGAAAATAAATTATTTTCTTACGGTTCAAAGGATGGGAGAAACGTTGGACCAAATGTATCGAGTTAAAGGGAGACTACGTCAAGAAATAAATTTTGTTTTGTTTCGAAATATATATGTTGTTCTTAAAAAGGCCGGAATCTTTTCAAATGACCCTCATAATTATCATATATCGTTCATTTTTTTGTTCATTATGAAAATATTACTGTTTTACATTGGTGTAAAGTAAAAAAAATATCTATTCAAAAATGTTATGGCTTACCATGACCTCTATATGAAAAATAAAAGTTTAAATATTAAAAAAAATGAATACTTCTCACAATTCACCATATAAAAGTGTCTTAAGAAAGTGCAAAGTAACAAAGTTATATGCGAAAAAAGAAAATCAGTAAATCTTTATTTTGTCTGAAGCCGAATTCATGCAGCCATTTTCATTTAATTTCAATTTATTTTAATTTAAAAATAAATACGTATTATCAAATGTAAACATTCATGCAATCATTTAATTTATGTTCTCATTACCATTTTTATTTAATTTAATTTAAAAGATAATCAACTTTTATCTTTTTAATGAAAATGATAAATTTTGACGTTTGCTATTGAAAAAGTTATATTTTAAATCGTTGAGAATTGAAATTCTTTGTTAAAATATGAATGATTTTGCTGATTTGACTTTAGTAGAACTGATCAGAAATGATAAAATATATTTTTCTGTATGATAAAAATTAAATTTTATTCTAAAATAAAGGAGCCCTTTTCATCAGCAATGTAGTAACATAGATTTCAATTTCAAAAGGTTATTGAAGAAATCTTTTTCCCTATAGAATTTGTTTGTTGGACAAAGGACTTAACTGGGTCTGCGTTTCTTCATTTTTAAATGATATGATAGAGAACATAATCACTTATATATTCTCATGATCACTATTTACATTATTTCATGCTTGTAAAACAAAAATCGCGTAACTATTTATGTATTTGTTATTTTAATATTTAAGATTAACATACTTAAATGTGACATATGACGTGCATTCATTTTCATTTAATTTAATATTGTAGTGTTCCATGAATGATACATTTAAAAAAGATATAATAATAATAATAATAATAATAATAATAATAATAACGAGGTAACTTTTGTCTAATTTAACCAACCTCGAACCTCGTAGCTTTTACGGGTCTCGAGATCCCAATGCATTCGTACCTTAAACCTTAAATGGAATACACTGCTTACAATGAAAATGTAAGCGGACTGAATTACTTGTGGTCATATGCCACTTATGAATGGATGATTGTGAATTTATATGAACACAAACGACCATACTCTTCAGTGGGATTCGAACCCACGACCCCTGGCGTGATTTATGTATTTATTTGCATTTTATAGCTAGTAGGCTGGGGATTCGGTTATCCTACCAACAAAACAGCCACCGTGGAATTAAAACAATTGGATGCTTCATACCTCGACATAGGTCAATGTTTAGATCAGGTTCCATCAAATTTTCGGCGGTGGGTCACTCCGGACAAATTTTGTGTCGAATTCACAAACGGTAAGAATTTATCAAGATAATTAATCTGATGTTCCAACACCTAACCTCCTGCCTAAACAATTTTGTCTATAGGAAAGAAAATTTTAATTTATTCATTAATTTTAAAGGAAAAGTTTAAATACAAAGGTTGTCCAGAATTAAACACCGCATCCAACGAGTCCTTCTTTATTAATATAAAACGTTTTGTTTTGATGGGGTAAATAGCTCCATGGTAACGTGTCGGACTGTGGATCGTGAGATCCTCAGTTCGAATCCCACTGCCGACAGTTACAAATTTAAATTTACCCCTGTGGTTTCCCCCTCCACTAACATCCTTGGGGGCTATGATTTGACGGCTGGTAACCGCACTTCATACGAAAAAATATATCACCTACCGAGATCTGCGTAAGCAGAGTGCCACACCCGTAATGGGTAAAAGGCGTGATGATATATTTATTTTATTTACGTTTTGTTCACGAAATAGACGTAAATTAATATTAACTAAATTAGATAAACTTGGTGATTGTTACAAAACTAATGTAATAACTTCACGCACTTCATTATAAAGTGTAGCTTAAAAAATAATTTTTGCCGATTGGTATTAAAGATGACACTTCACTGTCTGTAAAGTGGCACTTTAACATTTGATATAGCAACCGCTCAACAAATGCATTGCAACCGTTCAACACACGCATGGCAACGTAATTTGACAACGATAACCTTCAAAATATCTATATAAAATTATAAATAAATAAAATATCATCACGCCTTTTACCCATTATGGGTGTGGCACTCTGCTTACGCAGATCTCGGTAAGTGATATATTTTTGCATATGAAGTGCGGTTACCAGCCGTCAAATCATAGCCTCCAAAGATGTTAGTGGAGGAGGAACCACAGGGGTAAATGTAAATTATCACTAAATTAATATTAATTTTAAATCGGCAAAAAAATATTCGGCATCAAACACAGAAAAAAGATAGATTTAGTGGCGTGCCTAATGAAAAAATAAAAAAATAATCTAATTAAATACAACTCGAGAGTTCGATATATTAGAAAATAATTCTCCAGTATTTTTCTTAAACTTGTTGCCATATGGCAATAGCCATACTTAAGCCCTACGGACCTAGCAACAAGTTTTCGAAAGATCTGTCGAATTATTTACAATTTATTCTCACTCTCTTGCAGTGGCGTCTTCTCCATGCAAGCAAGGCAAGCAGTGCTTGCCTTCATATTTTATAATTTTTAATATATTTTAACATTATATTTATTTATAATTATTTATTTAGAATTTTAGTATTTCGAAACTTAAAAGCAAACAGAAATACATATTTATGTTTAAGATTGCCTACCGCTAATGTAGTACGAGTACATTCAATAACATACGAACTATTAGGATTTTACCCTGGTGTTCAAAACCTGCAAGCACAACTTCGAGTGCTTTCGCCGCCCATGCTTACAGTACATCGAACATTATCGAACATGTAGCTTTCTATACTGGAAATAATGTGCCGTAAACGTTCAGCTAAAAGCAGTTTTTAAAGTGCTTCTATGAAGATAATTTACTAGTAAAAATTAAGAAAGGCCAGAATAGAAGTAAATTTTATTTATAAGGTATATTGCTGCATTAAATTTGTTATAAATACATTTTGAAAGTAAAAATAAACCTTGTATTTTTATAGAATGAACGACATTTGTGCAATAAAAAAAACTTGCTAGAAAAACATTTCGGTAGTTGAAGAAAAAGCTTTCATTCCAAGTGGTAGATTTGTTTCTCGTATGAAGTTATTAACAACTATTATTAAAAATACAATAAGATATTTACATTATTTTTCACAATTTTTTTATACTTCCATTTGTCATTGCTTGCCTTATTATAAAATCCACGAGACGCCACTGCTCTCTTGTTATATTATTGCTGATAATTTATTTAATTGGGTACCTATCTAAACAAATACTTAATTTATGAAGAAAACTTTTTAACAAACTTATTTAAATTAAATATTGAAACACATCAGCATTTACGACTGAACAATAACCTAATCTTTCATAAAATAACTTATGGATAGAACTAAAATGTATTTGTGTAATGCTGTTACATTCTTCAACAATTGCATTTTTTTTTAAGTTCTTTATGAATTCGAATACCGGTCAGGTCTGAAAATATTTTCACGGCCTGATTTGGATCAGTACTCACTCCCGTCACCATTCCAAGTTGGGATAAAATTAACTTGGCAACTACAAAACTATCGGGCACCGGTTGGTGGTTGTAACAAAGGATTGCACCGGGTGGACAACACACATAAGGCATCTATGTAATGAAAAACGTCGCAATTGGGATCTGACATGTAGTGATAAGCCATCTAGAGTTTTATTATCGAACACAAAGTTGGGTGAAGATTCCATTAGAAATACGTTACGTCAAACGGGAATAACGATTTTTGAGATTAAAAATGGCCGAAATTGTAATTAAACACCGCGAAAAATCGGAAAATATAGTGTATCGTGCAGTGAAAGGATCTAACAGTAAGTCCCGTAAAAATCTGGACGTTACATTCCATTATTCTCCGAAGCTGGGCGAACGTTTTATTTATAAAGTAAACCAATTTGGAGTGCGAAAAAAACTATAAATAATATGGATTAGGAAATAAACCGTTTTATATTTAAAGGGTGAAAAATGGATAAGTTGGCTTAAAGTATATTTATTTATGAATTCAAAAATAGTCTACAATCGACGACGTTACGACCTAAATTGAGGTCATCTTCAAAGTCTATAAAAAGTTTATAGACTTTGAAGATGATATATATTGGTATATTTTCTGCGTTATTATTGAATCATAAAAACTTAAATAATTTCTGTACTGATCATTTTAGGACTGTATTGAATAAGAACTTATTTAAAGAGAAACATAAGATCTTTAAAATTTTATAAAAATATATAGGGTGTTCCATTTAAAAATACTAAGTTGCAAACGATTGCGCGAAAATGGAGCACCCATTAGAAAAACTTTTACTGCAGATACATAGGCATTTTAATGCAAAATAAACTTTGTCTGAAAACATTTTCGGTAATATTTATAATAATCGCACAAAATAAAAAATACAGACCGATGGACCACCCGGTATATCTACCCTGCGTAAATAATTTTGTACGTAGTAAATATGTTTATATTTATGGGGAACATAACGTATATTTGCTAGTACTAGTAATAATATATCTAATACAATTAATTGCAGTATCTACTGTATTGCAATACAGTGTTATTAAGGTATTTATTTCTTTCCAGCAAAATTTGAATATGTATCTTTATTATGTGCATTGCAACTATAGTAAACATGTTCTAAATATGATATTTATATTCTAGTAGTGGTAAATATACGAATTTTAGCAATACACTTTTAACAATACATTTTTCTCTGTGTACTGACGTATAGTGCTTCCAATTTGTTTTAAATATTTTAATCTGTCACTGTCAGTTTCTGGCGACGAAAACCATTCGGCGTTCATTCCTGTGAAGTATTCAGATATTTGTCTTGCACTGCGCCCCCATAATATATTCTAATAATATTTACACAGTTCTCGACATTTAATGTATTCATAATGACCGTGACAGATTCAAATATTTAAAACAAATTGCAAGCAATATACGTCAGTATCAATAAAAAGAGTAAGCGGAAAATTAGGAATTATTATTATTATTTTCATTAAATTTCGGTATCAAAATAAATTATACTGTATTAAATCAGATGTAG
This sequence comes from Poecilus cupreus, assembly GCA_963942605.1. Lineage (NCBI taxonomy): Eukaryota > Metazoa > Arthropoda > Insecta > Coleoptera > Carabidae > Poecilus > Poecilus cupreus. Next base: position 25,344,201 of record OZ012721.1, read on the forward strand.
GGATATTGGCAGTATTGTGATACAAAATTTGGATGCATAATTTTTTGCTGGACACTTTCTATTTACAAAAAACTGATTTTACATGTTAATTGCCTATGCCAACATTTACGTGGGACACACGGTATATGGCAAATTTTAGCTTAATTAGATTTTTCCTGAACTTTTATACTTTGCAATTGAGAAAGAGCACAAGAGACAATAATTTATTTCAGTATGAAGATAATTTTGGGATGCGGGATTTTGGGTCGCTCACCAGTATAAATGTATGTTTGTAGCCTCAAATGTGTGCCTTGGAATTAGTGGAAGTGGCATGGTCTTCAAGTGGAAAATAAACAACAGACAAAAATACTACATTCGTGGATTGCTCAGCGTTAGACCCATAGTAAATGGCCAGTGCGAGAATTTTCAAGGAGTGTACACTAAAGTTTCCTTCTACAATGACTTTATTTCAAAAGTAATCAGCGACAACTCTGTGAAGGACCCCCTCGAATATACAACACGGAAAAATTGTACGTAATAAACTCATTATGAAATAAATGTATGCATTTTATGCAGAATACGTAATATAACAAGATTTGATTTTATCTATAAATTTTTATTATGCACGAATTTTTTTTGCTTAGTAACAAAAACGAAAGCAAACTGCATGGTAAATCCCGATTCCGAAGGAGGAGGGCTTTAACCTAATGTCAGTGTGCTTGAATGATTTTGCTTAAATACAAAAAAATGACTGCTAAAGATAAAAATTTATCTGAGAAATTTAGAGAGGTCGTGTGGTATTTGGTGAGATAAATTCCAAAGACCAAAGCAAACTGTAACTTGAAATATTAATTAACTGTCACACTGACAGTTATTGACAGGTAACGAGATTTTACCGCGGTAAAACTCCCGTGGGAATTTATCGGGGTAAAATTCCCGTTACCCGGATAACGGGATTTTATCAAGGGTAATATCACAAGACTTTCTGATTTTAACGATAAATGTTTATTTTTGCACGATTTTTTTTTTGCTTAGCAACAATCACGAAAGCAAACTGCATGGTAAATCCCGACTCCGAAGGAGGAGGGGTTTTACCTAATGTCAGTTTGCTTGAGTGGTTTTGCTTGAAAACAAAAAAAATGAGTGCTTAAAAATAAAAATTTATCTGAGAAAATCAGAGAGGTCGCGTGGTATTTGATAAGATAAATTCCAAATACAAAGCAAAATGTAATTTGAAATATTAATTAACTGTCATACTGACAGTGATTGACAGTAACAATTATTTATTGCCTTGGTAGCGGGAATTTAATCGGTGTAACCCGGGCAACGGTGTTTTACCGCGGTAAAACTCCCGTTACCCGGGCAACGGGGTTTTATCAGTATAAAACTGTTCCTGTTGGTTGAATTTTCAAGTGTTTTGCATTATGATTGGTTAAAAACTAGTCATGGGACTTTATCAACTGTAATTACACAAGAGCTTTTTATTAATTTTTATAAATTTCTTTGTCACGAAACCTTGTTACCTAGCAATTTGACAAGAAAACTGTTTTAATAAAATCACGACACCGTAGTATATTGATTTGGTTGCTAGGAGAAAGATAAATAACGTTTTATCATTTGCAAAAAGTTACCTTCCTATTTATCCGCTGTCAAAACGATAATAGTACATTATGATACAAGCGTATAAGTAAGCTTTTAAAGCCTGTACGACGAGTTTAAGAGCACGACGCGAAGCGGAGTGCTATTAACGTCGCTAGTGCTTTAAAAGCTCTTATACACGTGTGTCATACGCTATTTTTTATTATACCTGCATCATACTCTGGAAAAAACTGGAAAGCAACATTTTGATTTTGATTCAATTCATAATTTTGCGCGTGTGACGTTTGACGTATATCGTTTACATGAAGATTGGTTAGCATTTGTTGTTTACGTTTACAGTTTTGACAGATATTACTAGTAAATATTTTTGTTTTTGCTTAGTAACCTTTAAAGCACGGCGTGTTTTAATCTTGCGTTTATGAACGCTGTAGCGTGTTTTAAACACGGATTATGATGCAGGTATAATAAAAAATTGTTTTTTCATTATGTCTTACTTTATATTGGAGTTAAATTGTTGCTGTAAAATCGCCCTCTTGGTGTAAATGAAGTATTGTGATTGGCTTATAATGTAATGAATTAATTTTCTCATTTCTAGTAGTAGAAACTGTAAAACAACCGATGTGTCCACCTATAAGTTTAGAACACGGGCAAATTTACGTGGGGGGACAAAGCTACACACCTGGCACCTCCGTACCAAGCTATTCTGTCGTGGAGTTCACCTGCGATGCCAACTATTCACTGTACCCTGCGAACCCCTCAGTTAATTGTATCAACGGCAAATGGAATGATGCTATACCGCAATGTAGAGGTAAGTAAACAATACACTACTCGGATACAAATTATTTTTCCACATGTCAAAATCATTTGAAGTTTATAGATGTAAACTAAACTGAACTGAAATCCCAAGCAGTATTTAGCTGACAAAAATTTGGAAAACAACATGATATATTTTTGTTTGTTTTCATTTGGGTTTATGTACACATAAAACAATAAATTTGCTTGCATTTTTATCATATTTTCTGTTTAGTGACATGTCCGCCACTAAAATCTAGAACAGTGGACGTGACGTGCAAACTAGATGGCAACCCCGTGGACTGTAACCAACCCATGGTGGAGGGTACAGTGGCTACAAACAAATGTAAACAGTTCTATACAGCAACAAACTTCGAAATTCCGGTATCAACATGTACTGGAAGAACTTGGGACAATCCCCTTATTAGATGTGCACCAGGTTAGCTTAATGATGTCGGATAATTAATTTCAACAAATATATATTTCAATGTTTTAGATTGCGGAGAGTTAGTTTCCGATGGCTTACCATACATTGTCAATGGACCAGATGCGAAAAAAGGTGAATTCCCGTGGCACATCGCCCTCTACCGTTTACTGGAAGAAAAACATGTGTACCAATGTGGGGGTTCTATTATTAGTCAGCTAATTGTTATCACTGCTGCCCATTGCTTCACAGACCCGTTCGGAAAAACGCGATACCCAGCCCAAGAATACTACGTTGCAGCTGGAAAATATTACAGCGATTACAATGCTGAAGCAGATGTATACGCCCAAAAAAGTCAAGTAAGATGCATCCAAATTGTATCATTACACACTATTGGTCTATTCGCTTGTTTAAATATTTTTCTATAACACTGTTTTGGAAACTACGCATTCCATAACTAAAAGTTGAGTTTGAAATAACTGTCATTCCATACGCCACGTAAGGAATAAATTCGACGAATCAGAGCCGCATACTAGCGCGATATATAAAGTATCTTGATTCAATGACTATGGTTACATCTGTTTGTTTTAATTTTATTTATTTAAGTTTAACGTTTTCAACAGTTTTGTATTTGTATTTTTTGTATAATTTCCAAAATCTTGTTGTAGAATGTATAGTCTACAACATGTAACGGAATGGCATATCCCTCACTCGCAAACCGTAGTCCTCGCCTTCGGCTCGGATTACAAAATTTTTTCTCGTGTGGAATACGTGCCATTCCATTACTTGCAGAATATACTATTATCCAACACCCCTCCATAAATGCTCTATAACTATGGCGATTTTAAACAAGCAAAGTAACAGATTTTCCACTAATGGGTATAATTTTGATAAAAATTAATACAGTAATATGTATCAAACATAAGAGAGAAATAGTCATATCTAAAATTACGCAGTAGGAGAAGAACAGTACATTTTCATGCCATCCGTCACGTGGTACGAATGTGCTGTTCTTCTCCCACTGCGTAATTTTAGATATTGCTATTTCTCTCTTATATTGGCATTAAATTGCTGTATGTAAAAATCAAGAAAATGTTTCTCACAAATTCATGTAATTTCATTAAACAATTTTCTCGTTTTATAGCTAAAATCCATTTCTTGCTTAAATCCACATTTTTGAAAAACTGTAATAAATTTGTATATATATTTACCTGTCAAATGAAACACCGTCTTTTGTAGCCCGTTTTGTACAATTATATGTACAATAGGATTTTACCATATTTGATATATTTAAATATGACATAAATAATTATAAAAGCTCGCACAAGAGTATATCAAAACAGTATTCTACTCACAAGTCAAACATCAAACCAAGTACTTGTCATCTTGAGATGAAAGTCACGTGACGGGTGGAGTTTCATCTATCTATCTCTGTCGCGCTGTGTCAGTTACAGACTATCTTTTTCTATACTCCTCCCATACATTTTATTAGTTCTATTATTAGTGTGTTATTATCACACACAACACCTTGGTAACTACTTCGATTGACATTTTAATTTAGAAAATTTAAAGCATAAGTCACTGTCAAATTATATTTCTTTATTTTTTGCATTTATTAAAAGATGTTAGATAAGACGTTGTACTTCACACTTGGGAAAAATAAGGAATTGCCCACTTGTAAAGTAAATAACTATTATTGTTAATTCTTGTTAAAATTAATACAAACGTCAAAAATCCCTTTGATATTACATTTGAGGGGTCTAGTATCAAAACTGGCTATGTCCAATTTTTTTGAAAATAGAGTAATGCACACCACTGGATTCGTAAAAATGAATACTTTTTTATTATCCCAAAGATGAAGTTCAAAAACGGCTAAATTCAGTAATAACTTAATGTGAAATATGGGATTAGTTTCAAAACCGACTCTATCCACTAGGTGTTTAGTTGCAAAACTGGCTATATCCATTTAGCCAATAGGAAGATAGTATAAGGTTGCCACGTGGTCTAAATAATATTTAGATATTGGGTTATTATTTAAAACGTCAGATTTATTATTATATAATATTATTTATTTTTTAATATTATTATATAAAAAAAATTATTATATTATTGTTTTATCTTATACAATTTCTTGCTCTTCAGCTTTATCATAATTTGAATTATTATCTATCACATCTGAATAATATTTCAAATGGTTACTTTTCTTCCAGTCATCGCCGAAGTGTTTTGTTAATAATGTATTGACGTCTTGCAGTTTGAGGGGCATTGCTGAATATCCCAACGTATAATATATATAAAAATAAATAAAGAAAAAAAAGTCTGTTATATTTAACAGACTTTTTTTTTCGCTTATGTATTTTTATAAGAGATCAAAATGTGTTTTTATTTTATAAATACAAAAGTTTATTTTACAACTCAAAAATTGTGTATTTTTTTATTCTTAAAATAACAATATTTGTCATAATGCATTATAGGTAAATATTTGTTATTTTAGTTTCAAAAACGGCTATATCCCTATCACTGAGTTTCAAAACCGGCATTCTGTATATGTGAGTTTCAAAACCGACTATGTCTATCTTTTTAACCTGTATATTGCAAATTAATACTAACATTTTAAATAGAATTATCATAATTCAAAATTATCTATTTTTAAACATCTAATCATAAATTATTACAATTTGTTACAAATTAAGCGCAAAACTAAAAATTTCAATTAACTCGAAATTGAAAAAAGTGGACATAGCCAGTTTTGATACTAGAACCCTCATTTCTTACCTCATCATTGACGAAACGCCTAACATAAACCGCTAGGAAATTGCAGTTAGCTTACAGAGTTCGAAAATGTGTTAAATATGTGATGTCCTTTTGTATTCTGAAAATAACTTACAGGCTATCACTAAACGTGGTTGCTTATTTTATTATGTAATTTTCCAGGTGAAAGAATATCACATTCCCGCAGAATTCACAGGATATGAGACACACTATGCAGGAGATCTAGCTGTAGTTGTTGTCGACAACCCTTTTGAAATGACTAACCTGGTGCAACCAGTTTGTATGGATTGGTTCAGTCAGTTTGAGTCCCAACAACTTGTCCCCAACAATACGGGTCGTGTACGTATAACCACGTATTTACGATAGTTTTTGTCTTTCTGGTTAATTTGTGAATGTGTCTTTTGCGAGTCCAAAATATAAATTTGCCGACTGATCGAGACTTTTTTAGATAAGAAGAAACACAACAATACCAATATTAGGCAATTTTATTCGAATGTTCTTATTTTACAGGTGGTAGGCTGGGGTTTTGTGGACCCAAACACATCAGAAGCTAGTGAAAAATTAAAACTACTAGATGTTCCTTACATCAACAGAACTAAATGTATTAATGAATTTCCGTCAATTTTCCGCCGCTGGGTCACCACGGACAAATTTTGTGCCGGTGTCAGAAATGGTAATTTACCGATAAATAAATAAACTCTAGTTCATTTTCAATTTTAACTTGGGTTGCTTTTAATCTCAGTATCGCTCAAATTTCTAACAAATATCCAAAATAAAATATTTTTAGGTTCCAGTGTATGTAAGGGCGACAGTGGAGGTGGTCTAGTTTTTAAATGGTTTACAAACAAATTCTACCTGCGAGGTTTGGTTAGCGTCGGTCCTATAGAAAAAGGTGTTTGTGATAACTTTCAGTATGGAGTGTACACGAGAATTTCAAACTACAAGGACTTTATACTAAATATTAGAAGATTAAATCAAGTGAAAGATTAATATGTCAATACTTTAATGCTTTTGTTATTATTATTATACAGGGTGTTTCAGGACTAGTGTAACAAACTTTAACAGCTTATTCCTGAAGGCATTTTGAGCCAAAAATGTTATATGAACTTATGTCCTATTCCTTCTAGTTACCAAAATACAAGAGGTTGAAGTTCTACAAATAACACGAAATTTTCTAATTTTTGTAATCAAGGAACTTTCGGAAAACAAGAGTTTTATTGAAAAGTCATACCTTATTTGTCTTAATTAATTTTATTTATTAATATTAACGAATGCAATTTAGAGAACAAAACATACAATGATACAATGAAATAAACAAATAAATAAATTCTAAACACAGAACAAAAGAACAACATGGGAAGGTTGGCGTCTGTTTGGGTATCTGTCTTGGTATTCTCTAGACGCGTAACGGGTATTACCATTACTTAATCCATAAATAAAAATCATATCTGCATATTCAGCAGTATTATAACCATCCATTATGAAACAACAATACAATCAAAAGTACAACAATGTCTAATTAACACAAATAAGGTATGACTTTTCATTAAAACTCTTGTATTCCGAAAGTACCTTGATTACAAAAATTAGAAAATTTCGTGTTATTTGTAGAACTTCATCCTCTTGTATTTTGGTAACTAGAAGGAATCGGACCTATATTCATATGACATTTTTGGCTCAAAATGACCTCAAGAATAAGCTGTTAAAGTTTGTTACACTAGTCCTGAAACACCCTGTATACTTCAATTGAAAATTTTACCAATAAATATTACAAATTAAAAACTGCTGCTAATATTATTAATGGAATTTCAATGTTATGAGAAAACAAATTTGTACATTTTCTATTATCACTAGAAGAACCGGAAAACGCCGTTATTCAATATAAACAATAAATAAATTTATTATTATTTAGTCAACAACAAATTACCATTTTCTTATTTATTTACCAAAGTTACATTGAATCATATACTCTCTCGTTCGTGAGTTAAAGAACATACGGACACACATCCATCCATACAGTATAGACCTCATTGAGAAAATGGTCAAAACGAAATCAGGGGACCTCAGAACACGTATTTTTTATGAAAGTGTCACCATCGATTATTTTTCATGAATACTATACTTCCTTATAAATAATTTAAAACAGAATGTTTATAACTTTCTCGAGTCTGCATCCAGTTTTGAGAAAAATTATTATACATATATTTAATATCATTTTTGAAAATTGGTATGTAATAAATATTGATTAAACCGTATTGAGTTTGGTATTAAAAGCACAGTATAAGAATTCACACAGTAGCGACACTCGAAATATTTCATGATCCCAATATTTCAGTGGTGCGCAGCCGGGAAGATGGCCGCCTAGTGTCTGCCGATAGGCTGATATCTTAAACTAGAGCTCTAGAAGAATGTAGGTATTCTCGTCCGCCATTTTGGGTCCAGATGTCATAAATAAAACAAGTTATTGGAATCCAGTTACTTAAAAAAAAAAACATTTAAAATTTGTATCTGTCAAATTTGAAAACATATTTCTTGAAATCCTGTAAAATCCAACTACACAAATCATACGGTAATATATTAGAAAGTATTCTGTACACTTACCTGTTAAATATGAAATATAATAATTAAGAGAATGATAGATCACAATTATTAATCAATATCAACTTCAAATTTGACATAAGAGAATTAAAGTAACTGGATTCCAATAATTTGTTTTATTTATGACACTTGGACCTTAAATGGCGGATGAGAATACTCATATATTCTAGTGCCTTACTTAAACCACAGAAAAGAGAATATAGTATGTAAGTGTCAGTGTCAGTTATATCTGTCAAATATCGAGCCACAGTATTTCTGTCATGTTAAGTTTATAAAATGAGTGCCAAACAGAGGGGTAAACTTATTTGAACCATGAAAAATTGTAGGAACTTTTATAGTGCAGGTGAAATAATATTTTTAGATTTTAGTCCATTTGTAACTGACAGCTATTCAAATTTACCGCCGTATGACGCAGCTGCCAATATGGCCGCTCGGCTCAAGGTTATTGGACGTTAGTCGTCAATGCGACATGAAGATCAAAGGTACAGACAGCGAGTGTCGCTACTGTGTGAATTCTTATACTGCGGTAATAAGTATGTACCGAAATTGAACCAAAGAACAAATTAGCAAGTAACAAACTGGTTACAATATGGTTACTGAAATTTCTGGTAGGTTTCGAAACGCCGTGAGTATATGTGACAGGCACAAACAGCTGAGAGCTGATCAACAAAAAATGTAAAAATATGGAAAACACAAATAATATATTAATATAACACAGATTCTTCAACGAATTATTTTTTTCATCATAATCCTCCTCTAGTTTTTTTTTTTTTATGATCCCATTAGTATTTACAATCTATCTTTGTAGAGATATTCAGTAAATTTTAGTGATTAAAGACTATATGACATGTGAAAGTAACTGCCCATTGGCAGTACTTTACTTTACTCCTCTAGTGACGAAAATAAATTAGATATCAAGTTTTCAAAGTCAAAATTCTTGTAGTATTCCAATTATAAATTTTGAATTTACCGCCTTAGTACGAATGTCAACCCATTGAACAGGTGTTCAAGTGGATTTGTCGAGTAAACAAGGGTGAAAGTTTTGCGTCCTTAGCGACATCAAGTGTCCTGTGGTTGGACCGCAGCTATAAATACCGGCCGTGTGAAGAGCTGTGTCACTTTGCCACCGATCGCGCCGCGGAACTTCCAAAGTTCAAGAGTTCAATCGTTTCCGGGTTTCACTTCAGTTGAACAAGTTCCTTCGTATGTATTTTCTCATCGAAACATCGATAATAGTGAAAAATAAAATTGTATTTTGTTGTCAAAATTATCCTGATTATTGTAATCAACTTCGAAATAAGTATTTTGAGTTCTTTCTTTAAGCGAATTTGAACTGTTGTGTGATTGTGAATAAATTTATAAAACTTCTATAACTTCTGTCAGGTAAATTAGTTATAACTCTAACTTTTGTAATAAAATAACTTACGTGTTTATTTTCCTTGATTTACGTAGAAAAATATTAACATTTTCTTGCTATCTCTGTATAGATTTAACTTCATGTATATGTGATTAATTACTCTGTGCTATTATAATTAAGTTTTGTAGCTAATTTTGGCTGAAGTCAAATTAGCCTTTTTGAGTTGCTGAGTTGTATTCTAATTTCCGGCGTGAACTTTTAGTAGGCCATGAAATTCGACAAATGGGAGTTCGAAAATAGTTGAAAATCCGTGCCAAGTAATTGATTAATTATTATCAACAATGTTTTGTTTATTTTAATGTAAAATTCATTAGAGAAAATATATTTTAAAGGTTCTAGAAAACTGTATTTGCAACCAACAAAGCTAAATAGTATCACGGGTTGCGGTTCAATTGTATTGTAGGCGCTTGAATTTATCGAAGTTTCTTTCTTTAGGATTTTAGTGTTTCTTTTCATGTTGAGTTTATTTTTAACTTGACAGTAAAATTGCTACGATTTAAAATGGATTTGTAAAGTTTTTTACATTTATCTGGGTTATACTTTTTGGAATATTATTGACGTTTAAGTTTACAGTTTATCTACAGTTAGATATCCTACGATGATAATAGTTTCATTTCAGTTCTTTGGAAGTTTTGAAGATATTAAATGTAAAACTTTATTTTAATTTAGTTTTAAACTTTAAGAACGAGGAAATATGTATTACATTATAGCAATCTTTCGTGGAAAAACTGTATAATGTTCTATTTCTTTTTGTTTTACAAAAATATGTACTTGGAGATTCTATTTACAATAAAAAATAATAATAACAACAAATCATTCCAAAAGTAAAATTCTCACGCAATACCTAATTTATTTTCATTTATTTGAACAATTTTACGTAATATTTTTACTTCCTTATACTAAGTTTAAGGAAGTATTGAAATCATTTTAAAAATCGCTGACGAGAATTTTTCTGAAATATGTATCTACTGCCTACTGAATCCATTTTGACCATTTTCTCAATAATATGATATGTTAACAAAACTTTGAATTTATAAGTTTAATTAAAGTTTCATGACTTGATTTTGAAATTGAAAAACCGCTACAGAAAACAAAACAAATTCTATTTTTTTTTTTTAATAGAGTCAGTTGTGTAAAAATGTTTCAAATATAAGATGTTAGCATAAATATTTGGAATATAAAATGTTATTTACACTTTTCTTAAATATGATTTTGATTTTGAGAAAATCTTAATTACTATTTAATAATATATTTCAATAATTATGAAGTGTCAAAAATAGCAATATTTATATTAATTAGATAGAAACTTTAAAAACTAGATATTAATTAATATTTTAAAATAAAGTCATAGTTACAATGAGAACAAAAAATTAAATAGATTTAACATCTACTTGTCAAATAATTTACAAAATAGTCAAACGCAAGGAACAATCTTACGTGTTCATTTGGTTTTATATGTAAGAAAATAAAGCAGAATTTCTTGCAGATTTGACCAGACCATCAATAAACATAATTGAAAACTAATAAACAAAAATTATCACACCATTTACCCAATTATGGGTGTGGTTCTCTGCTTAGAACAGATCTCGGTAATGATATACCTACTTCTTGCACGTGAATTTCGGTTACCAACTGTCAAATCACGAGCCCAAAGACGTTAATTGTGGGGAAGCAACAAGGCTAATTGTTATGTCAGCAGTATACATCGGGCGTCTACTTTTTTATAAGATATAAGAAACACAATGTTAACATATTCATCAAGCAATAGTTTGTGCCCTACTGAATTTTGGAACAAAAGTGTAAATGCAAAATATGTTCAGAAATAAAAACTGCATCAAATGAGCCTAAATTTATTGATGTAATACATTTTTGTCATAAGCTAGATGTAAAATAAAATTTATCAATTTCAGAGGGCCATGGTAAACAAAACATACAAGCAATCGTATTGTTTGAGTTTGACAGATCACATTTGGCACAAAAATATTACTATAGTTAAATATTAAGTTGCATTTTGATGTACGAAATGGTAAATGTGTCCATGATTACTGAGATATAATTCAAACAAGTTAATAATCATTAAAACTATGGCAAATGGCATCTGTCTAACTCAAACAATACGACTTTTTGTATATTTTGGTTACCATGGCACTCTAAATTTTGTTTTACTTCTAACTCATGACAGAAATGTATAACATCAATAAATTTAAGCTCATTTGATACAGTTTTTGTTGCTGAATATTTTATATATTTACATTTTTGTTCTAAAATTCATAGGGAACGAACTATCACATAATGAAAATTTTAACATTGTATGTATTTCCTCTCCTATAATACTTTTAGACACTCGATATATAATCACGCCTTCAATCATTATTAGTGTGGCACTCTGCTTACGCAAATCTTGGTAAGTGATATATTTTTGCGTATGAAGTGCGGTTACCAGCCGTCAAGTCATAGCCCCCAAAGTGGTTAGTGGAAGGAGAACCACAGGGGTAAATGTACTTTATCTTATTTATTTGTTGAAATATGTCCAAAAATCCTGATAGAATAATTGCGAAATGGTGATTATTTCGTATTTCCTTCTTTACATTTTAAGCCAATCAGAATGCTTTATTTGCACCAAGAGGACCATTTTACATATGGACAAAGAGAATAAATATATATTAAATTTACTTATCTCTGATATGGATCAAATTTGATAAAATCCCTGAACCATATCTCAGGCAATCATTTGTTAATATTGCAAATTTTTACATTTAAACAACTAGGAAATAATCAAGCGAATATAACTCGAGTCATGAATTTATTTAGTAAAATTCCTCATAATTTTCCAATAGAAACAGCAACTCGCGTCAAAAATAATACCAAATCCATCCAGCCCTACGAAACAACTATTCGTAATTTTAACGATAAATTCTTGGTTCTCGCTATAATACCTATGATAAAAAAATTTGATGTAAATAGGAGAATATAACATGCTATTTTTTCTTCAAACATAAAAAATAAAAGTATAAATCATGGCTCAAAACTTCAACAAATATTCAGTAGTTATATCCCAATTGCATGGCAAATACCTGAATATTTTTTCGAGTGCACGAACGTGCACGAGAGAAAATATTCTGATTGTATTTGCCATGCACGAGGGATATATTAGACGAATATTTCTCGAGAAAAATTTCAGTCATTATTTTAAATTATTGAATATATATTTATTTTAATCTGTCTCATAAACGTCAGACTTTGATAAGTATCATTTGTCAAATTACGTTATAAATGAGTCATCAGCGCTTTGAAAGTAATTTTTTGAAGAAATTGATTGAAAATTTGAAGCTATTACATCTTTTGTCCTTTTAAAACGAAGAAATTAAACTATTCATAATTGTGTTTACAATTATTATAAATATTCGGGTATCGCACTTGTGCAAATACTCGATATGCAAAATATTAGATGTATTCGATTGTCATTGGTTGAAATTCAGAAAATACTGCAATGTGATTCATTGAAATTTTTCGAGGGAAATATTCAGCCTTATCCAGCATTTCGAGTTGCTGAGAGATATGTTGTTTTGTTTACTTGTTTCATTCTTAACTGTCAAATTATTGAATTACAACCTAACTATTTTTCACAATATTTTACTTTGTCTGCCGCCGGAGTAAAAGTGTTACCAAGGATACACTTTTATGCCGGCGTGGAAAAAATTTAACTTCTGCTTGTTGTAAACGTACTTCTATGACGTTTATTGATGCCAATACCAACAACTGAAAGCGAATCTAGGACCTTTAAAATGAAATTGTTTAAAATCTGAACAAAAGTTTTTATTGAAAATGTTGAGTTTTACGGTCTAATGGTATGGACAACCTTTCCTTGTTTAGGGACCAAATTATCACTGTCTCTAAATCATAGTTCGGGACATAATACATAGAATAAATCAATATTAAATAAATTAACAAGTTGTTATTTCTTCTTAAATTGATTTATACTATAATGCTCTTTTATTGGTCTCATAAAACTGCTTGAGTTTTTTAGCGTCTAATATTTATAATTTTATGAATAAATGTCAACTCAAAAGAAATAGACGGCCGAGATTTGCTCATGTTTTGTCTAGAGTAATATAAATTTTGTAATTGGAACTGTGTTAACATTTGTAACAATTCTGTTGTATATATTTAGAAGTTTTATTTATATGCAACTTGTTAACCATGCTAAACTGTTTAATTACCCGAGGTATTAATTAAAACAACTTTCTGAGGGTTTTAATCGAATCTGCAACTATCTCCAACTGCATTCCTATTTTCCCACGCTATCACAAAAACAAACCATCCAATCGAATCAATCCTGATGCAATTAAAACTTCATTCATTTCATTCTTATGTTTAGAATTCTAACCTCAATTATGCCCCACATTACGCTCTATAATCGCTTCCCTTGCCAAGGGGGCGGTGCCTCATTCTGCGATCCTTGCAGGTCTCTCCGCACGATGACAGACTTAAACCGACTGTGGGTGACTGTCAGTTGTTTCGCCGAGGGCAACCTGTTCGCCGTGTATCCACGCCTGCTGGCTGCGATGCTGGACCGCACGCAGGACTCCGCCCGGGGCCCCCCGGACTTCGAGGTGCTGCTCCCCAGCAACACCGAGTGGCAGACCAAGATTTATTATCAGTTGGTGGAGAAACAGCGGGAGAATGTCGGGTGAGATGAAATAAGCGACTTTTTACACATTTATAGATGTAGCAGAGTGTGGTTACCGGCCTTCGATTCACCCCATCCCCAAGATATTCTGTAAGGGATGCTCTAGAGTTCCCTTGCTACTAACATATTTGGAGGGGGCGTAATTTCACGGCTGGTAATTGTATTTCATGAGTTAAAATATATAGTGGCTCGTTAAAAAGCTCTCTAGATCCTTTTGTTGGAGTGGATTAATATCCTTTTCTTCTTCTTTAAGCTTAACCAATATATCATTACTATAATAAATGAAATATATAATATTTTATACTTACATCTGTAGATAAAAGTTCAAAGTTTTGTAATAAATACTAAAAAGCTAATTTTGTTTGCCAATTATACATAAACATAATGTACATAATAAAATTTATGTCACAGATTCCCATGAACGACTACAATAATGTAAATGATTCGTATATTTATAGAAACAAATAAAAATATACAAAAAAGTGGTTTTTTGGTATATTTTTATTTGTTTCTCAAAAACTTTAAGTTCAAATGGAAAATAAATTTAGTATGTTATAGATGACCATATTTATACATATACGAATTATTTGCATTAGTGTAGTCGTTCATGGGAATGAGAGACACAGTATCAAAGTTCTGAATTTTTGACCAACTAGACTTCAACGAATATTTTTTTATAGTTTAATGTTATAGCTATCATTTTCATCCACATATATTAATAATAGAATGTTCAAAGACCTCACTGTGATAATTGTTTTGTTTTTCGATAAGAATAATTGAAGAAATAATTTGTTCAAATTTGAATTTGCTAAATAAAAATCCATTATGAAAATTTTACAGATGGAGGTAAAATAATATGTGTCTGTGCATCATAAAGAACATGAAAATAAATGAAGATAACAATTTTAAAAAAAGGATTCGTTCTTTGACGCGTATGTTTGACCTTAAATCCATGTAGTTAGAATTCTCTACATCTTCCTATTTTTTGTTTTACTTTACCAGTTTTTATTTCCTGCTGCTTTAAATCTTCTACTTCCTTTAGCCATGTTGATGTGGATCTGCATCGTCATCTTCTTTCTCATGGTTTCCATACCGTTATTGATTTAATTGCATCCTTTTCTTCTGTTCTTCATGTATATCATCCAAGCCATATTTTCACTATGTCTTCTCCTTCCAACTCTTGTTCTATTTCATAGTCCATTCTTATTCCGTATTCGTTTTCTGATATCTTTATTCATCCTAATATTGTTCTTATTATTTTTCATTCCAATATTCTTTTTTTTTTGTCATTATTTTAGTCTCAGCAGCGTACATTGTTATTGGCCTAATTTTTTATTTATTATTATTATTAACCGGTCTCAACTGCTGAGGTTGTATGCCGCCTCGGAACCTCGTTTTCGGTGGTGTGCCAACGGCACGCAGTGTTCGCTAGTATGACTCACACCCATCCAACTACTAACCGCGGGCAACATTGCTTAACTTGCGTTATCGAGTGATCCGGCTTTAACGGTACTTGCCAAACCGTTGCCTATTGGCCTTATTATAATTTGTTATATTATCATTTTCGTATCTTTAGTTCAAATCTTGTTTTTTAGTAATTATTTGTTTGCGTGGAAAGTTGAAATAAAAGATTAACACATGTAATAAATGATTTTTCAATATTCGAACCTATATAATTTCAATTTAATTCATTAAATTATTGATTAATTGTTAGTAACCATGCCGTACTCTTATAGTGTACCTAAAAATATGTAGTTATCAGCTGTAAATATTAAATTATGGAAATAAAATAATAAAATGTGCAAAATGTGGTGTCAGCCATCTTGGCCATATTTTATATTGAATATGTTCGGCCCAATTCAGTAAGAAATTATTATCGTAACAACTTGTTAATGGTGACAACATTGCATCGACATGTTTAATGGAGAAAATTTCATTAATCATTACCTGTCACAAAATGATTCGGTTTTGTCACAATTAGCAAGCTGTTACGGTAGCAACTATTTAGATAATAGAACGATTATTAACTAACAATTTGGTTAACAATGCTTTATTCAAATGGACTTAGATTTGTAAAAGCAAAATGATACATTCAATAATGGAGAAATGGCGTGATAATATATTTATTTTAAATTACAGTACACGCAGTTAAGAATTGAAGGATAATTATTATACGCTATTACGTTTTTGCCTTGGGATAAAATCGAACTTGTATCCTTCAAATTGCGACCAGCGTAATGTAATGTTTACTCATCATCTCGTTCCAATAATTTGACATGGATATTGGATATGTCTTATTGCTGATCTATAAAAAAATATTTATGTTCAGAGTGTAACGGAAGTGTGAGCAGGTATTAAGCATAAAACGCACGTTAAGTGTGGACCAGAAATGCGAGCGGGATGAGTCAGTGTATTTTTGGGGTCGCTGATTAAGAGTTTGATGCCAAAATTGTAAAATTCAAAATGGCGAATCCAATATGGTGGACACATTTTGCAAAAGTTCATTAAAGTCAAGCATAAAAGTGTATAATAGGGCTTTGGGGAATGATATTAAAATGGCAAAATTCAATATGGCAGATCCAATATGGCGGACACATTTTAAGTGCACGAGATATATCCATGATCCAATGATTTTGTGTGTAAGCAGAAGTACTCGTTTAACTTTTTTTTAATTTCTTTCCACATTCTTCCTTCAATTTCTTGAAATCTTCTTCGATTTAACTGAGTGTTCTATAAATTGCTGCTCAATCTTGTCGGTATGTTCCATAAATTGCATCTCAATTTTTCCAGTACGTTCTTCTAAATTTTCCATTAATTCATTGTTTAAAGTTCTAGGAATTTTCATAAATTCTACTTTTAATGTTTTAGAATTTTCATCCAATTTCTGTTCCAACATTCTAGAGTTATTTTTTGTGGTCTAATTTTTCTTACAAACTTCTGGGAATTTCGCTTGTAATTCATCTTTTAAAGGTGTACAATGTTTTTGTTTTTCTTATTTCAAATTTATAGAATTTTCTTGTAATTCTTCTTTCACTGTTGCTATATTTTCTAGTAATTTTGTTTCTAAATGAATTTCTAAGACTGCAATATCGGCAATGCTGTACGGAATTTCACGTAGAATTTCTTCAGGATCTTCACCATAGCTTCTTGCAAAACTTCACGTAATCGATTTTAAAGGAGTACCTTCTTTCATGATACATCTAGATCACACTCTTCAAGCTTTTTCTTCAGCTCATCCAATTTTAAATCCACCAATTTCGTTTTTGATGTCATTGTTAGTTTATTGTCGTTTCATTTTCAAACTTCATTTTTTTTTAATTTAATAAACAAACAATCCGAACAGCTAACAAAAATTGTAACATTTATTCGTCATCTTGTTCTAATAATATTAATTTCTTTTCATTTCTAAATAAAATTCTGTGTTATTCTTTCAAATTCACCGAACCCGTTTGACATGTTGAACATTACAATAATAAACGGTATCATATATTTTTTTCACGACCGGAGAGAAACTCGGTTTCTATGATACCCAAAATCATGACAGGGAGATTTGTGCACTTTCTCTCCCGTCGTGACGGAAAGTGCTCAAATAATATGAAAAATGAACAAAATTAAACAAATCAAAGGTAACTGTCATACATTATATTACAATACAAATAATTAAAAAATACATAAAAACCATCATAAATATTGGGGTCGAGAAAAAAATACACCGCAGGGGAGAAGTGCATTTTTCCCTTGTCGTATTCTAGCCTTCGTCTATGGCTCGTGCTTCAATTTACTTCTCTCCCTTAATGTATAATATACTAATTTTATTATTTAGTACAAATTTATAATTTTGTAATAGAGTTCTTGAAAATTACAAATCATGAGAGATTAACCCTGTGGCCCTCCACAACTACATCTTTGAGGGTTGTTATTTGACGGCAATGTTTGCACAAAAATATGCTCAGAGCTACCACACTCAAAAATGAATAAATGGAGTCCTGATATATTTATTTATTCTAATAATAAATCACGTATATTTTTTGTATTGTTTAAGTTTGTATAGCGATGTGCTAAATAGCAATACTCCAACTGGCAGATTCATGAAAAGAATTAACGCTAATTCCATTTTTTTCAACCTCTGTAACTTTATTTCTAAATTAATTAAATTAACAAAATGTGTCAAATTTTATGTTAACCTATTGTAACTACAACCTTAGTTAACATACATATGTTTTGAGGATGGTAACTGAAGTTACGACTAATAATAAAAATAGGATTAGCGCTAATTCTTTTGATGAATCTGCCTGCAAATGTTTTGAACCGTATTGTTCTTTTGTTTGTTGTTTCATTTTGTGTATTAGATGAACCATAAATCCAGTAATCAAAATACAATAACATAAAATTAATAATATATATTTATTAATATATTTACCATATCTCCATTTTACGATATATTCCCAACCATAAAATTATTTTTAATTCTAATTTTACTACCAAAATATTTGCCAGGGCTGATTATATTCAGACTTAACTATGTTATTGACAAATATTTTATTGGAAAGACAAAATATGATTATGTGGAACATGCCTAAAATAGAAATACATCAATAGATATTCAATAACAATTTCGGAAATATAATTATAATAGAAATTGCAATTCGATATAATCACGACGAATAAAAGACAGCAGCACTTTTTTTAGTAGCTATAAAATAAATATTTGATTATTATTTATAAACGAAACTACGAAACACAATGCACAATTTTTTCTTTGCACTCCTAAAATATTCAAGAAGCCAAAACATTCCATCGTAAATGTCTGGCGAAAAAATAAAATATCGCCTGTTTTAAATATTCCAACGACAGAATCAAACTACGTATTTAAACTCGTAAATAAGCCTATAAACAAGAATCAGATCGGTCCTAATTTATCATTCGCCCGAAAATGTCGCTAGCAAAAGTCACAAAACTTTTTTTGCAAATCCTAAGAGTTATTTCTCTTTGACATGGAAGCTATAGATTACAACACGATGTAAATTTGACAGCAGGAAGACACGTTCAGATAACCGTGCAAGATGTTAGGGTTCGTTCTGTAGTCTGCGTAATGGTAGATGTAAATCATGACGAACATAACCTGCAGATGTCACGGAATCGTGATTGTGTATGACCTTTGGTAATATTTTTAGAATTGACAGCTGGTATGTGTGTCAAATCGATGATGTCTGAGACGTTACTGTACGTTTAAAAAAGTTTTCCAGAAATTTTAAGTGACGCAAGTCCACCATTTTTTACTTTCTTATACAAAGTATTGGAATCATGAAAAAATTCGTTGACGTTCACTGAATCCGTTAAGACCAATTTCTCAATTATGTCTGTGCTCTGTGGGTGAGGATGGATGGATGGATGGATGTCCGTGTGCGCAATATCTCATGAACGAGACAAGATATGAAAACGAAATTTGGAATTTATAAGTTCCAGGAAAAAAATGAAGAGCTGAGTTGATTTTGAATGAAATTAAAAAACCGGAAGAGGAAATTTTCTGGACACACAAAACAATAAATTCCATTTATTTTAAAAATAGAATCAGCTGTGAGAAAAAGTTTCAAATAAAAGATGTTAGCAAAAATATTTGGTATATAAAATGTTATTTGCACTTTTCTTGTACATGCTTCTAATTTTGAGAAAAACTAAATTATATATTTAATAATATATTTTTATAATCTTTGTTACAATGGGAAAAAAAAACTAAACTATTTTTAATATCTGTGTATGTGAAATATTATAAAAGTAATATTTGTATTATTAGTTAGAAAGTTAGTTGGTTTTATTTGTATAAGAAAGTAGTGTTGTGTCAATTCCAGATTTTTTTAATGCCTACAGCGACCTACAGAATTATATACGGTAAATTTTGTCATTTTGATAAAATTAAAAGTTTGTGTTAAGATCTTTGCTATTTTGAATTAAAAACTTTGAAAAACATTAACCTACGGACAGTATTTTAAAGTAAACTTTGTCTACGATAATGTGTAAAATTGATATTTAATTGTTAGTTTTTAGTTGGTAAAACGGTTGTTTAGTAACACGATATCATTAGTCACGGGTTGCCGAGCAACGAGTGATTAAAATATTTAAATACGCCAAATTTACAAAAATGTTGTTATCATGGCAAACTTCTCATTTAATATTGTGATCCTAATTCATAAATGAAAGTATTTTGTTATATTTATTGAGTTTTTTTTTCATTATATCGTAGATTAAATTTTGTACGATACACATACGTAAATAACTATTATATTGACTTGCTGCCATACCATAACATAATGTTTATTAATATGTACTTTACACTTTTGTTGTAAAGTGAATAAGTAAAAAGATACAGCAATATTTAAAAAATAGCAATAAACCTCTTATACGCCATAGTTACAATAATCCTCCGTTTTTAATAATCATTTAATTAATTTTGAGACAGCGCGATCCTTGATACCATTTAGTTTTTTGTTGCCAGGCAAAACATGACGGTGTAAATGAAAAATGAATTTTAAATCTAATAAATAAGATAGTACAACCGTAACATCAGGAAATATGAGGAGAAAATCAACTATGAAAATAGCTAGGAAAACTTTCAGCGTAAATGCTTCCAAAATAACTTGTAGTAAGTAATGAAATAAATCCATTCATCTTGAAAGATTCATGAACATTTTATGCAAATAGGTAAAACCTTTAAAAACAACCACCAAACTTTCATTAATCATTCTTTTGATGCATTTGCATCTTTACGCATTTTCCGAAAATACTTCATCAAACATAACCTCAGATTCTGCAAATGTCAACAGTCACTTGAAGCTAGCTACACTTAACAATGTTATCACTACGTGTTGGTGTTCGCTGCAACTTCGCAGCACATCTGAATCCATTGACAGTTTCGCTGTGCGTGATTCTTGACTGAGTCGAGCATGATTGCAAATCACGCGAGATAGGACATAGGACCGGCGTGTGCGTGACAGCAGGTACTGTCACGCAGGGCCTGAACGTGATTTGCCTTTTAAACGGGACTTCACACAAAGATAATGTTTATTGTACGCAAAGGCCGTGGAGAGTGCGAAATTTTTGAATTAATTGTTAGTAGTTAATGCAGGTGCTTCGTAAACTTGAGATGGTAATTTGTTATATATAAATGTTTAGCGGAAAATATTGTGCGCCTAGGATCGAACACCGGTGTTTTCTGACTAGTGCTGCCATCACACGAGTCAGAAAATGTGTTCGGTCCGTGATGCACACGATATTTTTTGCAACTTTTTTTTATAAGCTTCATACACAAACATTCATTTTGCAAGAAACGAAAACATTTGCTGACATTTCCGACAAGTATGAATATGGCTGCTGTTAGAAATAATGGTTCCTATAGTTATGTAAATTTACACCATGTTTCTTCCAATTGTTTTCAGCGGTATTCAATAGGTGGGCGTTATTTTAAATGAAACTTTATTTTCTGTAACATTTTGGTTATTGAGCTTCTGTTAAAAGTTTATTAAGGTCAACCATACGGGCTGAAGATAGCTCAACATGAACATGACTTTTTTGAATCAATATATTATTGTTATAATAAATGAAACATATAATGTTTTATACCTATATTTGTACATAAAAGTCCACAGTTTTGTAATAAATTTTAAAAAGCTAATTTTGTTTGCAAATTATACATGAACATATTTATCAAAGTAGTAAAATTTATGTTACACATTGCCATGAACGACTACAGAAATGCAAATAATTTGTGTATTTATAAATATGATCCGCTATAACATACTAAGATTATTTTCCATTTGAATTTACAGTTTTTGAGAAACAAATAAAAATATTCCAAAAAGTGTATTTTTTTGGTATATTTTTATTATATCCACATATATAAATACTAAAATGTTCAAAGACCTCACTGTGGTAATGGGGTATGTGACCATAATCGAATTTCAATGTATACGCCATAGCATATGAATGTTCTTCATTGTAGTTTCTTATTACAGCAATAAAAACTGTTCATTATTTTGTAATAATAATGTTATTAGCAATTTTGTGTTTTGGAGAAGGGATATGTGACGTCACTGTGGCCGAGGAAAATATTGTACTGCGCTGTACGCTTGGCCCGCTGATCTATATCTATTTCTTTCCTTTACAGTATCTCTGTCTTTTTCTGGCACCATACCTATTCAGAAGACACAGTGACGTCTCACATCCCCTCTCCAAATCTTTAAAAATTAATTTCTCGTTAACAATAAACAATTAATTGATTTAAAAAAATACGGGTATTTTATTTTTGTATCTAGTATCATGTAATGTCAGAAAAAAAAATTGGTCACATACCCCATTGTTTTGTTTTTCGATAAGAATAATTGTAGAAATAATTTTCCATAACACTGTTTTGGAAACTACGCATTCTACAACTAAAAATTGCTATGGAATCACTAACATTCCATACGCCGCGTATGGAATATTTTCGACGAATCAGAGCCGCGATAAATGAAGTATCTTGATTCAGTTACTATGGTTATTTTTCTATAATTTCCAAAATCTTGTTATAGAAAGTATAGTCTACAACATGTAACGAAATGGCATATCCCATACTCGCAAACCCTAGCCCTCGCCTTCGGCTCGGACTACAAACTTTTTGCTCGCGTGGAATATGTGCCATTCCATTACTTGTTGTAGAATATACTATATTCAAATTTGAATTTGCTAAACAAAATTTATGGGACTGAAGGTAACCTAACGGAAATATTCGTTTTTAGCATGTGAACTGGTGCTTGAACTGTCACTGTAAAAATCCATGATGAAAATTTGACAGATGGAGGTAAAATGATATGTGTATTTGCACCATAAAGAACATGAAAATATATGAAGATAATAATTTAAAATAAAAAGGATTCGTTCTTCGACGCGTATGTTTGACCTTAAGGAAAAAGCATTATTTTGGGCTCCCCTAGTCACACTTTCAATCTTTTCTGTACACTTGTTATGAAACATCCCGTATATATACTAGCTATATGCATTACGGTACTGTTCCAGATAAAATGCAACATAGATTGTCAATATTTAATGAACTTGTCATCATACTTTAAAGAAGTTTAATAATGACGAAAAAATGCGAATGTTTACTTGAAAAAATTATGGTTAAAGTTTCAGAAATGTTAATTTTATACTTTCCTGACCACATTTAGACCAAAAATCTTTTCGCAGTTTCGAAATATTTGTAAAATTTAAAAGAGATTGATAGTTAAATATGAATCATAATAAAAAGACAAGAATAAAAACTGAAATAACATTTACGGTGATACATGGAGTGCTATCCACAAATATTTTGTAATGTCATGCATACTGTTGATCGTAGTTGTTTACCTTCTCTTTGGAAAACAACTGCATCCAAATTAACTGTCATTGAGAAACGTCAAATTTATCATCATGATTAATATTTTTCATTCATACGTGTAAAAGACAGTTACAATACATTTTTTTATTAAGAAGAAAACTTTTGCAGGTAACACATTTACTACCCAAAATATTTTAAACGTAAAATAAGTCAAAATATGTTCAAGTTTTGGAGATGTCAAAATCTTGCAGATAACACAATAGCACGTAATTTTAATCAAATTAAATATAGAGATGATGAATATTTTCTTAACTAACAAGTGTATGGAAATAATGCAATTATTGGATTTCACTCAAAATATATTAATTTCTCAACTTTGACCGGTTTCGAACTCCACTTTACATTAATCAAATTAAAAAAGGTAAAATAATACACCGTCATAATGTTATATTACATATTGTTTTAAGTTTTCTACTTTTCACCTTCTGATGATGGCCGAGATGGGGTTCGAAACCGGTCATTGAGAAATTAATAAATATTAACTGAATTCCAATGGTTGCATTATTTCCTTAAAATAGAGATCTTGAAAACTAACAAACCGATTGAGTCAAAATCTTTTGTATATTAATTAGTTAGGTCTTAGGTAATTTTCATCTAAAATGATTTCTTCTTAGGATGCCACAACCAGCCGCGTTTCTGGACAGACCCCGTTCAGCGGGTCCATGGGATACCACTCAACCAGCAGCGAAGCGTTCGCGGCATTGTCGCTTGAATTCGGCGTCTATCGCGAGCCAGGCGTCGGTAGCGTCGTCTGTGTCGCCTGTAACATGGACGGTGAGCGACATCGCCAAGGCGGCGGGGCTGCTGGCCGAACCACCCGCCAGTGTGGAGTTTGGGGATGAGCAGGAGATGAGGAGGGTGTATTCGTTGATTTACGACGTTTTCAGATGTAAGTAGAAAATATTGTGCTGATAGTTTTAATTTTAAGTTTAAGTTAACTTAATCATTTGTGGGGATTGCTACTTGGCGGCTGCAAACGCGCAATACTATATCGTTTGCTAAATTCGGCGAAACTGACGTGATGTTATATTCATTTCTTATTGAGTATTCGCGGTGAAAATACATAAAATCATAAAAATAATTGATTGCTAAGAAAGATATGACAGTTAAAAAAATTGTATACACATTTTTCTTTAAATTATTGGAGGTTATTGGTCTTTAGGAGATTTGATACACGAAAATCGGTGTAAGCAACATTATATGAACTAAATTTTATTTTTTAAAGATGATTTTTAGTGTAGAATGCTCGAGGCTAGTGTTTTTTTATATATTTAGCCGCACAAGTGTGAAATTATAGTTTATTGTTGTCAAAAGCGTGCGTCAAATGAGGGGTCTAGTATCAAAACCGGCTATGTCCACTATTTCAGATTCGAGTAAATTGAAATTTTTAGTTTTGCGCTTAATTTGCAACAAATTGTAATAATTTATGTTTAGATGTTTAAAATTAGATCATTTTGAATTATGACAATTCTACTTTGCACTTAAAATGTTAGTATTATTTGCAATATACAGGTTTAAAAGATTGACATAGTCGGTTTTGAAACTCACTTATGCAGAATTCCGGTTTTGAAACTCAGTGTTAGGGATGTAGCCGTTTTTGAAACTAAAATAACAAATGTTTACCTATAATGCATTATGACAAATATTGTTATTTTAAAAATAAAAAAATACACAATTTTTTATTTGTAAAATAAACTTTTGTATTTATAAAATAAAAATACATTTTGATAAATAAATCTTATAAAAATATATAAACAAAAAAAAGTCTGTTAAATATAACAGACTTTTTTTTTATGTATTTATATTTACGTTGTATTCAGTAAAGCCCATCAAACTGCAAGACGTCAATAAATGATTAACGAAACATTTCGGCGATGACTGAAAGAAAAATAACCATTTGAAATATTATTCAAATGTGATAGATAATAATTAAAATTACGATAAAGCTGAAGAGCAAGAAGACTGTGTAATGCCTTCAGAAATACCAGATTTAATTGTATAAGATAAAACAATAATTTATTATTATATATTAATTTTTTTTATATTTAATATAAAAAAAAAAATAATACCTAACATCTGAATATTGTTTAGACCACGTGACAACCGTATACTATCTTCCTATTGGCTAAATGGATATAGCCAGTTTTGCAGCTAAACCCCTAGTGGATAGAGTCGGTTTTGAAACTAATCCCATATTTCACATTAAGTTTGTACTGAATTTAGCCGTTTTTAAACTTCATCTTCGGGATAATAAAAAAGTATTCATTTTTACGAATCCAGTGGTGTGCATAACTCTATTTTCAAAAAAATTGGACATAGCCGGTTTTGATACTAGACCCCTCAAATATTGTTTGCAAAATTATGAGTAAAAATAGTTATTTACGATACAAGTACGTAAAGCTAGTCTTTAGTCACGAATGGGTCAATTAAAACACGTCGCTACGCTCGTGTTTTAAGACCCCTGAGTGTATTAGACTGTGCCAAAATAAATCGATATTTTTTGATTTTGCTCTTCGTGAAGTACATTATTCCCCGTTGAAATTCGTACAGGCTCCCAAAATGTGAAGTAAATCGGTCAATATTTACAGGTCCATCAAGTCCAAAACGTGGTTTTGGACGTTTTTCCTCAATTTTTTTTTTTCATAAAAAACGTTTGTTTAAAGTGTCTAAATTACAATTTATAAGTCAACCAACCGATATGCGTCCCAAGGTGTTAACTCTAGTGTCGCCGTTGCATTCTTAATTTAAATAAAGCAAATTGTTTCTGTTTTTAAAAAATCCAAATAATTCTATAATAACTATTTATATATTTAGAGCGCAAAGTTATGTTTTGTTGCTCGAACACGAATATTGAAATGAAACATGGCCGCAGGCGAACGTTTAAATCGTGTGAGAGGGACATACATACTTTGCGCTCGAATTATACACAATATTTTATTTGAAATCGGCACTAAAGTGCTCAAAAATCGTCATTAAAAGCTCAGAAATCGTCACTAAAGTAACCCATTATACGACGATTTTGAGCAACCCACAGTTGGCAACAGTTAAATAATTATTGTACAATTAGGATAATTTTCGCAGATATATTGACGTACTATAGCAAAGGGTATAGCCGGATAAGCATACAAAATCTGCCCCCAGTGATTTTTAAAAATCCATGTGGCTGATCGATTTCTAATTAAAAATAAAAATTTTCATGAAAATTTCAGCTTTTAAATCCAAAGAGTTACGTCATAATTAAACATATTTAAAAAAAAGATAAAAACTTTAAAATTAAAAAAAAAGTTATGCTTAAAACTTACAAAAAAAATTACGTGTTAACGTCCCTTATTAATTATTCTTACTAAAAAAATTCTTGTTAAAAAATATTCAGTGGAATAGTTCCAATAAAATAAATAAAAATATATCATCACGCCTTTTACCCATTGCGGGTGTGGCACTCTGCTTACGCAGATCTCGGTAAGTGATATATTTTGGCGTATGAAATGCGGTTACCAGCCGTCAAGTCATAGCCCCCAAAGTTGTTAGTGGAGGGGGAACCACAGGGGTAAATTTAAATTGGCAACTGTCGGAAGTGGGATTCGAACTGAGGATCTCGCGATCCACAGTCCGATACTTTGCCACGGAGCTATTTTTTTATATCTTTTACAATAAAATAAAAACTGAAAAAATGTATTCTTTAATTATGACGTAAAATTTTTATTTTTAATTAGAAATCGATCAGCCATATGAATTTTTAAAAATCACTGGGGGCAGATTTTGTATGCTTATCCGGCTATACCCTTTGGACGTAACATGGAACAAAATTTGCAAGAAGAATTAACTAATTAATTCCGATGACGAAATTGAGGACAAAACATATAATTTTGAGTATTATTTACGATAACTTCACTTCTCGAGATTGGCAACACTGACTGTCAGTTTCAATTAACAACTGACAGATGTATAAACTTAACCTATATTGTTTTTTTTTTTTAGTTTTTTCGAATTTTAGATTTCAAATAATACTTAATATGTACCTCGGCACTTTAGTTCCTCTTTATCATTCACATGGTTTATTTTCCTCGGCCCTACGGGCTTCGGCAACTAAATTCCATATTCGTGATAAAAAATTGTACTTCAGTGCCTTGATACATAAATAACTATTTCGATCGATTTTTCCGACGACTGATTATAAAAAGAAAAATATGGATCTAATTTCATTAAAATAAACGCATGTATGACATTCCTATCATTCTGTCATAGATTGACGTGGCTGTTCTTTTACTTCGTATCATGGTGATGAATTAGTAAAAAAGAAAAAAAACAAACTTTTGTCACTCGTTGCTATAGGAGACGTGCGACAAAAATTTAGTCGCTCGTTGCTAAGAGACGAGCGACAAAATAAAATTCCTCAGAAAACTTCAACTTTGCGTTGACAAATGTAAGCATCAAAGACAACTTTCTAAAACGGTCGTCGGAAAAAAAAATTTAAAAATCCAGTATATTATATCTTGTCTGGTAGTTGAATTTTGACTAGGAATGTACAATTTGAAATTGTACGCCTCCCGTTACGTACTTGGGTGGGCCAATTTAACACACGGGGTTGCAAATCGGTTTGTCGACCTATGTCGCGTGCATTTGCAAAATTCTTTTTCTTGTATTCAAATATGTCACTCACATATTTCAAGTTCTCACGTCATTCAAACATTCGCACATACACACGAACCTACAGCAGCAGTGCAATCATGCCATTATACCATCACCATAGCGCCTGGATATCGTGAGACTTTTAAACTTCTTCGTATTGCTCTGTTTCGTTCGTGTTTGTCACTAATTTCCTCAATAAAAGTCGCACGGATGACGAGAAATATGACGCTTGTCAACTTCTATATGAATAATTGTTGTTTAAAAGATTCAAAGAATAAAAAATCGGGTGTGAACAACACGCGACTTTCTTATGCGTATAAATTAGATGTCTCAGCCATATATACGTTTACTATGCAATTATGATTATTGAATTATAATTAGATTCACAAAAAACTTTAAGAAAATTTTAGATGTTTCGTTAAATATCCCATTGGTTTTCTAAAAAAGTTGCTACCATAACAACTTGCTATTTGTGACAAAAATAAATCGTTTTTAACTTGGATGTGTCTTACCGCTGGTCTATGGAAAGGAAAATGTGACAGTTCGACTTTATAATAAATTTTGTTTTATTATTACATGTTATTCACCTGCATTTTTTTTGAGCCAACTTGATTTGATTTAATATTAAAATAATTAATATCTTTAATAAATTTTTATTCAAACATACGTTGCAATTCATCGTTGAAAAGAGAAAAAAACGCTATTCAACCATGTCAAAATCCAATATGGCGCCTATTTAAAATAAGGAAGTTACTATTAATATCTTGGAAACCGCCATCTTGAATTTTATTCTGGCATTATTTTGAAATTTCCCTCATTAAATAATGTAACTTTTATATGAAATATTTTTTTATATCTTTTACAATTACGGAGTAATTTGACTTCTTTTAAAATAGCGATTTTCAGTTTTTTTTTAATAACTTTCAAACTGTTTGGAATTTTAAATGTTTCTCAATAGAATCTAAATAAGCCCTAAAAACTGCACAATATTGCCCATTTAACCGACCTCGTAGCTCCTATAGTTGCCGAGATCCCAATGGTGCCCCAATCAATTTCGGACACCCTGTATTTATACAGGAGTAGAAAAATACATTTGGGGTTGGGATGAAATCTGCTCTAAGTACAGTACATACAGTAATGGGTAAATAGCGCAATGGGATATTCTATGGTTCCTTTCAGAACCTTCAAGTAAATTATTTCCCTAGAACTTAATTAGGTACATAGTTAATTTTGCTCCTAAAGACTGAAAGCCTATAACGTCAGTTTGAAACAGAATTCATATTCTCGGTAGCGTGACGAAGTGTATGTATGTAAAAGAATTTTATAGGCAAAGAAAATTTTGCATGTTCATACGTATTTCATTATTTGAACTTCGAACAGCTGAAATATAAAAGATAGCGAGGGATATATTTAGATTCTTTATTCGACATGTGAATATCTTGAGCATATAAATTGATGTGAAGTAGACAAAATGAAATAAAGTCAAGGACGCACAACAATTGCGAACCATTCTTCTTCAATAGAAAATGTATTGTATAGGTTATTTATTATTCAAAAGAATCGATCAAAAACCAATTTATTGCTGGGATGTTCTTTGTAAATGTTTACAAAAAATTAATAGGAAAAGAAGTTGAAGTTGAACTTCTGTCTGTGCGAACTTTTCGTTGAATTGAGTTTTGATAGTCTAATGGTTCTACAATAATATTATAATAATAGTGACAAAAAATGCTGACTATGTGATTCTGAAGAAATTTAATTAATTCTAGACGTCTATATTTATTTTATTTATAGTTTTAATTTTAGAAATGATTTTCAGCTATTGTGAGTTGAGACTTATTTGTATTCACAAGCCAAGTTTTAAATTTATTATTATTTTAATTTTTCTGGTTAGACCAATCCTTAAAATAATCATTTATTTAATTCTAGCTCATTTGTTTCACTAATAAAAATTTTTGAAAAAATCTTATTTTTCATGAAAACTGAAAATGTTTCAAACAATAATTGTAGATAATAATATTTGAAACATTATTCTAATAACAAAATTTTCATTAAACCATAATTTACTGATTTTTTGAATAACTAGATAGGGCTTCAAGTAAACTACCACTTCCGGTTATTTGATTATCACCAAAAAATAACCAGCTCTTCCAAAGGGTATACAATTGATACATACAAAATATAAAAATGTTCATTTTAGTAGTTTTTGAGGAACCGTAACTCCAGAGATCCACACAGACTGACAGACAGACACACACACATACACAGACATCATCGAGAAACTATTAAAATCGTTTTCTAGGGTGTTCTAAATGTGCTCATCCTCTGAAAACTCACTACCCAATTTTTAGCATTATTCCTATACCTCCTTTACAGAATGTGGCGAGAGGTAAAAAAAAAGAGATATCGCAAAACAATTAATTGTATATTGAAAGAAAAGATTTGATGAACCTACAAAAAGCTAATTAGTCCGTAACTTGATCATCCAAATTTGGATATAATATCATTATTAAATTTTGTGTTATCGTGGATGAAAAAATTGTCACAAACAGATGTCAAAATAGTAATTTGAATCCTAGGGACCGTAAAACGTGCTTAATTAATCAAAAATACAATATCCCTTACTTATATAAACTAAAAGTAAAATCATACATATTTTGAAACATGTTTCTTTTAATCTAATCGAATAGAAAATATATAAATTACTACAATAAATTGTGCAACTTCCACTCTCAAAATCGGGTATAATATTTGATGTTAAATTTATTTAATGTACTATTTATTTCCAGATAAAAATGTGTTGAACCAAGCACTAACGGACGTCGCATTCTTCTATTTATTTCCTGAGGTAAGTGAAATTGCAAAATGTTAAATGGTTTAGCGTGACTTGATATTTGCATTTGGCTCACGGCTCACGTTTACGTGAATACAACCTACACTACTATACTACTACTACATAATACACTGCAAGTTTCATTAAAGTTATTTGCATAAAATTTGCGGTATGTCAAGACGTTTACACACTGCACTTAATGTTATTGTTACTATTATGTTGTTAACTGCAGGAACGAAATATTTGAGTAAATTCTGATTTACATAATTGTTTTTTGCTGGCAGTTTGAAATATAACAATAATAATATTTATATATTTAATTGTGGATTGTCAGGCAATAGTACACATGTCATTGTAATTTAAGTTTAAAGAAGCAGTACGAAATTTCAAAACATACAATTCAGCTGAAATACGTGTTCGGAAAAGTACTGATAAGTTTCAGGTATACTCAAAATGATTTTGGAGAAGACGCACGTCATCAAAAATATTACTAGATAATGACGTCACTATGCAACAACGTTTATATGGGATACTAATTTTTGTTGAAATGAAAATGCAATGCGTGATGCATCGCACGTGCCGCCATTTTTAGACGTGATTTGTTGCAATAAAAACTATATTTATACATACAAATTATAAAACACTGGATCACGAGGAGCACAAATTTTAACAACACAGTAAAGTCTGACAGTAAAGTGACAGTTCGATATGAATTTTGTATGTAAACGTGATCATTTACCAATAGCAACAACATAGCGAACAAAAAATGAACTAGAATTATTTTTAATAATTTAAAATTCCATTAAAGGAATAAAATTGACTGTAAAATCACTGTAAATTGCATTAATATATACATTTCTTAATGCTAGTATTTATTTTCGTCGTTTTTTCTTAAACATTAGCATACCTCAATAAACTTTATAAGTTATTTTTCACTTTATAAAGTTTTTTTTCAGGTTGATGACGTACGTCTTCTCCAAAATAATTTTAAGTATAGAACGATTCTTTGGATAATCCTAATAAAAAAAAATGTACGGCCCTTTGTAAAGCTACTTAAAAATGTAAATTTGGCAACACGGAACCAATGTTTTTGTCCACAACTGTCAAATAATATACCCATAATTCAACCGTTGCTTATCAATTAATGACATTTGTTACTGTTGCTAATAAAATAATATTGACATGATATTGACAGTTCGATGAATTATTATTAATTCGTTATGTCAAATTCAAATCTTACCTTTCAAAATAAGAAAATCAAAATGACTTTTAAGTAATTTTATCCAGATAAAAAGCCAAAGACTCTAATTTTCTCATTTTTTAATACTTTTATTTTCTTTTTAAGCTTAAACTATAGCTGAATAATTATGGTTTTCAGATTTCTGCTAAATGTCAAATCTTCAAAATTTTGTTACAATAGATCGTAGCCTAGTGATGGGAGTGGGATTCGAACTGAGGATCTTACGATCAACGATGCGTTACCACGGAGCTATTTACCCCATAAACAAAAAAACAAACTAATATTTAACAAAATGTTCTGGATAAAGTATTGGGCGCAGTAGCACTCAGCAGCTGAGTTGCTATGTTGCTAAACTCAACTGAACGATTTGCTGAGTTTATGATGACTGTCATCAGCTGAGTCAACAATTCAGCGCATTTAAAACGCGCTGATTTGTGTCAGCAAGTGATGACTTCTAGTAGAGTAGTAGGTTGGATGTCAAAAATGGAATTGAATAATAAATTTACATGGAAATTATATAGATAGGGTACCAGCAATAGAAAACGATGTTTTATAATATGTGAATGAATATTTTCATATTTTACTTTGTTTCTATTTATATACTAGATCCAAAATTTGCCCTTACATATTTTACTGACAATGAAGTTGTTTCGGGAAATACTCGTATACTAATTGGTAAGTTTGTAGCAAATTGTTTTTTGAACATTAGTACTTATTAAATTAATTTCATCTTGATCATTTGTAGATGTCAATAAACTCCTGTAATCACGCCAGAAATACAAGTCCCATGTGTACAAAATAGCGTACAACAAGGTGTTACCTTTACATTAGGGTTTTAATT
Organism: Poecilus cupreus; assembly: GCA_963942605.1. Taxonomy (NCBI): domain Eukaryota; kingdom Metazoa; phylum Arthropoda; class Insecta; order Coleoptera; family Carabidae; genus Poecilus; species Poecilus cupreus. Next base: position 25,377,421 of record OZ012721.1, read on the forward strand.
TACCACCTTTTGTATGTATAATATTGATAACTGATAAGTTAAATTTTCCATCACTAACTCAACATGTCGTTCAGCAATACGCTGAAATGCTTACTTGCTATTGCTGATTTGCTTACTTAGCTGCTGAATGCAACTGAACGCGCCCAATGTTACGTTTGTAACTGTCGAGTTCCGTGAAGTTTAATAATCAATAATTAAAACAACTATTAAGTCACAAAAAGTTTATTTACTAACACTTATATTTTTTTAAAGTACTTATTAATTTTTACACTCTTATTAATAAACACTAAATAACGATTAATCAATACTAAAGTACGAATATTATACAAGAAATATTTATTTACACTATTTATATTCGCTACGCAAACGTTTTATTTATTTCCACTTGATTCAATATGTACTGAACAGCGTATCAGAGTCGAATTGAGTCGCTGGATAGGCTAGCGCATTTATATATTTGTAAAGCTGGCGGTCTGGAATTCTCTAGCACCTTCGACCATGGAACCATTCGAGAACGATGAGTTATCGTTGCGTGCTGTCTGTGCAGGGCCGTACTGGCCCGTTACAGTATAGTATTTCTACTCGCATGTAATGGCTATTGCTCATTCGAATGATTCTCATGAGTAATAGCATACATTACATGCTCGTTGAATAATATACTATTATCTATTGATAAAATTAATCAACCTTGCAAACATCCATCTTAATTTAATATTTCCATGTTACTTCAAACTATAAAATACCTGTTAAATAAAATGTACCGTTTATTAATCAAGAACTCAAGAATAAATAAATATTCTTCTGCAGCTCCGCGAAATCATCCACCACGTCTGGCTGCTCCTCTACGACCTCTACCACCGGCGCTTCAGAGAGCGCGACCACGCAGACGGATCCGCTGCCACCGCTGACGAATTATTCCCCGAGTACGGTCTCACCATGCCGGAGACGGCGCTGTGGGCCACCAGGGTGCGCCTCGCTGCAGCTATGAGCCGCCTCCGCATCGCTAACAGTGCTTTGAGGTTGTCAGATATGCTGCCACCCCATCTCCGAGACGAGAGGGTGGTGAAGGCGGTGCAGGTGGCGCCTGTCATGTGTTGGGTCAACAAGAACCGCATCAGGTGCGAGAAATATCTCTATATCTTTCTAACTTTGGTTAGACTAGACTTCTCAATTGATTCCACTGTATTCTCGTCTGTAGAGAGCGGATTATATGCACGAAAAAACTGAATTATATGCGCATATATATGCACGGATTTTTTGGGAAATATGCACTATACCGTGTGTCTATCTTAAAGGTGTACATAGGAAATTAACATGGGATATCAGTTTTTTGCGTGCTGTTGCTCGGTGTTCTACCGGATTTGACGTTCTCACGCATGAACATAGGCACTTAAGGCCGAGGCGAGAAACGAAATCAACAAAAAGAACTGATGTGTTCCAAAAACTAATTCATTATAAGGGACACGGCAAGATTCGTGTATAAGAGAACAAAAAAAGTGATACCATTTTAATAAAGCTTAGATAGGTTTGAAATTCACCGTATAAAATCAAAATCATAACATATTAAAATTAAAAATAGTTATTTACACTTTACAAGTGGGCAAAGTAAGGAATTACCTACGAGAGAAATTTTAGCTCACGAAGCCGAAGGCTGTGAGATAATTTTATCGAGTGGGTAATTCCACTTTGTCCACGTGTGAAGTATAACGTTTTATCCAACACTTCTTAATAAATGAAAAATTTATGAAAGAAATATTATTTGACAGTGACATATGTTTTAAATTTTTAAATTAAAATGTCAATCGAAGTAGTTACCAAGGTGTTGTGTGTTACTATTATTGTTATAAATAAAAAATCTGATGTGGCCAACACATAACCTCCCGCCCAATACTACTCTTACGGTACAAAATAGTATTTGATGATACAGAAACAAACCTTCTTATTTGTTTATTTTCTATTTCTATTTGAGAATTTATATTTCTTTCGTATATTGATTTAATTTTTTGACATATATTTCACTAAGAAAACAGCTTCACAATCACAATGACATGTTACATTTCGTAAAAAATTGAAAATTTTTAAATGTTTCCATGGTGTACTAGGAATGCAAGATTTGTGAAATCTAATTTCTTTATATTTTTTTATCTCTAAATCTAATGAAAATTATTAAAATTAGTGTAATCAAAACACATGTAGAATTAAATATTCTTCAACTTTCAAAATAACATAAATTGTAAAAGTAAAATAAATTGAAAAAGGAAATTTAACCGTGTTTTTCACGAAAAACTGTTAATGGCTTCAAGTAAACTGCTCCTTCCGGTTGACCAATTTTATCCAAAATCTAATCAGCTCTTCATTTAAATATAAGCAATAATTAAAAAAATTGTATTTTTTTGTATTATAGTATTTGAGTTATGCGAGACGAAAAAATTGCCACAGACTACACACACACATACATACATACATACATACATACAGACATCATCGCGAAAATAATAAAATCGTATTGTAGGGACCCTAAAACGTGCTTATTCATTGAAAACTCATTACCCAATTTTGTGACCAAAAACAATACCTCCCTTACCTAGAGGTAGGCGGGAGGTAAAAAATACTCACTAGTGGCTTTCCTCAAAATTATACCCACTAGTGGATAATGTTACTTTGCTTGTTTAAAATCGCCATAGTTATAGAGCATTTATTGAGAGGTGTTGGATAAACCATATTAGCTGTTAGTTTTATTGTTTAACAGATCGGCAAGTTTTTTTTTTTTCTGTTAAAGTAACTGCTAATATAGTTTTTCGATTTTTATATGTTATGATTTTGATTTTTTAGGGTGAATTTCTAACTTGCCTAATTAAAATGCTATCGCTTTTTTTGCCTTATGAGCGACTCCTGCCGCATCCCTTACAATAAAATTTTTTTTGAAAGATTATTTTATACAGCAACTTTCTCAACCATTTCAACTTTTGCTTTTTTGGTATTTCTTTCTTTCTTTAAAATACAGTTCTTATCGAGTTAAATAATCTTCCTGCCTGTTCCGCCTTTCCAATATTTCATTTCTAAATATAAGTATGTATATGGATGAGGTAGGACAAAATGGAAAATTAATTTATGTATGTTTACAGTGATGGAAAAAAGCCTGATAATGTCTTTGACGAAATCAGAAAGAATTTACATCTACAAATTATGTCAGACGATTCATCTTCTCTAGGCGCTTTAGATTTTCGGTGGGATCCACTGTGTCCTATGTTTTTATCTTTCCATTACACTCAACGTACAAACATAGCGCAAAGTTCCTACGTACGTGATCATGTCCTCATCATGCAGGTAAGACTGAAAACACTGTTCAACAAAACAAGTAATATAATGCTTTGAATTTAGAATCGATCATTTTGCTTCGGACCCGCCGTCTTCTGCAAACTTCTTTTTAAACATAACCTCACTGGATCTGTTATTCAAACTCATATCAGTTCACCGAGGGCAACGGCTTATTTTGCAACGTTGCTGGCAGAAAATGATCAAATCTTTTCGCTCTTGGCTTTCGGAGCCGGGGACAGGTACGATAATAAAAAATACAATGTCAGTCAACAAATCAATATGAAATAATTACTGTTAAGGAAAGCGGAATACGAAGAATATTTTAACGACCTCAAAATTAAGAATGTGATGGTATTTTCTCAGCGATTAGTAGATTTGGAACCAGATGCCACTATTTTAGAACAAGTTGTTGCAGTTTTTGTTACTCCTCCCAACAGTTACTCAGCTGTTAATGACCCAATAGATTTAGTAAGTTTTTCTAGCCTTCTAAAGGCCTGTGTTCACGGTGATAGAAATCGGTTCGAGATCTCGGATATAGTTCTCGAATAAAAAACTCGGATCGTGGACACTACCATCTTGGACGAAAAAATCGAATAGAAAATTACTAGCGGTTCGACCTGCTTCGCAGGTCTAACCCCTAGGCTCCGCGACCCTGAAGAAGATTTCAACTTAGTTTAGAGTCAAATAAAAGTATGGGATAATGAATCATAGTGTGTTCTTAATAATATTTTCTCGGGGAACACACAATTAATGAAGAATGATTATCACTTCGTTCCACACTTTCTTGTAACAAAATTGGCGAAGAAAGCTCGTCACTTCGTTCCTCGCATTCATGTCATTAACATTGGCGAATTATTATTATATTATTATTATGGGAAGTTGTGTATTTTGCACTGAAAGGAAGTTTTATGTTCGCCATTGCGAAAATTTCCATATTTACCATTAAAGTTGTAGGTTTTCCACTGAGGAAAATTGTGTTTTCCAATGAAGGAAGTTGTATGTATTTCATAGAAGAAAATTGTGTGCTTACCATTCTAAAATGTTGTATGTTTTACATTCAATGAGGGAAGTTATGTGTTTACCACTGACAAAAGTAGGTAGTATGTTTTTCATTGAGGGAAGTTATGTATTTTCCATTGGGGGAAGTTGTATTTTTTCAATAAGGGGAGTTGTGTGTGTACCACCGAAGAAAGTTGCGTGATTTCCATTGAAGGAAGTTGTGTTTTCAATAGAAAACAAAAAATACTGTCTGCCAGTCGCTATTTTCGACAAATCAGAATCTATGAATTTTAGAAAAACAACTACCGAACGTAACATTTAGGGCTTAAAATGATTAGTTTCTGCGCCTCTCAACTTCCAACTTCTAAAAGAGTTCATTTAATAGCTTATAAAATAGGTTTCTAGTAATTTCTACAAAAACAATTGCCAATCGTAATGATTTATGATAAAGAAGATTCCTCACTACGTTCCTCAACTTACTGCTCCTAAAACATTTCATTTAATACCCACAAGGCAGGTTTCTATGAAAAAAAAAAAAAAACAATTGCCGATCGTAACGATTTGGGATAAAAAAAAAATATCGTCACTGCGTTCCTTTATTTCCTGTCACCAAAAAATTTCATTTAATACTCTATAAGTTAGGTTTCTAGTAATTTTAATGAAAACAATTGCCAACCGTAATGATTTGTAATATAGATTGGGTAGTCCCTACGTTTATCAATTTCCCACTTTTAAACATTTCACTTGATACCCCACAAGTCAGATTTCTATGAATTTTTAGAAAAAAAAAAAAAAACAATTGGCGATCGTATTTTATTTCATTTTACTTAAAAAAACATATCAGTCGGTCCATATTTTTAACAAAGCATTAGAATATGTCTCTTCAAGACTTTTCATTTGATATCAAACACGATATATTTTTGATGACTTATAAAAACAATCGACAATCGATCAACTTCCATTTTTTTTTTTAATAATCATTTATCTCGTCCCCTCAAGATCTATCTTTTGATACCCAATAGGTGAATTTAAAAATAATAATTTAAACACAATTTACATTAATATTTGATCATGTAATACAGACTTCTGCCAACCTGACATTTCTTTTGTCATCTTGTTAATTAAAATTACATTGAATAATAAAAAATAATAATTTGCATTCTATATTAGCTTCAATTCCGCGGTTTTACTTTATTTTTACTAAATTTAATCGTGTAACACCCACTTTTCTCAGGATGTCAATATACAATCAAAGCAAAAAGTGTTATTCGACATTTTTTAAATTAACGTTTAAATAATTTGCAAAATATCAAATACTTTTGTTCATTTATTCTAAACACAGATAAATTTACAAAACTTCTTCAACTTGTCTACAATTAATGTAATTTATATTTAAAATTTTAAACTGAACTGTCAGAAATGACAAGTTGTCATAGACGTTCATCTTAAAAATTCCACGGCCGCCACACTCTTAGTTGATTTTGGCCCAAAAATGTAGGTTTTTTCAACTTTTCTCACACATCGTGTGTAAGAAAAATTTGAAACAATGAAAAGGACCTAATCCTAATCAAACTCTAAATATCTATGAAGGTTTCACTGAAATCCATCAATCCGTCTGACCTCTAGAAACTGACAAAGTTGCGTGATGAATCTATAGATATATATATAGGCCCCGATTAACCAAAATAGTATATGGATGATGAAAAAACGTGTTCTGTTCGATGTTTTTATACTAGTTGTTAACATCAAATTAAAATGTTGACATTTAATATTTGAAAAGCTGAAAAATTTCCAATCAAAGCTGAAAATTAGTATTTTCAAACAGTTTCTTAAACATGAAATATATTTTTATGTATTTCTCGTATAAATAAATTTAATTTACTTACGTCAGAATAATTTCTTGAGTTATATTTTATTAGTTTTTAGTATTGTAAGAATTGACTGAGGCTAACTTCATCATAAATTCGAATAACCTGACATCTGTAGTCATACAAGTTCACTATTTATGATTATAGAACTATATCCGAGATCTCGGACCGATATCTATCACCGTGGACACAGGCCTTAAGCGAATAATAGATGGAAATACAAAATATCTTTTAGGTCTGCAGTAGAGGAGGTGATTTGGCAATGCTAGAAATTTTAACCGATACCGCAGATTCCGAACGAGGCCAAAAAAGAGTTGCCAGGATTTTAGAAGAACAAAGATTAACTTTAAGATATTCAATGACACGACCACAGGTTAACTTTCTTTTAACCTTAGATCATAGAGCAGAGAACTAGATGTAAGTAGTTATATGATTTACAATGCTATTCGAAAGAACGCTTAAGATAAGATGAAAAAGATATACAGTGCAATGTAAGTAAGAAAAGGAAAACCAATTTGGTAGGAATAAGGTAACGCGCAAGCGCTAGGAACGAGCATAGACGACGGCTCGGATTTCTTTAAAACATACATGAGGGAAGAATAAATAGAATGGAAAGTTATTCCAAACACCATTTCAAAAACCATTCTTCTGTTACAATACGAACAATTTATTTTTCAAGTTTCATACTTACCAGTTTTCAGTTGGACATGAAACAGAACAACAAATCAGAAAATCCAGATGTTTCGCATCAGCCACTGGCGCAAGAATTTTAGAGTTTGCGAAGTAGCTTATTCTTACCAAAATTTCTGTCTCTTTCAATCCTAAGGGTTCCCAGTTTCTTACATCTAGTTCTCTACTCTATGAACTAAGCTCTTAACATTTCCTAACCTCAATTATTTGACAGATAATTTTCTGTTCCTAGATTCAGTTCGTTGTTTATGAAACACATTCGCAATTGAGTGCAGAAAATGAAAATATGGTCAGCCAGGTTTTGCATGAAGTTAATAGGGCTGCTAAATATAGACATGCTGAACTTTTAGGAAAAATACCGGCACATGGGAAAGCAGAGCATACAACACAAACACTGCTTGTATATAATCTAAAAAAATGTTTAAACTTATGTGTAAATACATAGATGTCGCATTACGCATCTAAATGGAGAGGGAAAAAAGTGTTAGCTAATAATTTCGTTCGCCAAACTTGCGAGCCGAGCAAGCAATTAAAGTATGTAGTATTACATACACTATGCGTTCAAATTGAACATCCACTTCAACATGTATTTTAGTATTTCGTCATATTTTTCTTTAAAAATGAATACTATGATTCGAGTTTGTTAACTGTGAATTGTGTAGGTTATGGTACAAAAGTACACGATATCACTCTGCGAAGTTAGCCAAAGGAAAACATTACAGACTCTTATGTCAAAATTTAACTTTACGGACTTATCTGTCAAACTTTTAGCGTTACCGAAAATAACAGTTATTTATGTATAACTGAAGTTTCACTTTCTATCACGAATATGGAATTTATTATATAAGATAAAGCATGTAAGTGATAAAAAGGAACTTTAGTACATATTGAATTTTATTTGAAATCGAAAATTAGAAAAATCTAAAAAAATTTTATGTAGGTTAAGTTTATACATCTGTCAGTTGTTAATAGAAACTGACACTCCGTGTTGCCAACCTCGAACATTGAAGTTATCGTAAATTATACTCAAAATTATGTGTTTTGCTCTCAATTTCTTTATCGGAATTAATTAGTTAATTCTTCTTGCACAAATTGTTTTATTTCACGTATAAATTTACTACAATACGTCATATATCTCCCAAAATTATCCTACTTGTACAATAATTATTTAACGGTTGCCAACACTGGCTTGCTCAAAATCGTCGTATAATAGGTTACTTTAGTGACGATTTCTGACCTTTTAATGACGATTTTTAAGCACTTTAGTGCCGATTTCAAATAAAATATATTATTCTGTAATGCTATTGGTGAATTTGCAAACGCTGCGTTGCTCAAAATCATCGTATAATTAGTTACTTTAGTGACGATTTCTGAGCTTTTAATGACGATTTCAAATAAATAACTATTAAATAAATAAAGGAAATTATATTTTACAAACTTCCTGGTAACATGATAACGTGCATCTCAAGTTTGACGAATGTTGTTGATTGGCTTGCATAATGCGTCACCTTTGTATTTACATTACACCATGGTTAGACTGCTATTTGAGGATAAAATGTTTTACAGGAAGAGGCAGAAATAAATAATAATGAAATGGAACTTAAAAACGAGCCCTCGGCAAGTGCTGAAGAACCCGAGATTAAGGAAAGTGAAGAAACTACCGCGAATATAAATAGAGAAGAAATGATAAATAATCTACAGGTAAATTTTAAAAAAGAAAGCTATGTACTACTATTATATAATTTTTCTCGATAAAGATTCCAGCAACAGACAGTTTTATTCAACAACCCCTTCCAGAATTATGTTTTAATGCTGATCAGTGTCTTAGTTTATCACAAGAAGGTTGTTATTTAGCTTTATGCCAACGAGAGGTATTCAAAAATAGGTATTAATTTGACAAACTTAACTCATCCGTCAACTGTATTATTTAGGAAGTAACTCGATTCGACGCCAAATACATGATAAAAATGGCCGAAGCTCGTGGTTTATTCGGTGGAAATTCAGCTGATCAACCAAAAACAAAACAAAAAACGACAAAAGTTCGTAAGAAAGAAGCCGCTAACATCACACCCGTCAAACGAAAACGTGGCACATTTGAAGTTGAACGAATAGCAGCTCAAACTCACGCTTCTATGATGCGCAGTTACTGCCACAACTGCAGAGCAGAAAATGGGGATGTAGCAATGAGATGCTGCCCCCGACATAGTATGAACGACGACCGCCCGAAAATTCCTCCAGCACGCTTATGGTGGGCGGAAACAACGAGATATTTGACACGGTTGAAGAAAAGTTTGATTAAGCAAAAGATGGTATCAAATAAGCCTACAATGCTCAAAGTTGTTAATAATGAACAAATTAATAAGGACATTAGAAATATCGACGAAATATTAAATTGCGTGGAACATAAAAAAGGCGCAAAAATACCTCCTTTTCCCAAATTACGATTATCAAGATGTCCTGGAAAAATTGAAAGAGAACCTTTTCCAGTTTACATAAAATCTGTTCAACTTGTACCTGATGACGATTACGATGATTATTATTAGAATTAAAAAACTATATTTTATTGTTGGCCTTACAGATTCTATTAATAAGTTGTAATAATTGAAAAAATAATCGCAAAATTTACTGTACGTTAAAAAATAAAATGTTTTAAAATCTCATGTTTGTTTTCGTTTTTATGTCACCTTCAAATAGTTCAGAATGACGTTATTTGCCCATCAAAACCACTTTTAAATATTTTTCAAATTAATTCTAATACATTGTAGGAACAAGAACATATTTAATCTTTTTTATGAAACGTGTAGATAATGTAATAAATATAAGAATTAAAAACCACATATCGTTGACAGAAACGGTTAAAAGTGATTGAATAGTATATTCTACAACAAGTAATGGAATATGCCATTCCGTTACATGTTGTAGAATGTAGACTATACTTTCTATAACAAGGTTTTGGAAATTATACAAAAAATACAAATATAAAACTGTTGAAAACGTCAAACTCAAAAAATTAAAACAAACCGACGTAACCATAGCAACTGAATCAAAATACTTCATATATCACGTTCTGATTCGTCGAAAATATTCCATACGCGGCGTATGGAATGTTAGTGATTCCATAACAATTTTTAGTTGAAGAATGCGTAGTTTCCAAAACAGTGTTATAGAAAATTTATTTTGTATACTATAGCCCGGTTGCACCGCCCTTCCTTGAAATTAAACTTTACTAAGCATTACTTAGGAATCCTTTTATCTTAAGTTTGTTACGTTGACTTTCGGCATTGCTAAGTTTTACATTATGTATCTAAAACTAGAGCTCTAAAACTGAATTTCAAAAACGAAGAAGAATCTTTGGTAACTTAACATTAGAATGCCCAGAATGTCGGTGACTAAGAAAATTTTAAATTGTATAAACGGTCATTTTGACCTGTCCGGGCATTCTAATGTTAACGAAATTTTCATTTTCTATTGTTAGAATCTAGTAAGTTTAATACAAACTGTCAAGAAGATTTGTTTATTGTTTGTGACATTTCAAACGTTCTGGAAATTCATTAATTTATCGAGAAGGATTACCAAGTAAGTTAATAAATTTGTATATGATCTAGTATTTTAGTATTTTTGTTAAACGAAATCGTTCAAGAAATTGTCCATCTGACAATATATATTATTCTCGGACGATTATTTATAAGTCGAATATCTTCCAAATCATCCATATGTCATCGTCGTAAACAATATCATAATAATTTAACATTCTTCCTCTCCACAAATACAAATACTTGACAGTTCCTTTGTTAAGTAGACGTTAAGGCCAATGTCCGACACTTAAGTCAATTTAAGTGCTGAAATTTGGCTAGTGCAACGAAATTTGTATATTTAAGGATTACTTTGAATTTTAAGGAACTCTTTTTATCGTGAGCGTGGTACAACTGGGCAATTAGTGTTAATATACTGGTACTTACGTTTTCTTAACTGATTTCTTTTGCCCTATGAAGCTGTTTCAACGCATGAAATATTCTTGCTGTTTTCCCTATTGTCGTATTCTCTCATTTATGTTTTGTTACTATTATTTTTTATCATCATTCCAAGATACTGAAATTTATTGACTTGTTCTATTTTTTCAAGAGATAGTAGTGCAACTGGGCATATATGTATCAAACTCTTCAAATTTTGGGTTGTAATCTCGCTGTTAAAATTTTCAGGAACCACATTTTTTCTGCTTCCATCACGGATTTTTAGCTAGAACCTTGGTCGCCGTGGTTATGTACGAAATATTTTATTTCAAAGCTCCCGGGAGTACTAGACGCACTCATTTGTTTTGTAGTTCAAAGCTCTCCGCTTGGGTGGAACAAAAGAAGTCAAGTGTCAGATTGATAACCTTACTTTTTATTATGAATGATACGTATTTATTTTAATTTATGTAGAATAGTAGTAGTTCAGAAACAATGTTGTTCTTTTCAATTTTAACGTATTTAGCATTCTTAGTGCAAATTGCATTTTGCACAATTGCAATAGGTAAGTTGAAAATCTTGAAAATAAGAACTTAAGTGACAGTTTGTACGTATTTGAAGCTGCGGGGCTGTATTATTTAGCAGAATTAGTAGAAGAATTCACAGTGACAGCTAAGAAAAGCATTTGGTGGCTAAATACAGTAAGTGTAGTATAAATAAAATACTATGGAATCGTTTAAGTTTATTGAAATTGCAGGTGACCACCGGATTGTACATCTGTCTGTGGTTATTTGAAAGTTTACCCTTCACAATGACAATCTGCGGTCTAGCATCACAATTTTCTCATTTCCTTATTTTACAAAACTTTCCATTTGTATCTTTGACATCACCAACATTTTTACTTGGTTTCTGTTTAATTTTCATTAACCATTATATGGCATTCCAATATTTTGCTGGGATGCACCACACATTCTCAGAGGTAAATTTCAGATGTTAATAAAACTCAATTGTTGTAATAAATAATGTTTTTTTTAGGTTATGGCATATTTTACTCTATGTTTGTGGCTAGTGCCATTTGCGTTATTTATTTCACTATCAGCCAATGAAAATGTGTTACCCATGACAGCTGAAAAACGAGATCCTGATGATGTAGTAACAAATTATTTCTCGAAGAGAGGTAAAAAGTACGGACTATTAACGTTTTTCAATTATGCTAAAGAATCTATTTTACCTCAACGAACTAAAAAGGGGTTTTAACGTAATGCAATACTTTTTATACATACTGTAATTTGTAAAATAAATGAGTTCTAGTCGTGTTATTACGTATATTTGTTTAGAAAGTACAGAACAATAAAAGTAATCCCAATGTGTCAAAATTTATTACACAAATTTTTAAATAAACTCAATATTCATATCAACAAAATAAAATGTAAATAAAACTAATGACTCTGTATTACTCTAATTCCTGATTTCGCCAATTTAGCCAAGTTTTCTCGTCTTAATTCCTTTTGGTGAGCTCTCCATTGAATGAATTTATCAACTTCTGGATTAGTTCTGTCTCCTCTTACTTCTAATTGTTGGTAATACGCCTCTCGCAATATTTTAAACGCTTGAATGTTACTATACGGTAAGCTAGTCACTGGATCGATGTATTTTGCTTTTATTCTACAAATAATTTATTAAAATCATGATCACAAGTTAAATAAGTTTTTTAACATACCCAGTAATTGAACAATTTGAAGGTTTTGCTTTTGGTCTCTCTTTAGATTTGGGGAATTTTACGCAAAATATTTCATCGTTCGGATCATCCAAAAATGTTATAAAAGTTCTTTCACAGTAATTTGTTATTTCTTGTTTTTTTGGTTGTTCCTTTTGTACTTCTGGTCGAATCTCTTGTTTTATTTCACCCTCTTCCCTAAACAAATTCAAAAAAGTAACTAATACTTGAGGGTAAACAACTGTGTGGGCGTCCGTGGAATGTGTGATTAGGTATGATTGATGGTTTGTTGTGTGAATGAATAATAAATATGTACGGAAGCGAAAGTTGTGTGTCAGGATAGGAATGTTTGGAGGAGATTGTCTGTGTTTCAGGGTCCCAATGAAAGTTTAAATAACTTACATTTCCTGAATTTCTTCTTGTTTGGTTTCTACTTCCATCGCATCATCATCAACAACCGGCATTCTTAAGGAATGATATCGAATCATTGGTCCCGAATAAACTTTCTTAACAGCACGCTTAATTTTCTTTTCATTTTCTAATTTTTGGTATTTTTCTAAAGATTGTAAATTTTCTTTTTCGGTGATTGCAGCTTCTTTTAGTAATTCTTCTTGTGTTGGAATCCATTCGTCGTCTTTGTTTCGTCGAACTCTTTTTTTCTGTTCAAGATTTCTAACTTTGATGCGTTGTGCTGTTGCTGCAGATTTAGCTGCTGTCGATCTCCTGATTGATTTACGCTCTAAACTTTTATAACTTTAGCATTTAATTAAAGAAATATTATCATTAACATTACCGTAAGAGTCATTAAATGGTACTCGTTCTTTCTTTTGTTTAGGAGCTGTAGATTTAGGTTTCGGAGATTTTAACTTTTCTTTTTGTTTTCGTTGTTGCGGTAAGGGTTCCTAAACGTATTTAGTGATAAAAATAAATTATTAAAATATGTTCTTGAACTTACTTTGTAAGCTTTAGTAACAAGGCGTCGCTTCTTTTTTGATCCTTCCTCTTCGTTATCAGATACTGGTTCATCGTTTTCGTCAATACTGAAATCTGAATCTACTTCATCTTCCACTTCTTCGTCTTGTGCTCTGGAACGATAAGTAACTTATTTAGTAGATGTTCCATTGTTTGTAAAGTTTAAACATACTCGTATTCATTATCATCAGCTTCTTCTTCGAATCCTCCATAACTTGTTTTATAAAAGTCATCTTTTAATTCTTCCTCTTCATCCAGCAATTTGGACATACGATTACCAGCATTTGAACGTCTATCGCGGTCTTTCATTTTGCAAAATTAAAGAAATAAAGACAATTGAAAATGTTTACGAAGTATCTAACCTCAATCTAAAAGTCAAAATAGTATTCGCAACATCCGCATAGGGCATTCGCTGCGCAACAACCGTTGCTCTTGCGATGAAAATTATAACTATACAATTTAAATTTAAACATCTGACTGCCAGTAACGGTCAATTTATTGTCTATTTTACTGTGATTTGAGTGTGACTTTTAAACACGTTTTATTATTTATACAAAAATTTTATATTTATTATAAGTATCACAGAAGCAATTTAATGCAACTATATAACTAGACAAGTAAGTGATTTTCAATTATTCTATCATTAATTTGCTAATAATGCAAATATTTTGTTGAAGGGTGCAGGTCCTACACTGTAATTTTTTCTTATTACGATGGCTCAGTTTAAATATTTCAACGAGATGAACAGCCTGTTAGGCATGGATGGCCCCATAACAAAAGGACCTTTGCCTCGATGGCAAAAGAAGGGACTTGAAACTTCTAATAATAGCGTGAACATTAGTTTAAATTCGTCGAAACAAAAATCGAATTCGTCTTCAGTAAACTGTAGCACATCCAAAACTCCGACAAAGCGAGGTGGTACCGATGTTGTCAGGAAAAATAAAACCCCAGCTAAGACACCATCGAAAAGTAAATCACCAAGTAAGAAATGCACATGTAAATAATTAATAAATATTAATTCTTAAACTATTTCCAGGCCGCTCAACAACTCCTACCCCTAACAAAGGGTCAAAAACCCCAAGTGGTGGTGACAGATTCATACCTTCTCGCACGACAACTAACTTTGACTTAGGACATTTCAAACTTAACCAAAATGAAGAGGAGGAAGTTTCTAGTCCTCAAAAAGAAATTCAACGAATTATTTCCGAAAATTTACACGGAAATGATATTACAAAACAAAAGATTCTGGCTTATCAGAACAAAGCACCGGCTGCTCCAGAAGGCTTCCAAAATCCAATGAGGGTTCTCTACACCCAGACGAAAACTCCATCGTCGGTCAAGGGGGGTACCAGGTACATCCCACAGGCTCCGGATAGAATCTTGGATGCCCCCGACATCGTAGACGATTACTGTAAGTATTCGTATGATTTTATGTATTTGTTCACCCCCTACTTTATTCTAATTAATTTATATTTTTTGTAGACTTAAATTTAATGGACTGGTCAGCGAACAATCTTTTGGCTGTTGCTTTGGGGCCCAACGTGTATCTGTGGAATGCGGGTACTGGAACCATTGAGCAACTTCCTGATATGGAGAGTAGCAACTATGTTTGCTCTCTTGGGTGGATTCAAGATGGTGACTTTCTCGCTATTGGCACCACCACCGGCTCTGTGGAACTGTGGGACTGCTCCAGGTATTTTATTTCTTTTCAAGACTTGGGTAGAGTGCTCAACGGAAGCATGTCACATTTTGAACACATGTTCTAAATTAATAATCTTAGAGCAATAAATATGGCATCATTAGAGAGTTTATAGTAAAAATAATTTCAATTCTCCACCTCTATAAATAGTATAGTTGCGTCGTCGTTTGGTTGTGTCACCTTCCGCACATTTATTTATTTAACAACCACTCAACAGGATACAAAAGTATCCCAATTAACCATCCGCCTGACGGAAGGTTAATGAGAGTTTCTCATTATAAAACCAAGTTATTCGAAAGAGAGTTTTCAATGGATAAACACTATTTTTCGTCTGTATTATTTAAAAAAATTTTATATTTGAAACTGACTGTTCAAGTTACGAGCTTATTAGATTTTTTTTAGCAATTCATCAACTAGACATGGTAGTTTATTTGAAGGTCTATCAAGTTTTTTGGGTATATTTCAGTAAATAATTTGTATAGAGTGAATTATGTTATTTAAAAAGATCTAAAATAATATTGGCTACAATTTTAATTTCTAACTTTTTTCTTTATTTTGTGCCGGGTAAAAGTTGTAGGAACATCCATTTCTAATGTCGCCATTGAAATATAATGCTGAGAGAGAGACAGCTAGTTGTTGGGCCGTCTGGCTTTGTAGTACAGTCCGCTTAGAAAGTTGATATAAAAATAAAAAGAAATTAATATTTAATGATTTTGAAATGTTGATACATTAATAGAAATGATTTCATTTAACTTTTATGTATGCCAATTTAAATGAATTTTCAAATAATTGAACAATATACTTAAATATTATTTATCACTTTTGTACAAGACTATGCAACATGTTATTATATAGCAACCGCTCAATAAATGCATAGCAACAATTCTATAAACAAGTGTTAGACAAAGAAAGATGGCCTTACATGTCTATCTGTATCATACTCGTTTTTCGCTTTTATAAAAGCAAGCTTTCCAGTATTATTTTATTTCAATGAGTGTAGTACTCCATTACAACAGATTTCGATATATTTTTATACATGCAGTGTTGTCAAATTACAACCTCTAGAAGAAATTTTTTTTGTATTTATATATTAAATTGACGTTCTTTAAAGTTGGCTATTTTCTAATTTATTTTTATTTACTTTATGATTCCTTTCGTTTACATTTATTTCCGTTTAAAATGAACAGTACCATCGCGTAGAATTATAATTATATCAAATTACATTTACAACAAAACTAAATATGAATATATCTAACTGGAAACTAGACTAGATCCTAAATCTTCGACAGATTTAATATTTGAATAATATTTCTCATTCATATTATTCCAGAATGAAGCGCCTGCGTATCATGGAAGGGCACTCCGCCCGCGTTGGGTCCCTTTCCTGGAACTCTTTCGTACTAAGCAGCGGGAGCCGCTCGGGCCAGATCCTCCACCACGACGTCCGGCAGCGTGAACACGTCATCTCCACCGTGAACGCACACAGCCAGGAGGTCTGCGGGTTGAAATGGAGCACGGATGGAAAGTACCTCGCCAGCGGAGGGAATGACAACGTACTAAATGTGTGGCAAGCGGCGCCGGGTGGCCATCATAGCCAAGGGCAAGCGCTGTACACCTTCACGTGAGTGGGAGTTTTATTTTTTAATATACACAAGGGTTTAGGTTTGTCGATTAAACAACAACATATTCTATGGCAACTAGAAATGCTGGATAAGACAAGACAATATTTTTTGAAGTTTTGGGCATTTTTTAATGATTTATAATTATATTCTATGTTTGAAGAAAAATAGCATGTGTTATTCGGAGTAAATGTGACTTTGGGTGCTTCGTATGTAATTTACGATTTACTCAACACAATACACTATTAGTGAAGAATGCAAGTAACAAATCATCAGTCGTTTGTGTCACTGACATTTACATAAGTAATAGTTATTTACATATCAAATATGCAAAATAAAATTTTATTTATAGTCGTTATTTTCGGATGAGGTGCTAGTCGAGTCTGCTAAAACTCGATTTATAAAACCGTGAAAAACTAGCGTATCGTAAACAAAATGTTTAGCATTTCCGCAGGAATTCGGAAAAAGTAACAAATATTGAATTTAAATTGCTCAGAATACTCATTTCATTTACATATATCATTAAACAAACTTAGACCGCTAGTGTTAGGTGACGTTTATAGGATTCAGTCCTCTAAAATATATTTTTTCGTACTCGAAACAGTTCCCAACATAAATAAAACTAGAATATTCCTACCTTATATCTGTTGTAGTTGTCTGTTCCTCGCTGTTGCTGGCACACAGTTCATTCACATTTTACGTTGTTTCGAAGTACACTTGTTTCCCTGCAATTCACTTTTATTATCACCAGATTTATTAAAAATTAACACCACAAAAATCAAGCGTCCATTTTAATTTAAACGTCAAAACATATAAACAAGTGAATGTCTATCACAGCATTCTATGTTCGAACAAGTTAAATTTGTTTCTTGTTAGCGCTTGTTTGCCCTACTATTTATTAAATAGTCTCGCCAAATAATTCGTAGGAATAAATTGCTAAATAAATATTTCTTTACATTTATTTGAGAAAAATGCCAGCAATAAAATTATTTAAAAAGTGAACCATTTATTGGGAAGTTAAATGGCCAATTCTCTAACGAAGTTGTTATCGTAGCAACTTATGGTGACAAAATCGCATCGAAATTTCATGTTTAATGAAAAATATTTCATTAGCTGTCAAAAACGATTCATTTTTGTTACAATTAGCACTGACTCCATTTTTATTATTACTCGTAACTTCATTTTCCATTCTCAGAACATAATTATTTTAACTAAGGTGGTAATCAAGATTGGTTAGCATAAAATTTGACATATTTTGATAGTATAATTAATTTAGAAACGAAGTTACAGATGATTGAGAAAATGGAATTAAAGCTAATCCCTTTTATGAATTTGCCTGTTAGAGAATAAACCCAAAAATCTGAATAAGGTATATTTTATATTTGTGAATAGCTCTTGGATACAAATACAATACACTCTGATCGTGAGCGACATCAATTAACAATAATTATTTCAATAATTTGCATCATTTTATCAACATCGGTTCTGTTTGTTTTAAACAGTTTTTAACAAAATAAATATTTAAATTTTATATCAATCCTATCCAAGAAAAATTTGTAATATTTGTGTTCTTTTCAGTGCCCACCAAGCCGCAGTAAAAGCTCTAGCCTGGTGCCCCTGGAAACCCAACATCCTCGCCAGTGGCGGCGGCACCGCAGACCGCTGCATCAAGTTCTGGAACGTAAACACCGGCTCCTGCATCAACTCCGTCGACACCAAATCCCAAGTCTGCTCGCTGCTCTGGTCCAGCACCTACAGCGAACTAGTCTCCGGCCACGGCTTCGCGAACAACCAGCTCATCATCTGGAAGTATCCCATGATGAACAAGGTCGCCGAGTTGACCGGACACACCGCGCGGGTTCTCCACCTGGCTATGTCGCCGGATGGCACCACTGTGCTGTCAGCGGGAGCTGATGAGACCTTGAGGCTGTGGAAGTGTTTCGCGGCTGATCCCGCCAAGAAGAAGGAACCCGTACAAGCAAAGAGCAAGCCGAGTGTTTTGACGAGGAGTATTAGATAAGTATGGACTGATTTTAACTGAGAAATTTATATTTTACTTTAGTTTTTCTGCAACAGTTTGTGGATTACTAATACAAATTTGTTGTATGTGACTTGGCATTACTAATGATAAAATTTAACTAGTCGATTCATAAAGGTAGTTAGTCCTTAACACATCTTATCTTGATCATTCGAAAGGATGGTAAATATGGTGCAACTGCTTTATGAATTTGCTTAACTGTAATTTGACTTTTCAAAATCACCGTCGGTGTTTTGGAATAAGTTTATTATTAATAATGTCAAAAAAAACCTAGAATAATTTTAGTTTTAATTATTGTTATAAACACTTAACCTAATATTAAAATGATCTACTGCCAATTAGGCAACTTGTAACAAATGAAACGAATAAATAAAGTTATACCTACTGTATTTTATTACTATAATTACTACTACATTGACCAGTGATACGAACGCAGATTTATTTTCGCTGTAAAACATTATTTTTGCGAAACCAGTTCATACATTTGCCAGCGAAAAATAAAGTTAGGCCCTCATCGGCGTCCGTGACTAGAATACGAAATATTAACAATAATTTTTGGTGCAACTATCACAATATACATTCGTGCCATCTACAATCCATAATTAACTACTCCAACAATAATTGACATTTTTGTACTAATTAATGAGTTTTCCTTTTAACAGTAGCGATGTTAGGCATTACGCCTAGTAAAATATAAGGTAAAGTCGAGAATAAAAGAGCGTGACAAACGTAGAAGACTTTAGCGTCGCCTGTTGGCACCGCCGTTTGAGCTAGATGGTGCGCCGTGCAGAAGAATAGGACACACGCGACGCTCACCATCAGGTTGTGCCTGTTCGAAGACTTCTGGATCACAGGTGAGACGGACACGAGGCCCAGGCCGAGGCCGGTGTCTCTGACTAGAGAAAAGAGAGGAGTTGTGCTCACGTGGACGTGCTCGATGTGTTCGCACCACTTGAATGCCTAAAGAAGAAAAATAAATGAATATATTTCGCTATTTATCCATTTCTGGATGCATATTTTTGCACGTGTAATAATAGTTATTTGTATATCAAGTGCGGGAAGACATTCTTCTCGTCTTTTCGCTAGAAAACAATTTTTTTAAAGGAACCAAATTTTAATCAAAATACTCGTAAATAGTAATTTACATTGCAAGACTGTTACTCAACTTAACGGGCCAGCACATGAAGTTCGGATTACGGTCCAACATTGTACAATGTTTTACGATTCATTGAATCGTTAATAATTTTTAAAATTTTACATTTATTTAAACGTTAGCACAATTATTAACTACTAGATCCAAATAGAACAGCTCGGTAAAAAGATTCACCACTGAGACAGAGGTCAATAATAGTAAATTTACGATACAGTAAATCATAAATTTATAAATTCTACTCCAGCAAAGTCATAGGAATCATCGGTTGCTAAGAAATTTGCACATACATTTGTCTTGAAATTACTTATTAGCGGTTTCGAAGTTTTTATGGATTTTGATACACGAAAAATAATAATTTAAAGATGATTTTGCTGTAGAATGCCCAGGGAGAGCCTGTTTTTTTTTGTATATATTGAAAATTTCTGGTTGCCAATAGCGTGCTCCAAATGTAGTTTCCACGGTTGAAAGAATAAATAATTATAAATATGTATTTATTTATGTAAATGCGTATTTTCTAGTTCTAATTTTGATAATATTTCTGTTTGATACATACTTGCGTTTATTATTATAATGCAGAAAAGGAAATTAAACCTAATTACAGAACAGGAAATAAACAATTTATAGTGAATTTTCAAATTACTTGGGCAAGATAAACTAACTAACGTTCTCATGAATTACGGTTAAAAATTAGTTATTTGAAACAAACATCTGATTTTCTACTTGTTTCCGAAATGAAAGAATTCAGAAAGGAATATTTATTTGAAAATAAATGGTTTCTTACCAGTTTTACGGACCATTGAGGATCGATTCCCGCAGCCTTTTGAATCCAATAAGCAGCAAAAGAAATTCCTGTTGCTAGCAACACGAAAGAAAGCAGTCGTAATTTTGAGCTATTGTGCCAGTAATTTGTGGTTGGCTTATTGCTATTTCCAAAATAATGTCCTATCATAAAACCTGTAACCATTAAATTTAATCAGTAAATAATATTTACCACTACTAAAATAATATTACCTAATATTGCTCCAAATAAACATTGATGAGGAAAATGTGTTGCAAGAAACATTCTTGAAGTAGATACAAACATTAAAATAATTATGTAAACAGCCCAAAATATGGAGGCCATCATTTTATTATTGCCTTTTCCTGCACTACAAATATGTCAAATTATTGCAGATATACACATTTGATAATAAACATTTACCGTAAATTTCTCGCGGAATAATACCTAATGCAAGCATTTATAAGGACGTACAGTAAAGCTGCACATCCCATCAGATGTCCTGAAGGACTTCCAGGACTCGTCTCACACGTCAAAGGACTTTGTTTGAGAAAAGGATACCAGGGTTTCATAATATTAGCCTCCCGAATCCACCAAAAAGGCCTGTCTTCTCTAATAAACCTATTTATAATTTTAAAGTGACGTATGTTGGATAATAAAATTGGATTACGTACCATTTCATAATAACGTTGGCCCATTCTGCAATAACTGAGACTAATAAAACATCTGCGGTTAAAAGTGTATCGAATGTAGATAAAATCGGAACTATAATAGTAAAGGCATAGGCTGGATCTGAGACTTGACTTATTGCATTCATGAAGTTATCATGTTCACTGAATCTTAAAACATTTTACATTTGATTTGTCATTTCATACAAATTGGATAGCTTACCTTGCCTGAATTTCTTGTATCACAGGAATACCTGATTTGTATAAATAATCCATTATTAAAAACTATTTTATTACCGAAACTGAAGTGCGAAGATAATTTTGGTTATATTATTAATTTGTAATCTGCGCCATGTTGCTTCTGCTGTCATGCGAGTTCGCGAAATTTCCACTAGATGGTGCGCACTATATTATCTTGTTTTTGAAAAATGGAGACATGTTTATTACTTTTTGGCTCATTTTAATATGCAAAATAAAGTGTATTATAAATAACAACTGTGAGAAAATGTTCTGTTTTTGTAAAATGAATTATCTGCATTTATTTGCATTAATGGTTTAGCGCGGCACTGAAGGTAATTGTCATTGTTGCAGTAATATTTATTAGACCACACATTTGTTTTAAGCATTTTGTTTTATTTTTATGCCCGACCAGAAGCCAGAAACCAAACAAAAACTCTAGTTTTAGTTTGAATTTTTGTCCAGAGAACGTAACTTTGCGGTCTCTGAAAATATTTGCATGCAATTACATAAACTTCTCGTGGTTAGATACACTTCTTTACTTTAGGAAATTAAATTTAAAAAATACGTTCACCATTCATTTGTTTAATATCTCTAAACATTTTTTATTAAATTTGGAATTTCTGGAGCGTAAACTCTGGAAAAAATGTTAGAAACGAAATTCGTAGATATTCAAATATATCAACGCAAATATTTGATGTGATCAGTCGAGATGGTCCCAAGTGGTTTTATTTTTGCTACCGAAACGTACGATATTTCTCCTTTTCTGCATTTGTATAAGCGATTGGAAAAAGGATAATAAATATTGTAACTTTATTTCCTGAATGCTGGTTTACTGGTTTCGATTCATTATTTCAGACAGATATATTTTCGTATTGCTAATAGATGGTTTATAAAAGTAAAATACATATTTAATTATTCTTTTCTCTTACTCTTATCTTATTCTGAATGTGGCAGGTCTGCATTTTCAGATCTTGGAAGAAGTGGAAGTAGATGGCACAATACGCACAGTTATTAACTTGACCAAATCAGTATCTGTAATTAACATTAATACAAGATCTGTAAACTATTTAATTTAATGTTAAAACAATACATCTTCTGGTATCAAGAATATATCACAATAATTTTTTCTAATTTTTTATTTACAATTTGGATGTTTAACCCTGGACAGTCACATTAGCGTGGGCCATATTGGTGGTTGCGGTATACAGCGGTAAATTTGAATAACTGTCAGTTGCAAATGAGATAAAATTTAAGAATATTATTATTATTTCATCTGCATTGTAAAAGTTCCTACAATTTTTCATTGTACAAATAATTTTTGCACTTATTTTATGAATTTAACATGAAAGAAATACTGTGGCTTGATATTTGACAAATATAACTGACATTGACACTGACATATTATACTCTCTTTTCTATGGTGACTAAGATATCAGGCTATCAGCGGGCACTGAGCAGCCATCTTCCCAGTTGCGCACCATGAAATATTGGGATCATGACATATTGGTAGTTTCGCTACTGTGTGAATTCTTATACTGTGACACTATTTTCACGCTGGGGTCTGGGAAACCCAAGAAAAAAAAACTACTTTCCCATAACCGGATGTTATTTCTTAGGGATTTTACTTATGGAATATCAATGACGCATGTTTGTTAAAGAAAATAACAGTAAGGTGTTATCATAAACGTTACGGCTATTTATTTTTTTCTTTTATTGCTTAAAAATTGCAGTCCACATGGTTGAGAACCACTTATAAACAAAAACATGACTAGAAAACAAGTTTATTTAAATGTTAATTCATTAAACGTCAAAGTATGTTAAATGAAAAATGATTAATACTTTCAGCAATCAGTAACGAACGAGGAATATGTAGATATGATAATGGTTTATGGAATGTTTCATTAATTAAAAATATTTCTACAATTCACCGCTTTTGTCAATATTTTTTGTTGGGTGCATAATTTAAAATTAAAATACCTAACAACAAATTGAGAAATATATTTTTATGAAAACGAGAAAATAATGATTCTTCCCAATTATTTTCAGCGGTATTCAACAGGTGGGCGTTAATTTAATAGTATATTATAAAAGTGAGTGAAATTAGATATTATTCATGATTGAGACTGGTAATCTTTACGAATGATTAATATCATTTCACGACGTTTTATCTTACGGTAGCAGCTTTTTATATGATAATAGTTTAAATCTATGCTTGTTTTAAATATATATGAAAATAACGTATTATGATAAATTAGGGCCGATATTTCCATCCACGAATAAACTTCCGAATAAATTATTCGTCGAATAAATAAAAAATTACGAATCAAAAAATGACAGCTAAAACAATAAGTATCATTTGAGCTATGATTTCGATGCGACATGTTTCATTTATTCGGCAAATAATTTATTCAATTCTTTATTCGTAGATGAAAATATTAGCCTTTAATCAAGTTATGTTGTTGCTAGGGTTATGCTATTTAATTCACAGTTCTGTGTGAAAGCATTTTAGTCACTTGTAAATAATACATAGTTGCTTTTAGTCACTAAAAACAAATTAATAATGTACACCAATAACTGCTACTGTAAGATAAAAGAATGTTAATTTGTTGTAACATTTCGGTTATTGAGTTTTTGTCAAAAGTTTATTAAAGAAAAATTATTATCTTTGGCTCTCCCAGGTACACTTTCAATCTTCTTTTCCGTACGTTATGAATCATTCTGTATTTTAAATAATAAAATAAATACAGGTGGTCCATCGGTACGTATTTTTCATTTTATGCGATTATTTTAAATATTACCGACAATATTTTCAAACAAACTTTATTTTACATCAAAATGCCCACATTCCGCTGTATTACTTTTTCTACCGGGTGTTCTATTTTCGCGCGATAGAATTTTTAAATGGAACAGCCTATATATTTTTCACAATTTTAAAGATCTTATGTTTCTCTTTAAATGAATTCTTATTCTTTATAGTCCTGAAATGATGAGTACATAAACTATTCAAGTTCTTATGATTTAATAATAACACAGAAAATATGCCATAAAATTGTGTGTGAATGTTTAATTTAAACAGACCATTAATAATTGTTATTTACTATTTTAATTTATGGCCAGTTGCACCAATCACACTTAAATTTTAAACTAGGATTAATTGGACAAAAGCAAATCGAATGTTTTACACCAATGTCAATTATTCCATATGTCATGTGACTTCGATTTGCTTTTATTTATTTAAACCAAGTTAAATAAATAGATCCGTGGTAACGTGTCGGACTGTGGATCGTGAGATTCTCAGTTCGAATCCAACAGCTGACAGTTTTCAATTTAAATTTACTCATGTGGTTCCCCCTCCACTAACATCTTTGGGGGCTATGATTTGACGGCTGGTAACCGTACTTCATACGAAAAAATATATCACTACCGAGATTTGCGTAAGCAGAGGGCCACATCCATAATGAGTAAAAGGCGTGATGATATATTTATTTATTTTTATTTTATTATTTAAAATTTAAGCTTTCTTGGTGCAACTGACATTAGTGTAACAACTTTTTTTTGTTATATTTTGTTTAATTTGTCGAACTAATGTTCAATTCGAATTGTGTTATGAATTTATTTATTGTTTTTAATTTCATGGCATTTTCTCTGAGTGATTCTTTATTAATAAAAACATGAATGGTTTCTGTACTGATCATTTTGGGACTATAATGAGTAAGAACTATTTTAAAGATAAACAAAGGGTCTTCAAATTTTGCAAAATATTTGGAAACATCTTATTTGTACCATAATAAATTAATTACCGGACTTATAACGTAAATAAATTTTATGTAACTTGATAATTTACTTTATTTTTAACATCAATGGGCGCATAAACCATAAACGAAATATGACAAATTTATATCAAAATCGTGTAACACTTATGGAAAAATATATAATATCTACTATCATGGAAAATCGTTGTTTTAGTGCCACTGGAGTAGTACTTGTGACGTCACACAAACGTCACATAAACTTTGAAAAATCATATCTCGGGTAATATATGAAATTTTTACATCGGGTTTGCACTGATCATCATATATTCTAATAAAGTTTAAGAAAAAAAAATTAAAAATTGGTTTATGGGCCCATTATACGTCATTCATGCTTCTTCATCCGCACTCAACATCCAGAACCATACATCAATATAGGCACTAACATACCATTACACACACTCAATCAAGCGTCTCTAGATACATTCACGTTCCTAGCAAAGAATTATTTATTTGTATTATTTTTAAGTTAAAAGTTTATTTCATTTTACAACCGCAGAGCTAAAACTTAATTCCCTGCAAAACATCTTTGTAAACACTTCTGCGTCAGCGAGTAACTCTTTGCATGACAATCACCGGAATCGTTCCGGACTCATTCCGGGCACCGGAGCCACAGTTCCGGCTTCTCCGCGTGGCAAAGTAGGCCACAAGCCAATCAGCCTTTGACTAATGTATGCTGCGGCGCTCCCCGCTTTATGTGTGACGTAGTATGTGTGTGTGGTCCTTACCCTTGCATTAATAATAATTGAAATTAACGAGAAGGTTTTTGTTTTCCTGAGGGGGAAGGGGGATTGGTACAGAGGGTGTTACTTTGTGATGTAATGCAATATTGTGTACCTGTTAAGTTAGGGAATTGTTAATAAATTGAATTTGGGGTTGGTTGTGGATTTCTTTGTATAAGGGTATTTCGTGGTATCCTGCCCGATGCTCCCTTGTTTACTAATTGACTGTGGCTATTGAACGCTAACCTCAAATGGGTTTCTTAACTGTCAAATTATTTATTTTAACAGAACAGTATTTATTTGATGTCCCATTGTAATTTATCACCTGGAATATCTCGTGAAATATGCACTAATGAAAAAATGTTCCAACTATAAGTTTAATAACTTGGAGTGGGACATCTGATCCAGCAAAATATTTAACCAAATCATCCTTGGGGAGCGGGAAGGGAGGGCGGGGGCAAAAATCTTAAATGAGAACTATTTTCTATTTGTAGATCCAGTTACTTTTTTTTGAATAATATTTTTTATTTAATATTTTAATAATTACTTTAATTACCTACCAGTTACAAAAGTAGTGTCTTAGTACTTGGAAATAGATTGAGACAATGTTTTGATATATATGTCGTAGGCATTTAGAATAATCCGACATTTAGCTAAATGCCTAGGCATTTAGCGACATGCCGGAAATTATATGAATTTTACTTCGTTTTTCTATTAGACTGGCGGATTCAGGCAATTAGACGAAAAATCGCGCATTTTTCTATTTGCCGGACGCGGTTTAGGCACTTGAAATGATCATTCATAATATTGTGAACAATTTTATTAACAAACACTTATTTGTTAAAACAAGGTGCCGATAAATGGCATCGTGAATTTCATAAAATACCTGCTTTGAAGCAGGCACATCTTTTTGTTTGGCATTGTTTTTTTTGCATAGCTTTGCAATTACATGTTTTGCCGCACCCTGTTTTAACAAGTAAGTGAAATTTGTTAATAAAATTGTTTATAATATTATGAATGATTCTTCTAAATGCCGAAACCGCGCCCGGCAAATGGAGAAATGTGCGATTTTTCATCTAATTGCCTGATTCCGCCAGTCAAATAGAAAAATGAAGTAAAATTCATCTAATCGTCGGCATTTCGCTAAATGCCTAGGCATTTAGCTAAATGTCGGATTATTCTAAATGCCTACAACATATATAATACTCAGCACTATAAAAATTTCATCTCTTTCCCCTCCCCTACTTCAATAGGTTGGAAGCGGCCGGCAAAAAACACAAGTGTGAATTTTAATTATTATAAGTGAGACGATTTCTTGACTGGAAGATGTATAAAGGAGACAAATTTTTTAATAAATTGACTGCTTCTCCGTTATTTGTCTCCTTTAATTATTATGATTCATTGGAATTAAATTTAGAAAAATGACCAGAAATTTAGATTTTTTTTTGGTAAAATGAACTTGGTTTTTGACGCATTATCCGAATCTGCAATAAAAAATATGGGTTCCCATTTATGATTTTAAAATGCGAGACAAGATATGTAAACGAAACTTGGAATTTATAAGTTTGATGAAAATATGAAAGGCTGAGTTGATTTTGAATTAAATTGATAAACCGGAAGAGGAAGTTTCTGGACACACAAAATAATAAATTCCATTTTTTTTTCAAAAATAGAATCAGCTGTTAAAAAGTTTCAAATGAAAGATGTTAGCAAAAATATGTATTTGGAATATAAAATATTACTTGCACTTTTCTTGTACATGATTCTAAGTTTGAGAAAAACTAAATTATATATTTAATAATATATTTCAATAATCTTAGTTACGATGGGAACAAAAACTAAAAATTTTTTTGCAAACCTGTACTGTAAGTTACCCATTAATAACAAAATTTAAACACAGTAAGTGGAACTTTTATTGCACAATTGGTTTCCATGGTTACATCATTTACTTACCGTCCACGGTGGATGGTAAGTGAAACTTACCGTTCACGGTGGACGGTAAGTAAATATAAATCATTCAAATTTTATTTTTAACCTCAATCTGACAGCTGTTAATTTTGATACCTATTTTTCTTTTTCTTATATTTACGCAGGTATTGCAAAAAATATCTTACTAACCTCGAACTGTAAGTGATTTTTTAGGTCTTGAATGTTTAGGAAATCTCGACCCTACGGGTCTCGACATCCCAAACTACATTCTCGACCTAAAAACTATCACTTACAGTTCACGGTATGTAATATACTATTAATGCAATTTTTGAACTTAACCCACATTCATATCCAATCTTTTTAAGAGACACACTTTCGTTCAAATTGTTTTTGTGATACATACGCAAGCACGTTTTCTTTATTTTCCTCGTTTTCAGTCAATTACTTATCAACACAGTAATAGGTTTGTTAAAAGTACCAAATTCCTCAAATTTTGCTACAGCCGTATAAAAATTGTTCAATGCAAACGAATTATAAGTGTTAGAGAACTTAAAAAGAATCTTTATTGAAATCATTTAATTTACATCAGTTTGAGAAAAACCAGAAATCCTCTTCAATTGACAAGTGTCATAAGAACTAAATAACCACACTTGGTGACAGGTTGTGTTAATTTATATGCCACCAAAATGTAAGAATAATTGTGTTAGACTGTCACTTATTTAGCATATATATAATCCAGTAGCTATCCATTTTAATCTGCAGTTTCTCAGGGCCGGCTTAGCTCAATTACCCTCCCCGTCGTCTGTACCGCAATGGCAATGTAGATTAAAATGGAGCCATTTAATGGCACATAAATACGTCGAACAAAGAGCCAACTGCGATGCGATGCGTTCCGAATAAAAACAGGATGAAAATAGTGGACTAGTGAGAGCTCTTACTGCCGTTATAACGTCAAACTGAACTATTTCCTATTGATTCATCGCTGTGGATAGGGGCAGACCAATCCGCCAACTCAGATCAACATATTATTCGATAATCGGTTTTAGAATTGTGCTGCGATATTGAAATAATAGTAAACATAAATTTTACGAAAACGAAATTATAGATATTTAATAAAAAATTGTTTTTGGTAGAAATTGAGCTTTATTTTATTTTTACTGTATTTATTTGAAGATTTTTTTGTTTCACTTTTCACCGAGGTTGGTGTACTATTTTATTAATAATTAACAATTTATAAATGAAATATACCGGCTGTTTCATTTAAGTGTGTCACCATTGTTATTTCGAAAACTGTAAGAGATACCAAGTTGGTTAAATTAGACATCAATTTCTATATGACAAGACTATTACAATGACCAAAAAATATTTTTTTAACCGAAGGTTTTCAAAATATTGAACCCAACTTTTCTATTTTAAATAGCAGCATATTTTTTTTATTGACTCATTCGATACAGCATTTTTTTTCTGAATTCAACGATATAATTAAATAAATTATTTCCTGAGATATGTTTTAAAAACCTTATAGGCCTTCAAGTAAAGGACTTCTTTTCTTGGATTACTACCAAAATCTAATCAGCTCGTAATTTGAACATTTAAATTCAAAATAAGAAATTTTAAAATGATCGTTGACGAAAACATCGTCACATAAAGACACATACATCCATACATGGTACCATGAAAATTATGGTAAAACAACGTGCTTATCTATTGAACATTCACTATCGAAAATAACTTCTTTACATGTGCGGGATGTCATAAAATAAAAATATAGCAAAAATTGCTTTATTTTCAGTAATAACAAGAGAATGAGAATAAATTGAAAATAATTTGACAGATCTTTCGAAAACTTGTTGCCAGGCAATAGCCACTCAAGCCCGTAGTGCTTGAGTGGCTATTGCCAAATGGCGACAAGTTTGAGAAAGATACTGGAGAATTATTTTCTAATTTATCGAACTCTCGAGTTATATTTAATTAGATTATTTTTTGATTTCATCATCAGGCACGTCACTAAATCTATCTTTTTTGTTCATTTTTACTTGTGTTGATGATACCTATCTGACATCTGACATCTGTCAACAAAAACAAAAAAGCTACAGAGAAAATTGCCGGGAATAATCACAAGAGCATTATTCTCAGTATAATAATGACAGGATTGGTTAAAACTCAGACACGTGACATACAATGAAGCATTTCATTGGTTTTAAGAAACGTCAAAAAATAAATCTCACGATCCACAGTCCGACACGTTACCACGGAGCTATTTACCCCATTATTACTAAAATATAATATAAATAATAATATATTGTAACGATAGTTCAGATTCGAAGACACCCCCTGGCATCCCTTAGCCAGACGACCCCCTGGAATTTTAGGCGTCTAAAATCAATTCTGCGTTGGTCTTGGGCAGTGACAGTTTAAAAATGTAGTCGCGCTACGTAAAAATGTATTTTTACGTAGGTTTAAGTTAATTAAGTAGTTTCATTTATTAGATAAGTTAGTGCAACGATAAGTTAATTATAAGAAGTTCAGAATCTTAATAAAGTCAATTTTTACAATTTTTACATTATTTAGAGTGTTCGAGTGTCATGATTTATCAGCTCCCAATTCATCCACTCCTAATTTAACCACGACTGGTTTGTCCCCTTTACTTCAATAAAGTTTCCTTCCTTTTTATTATTCCTATCCTATAGTCATCACTTCCCCATTTGCTACAATAATGTGGAATATGATAAAATGGTCAAGAGATAAAAAATAAAGAGGGAACTACAGGGGTAAATTGTAAATTAAAAATGGACGAATATTACCTCTTCAATTTATCAAGTGCTCTGGAAAATACTCCATACATTACTGTGGACTTTTATTTATTATAAATCCCGGCCGCCATGGCATTAATCAAAAAATTAATTTCCTTATTTGGTGCAATTGCGCCGGACATGTCAACCATTTGCCGCAAGACAAATCATCGGCGTGGGTGTGCAGATGACACCCATCACTCTGGAAATATTACTGCGGTATGATATTTGCTGAGTCCGTTTGCGTATATAAGATATTTCTGCGGTTTTTATTGCTTCGCCAGGGGAGGGCGTAATGGCGAGTTTGGGTAGTATTTCGCCCGTCACATTTCGTATTGTCACGTATAAAATACGTTTATTTTGCCACCATATGTTACTGCGTAAATTCTGCTAGTTGTTAGAGTGAATCTTTCATGAAGCTAGGAATTGCACCGCTCTGTCAACTGGTATTACTTTTATTTTTGGTTGTTTAATTTTTAATGTTGGTAGTATGTACACAGTAGGGTATAAGGGAAGAGGAAGTACAGAGAAATACACTTTATTGAAGTTGTAAATCTAGCTGGTTTAACAGAATGGGTTCGTATTAAGGTTTTCCCTCAGTGCATGTATCATTTTTACAAACTTTTTTTTAGTGCACCTATATTATACTTAAACTGTGTGGGATATAGCGCGATGTTATGTATGTCTGTATGTATATACTCCTATGTTATACTCTGTTAAAAGCAGATCTAAATAAATTATTTACAAAATAATTATCAGTAATAATATAACAAGAGAGTAAATTGAATATAATTTGACAGATCTTTCGAAAACTTGTTGCCTGGCAATAGCCACGAAAGCTTGAGTGGCTATTGCCAAATGGCAACAAGCTTGAGTAAGATACTAGAGAATTATTTTGTAACTTATCGAGCTCTCGGGTTAAATATAATTAGATTATTTTTTTATTTCATCATCGGGAACGCCATTAAACCTATCTTTTTTGCTCATTTTTTACTTGTGTTGATGATAACTATCTGACATCTGATATTTGTCAACAATAACAAAAAAGCTACAGAGAATATTCATGGCAATAATCACTAGAACTTTATTCTCAGTATAATAATGACAGGATTGGTTAAAACGCAGACACATGACATACAATGAAGCATTTCATTGGTTTTAAGGAAAGTAAAAAAATTATCTTCCATTTTATAAATAAAATATTATCGTTCTTAGAAAATATTTCTATATTTAAAAGAGTTCACAACAATTATTCATTAATCAATATTATAGTTATTTGAGTAACTATCAAAGTTTATAATAAAAATTATTTTACTTGGTAGGTGGACATTTTCCCTCCCGTTTTCCCCACGATTATTAATTCTCCTCATCAATCAAATTGATAATTTCTATTAAAATTGAATACATACTCTGATTCGAGTTTGTCGAGCGTGAGTTGTATAGGCTTAGGGTTTGTTTGTTAAAAGTGCGAACAAAGCGACCTTAGCTGCATACAATTTCCGGTAAAAATGAGTGCTGTGATTCGAGTTTGTCGAGCGTGCATTTTTTGGAAAAAGTGTAATATAATCGGGTCTTTAGAAAATCTTTTCCAACAGTCCCGGCGAGAAAATTGTTGCGGGAAAAAGGGACAGGGGAAAAATACAATAGGGGAAAAATTACACAGCGGAAAAATGTCTAGGGGGAAAAATGACCAGGGAAAATCTTGCCTAAAATAGCAATTTGAATATATATTATATTTTTATCAATATATAATATTAACGACAACATATGCGGTAAATAGCTCCGTGGTAACGCGTCCTTAGTTCGAATTCCAAAGGTGACAGTTGTCAATTTGAATTTACCTCTATGGTTCCCCCTCCATTAACATCTTTGGGGGCTATTATTTCACGGCTGGTAACCGCACTTCATACGCAAAAATATATCACTTACCGAGATCTGCGTAAGCAGAATGCCACACCCATAATGGGTAAAAGGCGTGATGCTATATTTATTTATTTACGACAACATGATCTAGATATATACTGCAACAATATTAAATTATTAAAAAACATAAATATTTAAATTGTTTAAGCAGCAATAATATCACATTACTAATATAAATAAAAATATTGTTATTGTAAATATTTAAATTGCTGTCACTATACATAAGATAAATCTATTGTAGCATTCACAACAAGTAATGGAATGGCACATATTCCACTCAAGCAAAAAGTCTGTTTGCGAGGACTACGGTTTGCGAGTGTGGGATATGCCATTTTGTTACATGTTGTAGACTTTATTTTCTATAACAAGATTTTGGAAATTGTACAAAAAATACAAATACTAAACTGTTGAAAGCGTCAAACTCAAATAAATAAAATTAATACAAACAGACATAACTATAGTAACTAAATCAATATACTTCATATATAGCGCTAATATGCGGCTCTGATTTCATGAATTTATTCCATACGCGGCGTATGGAATGATAGTTATTCCAATACAATTTTTAGTTGTGGAATGCCTAGTTTCCAAAACAGTGTTATAGAATATTATATTCTACAACAAGTAATGGAATGGCACATATTCCAGGCGAGCAAAAAGTTTGTAGTCCGAGCCGAAGGCGAGGGCTACGGTTTGCGAGTATGGGATCTGCCATTCCGTTACACGATGTAGACTATACTTTCTATAGCAAGATTTTGAAAATATACATAAAATACAAATATAAAACTGTTGTTAACGTCAATATGCGGCTCTGATTCGTCGAAAATATTCCATACGCGGCGTATGGAATGTTAGTGATTCCATAACAATTTTTAGTTGTGGAATGCCTAGTTTCCAAAACAGTGTTATAGAAATATATTTATTGGTTTGTGAAATGTTTTGTGATCATTCCTTTAAGATAAGAAAGTACCGGAGAACAAGTAAAATAGGTGAAACATAAAAGCATCCCTCCTTTTAAACTCACTTAAAAACCATCACAATTTCATCCATATTTCAGTGACAATTCACAAATTTCCAAATCCATTCATCCTTTACATTTAGAATCACTCCCTACCTACCTCACAACAGCACAACAAAATCGCAGTTGGCTTTTACTACCGCGAGCGAATTTCGCTCACTGTTTCGGTGGGGGCGTCTTTGCAGCGCGGCGGCCGGCGGCGTCCTCGCTGTCAGTAGCACGTGGTCGTCCCGACGCTTAACACCTCTTTCCCACACGCCTAGAGAACGGTTTCGCCGGGAAGTGACACTTCAATAACACATTTTAGGACAATAAATTGAGTGTTAGTGGATATTGATACATTGAGTGATATATGTTTCATTCGAAACGGTTGAATTTTTTTTTGTTTAGGTTTTAATTTTTAGGGATATATTGTTTTTAAGAATTTAGGTTACTATTAATATTTAGTGCTTTGAAACTAACTGTGGTATTTGACTTTTTCAATTTAGTGAAATATTTCAGGACAAATTCTAAAATTTAGTTACCTAGTGTTTGTGTGTGCGCTGTATGCTGTATGCAGTATCAAGTGAAGTTAATGAACTGCGGTTGGGGAATTAATTAAAGCGGAATTAATTAAAGGTATTGAATTTTCATTAAATTCTTAGATGAACAAGTTATTTTGTTAATTTATAATGTGAACATAATATGGTAATTAAAATAATTATTTGGGATACTATTTTCTTTATTTTTTATTTATATTGGATTATTTTAAATATTACCTAATTTTTTTTACCAAAAGTAATTTTAAAGTAAAATGCTCATTTGTCTGTAAAATAAATTTTTCTGCCGGGTGTTCCATTTTCGCGGAATGATATGGAACTTTATATTTTTAAATGGAACATTCTATATATTTTTACAAAATTTTAAGGACTTTTCGTTTCTCTTTAAAACAGTTCTTATTCTTTATAGCCCTAAAATTATACGTGCAGAAATTATTCATGTTTTATTAATAAATAATCACATACAGAAAGTAAGCAATGAATTGTGTGTGAATGTCTAAACAATCAGATTATTTGCTGTTAGAATTTCAATAATTATTATTTGCTTTTTTTAAATAAGTTGATCAACTTTTCATTATTATATTTTATTTAACTTGTATTCATGTTGAATTCACATATTTTTTGTAAATTTCATGGTACACTTTCTGTGTGTGATTATTTATTAATATGTACATGAAAAGTTTCTGTACCGATAATTTTAGGACCATAATGAATAAAACCTATTTTAAAGAGAAACACAAAATATTAAAAATTTTACAAAAATATATTGGATGTTAAAATAAATATATCATCACGCCTTTTACCCATTAGGGGTGTGGCACTCTGCTTACGCAGATCTCGGTAAGTGCTATATTTTTTCATATGAAGTGCGGTTACCAGCCGTCAAATCATAGCCCCCAAAGATGTTAGTCGAGGGGGAACCACAGGGGTAAATTTAAATTGGTAACTGGCGGCTGTGGGATTTAAACTGAGGATCTCACGATTCACAGTCCGATACGTTACCACGGAGCTATTACCCCATATTTCAAAATATAATGTTGCATGTCATTGCGCGAAAATAAAACACCCGGTAGAAAAACTTTTTCCCGTAGAAATGTGGGTATTTTAATGATATTTAAAAAACTCATAAAATACAAAATGTAGAGCGATAGAGCAGTATATCGCCAATCAATTATATAATTTTTTGTGTGTGGCACTCTGCTTGGAGCAGATCTTGGTACCTGATAAATTTTTGGCATGCTTATTCGTCACACTACAATCCCAAAGATATTAGGATATAATATATCCAAAATTTTACATATATGCGCGAAATAAATAAAACAATTTGAATATAATGTATTCTCAATTTTTGGGTATTTAGTCTTTATTTGTTTGAAATAATGATGGGATATTTTAGCCGAAAATGAATTCCCTAAAACTAAAAACCTACAGATAATATTTAATATTTATGTCAAAATTATTATTATTGTTTTGGTGTATTTGATAAAAGCTTAGAAAGTCTGTACGAGGTTTGTTAAAAAAATAAGGTGACTTTTCAAATTTCGCAAGCTACTTACATTCGATTTTGTTTGTTTGTTATGTTGGTACACATGTCCCCAATATATGTTACCATTATTAGCAATTTTTACCTATCGAAAAAAAATTAATCAAAGAATCTGTACTAAGTTTTGGGTGAAAAATGAAATTAAATACTTATTTCTGGATCTATTTCCTGCACTCAAATCCTTTTTTTTTAATACACAACTGCAGAACTCATCCTGCGGAACCTACCAATGAAATGGCAAATAAATAATAATGTAGGTATTAGTTTTATTAAAATGTTTATTTTAAAATCAATATAAATATTTTTAAATACAGCTTTTCTTGTAATATTTACAAAGCGCTTTTTATATTTTGGCATATTTATTATGTTTGCATTCTTCTTTATACAGGAACAAACAAAATATTTAATTACGTACAGAGTTGTGTATTTTTGCGTAGGTAATCTATTTTTAGTTATTAAATTAATTTCTGTAAAAAATTATTGCCTGTTTTATTAATTTTATTTTTATGCGAAAATAATAAACTGGTAAAATTAAATGATAACGCTAAAATTTAATAAATTTGCATATTACGTTTATTACAGCTTTATGAATTAAATATCAGATTAGAAATTTTCATTTACAATAAATCATATCTTTTATTATTCAATTTCATTCACTTGTTTGCACAGTTGACAGAGCTAATAAAACTTTGACTAATAAACACATCAAAAACAAAATATGGCGATTATCATCACATTAGTTATCAAAACAATTGTATGCTCCAAACATTTGTTTCCAAAATAACATTTATTAATAGAGAAATTAAATGCCATGGAGTGTGTTCGTGTAATATTGATGTTGTCCGTGATAAGTTATATTCGTACATGGTATAATCCGCTTAATGTGCAGCACAGTGGCGTACGTCGCCCGAGTTTAGGGGCAATCAGACTTGCAAATGTTCATCAGTTAAAGAGATAAATCCGGGATAACATGATTTTAATGCTCTAGTTTCAATAGATAAGCGAACGAGAATATAGTTGGCTGTGCTATGAAGTCGTATTTTGTTTGTTTATTAAGAGATAGTGTCAAATTTTATTGGTGACGTCATATTTTGTCAAATTTGTGTTTGAATTTGAATATCAAACAGTGGATTTTTTACAGAAGTGTACATTCATTTTATTTACAATTTAGGGCCGATATTTTCATCTACGAATAAAGTACCGAATAAATATTCTCCGAATAAATGAAAAATGTCGCATCGAACTCATAGCACAAATGATACTTATTGTTCTAGATGTCATTTTTTTATTTATTTGACGAATAACTTATTCGGAAGTTTGTTCGTGGAGGGAAAGTCCGCCCCTTATTGAAATAATAATATAATTTTAAAGAATATATAAATTTATAAATGAATATATCATGTTATTTAGCAATGTTTGGTATGGCACAGTAACAAACTGCGTTCGCAGATTTGAAAAGTGATATATTTTTACTCATGATGTGCGGTTACTAGCCGTCATGCCATGGTCCTCAAAAATGTTATGGAGGGAAACAACAGGGGTAAAGTTAGAAGTGGCGATTTGTCAATTGTAGGAATTGAATTGGGGATCTCATACCTACGATGCGTTACAATGGAAATAAATAAGGTATAATAAAACGTTTCTGGGTTGTGTTACGTCACAACTGCTATATATTATTATAAATAAGTACCTATAACTTCTTGTCATATATCATTTTGGGTATGGCACTCTTCTTTCGTAGAGCTCATAAGTGATATACAGAGGGTTAAAAAAATAAAGGTCACGGATTTAAGGGTGGATAATACATTTCAAAAAATAAAAAAGTTTATATAAACATATATCCGGAAATGCCTAGTTTCAGAGCTATAACGATTTTAATATTTTATTTTTGTCATAGAACTCATACTCTTTACATTAGGTTTGTTCCAAGTGGTCATTTCGGACATGTTTGTAACATGTTTGTGACAAATGTCAGTGCGCCTGCGAAAAATGTAAACAAGTTAAGTTTGAAACATAGACTGGAACGGTGAATGGATTGAAGCGTATGTGTATGCTCATTTTTTGTTTTGACAGCTAACCTTAAATATAAATATAAATAAAGAAATTCATACATTTTTCGCCACAAGAAAAGAAATGAGGTTTATGTTTCAAAATTAACTTGTTTACATTTTTCGCAGGCGCACTGAAATTTGTCACAAACATGTCACAAACATGTCAGAAATGACCACTTGGAACAAACCTATTATATCAAAATCATAGTTTTCGTTTACAATGGAAAACAGTTGAAGATAGTGTTTTGCTTTTCCTTATTTGACATTAACTTTTGTTATTTTGGACATTTGTTATAATTTTAATTGACTGTTTTCTATTGTAAACGGCTACTATGATTTTATTGCAATGTTAAAAGTATGAACTGTATGTGACAGAAATAAAATATTAAAATAGCTACTATGATTTTATTGCAATGTTAAAAGTATGAATTGTATGTGACAGAAATAAAATATTAAAACCGCTATAGCTCTGAAACTAGGCATTTACGGATATGTGTATGTTTGTATGAACTTTTTTTTATTGTTTTAAGACGTATTATCCACCCTTAAATACGTGACCTCTATTTTTTTTGAATATCCTGAATATTTACGCTTGAAGTATGGTTACCATAATAACTAGCTGACAAGTACCAAGTAAAATGTATAGTGGGGAAGGAATCACAGAGGCAAAGTTAAAAGTGACGACACTGTAGGAATCGAATTGATAATGTCATGATCTACAGTTCGATGCGAGCCATTTACCCTAATTAAAATTGTAACTCATGATAAAAGCGTTTATGGCTGTATTACGTCACAACTGCTAATGCCGAATTCATGCAGCCATTTTCATTTTCATTTAATTTATTTTATATTTTAATTTAATTTTAATTTATCTTTTTTAATATATCATTCAACAATATTAAATTAAATTAAAATGCACCGAAGCACGCCATTTGTTACATTTAAGTCTATTAATTTTAAATATGGGAATAATAAATACACAAATAGTTACGCGATTTATAATTTACAAGCATGGAGTTTTTTTTTTTTTAAATAGTGATCAATGATCATGGTCTGTGACAAGTGATTATGTGTTCATCATATTATTTTATTATTTAAAAATGAAGAAAAGAAGATTTATTTTTCTACATCATGATGATCACAAGAGCTTTTTTATTTTTGAATAAAATTTCTTTTTTATCGGACAGAAAATTATATTTTCTCGTTTCTGATCAGTTCTAAATCATCAAAATTATTCATATTTTAGCAAAGAATTTCAATTCTCAATTATTTCAAATATAACCTTTTCAATCACAAACATCAAAATTTATTATTTTTATTTAAAAGAAAAAAGTTGGTTATGTTATAAATTAAATTAAATGAAAATTTTATTTACAAAGATGGGAAATGGATTAATTACTTAGGTCATATACTGCGTCATGAGTGGATGATTCACATTTACGAAATAATCAAACATATATTTAATTATAAATGTCGACAAATAAAATTGAGAATTAAAGCATCTATGTAGTGCGCACGCACAAAGACAGTGAATGAATTCCCTCCCTTAGGGTCTAATACGTAACAAGTCATGGTCTTAACTTAAATTACAAAATTAGTTTTCTATAAATATTAATTTCACTTTTAGTATAGAGTAAACAATAAACAATTAAAAATATTTCCGATTTAATGAATTATTTAAAATGTTGATAGTCAGCTAACAGAATTTACAATTCTAATATTGTCTGCAACGTATGTCGTAGCTTAACGACTTAAATATGAAATAAAATTTAGCTGAAAAACAAAAGTTCCAAGTTTTCTATAAGGTAGAGTTGCCGCTTTGAATAACTTGGCGGAATTTTAAAATATTTACTTGTTTAGAACTTTGCGACACCGAATTACAAATTAATTGGACCCTCGGAAATTCGGAAAAGTTTAGATATTCTTTTAACCAAACAAA
This sequence comes from Poecilus cupreus, assembly GCA_963942605.1. NCBI lineage: Eukaryota > Metazoa > Arthropoda > Insecta > Coleoptera > Carabidae > Poecilus > Poecilus cupreus. The sequence goes on from OZ012721.1 coordinate 25,417,392, forward strand.
TTGATCATATTGATGTTTCTGTTTTCATAATTTTACGAGATATATCAAAAGAAAATTGATGAGAACTAATTTTATTATAAATTGACAAGAGGATTACGTATCAAATACGCTAACACAGAATTTCGCTAACACTTACTTGTAGTGTACAAGTTCAAGTTGTACATTTCGCGTCAAAAGTATTTTATACAATTGCATGAAATTTCATAACAATTAAGAAACTTTTAGCAATTAAATGTATTTACCAAAAAAATTAGTAAATTTTCAGAAATATCCTCAGTTTGCCAAATAGTTCGGTAAATTCTTCTGTATTCGTTTTTTTTACCTCCCGCCTACCTCTAGGTAAGGGAGGTATTGTTTTTGGTCCAAAAATTGGGTAGTGAGTTTTCAATGAATAAGCACGTTTTAGAGTCCTTACAATACGATTTTACTATTTTCGCGGTGATGTCTGTATGCTATTTATGTTTGTATGTATGTGTGTGTGTTTTGCAATTTTTCGTCTCGCATAACTCAAATACTATATTACCAAAAAATACAATTTTGTGAATTTTTGCTTCTTATATTTAAATGAAGAGCTGATTAGATTTTGGATAAAATTAGTCAACTGGAAGTAGCAGTTTACTTGAAGTCCTTAACAATTTTTCTTGAAAAACACTGTTTAATTTCCTTTTTCAAAACTTATGGTATTTTGAAAGTTATAGAATATTTAATTTTACATGTGTTTTGATTATACCAATTTTAATAATTTTCATTAGATTTAGAGGTAATAAAATATAAAGAAATTAGATTCTATAAATCTTGCAGTCCTTGTACACCATGGAAACTCTTAAAAATTTTAAATTTTTTACCATATGTGACACTTGTCATTTTGATTGTGAAGCTGTTTTCTTAGTGAAATAGTTGTCAAAAAATTAAATAAATATACGATATAAAATAAAATTTCTCAAATATAAATAGAAAATAAACAAATAAGAAGGTATGTTTCTCTATCATCAAACACTATTTTGTACACACACGCACATACACACACACATACACACACACGCGCGCACACACCCACACACTCACGCACGCACACACGTCATAGTGAAAATAGTGAAATGGTAATTTAGGGACCCTAGAACTTGCTTATCCGTTAAATCTGAAAATTTTGTCCTGTCACAATATCTCTCGTAATAATATAATGACGTATTAACTGTCAAAAATGTTAGTTTATTATGAATTTTTGATTGATTTAAGTTACAATAAAAGTTATATTATTCACTATTCACATAAAAAAGACAACAAATAAGGTAATTGTTCGGCTGAAAAATCTCCTTTTTGATTATAAATGTATATTTAAAAATTATTAAATAAGTAGCCGACCCGGTAGGCAGACGTTGTCCTGCCACAGACCTCGCTAGCAAAATATATTTCTTGAAATAAAATTCATTCAGTATAATTGAAATACCTTAAATACATTAATATGATCAGATGAGATAACGAAGAAAAAAGTAAGAAAAGTGGATTTCTTAAATCTAGATAATAAATGTTGTTGATCTCTGAAATCTTACCTAAGTAATAATAAATGTTGAAATAAATTTATCTTAATGCTAATAAGTGTACAATATTTTTGGTTATTTCTTCTTCTGGTGTATAAATGTAACAGGTCTGACGGTTTTCCGACCCGTGAACACGCAAAGTAAAGTTGTCCGTGTGAGAAACATAGCTTTTCCAGATTTCCAGCGTTCGTAATTCTTCTCCTCCTAAACGTCTTGACAGATTTTTATGATTTTTTTGTACTTACGGATTCACCTGAATGGTCAAATAGTCATGAATATAAGTCTGAATTTTTTTTAAAATCTGGATCTCGACAACAGTGCCATCTATCGGGTCTAACTTTAGCTAAGAAACATCCAGGTGACCCAATAAGTACAAAAAAAAAGTTTCATCAAAATTGGACAAGCCGTTTATAAAGAGAAAAATTACCAACACACGCACACCCGAATTTTATATACAAAGATATTCCTTTTAACTATTTTTTTTCTTCGTGTAAATTATTGTTACTTTTCAGTAATAAACCTTTTACGAATATGCCACTCAAATCAATCACAAATTCATAACAAAGTAAACTTTTTCGACAGTTAGAACGTCATATATTTGTTTGTTAATTTACATAACAATTCAAAAATTTAATTATCTAAAACATATCTTTGAAGCATTTTTACCTAAAATTAATTTTGCGCAATATAAAGCAATTTTTCATGTTGAACGCCTACGGCCAGGTAAAAATAATAAATACCTAATTAACAGCTGTTTCACAGTTTCACTACTAACGTCATCGTTATTTAAATCTGTTGGATCCAAAGAAATACAATTTTTTAAAACCTACTGTTACTGAACAATCTAATAAACATCCCTTTAAAAGATAAGATGCGAGAATCTCAAAAGAATCCACTTAGAAACTTTTTGTCTATCTTCCAACTTCTAAAAGTCAAAATTCGTGTCTGTCTCTTTGTAGAACATAAACATAATTGTGCAGTCCGGGCCCAAATCAGCTAAACTTGTTTTATCATAAATAAAAAAGGGTTTCCACCCTTTGAGTTTCCCTCAATAACACAGATTCACAGACACTGCACAGGTCAAAGTTTTCACAAGTTTTCCCTTTAGGACGCCGAGAGGAAAGCCTCCTCTCTCGTCACAAATTGAGATTACTGCGTTAGTTTTTGTTCCTCGGCCATATCAGGGTATAAACGGTGAGTTTGCCGGGAAAACTAGGCTTTTCCGGCTTTTCCCTCAACTATAACGATTTTCCACCACATGACGGATTTTTTACTACGCGGCTAACAAAGATTTTCGGATGTAATTATGCGTTTATTTTTCATCAAGGGTTCTGTGATAAAACAAAAAATGTTTGTGTCGTCATGGCAATAAAAAATGAATAACAATGGTCGTTACATGAAACATCAAACAATTAGAGTTTTTTAAATAATGTTTTGACAGGCATGAAATTTGTTTTAATCGTGTGCAACGCGATTTTGACGAGGATTAATTGTAAAAATTAAACTTTGCTTAATTGAAATATTGTGTTGTTATCAGCCAAATTCACAATTCCCCAATTTAGGTTTGATTCGCTAATCTACACTGATTCGTAAATCAATTAAATCCACCATTGAAAATCATGCTAATTCTGTAATAAAATTCAGTGATCAATTGATTCGTTAGATTATGAATCAAATGCTGATCACTCGTCTTGATGATTACTTTGACATTTGTGGTTTTAAAAAATTTATCTAATATATATGAAAAAAATTGTGAATATGTGTAACTTTTAGAAAATATACAAGGTGAATAATAATACAAATAGATCTTAAATAATTGAAATTATTTTAAATAATAGTTATATGTAATATGTAATATTTTACCATTACAATTTTTACATTTTCATTTATGGCCACAGGTAAAATATATAATATCAAATAAAAATATTCCTTATATTATTATAAATTTAGTTAAACCTTATATTATGTATTATTTTATTTTAGATAAAAAGAGTTATTTACACAAGGAAAATTATATGAACTATAAAAAAACGAAAAAACAAAACAAATATGTAAATTAGTTGATCATGGTTACTTTAATTATGGATTAAATTAGTGAATTAGATCAAATGTTGATCCACGAATCAACTTGATTCTTGAAACAGTTGTTCATTGATCAATGGTATATTTGTGAATTCTTCTGTAAGAATACAAGTATTCAAATATGTTATAATTTATTCAAATTTCGTCTTAAGAAATGAAAATATACTACTAGACAAAAAAGGACACATTTTTACTCTCTTCTATGTAGTCTAAAATTTAATTTTGGGAGATCAACTATTTTTTTTGTAATAGTTATTTGAATCGTACCGAAAATGGCATCACATTAAAAGTCTTAGTGAGAACGCTTGGACTCAAATCTCAAATTTTATTTTGTACGATCGTCAATTGTTTTTCATACTCTTATTGAATCCTACCGAGTTTAGTATCAAATTAAAGGGGTCAGTGAGTAACTTTAAATTATAATACCAACACTTAATTTTTGATGACCGATTGTTTTTCATACAAGTTAATTGAATCTTGTCTTGTTTGACATCAAATTGAATGTTTCATAAGGGACAGTTGCGAAATTATTAATTAATTAAAGCATATTTCAATCTAAAAATATCAACTAATCACGTTACAGTATTTTCTGAATTTTGACCAATGACAATCGAATATCAGTGAATATTTTGTATATGTGCAAATACTCGTGTATTTGCACAAGTACGATACCTGAATATTTATAATAATTGTAAACATGAGAAATAGTTTAATTTCTTCATTTTAAAAGAACAAAAGGGATAATACAATCTTTTATTCCATAAATTTCTTTAAAAGAATTACTTTCAAAACGCTGTTGACTCATTTTAACGTAATTTGACAAATGACATTTATCAAAGTCATGTATCAGACGCTTATGTGACAGATTAAAATAAATATTAAATGTTCAATAATTTAAAATATTACAGAAATTTTTCTCGAAAAATATTCCTCCAATATATCCCAAATACAATGGGAATATTTGCCAATTGCCATGCACTTGGGATATTACTACTGAATATTTTTGAGCGTGTTATAATAATTATTACAATTCTTTCGAATTCGGTGACAAATTGAAATTTTTTGAAGGACGAATGTATATTTTCAGTTCATTTACTTATTTCGGACTGCACTGTACCCACTGATCCTGTACTCAATGATATATTTTTTAAATATGCTCATAAAGTTGAGGTTTACTAAATTTTCTCAATACCTTTTGTGTATCTATTTATATTTCAATATAAAATTTGTACAAAATAAAAAAAAATATATGAAAACAGTGTCTCTTGTTTTGTCTATAATGAGAGAAGTGATGATATATTTCTTAATTTTGTTAATTTGTAAGAAAGCCTGACTGATAATGATACCGAACATTCTATTCGAGATAGCATGTTTAATCTTGGATCCTAGATTACAATTTAGTTCTCTTGGTGGTTTTATGTTTGATTCTTTTCAGTCAGAATTGAAAGGAAGTTTGTTTTTGGTATTTTCTTTGCAACAAAAGAGGTCTTATTCCACTTCAGTTCGATCTAATTGAATTTAGTATTAAAGTCAATACTACCCAACCTTTTCTCTTTTCATTCTTTTAGGGATATTTCAGACTTTAACGAGAGTACCACAACTAATTATGTTTAATACTATAAATCTTTGTCACCTTTAATGGTGGTTCCAATGTCACAATAGGCGTTATCCTTTAACATTCTATTTTGGTGTAGGTATCAATGAGTAACGTCTATATGAGATAATGTAACTATCACTTAAACTTCCACCTAAACAACTCAGAAAATAGTTTTAAACGAAAATTGTAACTAATATTATTTTAAATCTTTTTTTTTATAAAATTTTTTCTTCCCGCATATACCGGGTGTCTGTCTTAAAGGTGTACATAGGAGATTAACATGGGAAACCAGTTTTTTGCGTGCTGTTGCTCGGTGTTCTATCGGACAACAATCATTGTGGTACCAATCGAAAGATATCATTTTTCTGAATCAAACGATGTAAAATACACTACTATTTAGTGGTAATTTGGTTCCGTAAATTAATTTTTTAATTTTGAGAATTCTCTGGTTTATTCAATTTTTATCGTAAATAAATATAGTCATCCATGACTGTTTTGTTTTGATTTCTGTCAAGCTATTTATTTGACGTTTCTGACTTTTGGACTTGTTTAAGACAATTTGTAAAAATATGGCTAGTTATACTACTGAAGAGCGTATTTTTATAGTAAAACTATTTTTTGGAGGAAACAGTTAGCTCAGAGTGCGAGATCTATTTTCTATTTATGAATCGACCGAATCCAAGTGCAACCACAAATGCCAGTATCCACGAAAAATACACGTGAGCTTAGTAATTGCAATTTAGCAAGAGCAGAAGAACGTGCTTTATTGGAAGAAAGGGTTTTAGGAATGATAAATGTAGGTCCTTCGTATAGCACTAGATTTTTTGGAAATGATTTGGGTGTACATAGTTCATATTTTTTTAAAAAAAGTTCTTTTTATTCCTAAAAAATGCACTGCAATCAAGAACTTTTTTCCATTTGACGAAGAAAGTGGAAGAATATTTTGTGAAGATATACAAAACAGAGGTAATAAAAATGAAATTTTTTGTCATCGATTTAAAAAAAACTTAACTCTTAATAAAGTAATATTATTTAAAGGAAACTGGTTTTTAGACTTTAATTTATTTAATAAAATCTTTACGCAAAAATTATAAAAGTAGGCTTGTCATTACTGAATATAACCATATTTTACAAATTGACAGAAACATCAAATAAATAGCTTGACAGAAATCAAAACAAAACAGTCATAGGTAACTACATTTATTTTCGATAAAAACTGAATAAATCGGAGGATTTTCAAAATTTAAAAATTAATTTACGGAACCAAATTACTACTAAATTGTAATGTATTTTACATCATTTGATTCAGAACAATGATATATTTCGATAGGTTCTACAATCATTGTTGTCCGATAGAACACCGAGCAACAGCACGCAAAAAACTGATTTCCCATGTTAATCTCCTATGTACACCTTTAAGACAGACACCCGGTATAGTATATAGTACGTTGAATTGAAATTTGGATTATAAGGATTTCACTGGTATTTCTGGATATTGCTGTAAATTTGTAAAATTGTAACTAAAATTTTTAAAATACAATATAAGGTCCATTTGGTTTCCTAAATATTAGTATTTCACGATAAATCAATCAAATTAAAATCAATATTTATCAGAAAAATTGTAACACTGCCATGGAAAATTAAACAAAAACGACAAATATTTTACAGTTTTGGATTAATTTAATTATTTAACAGAAAGAAATGAACTTATAAATATCTACTGAAAATAATACAACACTAATAAATAAATCTAAATCTGTTTTCTGAAATGTCGGTCTTTAGCGTACCGAGAGCGCCAGCCTCGGCAGGACAATCTCGAGGGCGATAAAGGATTTCGCGGACAAGGTGTACACACTATTATTTGTGCAACCGTAAAAAATATTCATTATAAATTTTAAACAGTTTTATTGTAAATAGAAAATGGCTATGGAATTGACATTTGATAAACAAAACAATTAGTTTTGAAAAAATAATGTCAATTCTCAAGTGTCAAAATGATTATTTTTTACCCTATTTCACGGCCGTTACCATTAACAACGGCCGCGAAATAGGGTAAAAAACAATCATTTTGGATTTCGCGGTTTGTTCTAAATATTAAATTTAGAAATGATATACATGTATTCATAAGCACATTCAGACATCCGTCGTCATGAAAATAGTGAAATCGTATTCAAACGTTCTTATTTCAATTGAAATTTTTGACTCATCACAATATCGCTCTCTTAAATTTGGAGAGATGTAATAATAATTGAGGAAATTGTGAACGCTGTCAGATTTTCGTCGAATTCCTACATTATATATTGTTAAGTAACAAGTCTAATTCATGTAAGAATCTCTTACTGTCTGCATCCACCCGAGAACCAATTTTCTCCGCCGTTAACTATTCACCAACTACAATTAAATTCAACGCGAAACATTTACAATTTACAATAAGATTAATTAATTTTCCCTACAATGCCATTACCAACATCTTGTTCGCTAGCACTTGTTATCGTGTATAACCAACTTATCGTGGTTGCTAAGCGGTTACACTTGGTGATTCTGACAAACAAATGACATACGCTGCGGACGTGCGTTACGCATGTTGTGTGCTTGGGAATGTGTTGGGAATTTAAACACGGGTGGTCCACAATTTGCGAAACTCTAGAAATTAATTTAGAGTATGGAAAATCTTGCATTTGGATAGCTATTTTCATACAGTTCACGAAATGTCTGTGTTGTCAAACAATACTTGATTGTTTTGTACAACATTTTCACACAAGAGTGAATTTTAATAATTTTTGTTTTTGAATTGTGAAAATATGATCTATTCCACATGTTCTGACGTCCCTTGGACGCGTACGTGTATTTTTTTATGTATAACCACGCATACCTTTTTGCAGAGCAATCCAATAATTATTCTTTTTTTATTGAATAGGGTATACTTCGAAGTTGGTTCCATTTTAATTTGAAAAAAAAAATCCACCTCTAACGGTAGGCAAATATGAGATGATTTATTAATCGATTCTATCACGTATAACTTTGTATTTTGTATTGGGTTATCCGATTTCGTTAATTCCTTTTTTCTTTGAATAGAGTATACCTCGAAGTTGGTTTCATTTGAATTTGAAAAGCAATACAATCAGTAAGAGTAGAAAAATAGGTAGCCACAAAAAATAAAAAAATTAAAATTTTTTAACAAAAAATTAAACCGTTATAAAGAAATTCAAAGCCGAAAAATAAAATAAACCATTTTAGTCTTCATAACTAAGCACCTAAACTAATGTAAGTAATTTTGAGTCGGCGATCGTTGATTGTTTGACGCAAAACTTATTTTTCGCTTTGCAGTTTCTTTTTTCGTCGGTTTAAATACATACTTGTAAGGTGGTATTTTATCCATTGAATTCTCGATAATAAAACAATACTTTAATAGTAAGGATGGATAAAGTATTACATTATTCACTAGTGGATAAAGTAACGTTGCTATTGCTACAAAATATAGATGTGTGTATTTTCTATATTTTAAACAAAATTACATTAGCAACTTATAAGGTATACAAGTAAGATGAAACAAATATGTCAAATTTTTAATTAAATGTCGTACTATATGAATGTCATTTTAATTTTATTCAAGAATTATATTAAAGGAAGATGTTGGAAAAAATATTGTATGCAATACGTGAATAAAGACTAATTAACCACTCGCGTAAATTAGATCACTAGGCTAACGCCTCGTGAGCTAAACATTCCGCTCGTGGTTAAAATATGACTTTATTCACTCAATACATATATAACTATTAATATCGTCTGTGTATGGATGAATGTGTATCTGTTCAATAAAAAATTAAATAAATAAGAAAAAAATAATAAACGAAAGAAGATAGAGTAACAAAACTTCAAAATTATTTTTTGCTATTGCTAAATTGGAAGTGAAAAAAATATGAAATAAAGTATTAGACATAGCATTTAGAATCAAAAACATTATTTCCAATTTTCTCATATCGTTTTGGAGTAAACTTAATTATTTGGAAAATGACATTTATTAACGATTGTTTCAAGAAGCAACTAAATGACAAAATAAATTTTGAATGATCGTCATTTGTATTTTTTAGTAAGAGTTAATGAAATCCTTCCCAGTTCAGAGATCTTTGAATTTTGTTTATGTATATCTGTCTGTTTATGTTTTAAAAATCATAGTTGTTATAAAAACAAACAAATAAATACAATATTCATTCTATATGTCAAACATGTGTCCAGTGTAAATTACTAAATCAAATTTAAATATACTTATATGTTAAACAAAAAGTCTTGTGACACAATAGATTTTCTAACAGATAGTTTTTGAATTTATTTCTTACCTGTACGCTGTACAGTTTACATACAACATAAAATCAACGCGTAAATAAACAAGCATTCTTTTCAAAATTGGAACACGCTTTATAAAATATGTATATGTAATAATAAGTGTGCATGTGTGAATGTGTGTAACATGTAGAATAGTTACTTGTTACTTTCTCTAAGACGACAGTTATGAAATTAGTTCGCTATTATCATGGGAGGCCGTGTCTCATCTTACGTGAGTTGAAACTAAAAGATCTGAATATGCTAAGGAGTTAAGCTTCAGGAAACGGGAACACAGTTTTAGTAAGCTGTGGTTGTTTGTCAGAGGATTATGATTCTCACTAAGGAAATACAGATTTAATTACATAGAAACCGTCAAATATTTTTTAAAATGTCTATAACTTATATTTAATACCTATTTACTTTACAAGTGGGCAAAGTAAGGAATTGCCCACGAGAGAAATTTTAGCACACGAAGCCTAAGGCTGAGTGTGATTATTTTATCGAGTGGGTAATTCCATTTTGCCCACGTGTGAAGTATAACGTTTTATCCAACACCTCTTAATAAATGAAAAATTTATTAAAGAAATATTATTTGACAGTGACATATGCTTTAAATTAAAATGTCAATCGAAGTAGTTACCAAGGTGTTTTGTGTTATTATTCTTCTGATAAATAAAAAAATACTCACTAGTGGCTTTCCTCAAAATTATACCCACTAGTGGGTAATCTGTTACTTTGCTTGTTTAAAATCTTCATAGTTATAGAGCATTTATTGAGAGGTGTTGGATAAAAAAATTTTCTTATCTGTAACAATGGGCTCCTCCACCGTATATAGCTCGACAAGCAGATGTAAGTCTTGTGTAGAATGTACATTCAGTGACAAAAGTTAAATGGAGGCTTATTTACATGGCCGATCTCACATAATTCGGTGTAAATTTTGCTATTGGTTAATAAAGCAATTGTTTACCACATCATGTACTTCCCACCTCATGGTCAAATTGAAACATACTTCTCTGAACTGTACATTTCACTGACTGAGTTAAGCCATTTGTTATGTATTTAAATTGGTCGTGTTAAAGCGCATATCTGTCGCAAGCTCATATCTGTTTGTTTATTACGGAAAAAATTTTCAAGCAATGTTCATTTTAAATTAAAATGTTCACTTATGTACGGTATTATTTTCGCTTAATGATAAACAACTTTATATTTTTAATGAAACACCTACATAGAAAGTATTTCAAAAGATCTTTTATTATTCTTTAAAACAGTTTTCATTTCATTAGTTGTTGTCAGATATTTAATAATTGTTATTTTTTTTTACTTAGTTTATCAACTTGTCGTTATGATATTTTATTTAGTTTGTTGTATTGATGTTGAAGGTCAAACATTATAACATCTTTTATCCACAACTGTCAAATAATATACCCATAATTCAACCGCTGTTCATCAAAATGACCTTTATTATTGTTGCTAATAAAATAATATTGACAGTTCGATGAAATAATATCATTCATTTGTAAAGTCAAATTCAAATCTCACCTGTCAAAAGAGTATAATCAAAATGACTTTTATGTAATTTTTTCCACATAATAAACCAAAAGCCACTAGTTTTTTCATACTTTTATTTTCTTTTTAAAAATAAATTGCAGCTGAATGAATGGTTTTAAGATTTTCTGCTAAATGTCAAATCACTTCAAAATATTGTTAGATCAGTATGTAGCCTAGCGATGGTTGCTACAATTTGTCTATGTTGATAAACAAATAATTTTTTGTATTTGTCAGAGCAAAAATTCTATTTATAATTTCAAACAAGGAGCACCAGGAGATTCCGCTCACATATAAAAAAAATGGTACCGCCGTTGCCATGGTAATTATAATTGCGGCCACAACCGTTAGATGCCACCACATGTAATATTTATACATATTTTTAAAATATTTATAATTATTTTATTCAAGACAATAAAAATCAAAGTCACGTATGTCAAAAATAAAATATATTTTGAAAGAATTATTAGCAAATAAATACAACGTACAAATGTCGAATGTATATTTGCTGATCCATTTGCATGATACAATTTATATCAGTGAATTTATCAATTTCATTCTATCCGCAATTCATCTAACATTGATATTTTCCATCATACTCCCAGACCATGCTAACTTCACAGAGAAAGGCATATATTTCTTGCCGAATCTTTGAAAAATATTGAATATATAATTAATAATTATATTCTATCGGATTTACATATGTATCGGAAATAGCGATAAATTTGCCTGTGTTCAAAATTACGCAATGCTCTATGAATCTTTCAATTTATTATTTAAAGGAAAATGATTGGTGGAAAATAAGGTCTTCGTTTCGTACTTAATAGATTATTGAAATTCGTATATATGTACTTCCCAGTTGATGGAATGCCACTGAAAATTAATATTAAGTGACAATTACATAGATATCAATATTTGTCATTTAAGTACTTACAATATCGTACTATTGTACCTCAATGAAATATTACTTTACATAACGATAAAATTATAATTTTAAGAACTTTTCAATATAAACTTGTGTTTTTGGAAAAATTGTGACAGATGTGACAGATTTTGATAATTGTTTTAAATAAATAGATGGCTCACGCAACGCAAACCTAATTTCTCCATGCAAGTGAAATCTCCTGGTGCCCCTTGATTTCAAAAAAAAAATATTTGACGAAATGTGGATAAAGTATAATATTCTATTCGCATGTAATAGAGAAATAGCATACATTACATGCTCATTGAATAATATACTATTTTTTTTTTTTTTTTTTTTTTATTATGAAGATGAGAGGCGGACTAACTACTATGGTCATATGCCGCCTCATGAATAGATGATTATGAATTTATATGAACAACACAAACGACCATGCTCTTCAGTGGGATTCGAACCCACGACCTCTGGCGTACTAGGCTAGCGACATAGCCACTACACCACCGAGATCGGCTAATATACTATTATTAATTTATTTATTGTTCTTAATTTTATGGCATACTTTTTGTGTGTGATTCTTTTTATTAATAAAAATGTAGATAGTTTTTCTACTGATTATTTTAGGATCTGTTTAAAAGAGAAACCAAAAATTTAAAGTTTTACAAAAATATTTTATATAGGTATTCCATTAAAAAATATAAACTTGAATATTATTGCAAGAAAATGCAATTTCCGGTAGAAAAACATATGCTGCAGATATGTGGGCATTTTTATAAAAAATAAACTTTGAATTTTTTTTTTCGGTAATATTGAAAATAATCAATAAAATAAAAATACAGACCGATGGATCACTCCCACCCTGTAAATATTTTTTTAATTTTTCTCAAATTTAACTGAGAGTTCATGAGATTTCAATAGTACGTCACATAATTTAAAAATTACAGCAACCATTTGAAACAGCGTCCGACAAGAAACGTATTCCCATTCTTGTTGAAGTAACACAAAGGAACTTGAAAACAAAAGTGATACCAATCTGCTAATATTAAATTCAAACACTGTCTGGGAAAATTGCAAATTATTTTGAAATTCTCTGATTGTACTTCACGATATTTTAATTAAAATTGCATTAACCGTAATCAACATTCGATTTATTTTTGCAGTTTTAATTAAACAGAGATTAAGTTTTGTAAATTCGAAGTTTAATTAGATTTTATTGACTTCTAGGATTATGCCAATAATTATCGTTTACATTTAACTAAAGTTTAGATGTGACCCGTTACATGAAACTTGGAAACTACGATTATTTCAGTCGGTGCTGAAATTTCTTTCATTCAGACTTCATTTCTTGTTCAAGACACCTACAACTTTAATTGGTTTTCGTCTTCGTGCTGATTACTGTGATTACGCAAAAGTTATACTTGTTTTTAACTGTAATTCAAAAGTTAATTCAGAATTCAACATTTATAAAATATATCCTTAGGAGTTTCGTAGCTCTCTTTTAGGTAACCCCAACGCTGAAGATTCATTTCACTCTTCGACCATAATTTGTTTGATACCAAACAAGTGAACTATTATTTATATTTAGGCAGATTCATAAAAGGGATTAGCGCTAACTCCATTTTTAACTCGTAACTTCATTTTCCATTCTCAGAACATAATTATGTTAACTAAGGTTGTAATCAAGATTGGTTAACATAAAATTTGACATATTTTGATTGTATAATTAATTTAGAAATGAAGTTACAGATGATGAAAAATGGAGTTAACGCCACTTCCTTTTATGATATAGCCTGTTGTATTTTAAATTTTATTTCTTAACACACATGTACCTTATCTCTGGGAAAATAATTTACAAACTCATCGTCAGTTGAACAAAAATTAGTATTTTTACTATTAGTTCCATGTAAAAAGTTATAAGTTTGTATGATATCTCAAATTTGAGCCACAGGAATAGTATATTGTTATATAAGGTGTAACAAGATGACTTTCATCGGTTACGCTCTGAGCTATCGCTATCTGGAGCTATTTTTAGAAACGATAGTTCAGATTCGATGACACCCCCTTGCAACCCTAAAACAGACGACTCCCTGGAATTTTGGGCGTCTGAAATTAGTTCTGCGTTGGTCGTGAGCAGATACAGTTTATAATGTAGTCGTACTACGTAAAATATGTATTTTTACGTAGATTTAAGTTATTTAAGTAGTTTCATTTATTACATAAGTTAGTGCAACGTTAAGTTAGTTATAAGAAGTTCTGCATTTTAATAAAGTCAATTTTTACAAGTTTTCCATTATTTAAAGTGTTCGAGTGTCATGATTTACCAGCTCCCATTTAATCCGCTCCCCATTTAACCACGACTGGTTTGTTCCCTTTCCTTCAATAAAGTTTCCTACTTTTATTATCCCTATCCCTATTTTCTACCCTCCTGCATTTGCTACAAAGAGATTATGATAATCATTATAAACTAAGATGAAAATCATCCGATTGAATAATGACCATAATTCCGAATATACTACTGTAAGTTTTCTACTCCTGAAAATTCGGAAATTCCTTTTGAAAATGATCGAAATCGGTTGAAAACACACGTTGACAAACTGTCAACTTTCAAAAGGTCGTAGCTTGGTGATCCACATCACGGCTTGAAAATATACTGGAATAATTGATTTCTGGTTCTGTAATTGGCCGAAAAGAAAGAATTATGAATCCATAATTTACTGCCGTCAATTATGACTTCTATAATTAATCCAAAAAATTTTAATAATGAGGATATATTTACACAGGAGTAGACAAAAATATTTTCTTACGTCACTGGTTATATAGTTAAAATAAGTCCCTTTTTTATTTAAACCATTTTTGTCAGTATGTGATAGTTTAGAAATAATTTCAAAATGAAAAAATCTGATATGGCCAGCACATAACCTCCCGCCCAATACTACTGTTAAACGGTACAAAATTGTATTTGATTATACAGAAACATACCTTCTTATTTGTTTATTTTCTATTTATATTTGAGAATTTTAATTTTCTTTCGTATATTTATTTAATTTTTTGACATATATTTCATTAAGAAAACAGCTTCACAATCACATTGACATGTGTCACATTTCGTAAAAAATTGAAAATTTTTAAATGTTTCCATAGTGTACTAGGAATGCAAGATTTGTGAAATCTAATTTCTTTACATTTTATTATCTCTAAATCTAATGAAAATTAATAAAATTAGTGTAATCAAAACACATGTAAAATTAAATATTCTTCAACTTTGAAAATAATATAAATTGTTGAAAAAAGAAATTTAACCGTGTTTTTCACGAAAAACTGTTAAGGGCTTCAAGTAAACTGCTACTTCCGGTTGACCAATTTTGTCCAAATTCTAATCAGCTCTTCATTTAAATATAAGAAGCAATAATTTACAAAATTGTATTTTTTGGTATTATAGTATTTGAATTATGCGAGACGAAAAAATTGCCACAGACTATACACATACATACATACATACATACATACATGCATACATCATCGCAAAAATAGTAAAATTGTATTGTAGGGACCCTAAAACGTGCTTATTCATTGAAAACTCACTACCCAATTTTTTGACCAAAAACAATACCTCCCTTACCTAGAGGTAGGCGGGAGGTAAAAACAACGAAAATCCTTTTCTTGTCTATATCTAGTGACTTATGTGCTTTTTCAGGAAAATAAAAACAACAAAGTAAATGTAGCAAAGCGAACAAATTATATTTGAATGTATAATTATAAAATTTGTCTTTTTAGTTATAAAAACGTACACAGTACAATTGATATTCTGTATATTGTTTCGAAAATAAAGTAAATAGCTTCATAAGAACGCATTAGACAGTCCACATTTGACAATATCGCCACTTTTAACTTTACCCCTGTGGTTTCCCCTCCACTAACATCTCTGAGGACCAAGGCTTGACGGCTGGTAACCGTATTTCACGCTTAAAAATATATCACTTGCTGAGATTTACGAAAGTAGGGTGCTACACCCAAAATGGGTAAATAGCGTAATGACACTTATTTTTCTGTTTCTCGCCCTGGCATTTTCGAATTTACCGTATTTTGTAACTTAAAATTCAACAAGGACAGTCTCTTACAATTACAATTGGTTAATTTATCCATACATTCTAGTGCTATTTTGAAATATCAAATTAAACCATTTTCTTGGTCCATCTGTGTTTGCATCTATGAAATTTAACAGCAAAGAAACAAGCAAACACTCATGTCATGTCAATGCCACCATTTCACAAAATAAAACACTATTTCTTTTTCAGATATCCCAGCTCTGCAATTCCGCGAAAAAATGGAACATCAGCTCCAGATTATCACTTTTCCTCTCCGTTTTCCTTTACACCCTGCTATACATAAATGTTATTTATTTAACTCCACATAACTCGACTTGATACGCAATGCCATATTCAAAATGGCGGCTTCAACAACAACATTTAAATTTCATATGCTGAGGTATTAGTGGGAAGCGATTGTGGCGCCTCTGTCGGAAGAGCGAATCGCGTGAGGTTGTCTTAATAACACGCGCACGTTTCCGGATGCTCCAAATAAGGAACTGTAAGATTTGAATAATTGTATTACATAAATTGTAAATTCAGATGTTTTCCTGAATCTAATTTTTTTTAGAACTTGATTTTTTAATTCATCAGGTATATTGTAATAAGTAAAATATTCATAATTTACTCAAGGAATAATATTTTTTTATTTCTAAATTCAATATTTTTGTGCAGTTATTAATATGCAAGAAGTAGATTTATCGTTCTTGTTCTAAAATTTTAGACCTTTGAACATCACTCTTGGATTTTTTTTAAGTTGTCTGCTGTCTTAGCCGTAGTGGTTATAAAAATTCATTCGGGTTTGAAATAGTTTTTTCATATTTCACGTACACAAAGTCAATTTTGTGACACTGTTTTTCTCAAAAACAATGCTACAAAATTGCATTTTGTGCAACTGTTTTTGGAGAATATATTATTTGTAAAATTAACAATCTGTTAAACTTGGGGCTGTCATTGCTCACATAAAATTATTGAATTGGAGCCCCTGCGTCGGGGTTGCGGCCTGGGACCCGATAGGCCCCGCGGGCAAAGTCCCTTGGTGAACAGTATATTAAACATGCCGTACAATTGTATTTTATTTTATTTTTATTGAATTTTTATGAACGTGAAATAGGAAAAGTAGTATGAACAACTCGTGTTACAATGCCTAATTGTAACACTAGTTGTTCAATATACTAATCTGACAAACACGTAACTTCTCGTTTAGTAATATTTTAAACGGTAAAGGTTTCAAATAAAAATTGTAGTTTATATTATTTTATATCTTTTGGTTTCAATATAAGTCAACAATTTTTGCAAGTAATTGAAATATATATTTTAATGTAGGTATTTAAAATACATATAAATAAAAAAATATGATATGGGAACACAAATCCTTCCGCTTAAATTACTTTTAAATCTTTAAAATAGAGAAAAAATCTAATACACATAACCTTCCGCCCAATACTACTCTTAAACGGTACAAAATAGTATTTAGTGATACAAAAACATACCTTCTTATTTGTTTATTTTCTATTTATATTTGAGAAATTTTATTTTATTTCGTATATTTGTTTAAATTTTTGACATATATTTCACTAAGAAAAATAATTTTGCGATTTAAAAAAAAATTCTTTTTGATTCGTAATCATCATATCAAATAACATATACCATTAACGTATGTACCTGAAGTTATGAAACAGTCTATATAGCTGCGTTCGAGTTCTTTGCACATCATTACTTGTTATTGTAATAATTTGAACTTATTTTCTGTTGTGAGGAGTGTTAAATAAATAACAAACAAATTGTTTCCCAAAGATTAGGAATAGTTGAACTAAGATTGCTCAAGAAAATTAGTCTATAGACTCATTTCGTTAGTGTTTGTCAAAGAATGGGCTACCAGATGTGATAGTTTCCACATAGACAGCAACGTTTAGAAAGACTATTTTAATTTTAAATCAACACAGTTAATATACCATAAAACCATACGACGTCCGAACTCCTTTGAATGTAAACCCAGCATGCCCGATGTCGACCCTCTCCACGATGACCTTGAACCACAGCAAGACGTGGCCGGTGTCCACCATGGCGGTGGTGCAGCTGCGGGTGGACCCCCAGGGGCGTGCGTACAGCACCTTGAGGCAGGAGCCTCCTCCGCTCCCTCCAGATACTGCTGTTGGGGATCTGACACGAGAGCTGCTGTTAGAGAAGACTGGAAGGAGAGGAGAGAGCTTGGGGAGCGTCACCGGAGAGACTGTGAGCACGCTGGTTGATGAGGAAGCTATGGAGTGCCCTATACACAGCAGGCAGGTGAGAGAATATTATAGCAAATTTAGTAATTCATTAGCTTCCTTAGTAAATGTAACGGTCAATTTTGACAGGTTAATAATTACAACTTTTACTTGTCAAAGAAATATTAAGCTTCTGAATTAATTTAATTCGCTAAACCCAAGTAAAGTACTCTTATTATTTATTATGAATTTAAAATTACAGGGAGAGTATTAGTTTAATATTGTTTATATAATACTGCGCTCCAATTTTAAGATTCAGATTGAAGAATAACTAAATTTTTACCTATTAAATTTTATACAGATATGCTTCATTTTTACATTGTAAAATATGTATTTATGTATTTATTTATTGTACTATTTATTGCTAAATTTTTAGGGTTATAATTGCAATTTTGTATAAACAAATCCCCACACCATCAGTAGTATATATACTTACCAAAATGAAGTGTCAAATCAATACGATGTTAAAAACAAAAGAATTTAATTTCTGTTGCCTCAATTTTTGTAGATATTAACAAGTATTTATGTGAAATTACTTATGTTGTTATTATTAATATAATAGTATATTATGATAAAAGTGTATAAGTAAGCTTTTAAAGCACGTACGACGAGTTTAAGAGCACGACGCGAAGAGTTGAAATGATTATTATAGATCTAGCGCCTTGTATCAATCTTGTCAAATTAAATTTTGAAAATTTTCACTACATAAAATACCCCTATGACTCCTCCACTACTACCATCTTTGGAGGCCGTGATTTGACGGCTGGTAACCGCACTTCGCACCGAGATCTGCTTTGAGTAGAGTGCCACACCCAGAAATGGATAAATGACGTGTTGATATATTTGTTATTTATTTTATTTAGTTATTATAATTGCAACATTCTAACCTGTGTAATAAAATAAATATTTCATCACGCCTTTTACCCATTATTGTTGTGGCACTCTGCTTACGCAGATCTCGGTATGTGACATATTTTTGCGTATGAAATGCGGTTACCAGCCGTCAAATCATATCCCCCAAAGATGTTAGTGGGGGGGAACCACAGGGGTAACTTTAAATTGGCAACCGTCAGCTGTGGGATTCGAACTGAGGATCTCACGATCCACCACGGAGCTATTTACCCCATGAAAACAGTGCATATTTGATTACTAGCTCATTGTTAATAATACAGAATTTTTATGGAAATTTTATTTAATTTTGTTTTTTCTGCTATAATTCGGATGGAATATAATCCATTAATTCACTTTCAGAATCACTATTTTCCCTAATTTTGACTTTTAAATTGCTAAAATGCCGAAAATTCATTGATAAATATAAATACCATTCCGAAACTGTTAATATAAAATTCACCACCTACTAAAAAAAAAAAAAAAATATTTCACCCGAACAAGCACCGCTTAAAAATAAGTATAATTTTTTGGATATGTTTTATTTATTGTTTTTCGATTGTGAATAAAGTAATATGCAAACCTTGTTGAAAAGTTTCATTACAGCCTTTTAATCTTTGGGTGCTTTGAAATACTTTCCATCTCGGTATGTAATAAATATACTATTATTAGTTGCAATTCAACAAACGATTTACGAAAAAGAGATGGTATGAAACAAGTTATTTTGGTAATAAATAATAGAAAACAAATCTTCTATTGACCGTGAAACTTGAAAGGGTCTATTTTATTTCGGGTTTTCGTTTTTCGATCAGTGATTTTTATGAACTGTCTTCATTCTTTTCAAATAACACCCCATATTTTCCGTAATATTAGATTCAATGAGGCTAAATATTGTTATATACGGGTCCGAAATCCCTGAAATCTGTTTCACGTACTAAAAAAACGGAAAATCCTGCAAATCTATGAGGTCAGTGAACTTTCACCAAACGTGACCCTCTTTACAACAGTGCACTTCTCGATCGGTGGCTGCATGCCACTCAAGGAGTAAAAACTTCAATTGCGTCATTAATCTAATTAATTCATTACATCAATTTGGCTTAGTTCATAACATTCTTTTATTTTTTTTCTTATGAAGTATATAATGGAGTATAACAAAATATTGGTTTTAATATATGAATCAAACAATAAAATTAAATACCAGTATTTATAGTTTATGATAAATTAAATAATAAAAGTTAGTAGCAGGAATACTTGACGTAATTTTGGCAGGAGAGAGGTGGGCCTATATGAAGAGAAACAGATACAATTTTTCAATCGTGTGCGCTTAAATTATGCACATTATTTATGTCACTCGGAGTTGAAACTTTCTTTTTGTGTTTAATTCAATTTACATAGCCGGAAATGTATGAGTTCAGTACAACCTCTTCCAACTCCTAGTAACAAATATACTATATTACTCGGAAAGATACAAATTTATTTTTGAATTGCTCAACACATAGCAACTGTTCAACTACCTCATATCATCATAATTTGATGGTCACAACTTTTAAAATAGGTATTAAAATAATCAGTAAATTATTATTAATTTTGGACAAAAATAGTTATTTATGTAACAAGGTACTGAAGTTTTACTTTTTATCACGAATATGGAAAATAAACCATGTGAATGATAAATAGGAACTTCAGTGCCGCAGTACATATTAAATTTTATTTCAAATCAAAAATTAGAAAATAACTAAAAAAATAATTATATAGGCTAAATTTATACATCTCGCTGTTGTCATTTGAAACTAGCACTCAGTGTTGCCAACCTAGAACATTGAAGTTATCGTAAATAACACTCAAAATGATGTGTTTTGTCCTCAATTTCGTCATCGGAATTAATTAGTTAATTATTCTAGCACATTTTGTTTCATGTTACGTATAAATTTACTATAGTACATCAATATATCTGCCAAAATTATCCTACTTCTACAATAATTATTTAACGGTTGCCAACACTTTGTTGTTCAAAATCGTCGTATAATGGGTTACTTTAGCGACGATTGCTGAGCTTTTAATGACGATTTCTGAATACTTTAGTGTCGATTTCAAAAAAATAATTTGTTCAACACGACATCAAACACAAATTTACAACTTCACCAGCCTTTTCTGTAAATCTGGTATTTTTGTGCCTATTTAAACAAATAGCAAAAATTAAAAATGTTTTTATGTATTTATATTATTTCTTACTATATTATTCTAGCTTAATAGTTATTAACTTTACAAGTGGGCAAAGTAAGGAATTACCCACGAGAGAAATTTTAGCACACGAAGCCGAAGGCTGAGTGTGATAATTTTATCGAGTGGGTAATTTCATTTTGTCCACGTGTAAAGTATAACGTTTTATCCAAAACTTCTTAATAAATGAAAAATTTATTTGTCAGTGACATATGATTTAAATTTTTAAATTAAAATGTCAATCGAACTAATTACCAAGGTGTTGTGTGTTATTATTATTATTATAAATAAAAAAAATACTCACTAGTGAATTTTCTCAAAATTATACCCACTAGTGGATAATCTGTTACTTTGCTTGTTTAAAATCGCCATAGTTATAGAGCATTTATTGAGAGGTGTTGGATAAAATATGTTTTTTAAATAATTTTAGTTCTTTTTGTAATCTCAATGGTGAACTGGATATGGCATTTAAAAAAATTATTAATGCGATTTTCATTTTTTTCAGTACCAACAATACAACCAGGACCGTAACGCCGAGCTTCGCTACTGCATCGAGCGCTTCCACGTTCTCGCGTTGGCCCGCATCGATGAAGAATCCGCCGAGTACGTCTCTGGCAGTCGGTCTCCATACCGCGGCCCGGGCCTCCTCTCCGGCGGTGCACCGCGATACCTGGACGCGTCTCCTGGCCTGGGACCGACCTTGGCGTTGGGTGGCAGTGGGGATAACAGTGGCGACGAGCCGGGGATTGTGAGTGTTGTGCCCAGGGACGGACTAGCTGAAAAGAAAGAACTTGATGGGAATTGTAATAAGCAGTGTTTGTTGAATGAAGTGCCCTTGGATGCCAGGAAGACCGCCACTCTTTATAGGTGAGAATTTGAAAGTTTTCTTAGAATTTAAATATATCATCTGCTTTGAGCAGATCTTGACAATCCTGCTTTTGAAACTTGTTGTTTCTAACTTGGATACAGAGCTCGAAACCTTCTGTTTTGTCCACTCAACTTATTCCTATGGCAACGGGATGGGTAATGACAGGTGAGTGGGCGAAAGTTCTTTCACTCACTACTTTCACCCACTCAATTTACTTCGCGGGAAAAAAAGTTGCAGATGATATTTTATTGGAAGCATTTTTCTATAAAATATATTTAAAGCTTTGAACACATCTTTTTGAATATAATAAAATATAGTCTAAATTAATTATTTACTGAGATATGCACAAAAAATCTGGTCATAACTTCCTGCAAATTTTAATTTTTAAACGATACAAAATATGGAAACAAGTTTGAAATAATAATTATAGCCTAACATCTTTTTAAACATAAAAAAAATTGATACACATTCAAGTTAAGTATCACTTCTGGTTGATGAATTTCTAACAAAGTATAATCAGTTCGTAATTTCATCCATGAAAATCATATCATTGTTAGATTTTTATTTATGAAAAAATCGTTGCGTAGACACACACACACATATAATCGCAAGAACAGTGAAATCGTATTCTATGGACCCTAAAATGTGCTCAGTCTGTTGAAAACTTACTGTCGACAATTTTGATTAAATACTCCTAACATAGATGCAGTGTAATTCATAACGTACGGGAAAGATTTAAAGTGTAGCTAAAGGGGCCCAGAATAATGTCTTTTCCAAAGTTACAGCACATTGAAGTTGAATCAATTAATGAGCAGTTGTTACAAAATACAGCAGTTAATTATATTTTAAATAGAAACTGGAAAGTTAGTTGAATAATATTTAGGTAAAAATTTAGTAGTATTGTATTATTATAAAAGTTTAGACTATTTAAAGTTTCATTTTATTCTGACAAAATTGCTGTCCACATTTTTAAGACCCAACAAAAAAACAACTAAAACTCTAGTTGCCGTTGAAATTCTTTAGATGTCAATTCTTGAAATGTCAAAGTGTAATGAAATATAGTTAAAGTGTAAAATTGTTAATAGTTGCATTAACGAGGAATATGTAGACATAATAGTGGACACGCATAATTTATAATTTATTTTTTGTTGGGTGCATAATTAAAACAAATTATCAAATTTGAAAGAAACATATTTCTGTGGAAACGAAAAAAAAATGATTATTTTTAGCGGTATTCAATAGTTCTGTGTTAATTTACAAGAACTTTAATTTGTTGTAACTTTCTGGTTATTGACTTTTTGTCAAAAGTTTATTAAGAAAAAAATATTATTTCAGGCCTCCCTTAACTACACTTTCAAATCTTTTCCGTACGTTATGAATCACCTTGTATGTATCAATTATTAGAATTTATTTCAGATTTAAAACATTTTACATATATAAATTCGTTTTTATTCCATGCTAGAGCGCAGAAACAAGTCTCTACAGTTTTAATTAGTAATATTCGAAGCCACTGTTTATTTCAATCAGTAAACCTGCAGCAACAAAATTTAGCTGTCTGCTTGTAGCAGGCGAAATGTATTCTTATTCAGTCTTGAGTTATCCTCAACGAACGTTCAACAAACGTACCGTAGTTGGGCCATTATTGTCTCTGAATACAATTTTTCCTCCATTTTGTGCTACGTGACCACAGCCAAAATTCGTAACATTTCTCGGTGCTTTACCTTTAAAGATACGATGATTTCATGTTCATATAGTGATAGTTTAGTGTTAGTGAGTAAGTGTAATGTGTGTTTTGACCCGGTGTGTGCAGACACTACTACCCGGAGGGCGGTTGGGGCTGGGTGGTGATCGTGTGCAGCGTGCTGGTGCATATCCTGAACCATGGACTCCAGTTGAGCTGCTCGTTGTTGGCGGCTCCAGCACATAGGAAGTTCCAGGCACCGCCCATCAATACTGCTGGTGAGTTTTATTGTAAATTTTTCTGTAAGTTAGTTTTAATTTAATATCGTTATTTTTATTAAATGTGGCGTGTATAGATCGACATACTAATATGCGTGTCCGACAGGATGTAAGTTAACTCTGCATACCCAAGTATATGTAGAGCGAGAGCCGGCCGCAAAAAACCTGGCCGATCGAGTAACAGAATAAAATGTTTTTAAACTGTTAGTACTCAAAGCGATCATAACAAAAATCACTGTGTGCCTGGGCAGAAGATTTATATGGGTGTAGAATTGAAATGTGGAAGACAGGTATTTCAATGCAATTGTTTTGATATTGTTTTATATTTAACCTATTTACTTTACAAAAAACTACAATAAGCCCCATTTGGTTACCTGAAAATTAGTATTTCACGATATATCAATCAAATTAAAATTAATATTTATTAATAAAATTGTAACGGCCATGGAAAATTAGACAAACACGAAAAATATTTGACATTTAAGAATTAAACGACTTAATCATTATTAATAAAATTTGATATGTTGGAATGGGGTATATAGCTCCGTGGAATAATGGGTTGGGTATGATTGATGGTTTGTTGCGTGAACGAATGATTCCGAGTGTGAAGAATAAACGAGCATGTATGAATAGCACTATGAATGTGGACGAGGCGAAAGTGATGTGTCAGGATAGGAATGTTTGGAGGAGATTGATTGTTGGTTGTCTGTGTTTCTGGGTTCGTGCTAACCCGCTAAGTGGGATATAGCGTGATGTTATGTATGTATGGTAACGTCCCGGACTGTGGATCGTGAGATCCTTAGTTCAAATCCCACTACCGACAGTAGCCAATTTAAATTTACCCCTGTGGTTCCTCCTCCACTAACAACTTTGGGGGCTATGACTTGACGACTGCTAATCGTATTTCATACGAAAAAATTTATCACTTACCGAGATCTGCGTAAGCAGAGTGCCACACTCATAATGATATATATCAACGAAACATTACATTTTATATACATGCATATGATATGTTATTAGATATTAGTATGAACTATTATTTTTTCTGGATCTTACAATATCAGCACTTTTCGATTCGTGCGCATATTTCCCCTGAAACAAAAGCACTTATAACCTCGAAAAAAATATCGGTAATATTCAGGAAGCTAGTGATATTACAAGCAGAAACATAACACCCCTGAAAGTCATCAAAACTGTCTTCCAAATCGTTCAGTGTGAAAGAACAAAAATAATCTTCAAATTGATGCGGTATTATAAAATAAATGAAATGCTTCGGAATCGATTTAAAACCGAATTTGAAAACAAATCGAATCAATGAATAAATATGTAAAGTACGTAATCTGCGTTGAATATTGCAAATGTCCGGGCCGGCCAGCAGCATAGCATCGCTCTATGAATTATTTATGCCAGGGCCGACGCAGGGGGAGGAAAATGGGGACGTTGTTCGGACTTTGGACAGGGAAATTTATGGCGCGTCTGCTAGTTTTTCCGACTTTTCTTTTTGTTGTTTGACTAACCTGACTGCCTGACATATTTCCAAAGTTATTATTTTTTGTTTGGAATTAATAACAGCTGACTACGCAATCGGGTTTCGTTTGTTTTTGTACCTACCATGAAATATTTATTGGTGTTGGGAATTCTGTAGTAAAGTTTCAATTTTATTTGACAATATGCCAATAGTTGGAAGAAACCGATACTTCCTTTTTTGTTTCAAAGAAATATGCAACCGATTGCTTGTAGCAGTTTGCACATTTTACAGAATTCTGAGGTGCTGAATTCTTTACATGTAGTTTTCCACTGTTTTATATTGAAGTAGATAATAAATAAATATAAACATATACTTCTGTCATTTACCAATTTCTGGGTGCAGTATTCGAGCTACATGTCATATTTTTTAGTTAGATTTAATGCTCGATCAACATCCGCAAATTAACGGGAGAAAAGATTGCACAATATACTATGTTTTGTGAGTATTTCAGTACAAGTCATTTCATTTCAGTACAGGTGCCAATGTTAGGATACTTATTTATAATTGTCAAATATTGGAATGGTGAAAGCGGGACAAATTTATTATTAAATTATAAATTAATTAGATAATAATATCTTGGTCGTAGAAAAAGTATAGTGTACAACTCGCATGGAATGTCCATTTCACACTCGTATGATTTGCAACATTCGCCTTCAGCTCATGCTACAAACTTTCTAACTCGTAGAAAATGAGTACTATGCCATGCTTGATGTACAATCGAGTGTACAATATACTATTTTCTACGGCCACTTAGAAATCTGCTCATTGTATGTTTGTTGTTGCTAGGGAAATAGGTACATTGTAAGCATCGTAAGAAATTAATTTGTTTTGTGAGTATTTCAATCATAGATGTTCAGGATGTTTATATAAAACTCAAATAAATTGTTATTAAATTTATTTTAATTTCTAAAACATGAAATATAATACAAATATTACACGTTATCACTTTATTGGTTTAAAAATAATTTAGTTTTTTAATGTATCTTTTTTTACTAACATTTTGCTTTAAATTTGACCATTTTGCTATACTATTTAATTTTACAATCAAAAATGTACTATTATATTGTAATAAATACGCATAACACGAGTATTATTTATTATTTATTTGCAGTAGAAATTGAGTGAACTTCCTACAAACATTGTTATGTATTGTTATCAGTTGCAACATTTGCAACACAACTGACACTCATAACAGCTGCCCTTGTAGGTGCTGCCACCAAAGACCAGTGGTATATGAAACAACTATACGCCGTACAATTATATTTACATAATTGTACTCAGTAACATTTTATTTATATAATTGTATTAGTAATATTATGATTAACTTCTATGTCATATATACTCTAGCAAAATATAAATATTAGAATATGCTTCAAGAAATAAGAATATAATTTCTTCTTGTTCAGTTTTTGTAAATATTTAAGTATTCATTTAAAAATATATATTTTTTAAAAGAATTTAAGAACTCGTAATAAAAATACTAATACTTAATATTATTCATGCGCGCCTTGTATACAATCTTGGTACTGGGTTAATAATGACCATTTTTTCAACCTTGGTGTATAATAAAGTATTTAGCTTGTTCTTTACATTTTACTGGTGTCCAAATCATCTTTTCATATTTTGCGTTCATAATAAAGTCATTACGTAACCCAATTGCGTATCGAAAGAGCCCTTCATTTCGATATGCATTTTTGTTTTGTTTTAGAAGATGGTATCTACTAGATGATATTTTATTTACCAAATGTTTTCTCTTCAAATTATGTTCATAAATCAGAATTGACATGAATTTTCGAATAACTAAATAAATATTAATTCAATGTTAGCAACCACAAGTTTTTTTTTTTAAATTTTAGTATATATAAAAAATGCAAAATATAAAAACAATATATTAGAGTTAATTTATAAGATTTTTGTCGTTAAGAAAATTCGGCAGGGCTCGTTTTCTAAAATTTGAGATTTACGAAAAAATATGTCTTATTAAACTGGTTTTTTATATACTGTTTCGCCGTTCTGTCGTGAAATATATTTTTTGCCGTGCGAAGGACATTTTTGGTTTATTCTTATTGTTGAATTTCTGTCGTTTATTTCCCCATTTATACACGTGCAATACATTAATTATCAACCCCCAAAAGATGTTAATGAAGGGGTAAATTGTTTTGTTTGTAAATTTGGTTGATTATTTTTGATTGTAGTCGTTTAGATAGTTCTCTGTTTTCCTCATCACGTCATCACCCTTTTAGAACTTCGTTTCTCATGGTCGCTCTTTAAAAGCCGCCCCCTATTTTTAGAAATGTCAAATTTATTCAGCTGGACCTTTATCCGCTAGGTCCATCTATATTTCCCTGTGGTGTATCTAAATAAATAATTAAAATAATGAATGCTCGATCATCTAGTAACTATAGTAAAGCTAACAGATCTAATTCACCAAACCATTTCTTTCTTATCCAGTAGAATTTTTTTCTCGTGAACGCCGTAGGAGTGAAATGAAAGAGAAAAATTCAGTTGGCTGTGTTAGGTATAGTAAGGAAATAGGGATAATTTTTCACAGGATAAATAACAGGATGTAGGATATGCGTTGCGGAATAAAGCAACAGGAAGGCCGCAAGAAACACTATTATGGTCCTCCTTTCTTTATAACACAATTTTTATTGAGTTCATGTTTCTTTTTTGTGAATTTAAATAATGACACCCTCATTTTTTGTCAGGAACTTTCAAATATAAGTTGATACACCTTACCTTCACCTATACAAGTACATAGCAAATGGTGTTATCGACTAGCGTATATTACTGCAAGTTCAAATTGTACAAAAATGTATTTAAAAAACTTTATTTGATCGTTACTGGACTTTATTATACTTATAAGTATAAATTTGATTATTAATCCTGAGAAATAGGGTAAATAGCTCCGTGGTAACGCATCGAACTGTGGATCATAAGATCCTCAGTTCAAATCCGATAGCAGCCAGTTGCGATTTTAATTTTATCCCTGTGGCTTCTCCCTAACATCTTTGGGAGTAATGAGTTGACGGATGGTAACTGCACTTACCGAAATCCGTGAAAGCAGAGCACCACGTCTAAAAAGGGTAAATGATGTAATGATATATTAATATTTCAGTTATTTAACTCAAAAGTTAATTTTGATATTTAAGTTCAACTCACTTTTTTGACACTTTTAATTTGACACCAACTCGACAAGATTCAATTAACTCTTATGAACAACAATTCATGATCGCTCCTAAATTAATTTTTCATATTTTAATTTTTAAATTTGATAGCAATGTGAAATCCAATAGAAAAGTTATGTGAAATGAGTTGAACTTTATTGGACGTTTCGGGAAATGATTATCCAATTTTCAGCTGCAATAATGAAGGTTAAATTTATTTACATGTTGGTTAATAACAAGTCAGGTGGTTTAAAATAAGAGGTACATTGACGTTTAGTGATTGCATACAAATCTCTGACTAGACAAACCAACAACCAACATAGGTAATCTAATCGTTAAAATAAATGTAAAATTGGAAAGGATGAGAATTTTACATTTTATTTTTACGATTAGATTATGTTGGTCTTTCAAATCAAAGTAATTTGTTTGAAATTATTACACAATGTTTTATTTTAAATCAACTGACTCCTGAAATTTGCAATAAAGTTTAACCCATGAACCATTTTAAATTTTCATATTTTAGTTATATATCATACCTGGGACTTTTAATTTGATACCAAATTTATTAGAATCCGAAAAAAATTATAAAAAACAGTTGACGATCACCCAAAAATAATTTTTCATATTTAAGTTTTATGTCCGGTATTTACAAAAAATATATTATAAAAATTATAAATAAATACCTAATTTTATTGAAAATCCTTATTTTAGTGATATACATACTTTAAATTATCTTACAATTATGTCTTAT